>JAHWGI010001285.1:1351265-1993148 GCA_029379305.1 Frankliniella fusca | reverse complement strand
CATCCTGGATAAGGCGTGGAGGTGAGTGGATATAGTGGATCCCCACCTACACACTGCTGAGAAGTTGGATAACGCTTGGAGCTGGGCTGATGCTGGTGTATGATATTCAATGGATGACTTGGATGATACCTGGAGTAGAGCAATCTTATCCACTAACTGTCCCATATGAAACGTCGCGGATAAGCAGCGGAGGCGATTTTTCTCTCCATCTGGTCTCCAGGGCTTCCATCAGGGGCGCTGGCCTCGCCTCGCCCTGCCCCGCCCGGCCCCGCCCCGCCCCGCCCCGGCACGGCCGGTCTCGTAAAACCGTTTCATTGAATCACGACCACGACGGCGACGCTATAGGGCCGGGCCGCCGGGCCGGTCCGGCGCGGCTCCGGCGAGCTCCGCTGCTCGTTCTAAATGTTACTGTTGTTGGTCCTGAACGTGTCGCTCAGCGCGTAGCGCTCTCCACTCCACGGGCTACGACACCTCCCACCCTCGCGCTCGCTCGCTCTTTCTCTCTCCCTTTTGCGTGGGCGGGCAAATCGGTGTGTTACGCGACGGCGCGTTCTTACGACGACAGGAATAGTCGCGCGTGAACCTGTGGCGCGCGCCCTGTAGGCCTGTAGGCGCCCTGTAGGCCGTGTCGTGGAGACACGGTGCTGCTCGGCTGCTGCTCGGGGTAGGCTGGCAGGCAGGCTCAGGCTGTACGGCGTTCTCCCAAGTGCGCCCGGGTTGCGCCTACCCGCCCGGGCGCGCAGGGCGCCTCGCAGGTAGGCAGCCCGCTTGCGCCTGCCTGTGTGGAGCGGGACGGCATCGTCGGAAGGCGTGTCTGATTCGTGGTCGTTGGCGGTGCCGCTGGCTTGCGCCTCTTTCACTATAAATTCAAGCGTACATCGATTTTCCTAATTTTTCTGGTTTTTTCCTCGATGTTTTCTGTTTTATTCTGATTTTGTTTTAGGGTGTTCAATGATTTTTATGTGGGACCGCGACCGCGACCCCACTCGCTCTGACCGGCATTTGTCGCCCGGCTCGCCTTTCTTTCTTATACCCCGTCGTCTGACTCTCTGTAAATATCGCGCGCCACCGGGCGTCTTGTCCTTGTCGCACTTATATGGGGCACCTCGCCTGCTCCCCCAACATAGGGGCACCGCCATAGGTGCGACGAAGAGGGATGTGAGAGTGAGAGAGCGACGTTCTGCGGAGCGGAATCAGTCTGGCAGGCCAGGCCGTGGCGGGGCGGGGCTGGGCGGGGTGGTGGGTGAGGCGCCTGGGGAGCCCTTTCACCGCACTGCAGACGGTGCGCGGCCGGTGCGCGGGGCCGCCCTGCTGCTCCTGCTGCTCCTGCTGCCAGCAGGTCCAGCGGCCTGCTGCGCCCTCAAGGACTCCCTCCACCACCACCACCACCTCCCCCTTAAAGTCACGCGCCATCCATTGAACCACTTGTGTGCCCCACTGCAGGGCATCGGGGCGCCATAAGGACGCCGTAAAGGACGCGAGTAAACCGTTGGCTGCGTAGCGTGGCGCCGCCAGGCGGGGCGTGGCGGGGCGTGGCGTGGCGAGTTTCACAGGGCCGTGCGGGGGGCGCCATTAGGCCTGTTGTTTTATTAGTGGACATACGCGAGGTTAGTCCTGCGACACTTCCCCTCTCCCCCTGCTGTTCGCCGCAAATCCCTTTCTCCCCTACACGCTACCACGCAATCTCTCGCTCTTCCTCATCCTGCTGTTCCTCCTCAGCCCGCCTCACCTCACCTCACCCCACCCGCAACCCCTATAGCTCCTGTGGGCGTAGGGCGGAGGCACGCCAGCACCCCCAGCACCCCCAGCACCGCGCCCACTGCTGAAGCGTCTGCTGATTCGCAGTGTGAAAAATTGCTATGCGGCGTGCGCGCCCCACCCCGTGCGCCCGGGCCTGCCAGACCACGTGACCACACGTGCTCGCCGCGTGTTGGGGTCGCACAGGTACACTCCGAAAAAGTTCTCTGTTTTGTGCAAAAGAGAGCGGCACTATAATTTGGGGCGCCGCCTTGCAGCTGTTGGGACATCCCTTGCTGTCGTCTCGTCACGCGGCCGCACAAATTAGCGATCGTTCGATTGCCGCGTTGGCGTTGGCAGAGTGTCATCCCGTTTTTGACTGCCCCTGCCAATAACGACCTCGTGGACCCTTATGCTTTTTCTATTCTCTCGCTCTTTTCTCTGCGTCTCTCTCTCGATCTCTGTCGCTTATACGGCGCAGCCTCTGTGGGTGGGTGTGTCTGTTCGATATCCGATCCTGTGCGTGCCTTTCGCGCCCCGCCCTGCCCCGCCGAGTGCAGTGTGCATGGCGAGAAGCTGGCGTGCATACATACCGTGACATCGGAACTCTTGTGTACATAGTGGGGCGGGGGCAAGGGTGCCCTGCGGCCCCCGGGGGCCCCCGCGGCCCGGCTGGCCTGTCTAGCCGGGGCAGGAGGGCAAAGAGTACACTGCTCCATACAAACAAACAAATAATTTTTTTAAGGTTTTTTTTTACACTGTGAAAAATAGTCGTAAGTTTGCGGGAAAATTTTTCACGAAGTACAGTTGTAAAATTACAATTGTAAATCGTAAAATTACAAGCACTACATATCGGCTTGAAATTCATTCACGAGCAAAAAAGGTCCGCCGTAAATTTACAACATGTTTCGTAAATCGCGATTTACAAAATTTATCGTAAATCTACAAAGATATTTTTCACAGTGTTACAGAAACGAATGCACCTGTCTATGCGAAAGAAAATGTTGAATAAGAAGGAAATGCATTGATATCGCCGTTTTCGGGCGGCTTATGAGGCTCATTGTCCGCTTAATGTAGGTCATTTCTTCGCAAAGATCCCGCGTCATCACTGTCATATTCAATTTTCAGAAGTGAGGAAAAAGAGAGGAGGGAAGAAGAACGATGAGGAGGGATGTGAAATACGGGCGACAGAGAGAGATCTCACTGTGTTCGCACGGTGGCGCTCATGCAAACGCACGAAGAGCAAAGGAGAGAGAGAGAGAGGAAAAAAAGAATAAAAGCACAAAGAAAGTTTTATTTTGTCAGGATTACGCCGCGCTGGCCTGTTGGGGACACGCTCTGCGTAGTTAGCACCCTGGCCGAGGTGGGGCGGGGCGGGGCGGGGCGGGGCGGGGCGGGGCGGGGCGGGGCAGCAGGTCGCGGCAGCGGAACACCCAGGGCGGGCTGCGTACTGTTCTTTATGCACAGGAAAAAAAGGGAAAAAAGAAAAAGAGAGAGAGAGAGAGAGAGGCGGGAGCGTTGGGTGCGGTTCGGGATGCAGTCAGGCAGTCGGATGGTGCTCTAGAAAGGCCTAGCAGACACAATCTGTGCGCCGTCACTGTGACATAACCCGGACAGGCCGCTGCGCTGCGCCCTGATGACGGCTGGGAAGTCGCCCGCCCCGCGGTCCCGTCCCGCCCGGGCCGGGCAGGGCAGCAGGGCCGGCGGGTCGCAAGGACAATTAGAGAGAGAAGTAAAGGTATCCACCAGCGGGTCGTGCAGCTAGAGGAGGGGTGGAGGGGGGGCTTATTATGCTGCGTCACGCTGCGCGGAACAGATCCCTACACTGAGAAAAGAAAATGTCGGAAATTTGTTATGGAAAAATATTAGTTTTTATTCGACTTGTTTTCAGCAGCAGTGTACCTGAGTGGACCACCCACAAACTCAAACTTGCGCACGCTCCCGCGTGCTGCTTTACTGATGCAGAGGGGGAAAAGAGCAACTGAAGTGTGTAACTGTAACATGGCACAAGGAGTATGTTTTCCGCCGGGGGTCGCCCGACGGGTCCTTCACTTTGAATTCAAGCGTACACCGATTTTCCTGAATTAAATTTATTTTCTTTGATTTTTTCTTGATTTTTTAAAAAATATTTTTTTCTTTCCTTTTTTTGATTTTTTATTGATTTATTTAGATTTTCATTTCTTTATTTTTCACGGATTTTGTTTTAGGGTGTGCATTGATTTATATATATATATTTTTTTTTATATTTTTTTTTCGTGAAGGAGCCCTCGGGGTTGTCCGGATGTGATCTGCGTCCCATCCCTGTTCGCCTCGGACCTCAAGCAGTCCCCTCTAGAGCTCCCCCGCGCCCCGCTGATCCCTGTCACCCGGGCCTGGCCCGCCTGGCCCCGGCCCGGCCTGGTGTGGTGACCGCGGCCGGACCTCGACATGGATAGCGAGCGAAGGTATAGCGCCACGCAACGGCTAGCAGCCGGCCGCCCCGCCCCGCCCCGCCCCGCCCCGCCCCGCCCTCCGCCTTGCATAAGCCGCGCACCGCTGCTGCAGCCTCGATCCGATCCGCGCCCCGGCCTACCTGCGCTCGAGGAAAAAAATAAAGAATGCATCACTCAGGAGAAATGAAAGAAAACGGAAGGAAAAAGAGGATGTTGCCAAAGCGCGACGGCGTTGACAACGCGGTAGCCGCGCGAGGCTTCCTGTCACATGTTTCTGCTGGGCGCCTTACAATCTACTCATTCATTCATTCATTCATTCATTTATTCATTCATTCATCTCGTTGCCCCTCTCTCATTGATTGACTTCATTAATTCATTAATTTGAAAATTTTGATTTTGTATCCGTTTATTATCATTTTCGCTGCACTGCAGTTGTCGCGCGGGCTGTGGAATAAGGGATGATGATAGCCGGGTGCGATTTGGAGGAGACACCTCATAGAATAAGGGGCTGGCGCTACCTTGCCCCCCCCCCCCTCCCCCCTCATATAGCTGTCAGACTGCAGACAATTTTGCCTGCGGAGCGCCCCTCTATTCACTCTATGGTGCTGTCTCGCCGACGCGGTCCTGATGGTGTGGCTCGAGGCCTGATTGGACCGCTCGATGTTCCGCTGTCATGGCTGCGTCATCAGGCGCCACACGCGCCACCCCACCCCACCCCACCCCACCCCACCCCACCCCACCCCACCCCACCCCACCCCACCCCACCCCACCCCACCCCACCCCACCCCACCCCACCCCACCCTAACCGACCACGCCGACGCTCGTGCCAATCACTTTTATGGAAAATTGCCAATGAAAAACAATTAACAGTTTCGAGGGGGGGGAAAAGTTGGTGTTCGTTTAGCACGTTTGCTTTACGCTTGTGTATCCGTCTAGTTTCTTCGCTCTGCGGTCCGTCCATTTTAGTCTGGATGGGAGCATGAGCGAAGGCAGAAGAGATGAAACTCAGAAAAGTTTCTTGATTTTAAGTGTTCACTTTTTTACCTTCCTTTTTTCTACCTTGGGAAAATTACGTTGCAGTTCCATTGACAGCGCATTCTTTTACGATTGGGAGTAGGTAGCGCGGTGCGGGGGCTGGGTCTACCAGGCTCTCCCCGCCTGCTTTCCTCTCCTCTCCCTCTCCTTTTCTCTACAATCAGTGCGTCCTGCAGGCCTAGCGGCGCGTCCCCGACCCGGTCGTTTTGTCGTTTGGTAATTTCAATGATTAGCTCAATGAATGCCCTGCGGAAGTTACGCGTGCGGGGAGGGGAGATGCTGCTCATTGCAGCAAGGATGGACCACCTACCCTTCCCCCTCCCCCCCCTTCTTTCTCTCTCTTTCTAACTCACTGCTCACGTGCGATGCTCCCGATACCTTTGTCATTGTGTGTCGACGTAAACGCGTCGACGCGCTGCTGCTGTGTAACTCTGTGTAACGCTGTGGCGTCGCCGTCACCCCGACGTTATCGCGACGTGACGCTGTGCGCGCCGCGCCGCACCGCCAGCGTGACATTTGCATGTTATTTCCCATGTGCTGCCGCGACCACGACCACGTTTCGTCTGTCATTTGTCTTATTTAGAGCGTTACATGCGTGTTATGGGTCGTCACGAGATGAGTCCGGTACCTCTAAGAAGAATACCTCTGAAAATTTACGCGCTGCTTATTTTTCACCTCTTGGGGTTTTACATCTAAGAGAATTACCTCTTACTTCAGAGGTAAATCACCATCGCACGGTATGTAGAGAAAATACCTCTCATGCCCACGAGGTTCCTATACACTGTTAGAAAAAGTTGTTGACTGACGACCATTTGTTTTACGGGAATCCTGTTTCTGAACAGCAGCTCTCCTTTCATCAGTTAAAAACTTACTATACATATGGATTAGTTCAGCAGCACTCTCAAAGAACAGTGAATGAGTATCACTGTGTGTGCTGGTGCTTTACAGGAAATACGCTGTTAATTTTGTTAACAGCTCTTACTGTTCGAAATACAACAATTTTGTAATATTACAGAAGAGATATATAAGTGCAAAAAGAAGTCAATACATTTCGACGAAAAAATTGACTTTTAGATTTTTCCCATCCTTGTAAATTTACAGTTTTTCTGTTTTTAAACAGGATTTACTGCTAACAAACTTAACAGTACTTTTCCTGTTAATTTACAACAAAATTTTTAACAGTGTAGTTGCTATGGAGGGGTAGAAACTTTATTTTGATCTTCTACATCTACTATTGTTGAAGCAATTCGAGCACGATAGCTTTCTCGAGACGCAACTCTCGGTGATATGTTTGTCGAAGAAAGATGCGCGACCTGTTGTCGTGGGTGCTGCTGCCGTGGCGTCGCAGCTCGCATCGTCACACACACACACACACACACACACACACACACACACACACACACACACAGTGATCCTCTCCCTATATATGGCCGGTCACTTCGTGCTAAACGCGGCGCTGCCTTGTTAGCATGGCCGGGGGGCACGGCGCGGCGGGCACGGCGTGCAACTGCATGTTGAGTGACGCTCCGTGCTCCGCCTAGGAGGAGGAGGAGGGGGGGGGGGTCGCCCTACTTCCTTGCCGGGCCGTCGCGTCGCGACTGCTTTATTGGCTGACTTTATCCTCCTCAAGCTGAACGCTGTGGCCACGCCGGGGCCGAGGCCGAGCCTCGCCGGATTGGGTCGAGAGAGTGAGACCGAGTCTGAGTGAGAGAGAGAGAGAGAGAGAGAGAGAGAGAGAGAGAGAGAGAGAGAGAGAGAGAGAGAGAGAGAGAGAGAGAGAGAGACATAGGACACACACAGAGTTCCGATCCGGAGCAATAAGAATGAAAGGAGAGGGAGGGAGAGGGTTTTTGGCAGAGCGCGGCGGGAGTTTTGTTGTCTCAGAAGAATCGGAGTAATTTAGGTGTATACGAGAAAGCGGGCACGGGGGGATGGTCCGTCGGGTCCGGTTCGGTCACGGACCGACGGCTTGACCCTAGTTTTCGCGACTGTCCCAGTCCAGTTGAACTGCCTCGCATTGTCGTTGCCATCAGCCTTGTTGTAGTTGCGGGGGATCGGAAAAAGAAGAAGGAGGAGGAGGAGGACTCCTCGGAAAAGTTTGTGACGGTCGTACACTCGCGTTTCCAGGGTGGACATGGAGGGAGGGTGGTTGCTGCGGCGCGCGGCTCTGTGGGTCGATGGCTGGACACGGTTTGGTTTTGGGCGGGGCGTGGCGGGGCGAGAAGCGAGGTAGGGGACGACCTTTTATCTGGCGGGGGTGAGAGGCCCGGCCCGCGCTGAAGGGTTGGGGGAAGGTCGCGGCGCCCGGGACACGGGACACTGTCGCGTCGGTATGCGCGGTGACAGCTCCATGGGCAGTTTTGTGAAATGTTTGGGGTTGCGTGATGGATGGATGGATGTTTGAGAAGTGTCCGCTGGGCTCGCCACACCAGCCACCACCTCACCCCCGCCTTCTCCCTCCATATCCCCGATATGTATGTATTACCTTTGCATTTGATCCGATTATACGGGGTTCGTCGTGACGTGGGGACGGGTGCGGTGGTGCCATATGGTGATTCTCTTGTCCCCCGAGGAATGATTTTTGTTTTACAGTGTATGCAGTTGGGCCCTTGGGCACGCTGCCCACGAGGTCGCGTGGAGGGCAGGGGGCCTCGGTAAACCTTGACTTATGAGTGGCCCTGCCTGTGGCCCACCACCCTCATTTCAACCCACGCAGAGCGAGAGAGAGAGAGAGAGAGAGAGAGAGAGAGAGAGAGAGAGAGAGAGAGAGAGAGAGTCACTAAGAGTGAGTGAGAGGGAGGGGCAGAGGGTTTCGTGGCGCCCGTCATTTGTCCGGCCCGCTCCTCCCCCCCCCCCCCCTTCCCTCCACTCCGCGCGCCTCTCCCCTCACGCCCTCCTGTACCCGCCTGCCGGAGACTCGTCCGGCTGGGCTGGGGAAGAAGTTTTCACATCCCCTAGCAAATGTTTGTGTTTATCCTTGTCCATTTTTTCCCCCTTTTTTTTACCCCCCTTCCCCCTATTGTTGGTCTTGTTACCCAACACAGATATAAGCCGTGCTAGACCCCTCGGCAGGTTTCAACCCCTTGGCCGGCCGGGGTTGGGGCGGGGCCGCCCCCCTACGGGACTGTCCGGCCCGCGCTCTGACCCCGCGGGGGCCAGTTCAGCGCCCCCAGAGATGATGTGCCATGATGTAGTGCGGCGCGCCACGCCACTGCGAGTAACGCTGGGCCCCGCCCCGCCCCGCCCCGCCCTGCCGCGCTGCTCCGATCGATTCGCTTGATACTGCGTGAGGCGCGTGGCTGCGTGGGCCCTACGCCCCGCCACGCCACGCCACGCCCTCGCAATCGGATGTCATATCCGGGCCGGGCCGGCCTGCCGGCGGGGACCACTCCCGCGGGCCGGGGGCTAAGCTGGTTGTCGTCGGCGTGTGGACGGGGCGGGGCGGGGGGCCGAGGTCCGTGGGCAGTAGCCTGCTGGGCTGGGGGCGGGGAGGGGAAGGACCCGTGGGCGGAGAAGAGAGAAGGGCGACAACTGCGCGCGCACAGCTACAGATCGTCCAACACTGTAGATGAAAATAAAACATTTTATAATTTTCGTGATTTTGGACAGTAGCCGCGAAGGTTTTTGTAAATATAACTTTTATATATTTCTTTCCTTCTCGACTTTCATGATGTGGAAAATTTTGTAGTACCCTCTTCCTCCTCAAACTGCGGCATTCACTATGTACTGGCTCGCAGTGTACGAAATGTTTGAACAAATTTCAAAGTGCGCGCTCGAGTTGCCTTGTGTGTTCACATGTTATTGTCGCGATGCTCAGGTGTGACAGTTTGAGTTATCGGGGCCGGGCGCCGCGCGCCGGAGGTAACGGGACCGAAAGCAGCTGATAATGACGAGGAACATGTGTCTGGCAGCTCGTGGGGGGTGTCCGGGGGTGGGGTGGGGGGGGGGGGCTCTCTGTGTTTCCGGTGGCGCCCTCCTCTCATTGAGGTATGCCTGCCATTTTGATATTTTTTTTTTTTTTTTTTTTTTTTTTTTTGCTTCTGCGCTGCTGCTGTCCGCTTTGTGCGTGTGTCACGTTTTCGTCGATTTTTTTTTAATATTTTTTTTCCCGCTTGCGCACGCGTTTACCTTTCCCCCGCCAGATTTTTCCGTACTCTTCCTTTTTCCTCGGCACTTTCCACTGGCCCGGCCCGGCCCGGGGCGACCTAGCTGCGCCACTGATTGCGTCAGATGAAGGCTCACTGCGCTGCGCGACCGAGTGAATAATCTATCAGGAGGCCCGGGGGGCCCAGCCCAGGAGCGAGAGGGATGGCGGTCTGTCTGCCGTCTTCGTCGCACCCTCAGGGGGCAGCGCAGGTGTTGTCTCTGTCTCCGGCGCGCTCTGCCGTGCCGTGCCTGCCTATTTGCACGGCGGGCATGGTCTGTGGTGCAACCCCGCTGTGTCCGAACCGCGTACAGTACCAGCCGCAGCCCGTGGCCCGAGGGGAAAACAACTCTAAATTTTGGTGTGCACATTTTGTGATAATTTTTTGGTGTGTGTGAATTTTCGTGAATTTTTGTGGACGTTAACTTGAATTTTACCCTAATTTTTGAGAATGTTAACTTGAATTTTACCTTAATTTTTGTTAATTTTAACTTGAATTTTACCTAATTTTTTGTGAATTTTCACGAATTTTTCCAGAATTTGTATTGTAAATTTTTCAGATTTTCTCTGAATTTTTTCTGAATTTTTCTTATAATGAGTTGTTTCTACCTCACCGTGACCTGACCTGGGCTGTCCGCAGCGCAGGCAGGTGCGCCCATGGGGAAATGAAAAGAAGTGAACCAGTGCGTCCCGACCCGACCTGACTGTTGTGCCCTCCTGAGCTTCCCTCCACGCTACTGCGCGCTGCGGGCGGGGCGGGGCGGGGAGGGGCAGGGGCAGGAAGCGCCGTGCAGTGGCGCAGCTAGGCTGAGCGGCAGGCAGCCGTGTCCCGCGGGTCTGCCTACCCGCACGGCGCGCGCGGCCTTGTTCAGTCTCTCTCTTGCTCTCTCGCTCTCTCGCTCTCTCTCGTTCTCTATCGCCCTCTTCTGCGTTGTGCGCTGCTCTTTCAATACCGCGGCGCGGGATGTTCAATCACGGAGTCGCGATCGTAACCAGTATGACGAAAGCCGCACTCTTCGTATTGCTGATGAGTGCGAGCAAGCCTGCCATTATTTCCGGTTCGTAAAGTTTTCTTTCCGGTATATGTATTGGTCGGTGCGCTCTGGGCCCTCTCTCTCCCCCGCTCTCCCATTGACTCCATCAGCAGCCTCGGCCTCCCTCCTCCAAATTGGACGCCATACCCCGCGCCCCGGCCCGCCGCGACCCACTTGCCTGTTATTCCGCGGAATCGGAAGCAGTCGGGGGTGTGGTGGAAGTCATCGAGGCAAGGGGTGGGTTTGCGCTTATAATTTCTCCCCCACCCCCCCACCCCCCGCCCTCCCCGTCCCTCTCCCTCCCGCCCCGGCCTGCTCGTGCTCCTGCCCGTAAGCGCCCCGCATCAAGGCCCCCTGCTTGTTTTGCCGGCAGGCCCGGCTTGGCCCGCCCCACCCCGCCGCCCGGTCCGCGCTGGTTTTTCGCTGATGATTTTGGTTTCCGGTCGAGGACGGCCCTTATCACCCCTCCCCCGCTCCTCCACTTTCTTCCTCACTTCCAGCCAGGGTTGGCGACTTTATCGCGAATCGCAGGGCTTCTTTCTGCTCCTTTCCCTCCCCTCTCCCCCTCCAACCCTTCCCCGCTCCGCCCGCAGCTGATGTGTTTCCTGCCCAGGCCGCCCCGCTGCGGTGGCACAGTCTCGGCCCGCGGCCCGCCCCTCTCTGCAAGTCGGTCATCAGGTCTTTTCCGTGGCTTTTACGAAACACAGTACCCTTTCTACCTAACCTTATGCTCTCCTATATAATGGCGCCCAACACCAACTCGTGCGAAACGCTTCGCCCCGCCGAGCCGCGCCCCCTTGCGAGAGAGAGAGAGCTTTAATCCAGTTATTAAACTCTGATCGTATCTCTCTTATTTTCGATTTAGCCCCGTGCCCCTAATAATTTTATTTTTATTTTCATTCTTTATTTTGTAATCTCGGCTCGGCACGGCCGGGCCGGGCCGGGCCCCCACGTGACTGGTCCCCTCGCCTCGCTCCCGCGGGGCAGCGCCATCTCCATGCAGGGCACGCGGCCCGCCCCCGGCCCGCCCCCGGCCCCCAGCGCAGCCTGTCACCGGGAGGGAGGGGGGCGTGTGTGGAGTGGACACGGGGTATCCGGCCGGCCTGTCCCGAGGGCCCGAGGGGCCCATCCACAGCCCGAGCCCCGGCTGCACACTGCCTCCGAAGAGCTTCTCGCCCTGTCTCTCTCGCGCTCATTGGCTTCGCCGTACAGGTGCGAGAGAGACAGGTGCGGTAGGAGAGCGCTTTTCGGTAAAAGTCGGCTGGGACAGCGTTGGGCTCATGAGGGACTGTATGGACTTGAGTCGTGTCTGATGTACTCGAGGATCGTGAGGCGAGCCTATTGGGTTGCTGGCCGCTGCTCGGTTGGACTGGGCTGGGCGCGCCGTTTCTTTCATATTTTCTGACGATAGCATGGGATCCTTTCCCCTTTTCCATATCTTCCAGGTCTTCCATATTTCCCTTTTTCACTTATTCACTTGCCATGCCGTATGTATTCGGTCGTATTGCCTGCCTGCCCGCCCGCGGCTGGAGCGGGCTTCTGCGCGCCTCATCGGCCCCATTGTACATATCCGCTCTCGACGCGAGTGTTTTATTTATTTATTTATTATTAGCAGGGTAATCGGGATGGTTGTGCGCGGGAGCGTCGCGTCGCGTTGGTAGAGTGATCTAAGGGGCGGGGCGGAGCGGGGCAAGACGGGGGGCCGCGGATGACTCCTCGGCGCGAGAAGCCCATTATTTAATTGAGCCAGTGACGCGGAAGTCTTCTTTCCTCGCGCCTCGGCTGCCTTGGTTCTCTCTCTCTCGCTCCTGATCTGAGATGCTGTGACGATGATGGATGGACCAGGCAGGCAGGGCCGTCCTGCTGCAAGTGCTACCGCCCCGCCCCGCCCGTCTCTATTCGTCGTCTAATACTCTGTGATGAAGGAGAGGAAGGGTTCGTCCTGCTGCGCAGCCCTGCTGCCCTGCCGACCGATTCCGAAGATCGCTTTCATACCTCCTGTCCTCGTCGCACTCGTGGAGCACCACCATCGCCATCGTAGGGCGTCGCTGTAGGTGCAACAAGGACGGAGGGAGGAGAGCGATCTTCTGAATCAGTCGGCTGCTGCCGCCGCCGCCCTTTGCTGCCTGATTGGACACCCCCACTCCCAACCCCAACCCCCTGCTGTACTCTTCTTGATCCTCCCTCCCTTCTCCCATAAAAGTCGCAGAGTCCTTTTACTTCCGCCCGACCCCACCGCACGACGAGTCGTTTCTGTGGGTCTCTCTCTCTCTATGTGTGTGTGCGCTGATTAATTCTTTTTCTGCAGCGTCACCCAGTTATATAGTAGAGGTTGTTTCCCCCTCCACCCCCACCCCCACACACAACCCCTTGCGCTTATCAGTCACTCACTCAGTCACTCGGTCGTACGTTCCTTCATTGACGGCCAGTCACCCATTGAGCTCCGGCCTTGCCTTGCTGGAGGAGGCGGAAAAGTGATGATGCCGCTGGCAGAAGTGACGGCTAGAAAAGCAGTAGGAAAGGCCCTACTTCTCTGTGATTGAAAATAATTCGGAGCATTTCGAGTTGAGCGCTTATCACTTTTTTCGCGCGCGGTTGAAATGATGACGTCTATTTTATTTTTCTCCGAGCGCGCGGCGGGGTGATAACGCCGCAGGGCGGTATGGTGGTGGCGTTGATGGTGATGGTGATGATCACCCCCTCAGTGGAAGCGGCACTCTGCTCCATGCGGCCGGCCTGGCCTGGCTTGGCTTTCTCTCTTTATGCTGCCGATTATATTTTAGCGCCTGTTGCGGAATAAAGGACTTTGTCGCGCGGGTGAAGTTTGTTCACCCCTGTTGCGAGAGTGGCGCGCGGCCTGAGGCACAGCTGGTTTCTTTCGACAGTGTTTCTCTCCCCCCTCCCTGAGGGCCACAGCGCGTAGTTACGGCCTCCGATGTTGTAGGGCGCGTCGGTTCATCTTCTGAGATAACAGTCGGATCATATGACCTCCCCGTCCCTTCCTCCCCCGTAGTGTTTCTCTCCATGTTCGGACCCAAGAGAGAGAGAGGGGGGAGAGGGGGGGAGAGTCTGAAATTCTCCGCGCTGTTGCTGCTGGCGGTTTTAGAGTCCCATCAGTGCGGCCACGCCTCCCGCGTGCTGTGCTGTTGTGGGCTGGGCAGAGAAGGAGTAGTGCTCGAGAGGGAGGGAGAGGGAGAGAGAGAGAAAAGGGAGAGAGGGCGAGAAAGGGGGAGAGAGAGAAGGAGTCGAAGTCGATTTGGTGCTTTATGCCCCTGGCACTGCCGGACCGTGCGGCTCCAACGCCAGGCCAAGGCTCGGTTTGTGGAGCGTTTTGTGCCCCGCGGTTATTTTGGTTACCACAGGCGGGGCGGGGCGCGGTGGGGCGGGGCGCGGCGGGGCGGGGCGGGGCGGGGCTTTTGGTCGCTCCGTTTTACTAACGTTCGCCTCCTGAAGATCCGGCCGCCGTCCCGCGGCTCGGCTTGCTATGGTCGGGCCCAGTCGGGCCCCTTGTGGTCAGCGGGGCGCGGGGTGCGAAGAAGCTGTTCCAGCGCGAGCGGGGCGGGGCGCGCCCGCGTATACGCCTCCCACTGGACTGACTGACTGACTGGCTGGCTGGTTGGCTGACTGACTCACTGACTGACTGACTGAGTGACTGACTGACTGCAGGGCACGGGTATGTGCGGGTACGGTGCTGAGCGATGCGCTCGCAGGCGAGGCGTGTTTGGTCAACCGTAAGGGAGGCATGATGATCTGATAGCCCTGCTGGCCCCGCCCCGGGCCGCCCCCTCCCCGCCCTCTTGCCTTCCATGCAGGGCTCCGCGCCCCGCCACTCCCTGCGCCGCACCGACGGACTGGGCGGGGCGGGGCGGTGCGCCTGCCCCTCTCTTTTTGTCGCGCTCAGATACCGCTTCCGTTCCCGCCGCCGCCGCTGCACTAATCTTATCGTGGGCAGAATTTACCGGGCGCGTCATATTTATTCACGGCGGCCTCGGCTGCGCAATCCTTTTCGCCGGCTGTGCACAGCTACCCTGACAAACGCTTGTAATCTAGCTGTTTTCTGCTCCTGCCCGCCTCGGTGGGGAGGGCGACATGCGACGGGTCCTTCACTATAAACTCAAGCGTTACACCGATTTTTCTGGTCTTCGCGATTTTCCTTGATTTTTACTTTTAAAAAGTTCTTGATTTAAAAATAATAATGAAAATTTATCGATTTTGTTTTAGTGTGTACACTGATTTTTTTTTTTTGAGTGAAGGACCAGCTCACAGCCTTATCAGAACAGAATGCAGCCCGAATGGTAGTCATTATGTATGTAGCCCAAAGCAAGAGTTGAGCGGACTATATCTGTGCATGCTTCTATGTAGGCAACACCTCAACACAGAGGTGAGTGTATGTCGCCTGGCAGGCCGGCGCAGATGCAACGCGATTTATACTCCGCTGTGTTTGGGGGCTACTTAGTGCGTCCGCCGCGCGCCTACTTTTCTGGCAACACGTCTTAAACATCGTTTCTCCTCCTCCTCCTCCGCCACAACTAGTGGTGCAAGAGGGTATCCGGCCGGCGCGCGCACCCACGCAGCGGAGCGTCATCTCCGGCCGGCGCGCTGGCGGGCCGCCAGGGATATGGCGCGGCCAGCGTGTGCGGCGCTGGAGTCTGCGGGCTGGAGCCAGCCGGCTGGCTGGAGCTGGAGCGGGCTAAGGCTGCTATACGGCGATCACGGCCAAAACGTCCCGACCATTTCGCATCCCGGCGGCAGGGCCTGGGCCTGGGCTGCCAATGGCGGGGTGGGGTGGGGCGGGGCGGGGCGAGGCGAGGCGGGGCGAGGCGAGGCGGGGCGAGGCGCCTGCAGATGCCGCCCCGCCGGCGCCCCGTGCTGGCCGGGCTGCCTACCTCCCAGGCGTCCACGCCCCAGCACGGCGCGGCGGCGGCCTTTCCCCGACAAGTAAAAGGGAATCTGTTGGCAGTAAATCCTTCTTCTCTCTCCTCCACCGGCCCAGGCCGACTCTGGCACCTGCCGCCCAGCCCCGCCCCCGCGCGCTTCTCTCCGGCGCCGCGCGAGGAAGTTCCAATAGTTGTTTTCTCCTCTCTCCCGCGAGCCACTCCCTCTCCCCCTTACTTCTTCTCTCCCTCGACTTTCTTTGCCGTTTCTTTACTTTTTCCGATTGGCTCGTCGCGTCGTCGATAGTTTTGTTTGGCCGCCGCTCAGACGGGCAGCACTGCAGGCGGGCGCGGTGTACACCAAAGTTGCAGTCGGGTTTTTGGGGGTGTTCGTTTACGCCCCGGGCGCCCTATGCCCCGCAGCCCCGCAGATTGATTCAGAGGAGCACGCTCTCCTCGCTCTGTCTCTCTCGAACCTGCACGGCACGGCGCAACCCTATGAGTGCGAGAGAGAGAGAGAGAGAGAGAGAGAGAGAGAGAGAGAGAGAGAGAGAGAGAGAGAGAGAGAGAGAGAGAGAGAGAGAGAGAGAGAGAGAGAGAGACGAAGTGAGGAGCAGGGCGCTGCTCTTCTGAATCAGTCGGCCGCGCTTCTGCTCGAAGCCGCATAGCAGTCGCACCGCACCCCCGCCTAGGTGGGCCCCAGGGGCCGCGCCGCCCTCCTCCGTGTGTATCTGCCCGTCTCAGGGGGCGCCCGGCCCCACCCGGCCCCTCCCGCCCCACTGGGAGACAAGAGGAGTGGCAGGCAGTGGCTCAGTGGTGGGGTGGGGCGGGAGCCAAAGGCTTCCGAGACGGGAGAGGAGAAGAGGCTCAAGCGGAAACGCTACACGAAAATCGCGTTACCTTTCGTATCAGGGCGTAGCGAGAGAGAAAGGGAATACCCTGGCCCGGCCCGGCCTGCCCGGCGCTGGGCTGGGGAGCTCCAGTTCCACCCTGCCAGCCTGCTGCTGCTGCTGCTGCTGCTGCTGCTCTCTGTTGGAGTGCACAAAGCCGATCGCGCGGATTGCGCGATTCTCTGAGGGCAAAGGCAGCGAGAGCTCCATTTTGTCGTATTATCCCCGCGCCGCTCGCCCTATCTTTAAATATGAGATCTGAATGGGTGGGGAATTCGGTGCGTCAAACTGGTCGCAGTGTTAATTTTGTTTTATATGTATAAACTATTTTTACTCGCGGGAGGCAAGGTGGCCGCGCGCGGCAGGAGATTCGGTCTAGTAATTCTCGATGACCGCGCGCGGGGCGGGGGCAGCAGGGAAAAAGGGGAGAGACGGGCTGGATCGAGGATGAAGCAACTCTGAAATTTTTTGTCCACCTTGTAATTCAGTAAAATTTAGAAAAAAAAATTAGGAAAAATGGATAACAGTAATTCAGGAAATATTCAGGAAAATTTACAAATATTAAGGTAAAATTCAAGTTAAAATTAACAAAAATTTTATGAAAATGCACAAAATGTATACTCCAAAAATTCAGAGTAGTTGTTTCCCCCTCAGGCTGGATGCGAGCGCCCGGTGAGAAAAAGTCTCACTCCGAATTAAAATCGCTCCACCTCTTTTTGAGCTCGTAGCGCGAGAGGATGTCGTCCTCTCATGTTGAGAGATTGACAGGTCTCTCACCTTTATCGCACGGGTGTAAGACGACCGCGCGAGTGTGTACTTCCATTCATGCGGCCGGCAACACTGTGCGGCAGTGGAGCGGCGCGGCGCGTCGTCTGCTTCTGGCCTGCGCGCTCAGAGTCTTTGACGGCCGCCCCCGGCCCGGCCCGCGGCCCCGGCCACCAGCCACGAGGATGAAAGGGGGATTTGTTTGGCGCGGCATTTGTAGCGCGTCGTGTCTGTGAGTGTGCCATGTGTATCAGCTAAAAGATTTTTATTTTCGCTGGGGGGGGGGGGGGTTGTAAAACTTCTCGTGTTTTTCTTGGCACGCGGAAGAGGGGGTGGAGTGTGGGGAGGGTGGGTGGGTATGGGGGCGACCACCTCGGCCGCGCACGCATAGCGCCCATAGCGCTCCTCGCGGACCGGGACTGAAAATATCCACCAGATTCCAAACAGCACGCGCCTTCTCGCCCCCCGCCCCGCCCCGCCCCGCCCCGGGCTGCAGACTCGCGCGCCCCGGCCCGGTCGTGACGATGTTGGTCGTGGGGCTTATCGGTGTGACGATTGTAGACTTACCACGGTCGATTGTGTGTGCAGGGGCAGGGGCGGGCCGGGGCGACGGCCTGGGGACTAGGGACCTGAGCTGAGCAGGGCCCCGCTCTGATCCGCCCCGGCCGGGACAGTTTTGGTAGTGGTGTATAGACTTGCGTGCTGTAGATGGCCTGCTCCGGCCCGGCTGCCCCTGCCCATGGCGTATTGTTTGTTGGGCTTCCCCCCCCCCCCTCCCCCCTCCTGCACCACGTTGCGTGGCGGGCGCTGGTGCCAAACGCCGCGCCGCGCAATAAAACCGGGGGACAAATAAGCCTGTCGACGCACTGCATTGGGGGATGAAAAGCGGGGTGGCGGCGTGGGAGGAAGAGAAGGGGAGGGGGAGGTCGGTTTTGAATAACATGAGCCGCTTGTATCTCGTCCAAAAGTGACTTGTAGATGCGGGGCGTTCCCGAAAGGCTATTGTGTATGAGCGCGCGCAGCGCGGGCAGCAGCGGCAGAAGCGTACGGTTTTTTCTGCTCCTCGGAAAAGTAATTCGCAAAAGTTTCGCGTCGTCCTCTTGAAAAACGGCGTGCAGATCCTCGCCGACGGAGAGCAGCGGCGGCGTCAGCTGGGGGTGGAGCGCGGGGCCCGAGTGTAATATCTTTGAGAGTGGGGGTTTGGTTGGGGGTTAGCTGGGTCTTTGATGGAATGCTCCCCCTCGGCGCCGGCCGGTGCCTGGCCTGGCCTGCCGGCCCGGGGCCGGGGGCCGCGGCTGGGCTTAGGGCTGTTCGTGGCACTTGAGCCCGCCCCCGGCCCCGCCCCCGGCCCCGCCCCCGGGGGCTTACAACCGCCGCCGTGCACCCCGCTGCTAACAGCCAGGCAGGCGTTACGGCAGCAGCGGGTGGGGGCGCGGGCGGCCAGAGGTCGCGGGCAAGGTCGCGCCGGCCTGGAGGGGCGTTGTGGTGTGGTGTGGTCTGGTCTGGAGGATGGCCCGGCCCGGCCCGGCCCGGAGCGCCTGGAGCGGAGTGCTGCTGCCGAGCAGGCCGCCAGCCTCATACACGCTCCCTAAAGGCCTCCAGTAGTGGCCTCCAGGCCCGGAGCGCTCGAGCGGCGCGACGTAGCGGAGCACCCCTACGCCTCCAGCGCTAGCCACCCCCGCGCCTCGCCTCGCGCCACACCCCGCCTCTCTTCTGCTCTCCTCCACCCCTCGATCCAACGCCCCCGCCGCGCCACGCCGCGCCACGCCTGGCTGCTATTGATCCGCGAGGCCGGCTCGGCCCGGCTCGGCTCGCCTCGCTCCGGGGTCCCGTCCCGTCCCCTGGCACGTGCCCGGCCCGGCCCGGCCCGGCCCGCCTCCTGCCGGCACAAAGTACGTAAGTTACGTGCTCCGGGCCGGCCGGCTCCGGGCTCCGGGCTGGGCTTCCGTGCGGGGCGCGCAAGGCGTTCCCCCGTGAGGAGCACCGACTCCAGGGACTGTCAGCCGACTGATTCAGAAGTTCGCCCTCACCTCACGCCCCCGCGGAGCTCTGCCATCCCCAGTCCCAATGTACCGCGCAACGCCATGAGTGCGACAAGGACAGAGGCGCGAGAGTGATCTTCGGTATCAGACGGCAGGACGGCAGTCTCTGCGGGGCTAAACTGCGCTGCGACCATCACCTGCAGTTTACAGCCTCATGGCGCTCATTTGGGCAGCGGCGGGCGGTGCGGTAGGGGCAGGGGGGGGGGCGTGCCAGCTGACTGCCCTTCAGCGTGGGGGCGGGCTGCTACCCCCACCCCCACCCCCGCACGCCTCTGTCCGGGTGGCTGCGAGCCGACGCGGGACGCGGGGGTGGTGAGGCTGTAGGGAGGAAAGGGAAGGGAGCGTCTCGAGGAGAAGGCAAGTGCTCGAGGAGAGGACTGCTCGTAAGGCCCCTCGCCCCTCGCTCATCCTCCCCGCCGCGCCACTGTCGTGCTCGACCTTCATGGCACCTAGCAGGGACTCCGCCCCGCCACGCCCCGCCATCCCCCGAGCAGGGGCGCATATATTATCACTGGGTTGGGGTGGCGTGGTGGCGCGGACAGCCCCGGGCGTGCATGTGAAATGCTGCGAAAGGGTGACGGCCTAGACTGCTTGGCTGCGCGCAGCGCCCATCTACTCCACCCCACCCCACTCCACCCCACCCCACCCCACGACCGTTTATGAACTACGCCTTGCTCCGCGCAGACAGACGGGTCGGGGTGCCGCCGGCAGCGGTGCAGGAAGGAAGAGGAGTCACTCGGAAATGGGTTTGGGGCGGGTGGGACACTCCCGACGGGGAAACAACTCTGAATTTTGTTGTACAAATTTTGTGCAGTTTTATTGAAATTTTGCTTTAATTTTATCTAAATTTTTCTAATTTTGTCTGAATTTTTCTAAATTTTCACGAATGTCTCTGAATTTTTCTGAATTACGAGGCGTTCAAAAATTTCAGAGTTGTTTTCCCTTTGGACACCTCTGTGGCGGGGCGGGGACTTGAACCCGCGGCCAAGGTGAGGCGTCTGCGCGTTCTCAGTCGAACTGTCGTGAGAACTTGACGGGCGCGGCGCGGGCATGGTCGCGGTCCCAGACCGTGTGGTGTCGTTATGCTGGGGCGGGCCGGCCGCCGGCCGTTCGGCCAGGCCAGGGTTCATAATGGAAATGACGATGAGTCTGCATTGCAGATGGTCCGTAACTACTGGGAGTGTATATTACGGCCGGGCCTTGCCGCCGTGAGCCTTGCTCCGCCCGCGGTCGCGGTGTCCCTCGTGGGGTGGGGTATGGAGGGGGAGGAGAGGGGAGGGTGAAGGTCGGGGTGGATGAGAAAGGTGTCTCTGTCTCGGGGTGCTCTTGCGAGGGGTGGGGTGGGGCCGAGCACGAGGGCAAGGCAATAAGCGTGCTCTCTGTGTAGGCTTTCTCGTGTCGCGCTGTACTCGACGTTTATATGTGGAGTCTCACGGGCTAATCCCAAATATTTTTTCTTTGTGTGCAGGTGCTACCAAAGAAATCGGGACGGCGTTGACGAGAATCTGTCTACGACACAAGGCCGTCGAGGCCAGGATGAAGACATTTTCAACGTGAGTTCTCAACGCGATAATTTTAAATTAATTCCTCAAATGGATGTTCCTTGAATTTATGTAAGTGTTGTTTTGTTTTTAATTGTATGTACATATTTTTTTTTCATTTAAATTTTTAGTGCAATCATGGACTGTCTTGTGATACCTCTCCAAGAGAAATTAGAGGACTGGAAGAAGACTGTAATCAATTTAGACAAAGATCATGCCAAAGGTAAGCCTTTGTAGTTGTTGTTGCCCATCCTGGAATCCCAATTTATGCTCTGAGCCTGTGCTTACAAAATACCTTTTAAATTTATTTTTAATCAATAATTAACATTTTTTAAATTTCAGAATATAAGAGAGCTAAAGCAGAATTGAAAAAGAGATCTACTGACACGTTGAGGTTGCAAAAGAAGGCAAGAAAAGGCTGTGGTGGAGATTTAGCCAAGAGGGTTGAGAATTGTTTAGCTGATGTAACGGAACGTAGGCATTTGTTAGAAGCTGCTGAAAAGCAGGCGGTTAGAGCAGCTCTCATTGAGGAGCGGGCTAGGTTTTGTGCCTTTGCCACTTTTCTTAAGCCAGTTGTGGTAAGTGAAATTACTTTTACTCACTCTTAGTGTGTTTCAGGAGCTCAGAAAAGACATATTTGTTAATGTATTAATTTTTACCTGTTTCCTTACAGAATGAAGAGGTTGCTATGCTATCAGAAATGGGACATTTGCAGGAAGTTGTTGATGTCTTGGACAAGCATACATCAGACCCTCTTACTCTCCCTCCTGCCAGTGAACAAGTTATTGCTGACCTGAAAGGCTCAGAAAACTCATGGACATTCCAAACTCCTCCATCAAGTCCATCTTCTCTCGGTTCCCGTAAATCTTCTATGTGCTCTATTTCTTCCCTCAACTCATCAAGCTCAGGATCGTCCAAATCCCATCATTCCCCTTCTCATCATTACTGGCACAGATCACTCTCTCAGGTTGGTGGTTTAGAGGAAATTGTTTTGAGACAAAATGTGAAGTGGTTCAGTTTTACATTCAGAATTTGTGTTCCTTTTCCCATGCTATCAGATGGGAAAAGTGCAGGATGCTGAACCTTGTGAGGTAATTTAATAAAGAATTCAGACTGTTTCTTTTTACAGTAGAGACATGTTGATCTATCAAATGATAAAGGTCTGCTGTGGTTACTGTAGTACCTTATGTGTGTTTTCCGTTTGTTTGCTTTCTTTGTCTTCATTGTAGAACAAGTAATTTGATGTAACAATTTTTACTTTTTACCCCATTTTTTAATGATTTATTGAAATTCCTGAGCACAAGTGTTTCATTGACTGTACCTCTTATCCATTTTCCCCCCTCTCCATATCATTGTTGCTTCATTTCAGCTTTATTTGTACTATTAGATTTTGTAATCTTAGTTTACTGTAGCTCGCACTTTTGTTTGCATGGTGTTATGTAGCGGCCGCTGCCTTCTGGTCGGAGCAGTACATTAAGAAGTAGCGTGCTGGGTGGTACTCTGCACCTTTCAAGTGTTTCGTCACAAGACTCAGGATTTACATCTCAAGATGGTTTACAACTAGCTAGAAACAATCAGGTAAAAAAGCAAAATAGGGTTGCAATGTTTCTTGGACCCCCTGTGTTTGTCAGACCTACATAATGCTTGATATTGGCTGTTGTGTTGTATCTTAGATTTCTTAGCTCAATCACAAACTAGTATTTTAAAGAAATCTTGACTGTAAATCTTATTCCTATTTTTTTCATTTCTCAGGCATCAAATCTGTCTGAGCATAGTGGTGGTAGCAGCAATGGCTCAACTCCCACAACCCCTCATGCACTACTACCAAATCAAAACAACACAGCCACTTGGCCAAATCTGCAGGAAACTCTGCAATTTGAGAGAGCAGCATCTGCCATTCTTAATGAGCGTCCTCACACAATCTCATCAGGTTTGTCCGCAAGTACTGAAAGGTGCTTAAAATGTAGTTCTATATCATTATATTTTTTTCACCTTTTTTTTTTTTTTAAATTTCAGCTTATGAACGCGGTCACCAACGCCCTCCCCTGACAGTGTATACTTTCCATGCACCAGAAAACAACTTGAGTCATTCGCAGCCAGTCAGCCCTGTTTCAGGGTCTGTGTCAGGGTCTGCTTCCAACTCGGCTGAGAGTAGTGGCGCTACTGCTGGCTCACCTGCTACCCCTGTTGCACACAGCAGTCCTCAACCTATCTATGCAACTCGCAATGAGTGTGGAATAGGAAGCCCTCAGCCCATTTATGCCACACGTTCTGAGTGTGGTACAGCCAGTCCTCAGCCCATATATGCATCTCGATCAGAAGTTGTCAATGCGCAGCCCATTTATGGCTCACGGTCTGATTGTAGCACGGGCAGCCCTCAACCAATTTATGCTATGCTGAATGACCCTAATGGTGGTAGTCCACTACCATCTCCCAAACCTCAGCCAATTTATGCTCGACCACCAGTCATTCCTCAGCGGCATTCATCTTTGGAAAGACCATCTGTACCAGCAAAGACTTCAGGTTCATCTAGTTGTGTTCCAAATGCCCTGACTTCTAATCCACATACTCAACATTTACGAGGTAATTGTTGGAGTTATTTAACTCACTTTCCTATAATGTTTTCTTTTGCAAAAAAATTAATTGATTAAAATTATTTTCCCTCTGAAGCTGAAAATCAAATTCCAACATATGTAAATATGCATGAATTGGCCAGCATGGCTGCTTCCAAAGCCCAGGAAATGACTTACTTACCACCACCACCACCAGACATGGTATCAAATGATTCTCATGACAAAGTAAGTGCTTTTGTGATAAGATTTAAATCACAATGCAGCCTAGTTCTGACAAAATCCTATTTTATATCTTGGCTTTTCTATTTTTTTTTTCTCCTTCTTTCTCAGACTGATGGTCCAGAGAGGGATGGAAGTACCAGTGAAAGTTCCTTAGAGTCAAGTAGTGGGTATGGGAGTCAGACAGCTATTGCCATGACCGACGATGGAAATCACCTTGAAGGTATGATTCTTGTGTTATTCCTTAAAATAATAAAAAACAAAATAAAACAAAAAATGAAAAAAAAAAATGAAAAAAAAACAATGAAATTAATTTTTTTATTTATTTATTTTTGCCTACTCAGCTGGGTACGCAGTTGGCCGAGGAGGAACGCTCCTGCGTCGTGGTTCCAATCAGGGCCCCAAGCCGCCCCCGCCGACGCGCCGCACCTCCTCCATCTCTACTGCTGGGCTGTCTAGTCAGGGTGCGCCCCCTCCCGCGGCCCCCGCGCCCCCCGCACCCCCCGCCCAGCACATCGCCAAGGCCGGCAGCATGGAGAACCTGCCGCCGCCGCCCGCCTACCTCCTGGACCCCGAAAACCACCATGACGACCACCACGGGCACGAGGAGGGCGTCCTGCCGCACGGCACCGTCCGCAAGGTGGCGTCCGAGCTCAAGGAGAAGCTGGCCAACAGCCCGGCCAACTCGACGGCCTTCAACAACGTGATCGCGCAGAACGCCAAGCTGATGGCGTCCATCAAGAAGCAGTCGTCCAGCCCCAACATGAAGAGCGTGAAGCTGAGCGCGCCGGGCGTGGTCGGGGCGCCGCAGCAGCAGCGCACGTCCTCGCTGGGGAGGATGACGGCGGTGGAGGCGCTGCGCGCGGGCGCGGGCGGCTGCTTCACGGGGCCCGAGCTGATGCGCACGTCCGCGTCGGGCATCAGCGTCCCCGTGGCGCAGCCCAAGGCCGCCGACGGCGAGGGCCAGGGCCTCCCCAGCGTGGCGGACGCCGTGAGGACCCTGACGGAGCTCAAGCACCAGCCGGCGAGCCCCGTGTCTGTCCGCCGGACGCACAGCCTGCGCTCGCAGAGCGCCGAGCGGAAGGCCGGGGAAGGCCAGCCGCCCGGCGGCGGCGTCGGCGGTGGTGGAGGTGGAGTAGGCGGCGTGGGGTCCAACTTCATCGCGGCGCTCAGCGCCAAGCTGGGGCCCACCCTGAGCCCGCGCCACTCCCGCCGACACTCGGAGGACCTGCAGCCGCTGGGCGGCGCGGGGGCGGGCGCGGGGGCGGGGGCGGGCGCCACGGGGTCCCCGCGGATGGGTCAGAGCTTCAGGGAGTCGCTGAGCGCGCGGCTGTCGCACCAGCAGCAGGTGCAGCACCAGCACCAGCAGCAGCAGAAGGCCAGTCGGGTGAGGCAGTGGATCAACATGCGGACCGTGCCGGATCCAGCCACCTGTCATGATTCGCTCATGGATCAGATCAAGCGTGGCAAGCCATTAAAGAAGACAGGAGGTGTTAATGATCGGTCTGCTCCCAGAATTCTTTGAGCATTCATCCGTCCTAGATATTGATCATTGATCTCATTACGTCTCATACCATCATTTCTAGTTAGCTTTGCTACCCTCAGCAAAGTGCAATTCCTTGTGGGTTTGTTGCAAGTATTTATTTACTTTACAATAAATGAGTCCTTATTTATATCATTCTGTGTTATATATGACTAAAGTGTTATATCAGAATCATGTAGCATTGAGTATATTTTGCTTCTTCCTAAACCAATATCTGTATATAATATAAATATATATTTCAGTTTTGTGTTCTTATTGATGGTTGGATATTAGAGGAGTTGGGATTTATCTGATGTATTGTCTTAAGAGCTAACTGCCAAAATTTATTTTTATTTATTTTCAAAGCAATTCATATTTGCTATTTGTGGAAACTCATATCACTTACTAGCTGTCAATGAGTGAATGTACATAATGTAACCCAGTTAGTTTAGAAAGCCAAAGATCATCTAGCCACTGTGTGATCATCAAACCTTTCGCTTGTATTTGAATTTCATGCTCCTATATGAGGATTATAGGTGACATTTAAGCTTTTTATTGGCTCCCAGGGGCTTGTCAATGTGTAATCTAATGTAATCAGTCTGTTCTTGAATTACTTTGCAATGTCTTGACTTTGTATTTTACTGTGTTAAGGATATTGACCTATGGTCTTGAAAGTCTGACTAGTGATAGCCTGTGTTGACTTCTGCCCACCTTTCTTTTTCAGCAATACCTTCATTTACTTATCATTTTGAAATTGTTGGTTGTTTTGAATTGCTGGTGAAGTGAAAATTTTGAAGTGAGCTGTAAATTCTTGGTTTTGGATTGTATTTGCTATTACTGAAAATACGACTGCAGGATATTTTTGCACATTTTGTAAGTAAGAATGTACTTGGTGGGCAAGTTGGTCGCCCAAAGATGTGTGGGAAGTACAAATACTCCTTTGTATGTTGGAGTGAAATATATAACTGTAGGTTAATGTTTATATAGTTTTGTATGTTTTGGGGGTTATAGAACCGATTGAATCAATTTCAATGGATATGAAGCTTTTCCTTGACTGTACCTCAATTTAAAAAAAATATACAAGTCCATGCCTGAGGATGTGTCCTGAACTTGTATATTTTCCTTGTCCTCCCGTCATTCTATTTTGTTTTAATAATCAGCACTCTGCTGCTATCTCTAGCTTTGTATCTTTAATGTTCACATATCCTCTCTTTCTGTTGTCCCTGTACACGGTCTGGGGCAATGTCTGTATTACCGTTGTAATCAATAAAAAAAAAAATTATTTAAAAATTGAATTTATTTTTTTAGTTAGTCCTCTTTTTTTTTCCTCTTCTTTTGTTTTCTTAAGGGAAGTGCAGTTGGCACATACAGGGAAAGAATAATAAATTTTCAGTATTCGTCGCATCTTACACATTGGAATGAATCA
The DNA here is from genome assembly GCA_029379305.1 of Frankliniella fusca. Lineage (NCBI taxonomy): Eukaryota > Metazoa > Arthropoda > Insecta > Thysanoptera > Thripidae > Frankliniella > Frankliniella fusca. The sequence continues at coordinate 1,966,914 of JAHWGI010001285.1, read as the reverse complement.
CAAAACACAGAGGATGCTCACTTGCACAAATGACTAGAAAGTACAAGCTGCTAGACATGTTAGTTTTGCCAAATTTAAACTTCAATCTCATCTACACTACTGGTACATTACAAAAATAGAGAACTTTAACATTCTAAAATGTTCTATAATCACAGACTTACGAGAATAAGGATTAATACTAATTAATATAAGCAAGCAAATGAACCAGCATCATGCTTTTGTTGGAGCACAAACTATACCAGGTTATATTGATTGATACAGATGAACACAGGAACATTTAGAGTAAACTACTGTAGTCAATAACATTATGACGAAGTGGAAGTACAAAGCAAGTTTTATACTTATAAACAATTACAAATAAATCTTATCACAGATCTCACCTCTAAAGTGGACATTATTCACAGAGGTGTTGAGCATCTTTAGAAATATCGGCAAAGCGTTCTATAGCTTGAGTCAAAACAACACCAAACATGAATGTTCCAACAACAATAAAAGCAAAAGCAGCAAGAATAAGGAAACGGTGCTTGTTGAGATATATACCAGGATCAGAACGGAGAGTTGACTGCAAGAGGCATAAACCTAAAAAAGTAAATTTAAAGAAAAATAAAAATAAAAGCATTAAAAGAAAACAAAATTAAATTACAGCAAAAACAAAATCATTACCACATGAACACTTCACTGGAAAAACAAAGATACTACATAGCACCCGTAAAGGAGTGCTATGGCTGTTGTCTCCTTACAAAGACTATGTAGCTCCTTTGTTTTTTCAGAGCAGTTTTACAGTTTTACCAAGACAGAGGCCTAACTTACCAGGGAAAACAAAAATGAAGACAGCAGCCAAAGAACCCAACACATCAATGACTACTCCAATGTCAGGACTAACAACAGCAAACAGAAGTGTGAAAAGAAACCAAAAGGATGCAATTGCCACTCGCCTCCTGAACTCTGTCAAGGCAATTTCTGTTTGGGAGGCTCCAAAAAGTTCACACCATACAGTGCTAATGGCTTCCCTAATAAAGCAAAATACATAGAGGTCAAGTTAAAATTATTTGTACAATCTAAGAAAAGGTTTTCTTTCAGAAACTTACCGTCCACAAAAAAGTAACAGTGGATATGTAGTGAAGGTTTTAATAGCAATGGCCCCAATGCCAAGCAGAACAAATGGATTTTCACCACTGTAAGATTCTAAAATATCACTTGTCACTAAAGACCCGAACGTCAAGTAACCACATACACCTGCAATAGTGTATGCTGCTACACAGAAAATTATTGCAAATGTACACACAATAGAAAAATTATGAAGATTTCGGTTTTGAAGACATGAATAAATTGGGATTATGCTCACATGACACTGCAACAAGATAAAAAATAAAAAATTAGAGAAGATTTTTAAGTGTAGTATTCTAAGATTTAAATTGAAAGAAAATTTACCTGGTACCCAAAACATATTGCAGGTACAACAAGAAAAATATCAGTCCAGGACAAGGGAGCAGTTTTTATGGGTCCAGGGACAAAATTCCCAAGCCAATACTTGTAAGCAATCAGGCCCACTACATAAAGAACAGCAACAACTCCAACAGAACTGAAAAAAAAGAGTTGAATTTCAAAAAGGATTATTTTATAGTAGCAATAAATTGGTTTTAAAAAGGAATGATATAAGCCAAAATATCTATTAGTACAAGGGTTCAACCTCACCTGACATAACGAAGAAAGTCAATACGTTTTGAGTAGCACAGAGGAAGAATAAAGACAACTGAGCTCATTGTCATGGTAAATGAGCGATCCAGATACCATAAGTGACAAAACCCTTTGCCCCACACAGACAGCAAAACTGCCAAGCAAAATCAAATGTTAAAATGTAATCATTATAAATTGTAAACCATTTCTTTGTTGGAATAGTAACCTCTGTCGAATTGATCACCAATGATTATCAGGAAGGTCACACAAGTTCCAAAGCAATATAGAGCGACCAAGATAGAACAAGTTATGAGTCCAGTTTTTCCACAGGCAGCTTGAAGAACATCTTGAATTGTCAAAGCACCAGCCTTGTCAGCACAATGTGCTAGGATCAGAAGGGCACCAACAATCCAAACAATAAGAACCTGAGCAATTTTAAAATTTTGGTAATATTAAATTCTTCACAGTATGTTCTCAAATATGGATGGCCAATGGTCATGAGACTAACAGCTTGTACAGTTAATGCTGCAAGAATCCCACCAGCCTGGTCAAACGCTTGCGGAAAATTCAGAAGACCAGCTCCAAGAGCAGCATTGATGACTAAAAATATTGCAGATAACCGTCCTGATCCAGAAGAATTATCTGCAATTTAAGAACAGAAGTTTAGAAGGTACAGTAGAACAGCAAAAGACATGTGCCCTTCAGCAAAATTTATGCAAAAACTCTTTCACATAAACACTGGAGACCTACCAGCTCGAGGCTGTTGACTTTCTATCACACCAGTGGATATTGACCATTTTGAGTCATCTTCCAAGCTTTCCTCTATAGAATTCATGGTGGAAATGTGGTTGTTCCTTCAAAAGGTTTCACAGTAACAAAGGCTAACCTCAATGAAAATCCTAGATCTCCCACATTCCTGATCGAATGGAAGTGGTCTATGGTTCAACCATCAAAGAGACGTTATTGAAATAAACTGGATCTCACGACCCATGTTACTGAAAGACAAATTTCACGAACGAAGTGAACTTTGAGACGCACAACAAGTAATGTCACAACGCAATGTAGCAGACAACAGCTGACTAGCCCCAAAGCGTATTTACAAACGCTCCAGGGCACATCGGGCACATGCAGGTATGAGAGATTTACCACTCGTAGCACTTCCGCTCCGCTCCGTTCGGCACTTTGAGCCGTTGTCTGCGCTGTGGGAGCCAAAGTTTCCTCTCTCTCCCGCGGCACATTTCACAACACACATTTGATTTGGGTTCATTAACCTGCTTGTCATTGTTATTTTGTAATTCTGCGAACGGTTGGTCCGTTCCGTAAGTCACAACGAAGGCGCGGTGTTTCATCGATCGGTTCTAACGTGAGCTGAAGGGCACGAAACTGACAGCTGACGCTGACTTCGCTGTAACGTCGCACTTTGTTATCAGTTCAAGAAAAACCAAATTTGGTGGAGATGGAGTCCAAGGAGAATATTTTCTTGTTCGTCCCAAACTTGATTGGTGAGTGATTTATAGGACATTAATGTATCACTTTTGTGGCATTTTCGCGAAAGAGTTTCTGCTTTACATTAATTGCATTAGCTTACTACTGCCACTTATATTTGTTAAAAGTGTGATTCCAGTTGATTATCTCTTTACTTTAAAATTTTAGTGTTTTGACTTTTGCATTGTAATTTGCTCTCTCTTTGGCTGTTATTCCTTTTTTTCCTGCATTGCCAGTTCTTCTTATGAATATACTATCAGTCTAGAACACCGAATCCCGAACATATTTGGAGCTATATTTTACATTGCATTCAATTGATTTTCTTTTAAGTCTATGACTGGTAGCATGCTGATGTGGTGTCTACTGTTTTTTTCAGGTTACGCCAGAATCGTGCTTGCGATCGTGGCATTTCTGTTCATGCCAACAAATCACATAATTGCCAGTTGGTGCTATGTGACCAGTGCTCTCCTCGATGCTTTTGATGGTCACTTTGCAAGAAAGTTCAATCAAGGTTTGAGTTCAGATTATCCTTCTCTCACTAGTGACCTTTCTCCCCTCAGAATTTAATTTTTATTTTTTATTTCATTCTAGGAACCAAATTTGGGGCTATGCTGGATCAGCTTACTGATCGCTGTGGCACCACAGGTCTGTTGGTAACACTTGCGTACCTCTATCCGAGCTACATGTTCTTTTTCCAGCTCAGCATCGCAATTGACATCTCTTGCCACTGGATCTATTTGCACTCGTGAGTACAGCACATATAACTCTCCATAGACTAGTAATGTTATCTTCCACAGACATATTATTTCTTTTTCTTTCTTTCTTTCTTTTCTTTTTCAGAACAACACTTCAGGGCAAAACAAGCCACAAATTTATTGACATGTCAGAGAACCCAATCATGCACAGATACTACTCTGACCGTACTGTTCTGTTTTTGATGTGTGCCGGCAATGAAGCTTTCTTTGCTAGTCTGTACCTGCTCTACTTCACTGAGGGCCCTTTGTGTAAGTCAAGTATCACTTTTTATTTGTGATGCATCACTCTCACAGTCTCTAATATAATTTCTTTTCTTCCTCCTTTCAGTGTTTGGAATCAGTCTTCTGAAAGTGATTTGTGTCATCTCATGCCCAGTGATGCTGGTAAAAACTGGTATATCTCTGCTCCATGGCTTTGTTGCATCCCTCAACCTTGCTACAATTGATGTAAAGGAACGAGAGGCAGCTAAGGCTGTGAAATCACAGTAACAAATTGATTTATCTACATGCTCCATGATTAAATCATGCCTTCTTTTTTGCATTAGTGTCTCAAATTTGTGTGTTGAAATCATCATGTTGAATTAGAACAGTAAATTTTGTCTTACAAGTTAAAAATCACTTCAAAAGGGAAAAAGAGGAAAAAAAATGTTACCTATGGAACTTAGTGTAAGGATCTTTTCTCCAAGTTACGGAAGCATGCCACTGAATTTCCCTATTTCCTTGTAGAGATCACCTCTTTGGAGTTGTTGATGTAGTCAATTAGAAGGTTTTAATGTTGTTAAATCTTTGATCAAAACATTTTATGATTAATTTTAACTAGATTACTAATCACTTGACTATTAGTATTCATTTGGTTATGGCTGCTCTCTGCTCTTCCTTATATTTTTGTGTTTTGTGAACCTCATGTGGACTTCTGAAATTATGCAGTACATGTTGCAGGTCCAAATATTGCTTACTTCAAGAGCTGGTTCTTTGTCTGTGATGCTTTATAAAATAATTTATTGTATGTTGTGCCACATTGCATCCCTAACATACTTACTGTATAATTAATGAAATGCTCTTTTATAATTTTAAAAAAATTCTACTTAATTGCTGTTCTTCCATCTCCACCTGTGAAATATTTTCAATCATAGTCTGCATTCCATGTCAGCATTTTAATATAGTGTTACTTTCCAAACTTCCCTTTCAAAATGCAATTTATAATGAGTACCTGCATGATCTTGATAGTATTCCCAAATTGGTAGATGATATATCTCCATGCTCATGCCGTGATTTCTAAGAACAAGTTTCCAGTTCTCGGTTCCAGTCGTGTTCTTTTTTTTTTTTTTCTTCATCTCTTTTTTTAAATGACCAAAGATTTGCTGATTCTGAATCTCATATAATAATTAAGTTTCAAGACCTTTTTTCTTGAATAGCTAACTTGAGCCCAGAATATATTAACCACAAACAGCCATCTTGAAATAATATTGTCCTGGTTTTCATAGTTACTTATGCCACTTATGTCACTTGTGTGTAGATCTACCCCCAGTTATGTGATGTTCTTTCAATCCTCACTACTTACTTCTGTTTTTAGTGTATGTCAATATCTTAGAGTTCAAATGTAAAATCTCATTTGTTGAAGAAATTTGCCAGTTATTTGATATTGGTTTGGTGCCAAGAAGGACGGAAGTTCTTTATCCCTTGTCAACATCCATATCTAAAGGAATGTTTAGATTAGTGTCTTTTAATCGGTGCTACTTAAATGTTATACTTATGCTGTTTTTGTGATTTTTTTTTTAGTAATCTTCAGTGTTCCCTCCCTTCTCTACGAGTAGATCAGTGTTCATGTGTCCACTATCTATAGGGACTTAGACCTTAAACTCTAGTCAAATAAAATTTTTTGTCAGAGAATGTCTATGTCTGAGGGAAAATGTTCTCAGCAGGAAGCATGCGTAAATCTTGTTTGATGTGGGAATGTGATAAAGATTATTGAGAGCTTGCATTGGTAAATAAGATTCATGGATTAATACAATGAATTACATGACATTTCAAACTTATAATTCCTCCTATTCATGTACAAAGGCAGGCATGGACATCCACACCAGAAGAGCACCAAATAAATCAATGAAACAAAACAACATGCACATTAAGAACAAAATATAAACATTCAACTTAAAGACAACATACACAACATTCAATCTTCACAATGGTAATAGTGGCAAAAACGCAGAACGTTAAGCCACAGAAAATATATATCTATATGACAATCTCTGATGTGTTTATGGTTTTCAATAGGTAATTGTTCCATAATTGTCTTGCAGATAGCAGCAAAACTACAACTTACTTTCTTACTTATAAGCTATAAAATTTTGTGAAGAATATCTGTTGATTAGAGATATGGAATAAATTTTCTTTGTACAGTGCCGATTGAGAAAAGGGCACAAGAACACTCTCTTCAAAAACTTAACAAATCCTCAATTTTTATGATTCAAACTATGCATCACACAACAAACATAACAAAGTCACATTCAGTCTGAGAAAATAATTTAAAGCCATTAAATAAAAGCTTACCATCTTGTGAAGAACCAATACGCTAAAAGGTAAGTGCCCAGCAACATTCTTTGTTAATGTAACAAAATGTTACAAGACACTAATCAACTTGGTGCCAAAACTCTTACAAAAATACTGTTCATTCACATAGTACATGGTCCCAGAAATCCTGCAATTCAGAATCGAGTATTCAGTATCAGAAACACCCATATCAATGCAAAACTGTACTCTACCAAACTGAATCATTTGAGGCTTGTTGGCTTCCCTCAGGATCTATACGTTAGGCTTCAACAATTACAGTATCACACTTTTAACAGCCTCATCTCTCTCCGCTAAAAGGGAAGGGAAAAAAAAAGGAAAATAAAAACACTTCTGCCAACAGCGTTTTTGAAAATTTCCACTATTTTTGCCTAACAAAAAATGCAAAGCAGAAATAGCAGTCAGCTAGAATCTGGTACAAGATTTACTTAGAGGAATTCACTAAAATTAAGATTCATGAACAAGATCTAGAAATGTCAACTGGAATGAAAATATTGAAAATATTTAGGATAAAATTGGTTAAGAAACATGAAAAATTTTGGCACAAGCATAATAATAAGCCTTGTTTTGTAATCGCATGAGTGATGGGACTGAGATGAAACAGGAATAATTACATCCTGCATTCAAGATCTGCAAATGGAAATGAACAAATGACTTCCTAAAGTGTTCCAATACATAAACATAATACTGTGGGCTGATACAATATGTGAAAGAAGAAAATTACATTTCCTCCTTGTGACTAGATTTCCTTATAGTCATTTAAGGAGGTCATTATAAAAGCTTAAGTTATTGATAAAAATATCAATGCAAGGGACAAATGTTTCAGAGCCCTTTGAACTAATCAGAATGCACAGAAGAAAGATTAATAGAAGAGACAGGTAAAGCCAAGCTTTAAGATCTGACATAAAGAATAAGGGTGACATTTACTTAATTCTAAATAAACTTTCCAAAAAATACATCCTTGCTACAATCACAAATAATTTTACATAACACAACTTTTTTCAAAAGAAGAAAATCCATATAGTTTTTAACTATAAAGAAGGCACTTTTCTACACTGATCTTCCAGACCCTCAAAATTTGCTTTTAACCTTAGCAAAAGTTCCTGAAAAAGATGAAATGGAGAGTTTATTCTGAAAGTTGAATGTACTAAATCAATTAATTTTCCTTCACAAAAAAAAACAAAAAAAAACAAAAAAAACATGTCAAGTGAACTTTTTGAGGGAGAGGTGGTAATTTATGTATGCAAATCAAATAAGAATGTCAGACATCCCATTAAGGTTTCTTTCTAACTACTGTGCAGAACTGAAAGTAAAACTTGCCCCTTTAGAGGCCGTATAGTATGCTTCAGCTCACTGCATTTGAAACTATCGGTCCTGTCTACGGGCTTTGTCTTTTTCTTGGTTTGCTCTTCTTTTGTTAACTTGTCGTTTGTGCTCATATTCAAAATCTTCTTCTGTTATTCCCAGTCTCTGAATCTGTATTCCAAAGAGAACAATTGCAAAGTGTCAAAATATTATAAACATCTGAATCGGATTAGAAGCAGTGCATACTTACTGTAGTACAAAATAAAAATTTACCTGTGTCACAACAAACTGCTCCTCCATGACATGCTCAGGGGGACTCCGCAGAACTTCCAAAGTTTCATACATAGTAGGACACTTCTTCAGAACTCCTGATCGCCCAAGACTGAACTTCAGGACAACAAGAGCAACTTTAAATATTATTTTGATCCCTTCACAAAGGAACATATCCCAAATTCTTAAAAGAGTTGGCCACGGCAAAGTTCTGGTAAAGACGCATAAAAACCACTCTGTCATGTAGAGAATTGGTTCAACTTTCTGCTTTTTCTGTAAAGCAAAAAAGAAAACTTAATATAAATATCACTAATGTCTAAAATTTTACTTCCATGCTGAACATGAAGGAAAGAAAAGAGACATTACCAAATGCTTATAGACAGCTGGAGCAACTTTTTTCAGAATACCAAACAGAATGTCACCGTCAATTTGTAGTGCCTCCTGTCAGAAGAAAAAAAGCACAATAAGACACCAATTTTGAAATTGAAATTACAATATTTAAATCTGGACCACGGATATCTCATCCTACCATTCCTTGACTGTAGTAGCCTGACAGGTATTTATCGCAGATGGAGACTAGACACCAGAATGCTTCCTCCGCGGGCATGTGCATCAGCAGGAAGGCCGCCAGCGGCGCTTGTGCTTGGCAATATCCAACCTCTGGATTCATAATAGAGAAGGACTTGAGGACCTGCAGCAGGTCTTGTTGCCTATAAGGTGAGAAAAAAAAAGAGGGGGGGAAATGAGAGAAATGATCCTGGCTAGGCACAGGAAAAGTTTTTTTGAAGCTTGTGATAAAATTACGATTAAAAATTGCCAAATTACAAGAACTACATATCAGCTTGGAATTTTCTCAAGAATGGATTGTCATAAATTAACCAAATCAATTGTAAATATTAAAGTACAAAATAAATTGAATTACACAATAAATTGTACACCTACAAAGATACTTTTTCACAGTGCAGACAGGCAACCAGTTCAGAATTCCTCGGCCCCAGAACCTACCCGTGGCCCTCCTGCTGGGCGAACATCTCGTGGTACGGGAACTGGCGGTGGAGATCCTTACGGATGTCGTCCACCCAGCGCGGGTCGCCCTCCTGGCGCTCCAGCTGGGCGTACAGCCCGCGGTGCTCCTTCATCAGCAGGTGGCCGCCGCACAGATACAGCCAGGCGCGCGGCCGCACCGACGTGGGGATACCTTTACGGCACCGCTCACGAACCTGAAGAGCAATTTTTTTTTTTAATATTTTTTTTTGTAAAACCCTCGAGAGAATAAAAAAATGTCACACACACGAATTGGAGCCTGTAATACGATCAGGGGAGAAAAATCTCTGAATTTTTATGTACACATATTGTGCTTAAAAAAAAAGCAAATTTTTGTAAATTTTTAATAGAATTTTACTTAAACTTTTGTGATTTTGTCCCTGAATTTTTCTGAATTTTTCTTGAATTCTTGTGAATTTTTGTAATTTTTTCTGACTTTTTTCCTATATTACGAGGTGTTCACAACCTCGACGTACCTTCTTGTAGTTCTTGTCCATGTACTTCTCCCAGCCGCTGATCATGGCCAACCACTTCCGTTCGCGGCGGAGCACCACGACGGGGGACACCAGCTGCTTCCTGAAACAGGCAGGCAGGACGGCGAGCGTCAGATCCAGTGCAAGCGCACTCCCCGCCGCAGATGAGCGGAGAGGGAAGGGAAGCCCCAAAGCCCCGCGAAGGGGCATTCCGCGCAGTGTTTTGTATCTCTGTCCCCGTCGCACTCATGGGGCGAGCCCATGATGTGAGTGTGTGAGTGTGTGTGTGTGTGTGAGAGAGAGAGAGAGAGAGAGAGAGAGAGAGAGAGAGAGAGAGAGAGAGAGAGAGAGAGAGAGAGAGAGGACACTACGTCGGCGGCTCCGCGGCCCCAGCGGCTGTTCGCCCAGGCGGGTACGTAACGCTACGCCCCCATCTAGTTCGGTTAGGCCAGGCCCTTCCCTTCAACGTAAGGCGGCGGAAGCCCTGCGCTCGAAGCGAACCGGCCCAGCACGGGCCGACCGGGCCGACCCGACCCGACCCGCCGGCCCCAGCAGGAAGAGAACGGAAGGGGTGGGAGGGAAGACCGGCGCGCCGCGACGCGACGCGAGTAGACGGGACGGCACGTCGCGCTTTTAGTGTGCGCGGGGCGGGGCGGGGCGGGGCGGGGCGGGGCGGGGCGGGGCGGGGCGGGGCGGGGGCAAGAAAGGTAAGGCTTCGGCGGGCCGGGAGCCGGGCGCACCAGCTGAAGCGGGTCGAGCGGGCTGGAGCTGGAGCTGCAGCAGCAGCAGGCAGGGCGCCCTCTGAGTGCGGCAAGGACAGAGAGACGAAAACCACGACCACACTGGGCGGAATCACCCTGCTGGGAACCACTGGGAACAGGGCTCGCGGGGCGGCGCGGCGGACTCTCAACGACACACACTGCCAGGGCCCAAGCAGGGCCCCAGCCCAGCCGTCAGATTCCGAAGATAGCTCTCGCGCCTCCGTCCTTGTCGCACTCATGAGGCCCTGCCACCCGAGAGGGTCTCAACTCCTGAAATCATGTGTACACAATCGCTGATATCTTCTAAATCATTGTCAAAAAAATGTGGATCTATTGCCGAAAAAAATGATTTGAGTACGTATTTTGGGCTCATAAAGCTCAAAATACGCTTTACGAATTATTTCATTCAATTATAAGAGGTGTAATTATATGAAATCATGTGCAATCTTGAAATCATGTGTATAAATTTTGGGTGAGTTGAGGCCCCCTCGCTGCCACCCCCAACATGCGGGGCACCCCCATAGGTGCGACAAGGACGGGGGCACGAGAGCGATCTTCTGAATCAGTCGGCAGCCCAGAGGGCCAGAGCGTCCGCGCCCAACCCATTACCTCTCCGTCTCAACTCCCACCCCCGCGTGAGTGTGAATGAGTGTGTGTGTCTGTGTGTGTATGTGTCAACTTGATGCAATTTTAATTCCCTTCTGCTGCAGAATTGCACACGCGGTGCGCCTGTACTGTACGCGGCAGTGCGCTGCTATGGGTGGGGCGTGGCGAGGGGCGGGGTGGGGTGGGTCGGTAACCCGTGACATCACACGGCCGCCATGGCGCGGCCCGCGAGGCCCACGGGCCCACGGGTCCGCAGAGGATCGCGTTACACCTTGCCCTGCGTTGCGATGGGCTGAACTGCTCGGCTCGGCTCGGCCCGGTCCCGCGCTGCACCGCACTGCCCCGCGGACCGGCCGCTGCTTCGACTCGACTCATCTCAGCTGGGCGAGTCCATAAAGCAGGCCGGTAACGAGGCGGTGCATCGCTGCACTTGGGCTGGGAGGCCCCTATATTGCAAACTGCAGCACAAGTGCACGGCCAGGAGGCCGGCCCAAAGCGGGGAGCAGCCAGCGCGGGGCTGAAATAATGATAATGACGACGATCGTAATGGGACAAAAATAAAATAAAAAGTCCACAGCTGCAGCTGCATCTGCCGGCCAGACCAGCCAGGTTGGGGAATTAGCCAGCGTGCCCGGCCGGTCCCGTGCAGGCCACGACCACCGGGACCGCCGCGCAGCGCCACGCCGCGCCACGCCAGGCCCGAGCCATAAAGATTCCAGACATTATAACGGCCGGATGCTAACTTTTGATCTGCCCGCGAGGACATCTGCCAGGACCGGGGTCCGGCCGCATCACGCTGCAACCGCCGCCGCACCAGGCAAGCGGCAAGCAGCGCAGCACCTCGCTCATCTGCGAACCGGCTGCCCGGCCCGGCCCCAACCGCCGTCTCTCGCGCCTCCGTCCTTGTCGCACTCATGAGGCCCTGCCATTCCCGACATGGGGCACTGCAGTGGGTGCGACAAGGACGGAGGTGCGAGAGCGATCTTCTGAATCAGTCGGCCAGGACTCCACCGCCGCAGCGCCGCTCGTCTGCTGAGCACATGCCTCGAGCCGAGCGGCCGAGCGGCAGCGGGGCGGCGGTGAGAAGTGCACACAAAACCACCGTTTCCGGCGCGGCGGCCCAACACTCCAATGGGAGGTCGTCATCGCCCCTCTGCACAGTTTTCCTTTCGGGAAACCCCCAATAAATCCGAAGAGTAGTCAGCTCTGCTTGGCAGGTCGCAGTACAGGGCCCCGTCATTGAGCCCCTCCAGCCCGCCCCGCTCCGCCCCGCGCCGCCCCGCTCCCGCCTGGCCAAGATATCGGCCCCCGCCCCGCCCCGCGCTGCCCTCGCGCCGCCCCCGCTGCGCCGTCGCGAGTAAAACTCCACATTTATTCCCACTCATTTTCCCCGCCTGGAGTCAGTGTGGCTGCGGCTCAGCCGTATACCCGGCCCGACACGACAGCCGCGAGCAGGCCCTGCAGGGCCTGCCATCTCTCTCTGGCTTAAAACTTTAAAAGAATCTCTCTCTCGCTCTCCCACAGTCCCCCCGGCCGCGGCAGAGAAGAAGGGCTTTCGACTGGCTGAGAAGTGGGCCAGCGTGCGGCGGTGCTATGCGGTGCGGTGGTCACGCCAGCGCCCGTGCAACAAGCTGCACGCCGCCCGTGGCGGGGCGGGGCGAGGAGCTCAAGCCGGTGTAGGGTGTCGGAGGCTCCAGCTCCACGTCGAAGTCCCCGGGACGGCCATAGGGCGGGGAGCTCCTCTTCACGGCCGCGGCCGCGAGACGGCAACCTTTGAAGACTCCTCACTCCTTATTGTCCCTGAGGATTTGTCGCTTTGACGTTATCTGGCCCGTATCGGGGCTGGGCTCGCGCGGCGGACACCACAGTGTCCCCGTCAGCACCCCCCCCGACCCCCCCCCCCCCCTCTGCTGCTGCCGGCGGCGCGCCACACCCGTCGTGCCGTGTCCCTGTCGCACAGCTAGAGTCCCCCGCGGGAGTGCGACAGAGACAGTCCCGTGGGCGCCCCGTTGCCGCCGGACTTCCCTCTCCCCCCTCATCGCCCCCTTCCTGCGGCCGCGCGGCCAATAGTGCGCTTCCTCGCGCCGCGACGCCCGCGACCTGCCCGCCCCCCTCCCGGGCCTCTCAGCCCGCCGTGCATGACAATCCAGAGTTATTCCGACAATCTCACGGACCGAGATACAGCATAACTCAGAGGATGCTGGAGGGACACGCCCCGGCGGCCCGGCTGCAGCCCGGCCCCGGCCGTGCGCCCCGCCCGACAGGATGCAGCAGCCGCCTGATTCCGAAGATCGCTCTGGTACCTCCGTCCCCGTCGCACCTATTGCGCTGCCCTGTGTTGGGGAAGGCAGGGCCCCATAAGTGCGACAAGGACGGAGGTACGAGAGCGATCTTCGGAATCCGGCGGCAGATACGATGCACGACGACACGCGGCACTCGGCCAGCAGCAGGGTGATTTCAAACACCATTTCGAACCATGTCCTCTCTCTTGCTCCTTAAGGCCGAGGTCCATGAGTGCGACAAGGGCAGAGAGACGAAACCACAGCACGGAATCAGCCACCCTACTGCTTGCCGCCGCCGCCCTGCTCGCGCCCATCCCTCACACGCAAGACCACGTCAGCGTGGGGCGGCCGTTCGATCCGATTCCGAAGTCTGATCTCACGCCTCCGTCCTTGTCGAACTCATGAGGCTCTGCCATCCTCTACGTAGGGTGACCCCATAGGTGCGACAAGGACGGACCGGGCGCGAGAGCGATCTTCGGAAACAGACGGCTGGGAGCCCCCAGGGGGCAGACCGGGCCGGGCGCGAGCGCGAGCGCGGGGCTCGTATTGCTAATCACCATGCCATCGGAAAATGCTGGCATAAGCAGCGCCATGGATGGGTATGGTATGGCGGCGCGGGGCGCGGGGCGCGCGGCGTGACTCCAAGCCCAGCCCGGACCCAGCCCGAGCCCGCCCTGTCCCCGGGGCCCGGGGGGTGACGTGGCCCGCGGCCCGGCCAGCCCCGGCCAGGCCCACCAGACGTGTTCGGAATATCAGGGGGCACGCGCAAAAGAGGTACGTACGCCCGCCGTGCGGGACCGGAGGAGAGGAGAGACACATGCGCACGCGCACGCGGGCTTCAGCTGGCTGCGATTCAGAGAGCGCTGTCTTCATACCGTCTCTCTCGCACCTATGCGGCCGAGGGGGAAATCCGCGGAAATCACTCAAACATTAATGTGTAAAATGATTTTTTGATATTTTTTTTTTGAATTTTGATTTTTCTTTTGATTTTTCAAGGGAATAGAGAAATTGTCCGTATTTTTATTTTTTTTACAAAAAACTAATTTTGTTTCTCGTTACGCCTCGATTTTCCCAGTTTTTGGATCATTTGTTATCGATTTTTTGAATTTTTTGTAACTTTCTACTTGATTTTTTTTTAAACTTTTTAAATGATTTTTTTGGGTCTGTACAATGATTTTTCGAAGTGATCCCCCCTCGTATGCGGCGCAACTCCGTGTGTGCAAGAGGCGCAGACAGGCAGAGCGAGGAAAGCGCATATCTGAATCAGTCTGCAGGGTTCAGGAATAGGGATCCTCCACACACAACAAAATAAAATAAAGTCAGTGTACACCCTAAAACAAAATCGGTTATAAAAAAAAATCATCAAAAAATCAGTAAAAATCGAGGAAAATCACAAAAAAAAATATTTGAAAAATCTGAAAAATCGGTGTATGCTTGAATTTATAGAGAAGGACCCCACAGTTCAGGACGGCGCAGCGCGGCGCGAACGAATCAATGAGGGACTGTCTCATCCGCGCGGAAGAAAAGATATACAGCGGTGAACACGAGAGAACGCCAAACAAAAAGAAAGAAAAAAAGGGAGAAAAAAAAGGATGTTTCCGGGTTACGATGACCACAGATAGGGGAGAGCTGATAACAAACGCGATAAACGGGATACTATATACCGGCGTGCCAGCCGACGCGCCTCCACGACGCCGGCGAGGCGAGGTGACATCGCTATCGTCAGTCTCCAATTGGAGAAGGGCCCGACCAAACATTACTGTAACCGAGTTCGCGGGAGATTTTCCTGCTCAGTCATTAGACAGATTTTCTGCAGTTTTTCATAAGACACCTCCCCTCTGAATTTTGGTGTACAAATTTTGTGAATTTACGTGAATTTTTATTTGGATTTTACCTTAACTTTTGAGAAGGTTCCTGAACTTTTCTTAATTATTTCTGGATTTCTCTGATTTTTTCCTAAAATTTCTCTGGATTTTTCTGATTTTTTTTTTTTTAATTGCGAGGTGTACAAAAACTTTAGAGTTTCTTCCCCCTCGCTTCCCCCGCACCAGCAGGAGTTCGGCTGTGCACCTGACTGACAGCTGTCCTGTCGCCTGAGCGCGCCGGTTGGTTAGGCAGCTCGCCCGCATACTCCGCATGCGGTACAGTATGTCGCTCCTTTTCGGATCTCCTCCTCCCGCAGGCGAAGGCGCGCAGCGCACAGCCCGAGCCCTGCCCGCACCCTCGCGCGGAAACCAGGCACAAAAACCGATTGAATGAGCGGGCGGTTAGAAAATAACCACGGCATTTCAAGAGGGTTGGCGGAGCGGAGGGGGAGTGCGTAGCCTACGGACCCCACGAGGGAGGTGTGCGGGGCTGATGTGATGACTCAATGCCCCATGGGCGCTGACCCACACACGGCCACACGGCACGGGCCCCATGCAGACAGCTCACCGCAACGGGCGCCAGCACGCGCGCGCGCACACACACACAACCAAACACACTCACAATCGTGACGCAAAGGCCCTTTCCTTACCCCCGCCCCGCGAGCGTCTGACCCGCCCCGGCCCGGCCCAGGTCTGCATGGGAATGTGCCCATAATAACCGTGCCCAATACACACAAAAACACACGCGCGCGCTGGGGAGAGTTATTCGCGAGGCGGCGGTTGTGTTTGTGTACCCGCCGGGACGCCGACACAGTACCCATGCTAATTATTATTGTTATAATTATCTTAGCGGCATTATCACTACACACACACACACACACACACACTTGCTTCATAATGCAAAGATGAGCAGTCCTGGTGGGCGGGCGGGTGCGGGCGGGCGGGCCTGCCGCCGGCCTCGGCTGCTGGCCGTTAGAGAGACTCAGAGTCTCTCTATAGCTGGCCTCGGCCAGCGAGACAAAAGCGAGAGGGCGTCGGAGTGAAGGCCCGCCATAGAGAGCCGCAGGAGCGCAGGGGGCCCGAGGAGAAGGAGACAGAGGAGGAGGCATGGGGGATTGTGGCTGCGACTGATTGTGGCGGGGCGTGGGCGGGGCGGGGCGGGGCGGGGCGGGGCTGGGTGGGGTGGCAGACGCCAACTTCAACTTCACGACCGTCATGTCACTCCTGCGAGCGAAACCGCACGCGCGCGCGCGCTGCTTAGCTGGACTGGGCAGCAGAGAGGCGAGCGCAGGCCGAGAGATCAAGGGGGTCGAAATGTAGACACGGTTAATAGTCTCCTCGGGATGATCAAACACAGAAAGAGGGAGTCACCGTGAAGTCAAAGACTTCTTCTGATTTCGACTGACCAGGAAGGGGGGGGGGGGTGATACTGAGGGGTCCTTCTCTTTCTATTCAAGCGTACATCGATTTTTCCAATTTTTCTAAATTTCGTGATTTTCCTCTATTTTTACTTATTTCCTTTCGGATTTTTCTTGATTTTTTTTCTTTGAATTTTTCTTAAATTTTACTGATTTTCTAAAAGGGCGTGTACAATAATAATTTGTTTGAATGAATGAAACCTAGGGGGTACTACGTTGCCCTGCGAAGCGCGCTGACGGTCGGAGCTGGGACTCGCGACCCGCGACAGGAGTGAGGCGGAGCTCGATTATCATCACTATCCCCATTACTCTGATGAAGCGTGACGTTCATTCCTTTTGCAAGGTCTGGGTTCTGCAAAGTGGACGCGCCGCGCCGCGCGGCCTGGACACGGCGATGAGAGGGACGGGCCGTGCTGGTCGGTGCCCGGCGGGGAGCGGGGGGGGGGGGCTTAACGAGGAATCAAGAGCAATTCTCTCAGGCCGCCGCAGGAAGAGAGGAAGAAGGGGGGTGGAGGGGGTCGCGTCGCACGAGACTGGTGCCTGCTGCAACACCGCGTCGCACACTCTCCATCATCGAAAATCTGGTGCCATCAGCTATGACCCAGCCAACCAAGGGTGAAAATTCTTGAGATGGTTAGAAAACGCCCCCGCCAGCCCGCACCGCCTACCCCGCTCCCCCGCTGGCCCAACCGATGCGATGTAACATTGTAACGGTCACAAGAATCATCACCTTTTGCTGGCTGGACTAAAGAGACTAATGGCGCCGGGCAGCGCCGGGCCGGGGCGGCGGGGCGCGGGGCGGGGAAGTCCCTGGCAGGACGACGTAATGCAGTGCGCGGTAGGAAAGGCGGGCAAGACCACGTGCCACCACCGGCAGACTTTATTCAGAAGGGCGCTCTCTCTCCTAGCTCTGTCTCTCTCGCATTCGAGAGCGACAGAGACAAGGCGAGGAAAGCACTCTTAGGAATAAGTAGCGGCTGGCGAGTCGGGTCGGGCCTGGCCTGCACTGCGTGAGCACTGCCTGCCTGCACCATACCGGTCGGCGCCGCGGAGTGGGGCGGGGCGGGGCGGGCCGCGTGCCCTTGTCCGTGTGTCGCGGAGTGGCGTGGCGTGGCCGGGCGCGGCAGAGTGACACGGCGGCCCACTTTCCCGCTTCTAATCGCCAAGCCGAGCGCAACTCCCCCTCCTCCTCACCTCACCGCGTGGTCCTGTACTGACTGCAGTCTAAAGCGCCACAGGACATCAGCGCGGAGAGCGGCCCCCATAGGGCACACAGGCACACATCGCCCCCCTCCAGCTGATCCGCAGCCTGAGCGGCCCGGGCGCGCCCTCCGCTCCGCCCCCGGGGTCCCCGGCCCGGCAGGACAACGCACATAATTACACCGCGTACCGCGACCCCCACTACTTCCCTCTCTCTCTCTCTCTCTCTCTCTCTCTCTCTCTCTCTCTCTCTCTCTCTCTCTCTCTCTCGACAACTCTCTTTTTGTAGCGGCTCAGCAGCAGCGCTCTCTCTGCCGCTCCCAGCCGCTATAGCCTCGCTAGCCAGCACTACGGGGGCGGGCAGGGCTGGGCCGGGCCGGGCCGGGCCGGGTCTTGCGGGGGCGACGCGCCAGGTCGGCATGAGTCAAGGAAAGGCTTCCGAGAGCGATTTCAATAAAGCCCCCCTTTTATCGCCCCGGGCCTGGCCGCCGGGGGCGGGCCAAAGCCGCTCCCCCGCGCGCCAAGTTCCGTTCGCGCGGGGGCGGTGCGGGAAGGGCGAAGGTGGAGCCCGCCGAGAGCCCGTTTGTCGCGCCCCGTAAGGGTCACACTGACAGCGAAAAATAGCGGCAAAGAAAAACATGACCATCGAGTACCAAAGCAATAAGGCGCACAGAGTCCGCCCAGATAACCACAACAGCATGATGGTATGTATGCCCCCCCCCCCCCCGCTGCCGCGCCAAGCCTTCGGCTCCGCGCCACACCTTCCCTCGGCATGGCATCTGTTCGCAACTCATCTGCTGCGCCGAGCGCCAAGCTAAGCGCTGAGAGTTTTTCTCCCGTCGGCGCGGTGCGGTGCGGAGCGCAGCGGAGGCCCGCTTTGGCATTCCCCTCGCCAGACCCTAGGTGGGTCGGCCCGTAAATAGACCGGCCGGGGGCCGGGCCGGGCCGGGCCAGGCCCCTCTCCCTTTTGCTTATTTTTCGATTGTGTGCACTCGGGCCTCCCACGCCGCTGCCGCAGTCGCTGCAGCTCCGCTCAGGTCCAAAACACTCAGCACTCAAGTCCAGAGGAGAGGTGGGCCATTGGCAGGGCGGGGCGGGGCTGGGCGGGGCTGGGCGGGGCGAGCAAGGTCGCCAAGCTCAGGCTAGGCCAGGCAGGCCAGCGTCCTCGCCTAGCTCCCGCGGGTGGCACTTAGGCCCGGGCCGGCCCGGTTCGGCTGCCCGAACCAGATGCCCCATCCCCACCGCCCCTAACCACCGCAACATAGGGGGCCGTGGCGCGTTATCGGAGGGTCCCGTGGGGAGCCAGGGGGAGGAGCCCCAGTCCCGCTCATGAAGTACATGAGCAGCAGGGAGTCCACCTTTTTCCTTTTGCTTCCATACAACATTTCCCTCAGACAATTTGGAGCGATAGAAAGTTAATCCCTGTGACATAATGGACCCTGCTAATTTTCTTTTGATAGAAAAAGTCTGGAGAGGTTTTCTTTGCAAAAGAAAGAAAAGAATGGCTGTAATACTCACTCATCTGGACAATACTGTGAGCCACCGAGAAATCCATGTCGGTCGGGGACAGTTGATATAACGGATCCATTATTCACAACACTGCTCACTTCTGAGCCAGAAATAGATCCTTCGTCATCCTCCGCACCTCCACCATCACTTCCTCCATGTGTTTCATGGATAGCGCGTCCTTCAGATACAGATGTTGCCATAATTCTGCAACAGTACAGAGTAAACATAATAATTATTAAGAGAAATCCAATGACTGTGATGCTGACAAGGTTAGACTGGCTGCAGATTTTGATTTAATTCCGTGATTTATTTTAAAAAGAACGTTTGATAAGAAAGAGGCCTAACTTGGTCACTGAATGGATCTTAAAGAGGAGGAGGACACAAAATTGGACTTTGACGTGGTGCCTACCAATCCCATTGAAATTTCTGAATGTATTTCATAACTAGCAATAAACATCCACAAAAAATTTTTATTGACTCAGTTTGACATAGTTACATTTAACAAAATTATTTTAATAGTAAGAGACTCAAATCATCCTGACATTTAATCAAGAATTTGAGAGTTAACACAATTACGGAAACCACTAACAAAAATAGTCAAGGTTTAACTATTTTGGTTTCTAGTGGCAGAACTGTCAACCACTCTTGATGTCATTCCCAGTCAACATGGAAATGGGACATCAAAATTTGACAGGTTAAGGACAGCCAAAGCAACTACTGTTTCAAACCCGCCAAAGATGGACTTTACTTGTTTCTGACAGTTAAAATAATTTGTGAGTCGAAATTTCTTGGTGACTTACATGAAATATTTGGAAGCAACAACAGTAGAGAGGAATGCTGGCTCCTAACCTCCACCGAAAGATAAATATCTACAAGTCACACGATTACAAATTTTCTTTCCTCACAAACTGGGAAGATTGAACACTGACACACATTAACATAACACAAAAATATATCGTTGGCGATAAAGTGACAATTCGGCAGGTGACATAATCCCCCGTCGAGAGAAGGGGGACCAACGTAAACGGTGATGTTTGTCTCGCGAACTGCCTCTGCCTCAGGGAACGCACTACACAGAGACTCTGTTTGGAAATTCCCGATAAGACGGGGGAAGTGGTAGGGGATTTGACGAGGGGCCTAACTACTACCAATCCCTGGCAGAGATGTGCTCAAGAGTAACTCAAGACGACTCGTTACGATAAAAATTGATGTCTGTAAGGTTATCCCAGCTGAATCCGTTGCAACATGAACGGGAATTTTTATCCAAGGGGATTCAACTGTAAAGGAATATTGATGTTCACGGTGTAAAAAGGTACATATGAGCCCAATTAGGCTTTAGGGCATTTATCTTTGGTACGTTTCTGGCTTGAAAACAGACAGACCAGCTGATTGTTACCAACACTAAAATATCTCCGATTTCTGACTGTTGACATACCGTTAAGTTAGAGCATTTTGTGTTTCATTCTCATGAACTTATTTTCTATCGCTTGAACACTTATACAAAGCTACAAAAATATATTGGGGAAAATTCCAAGCGAAGCACACGCTATGCCATGACGAAAGGATGTGCAGTTTTGTAGGTTGGCAGTAGATGCTGTGTACATCATCATAAAAAGCTGCAACTGTACAAACAAAAAAATCCCCAAGTTTTGGTACGAGAAAACCTACGTATAAAATCTAACAAGTCATCGGCTCTTAACTTGAAATTAGCGGATACGTGCAAAGTTATGTCCTTAATGAACAATCAACCATTTGATAAATATGGCTTGAAGGAAAAAATTGTGATAATGACACCTAGCAGAAGACAAATGTCATGTCAAACTTTGATGTTAATGTTAGAAAAATAAGCTCCCAAACAAATTGTACATGGTGATGTGTGAGGATTGGGCAGTACTGATTTGTGGCAATGCTCTTAATGGTTGACAGCCTTACCAGCACTCCAACGAAATTACTTCAGATTGATTTTCGAGGGTTGGTACGTCTGCAAGCGCTGTGGGAGACTTATTTTGAAAAATAAAAAACAGCTGATTGACCCAACAAAGAAAAATTTTCCTTTGAAACAAACGATAAGAGATTCTAATCATCGTCCCAATAGTTACTTTAATGATTTAGTCCGATTAAAACGATTCCCCCCGCTGAAAACATATCCAAATTAGGAGGCAAAGAAAGTATTCTTAGCATCAAATTGTTTGCCGACGCTTCGTCTGTCTTCGCGTGCAGTCGTGCTCGGCTCGGCCCCGCTTCGTGCTCCATTCGGCTGTCCTCGGCGGTGCGTTCGGGTGGCTTCGGCAACCGTCGGGCCCCCCCTCGCCTCCCCCGCGACCCCCTCCTCCTCCCCTCCCCTACCTGCTGCTCATCTGTCCGGGCTCGGCGCTGCGCCTGCTTGCCTGCCCGCCCGAAGCCAAGTCGAACTCAAAATTCTTGTCAACAGCACGCTGTCATGTAGGAGCTCCGTGTTTTCGTCGGCAATCACCAGGAAAGCAGTGACTTTGTTTGTAAACTTTGGCCTAGTTCGTCTGCTTGCGACCCGGCCCGCGGCGACAAGTTCGTACAAGTGACGTTCTCTACGTTTCGGTGAACGTAGAGAGAAAACAGTGGAGAGTCTAACCTCGTGCACGGGAACTTTGACGGAGCGCCAGGCGCGCTAGGACAGGCCGGAGCGTGGCGCCTGCAGACTCCGGGGCCGGGCCGCGGCAGCCGTGCACCACCGGGTCGTCGGACGTTCCGAACGTTTGCACGCCCTCGCCATGAACAAGTACAGGTCCTGGAAGCCCTCGAGTGTCCGCAGTGACAGCTCGGGGGGCTCGTCTCTCCGCTTCACGCCGCGCTACTCCCAAGTCTACCCTGCGGATCTGATGAAGTACAAAAGACGTGAGTATTTTCCCGTGCCGTCCCGCTGTCGTCCCGCGGTTGTCTGACGGGTGGCGCCCCGCGGTCATTGTCTGTCCATGCCTGGGCTGTCCAACGCGTGCACGTGGTTGCAAAGGCGACATGGGGAGCAGCGCCGCCGTATCGGCTGTGAAAACACTACGGGGGCCACACGGAGTCGGCGCACGGGCTCGCCTCGGCAGCCCGCCGACCAATGGCAGCGCGCCGCTCGCCGCTCCTCGGCTCAGATGTCATTGCGGCCCAATTCAAATTAATTCATGGCACAAATTTTTTCCCTTTTCTTTTTTTTTTCGTCGGAGCTGTGTCCCGTCATGTCCCCGGGGAAGTTGTCCAGCGACGCAAAGACGCGTGTCGCTGTCAGCCGCGACGGTCGGGGGGAGGGTGATGTGGGAGGGCCGCGGGGGAGGTTAGAAAAGGGACGCGTATTTCCCGTGCAAAACAAGTTTAGCGGGGGTGTCCGGGCAGGTAGCGGGGAGCCTCGGGCCTGTCAGGCGGCTCGGGTCGGACACGGCTGGAGGGCTCGGCGTCCAGGAGGCCCCTGGCCGTGTCACTATGGTGTCACGTGTGTCTTTAGGCCCCTGGTCGCCATGTGGTCATGAACATGTGTCGAGATTCTCGCGCCGTCCCTCCTCGCGGTGGCCTCCCCAAGTGCCCCGCGCCCGCGCGGTGCCCCACTTGAAGCTGGGAGAAAGATTGTGGAAAAGAGAACTGTCATCTGTCAGCTGCAGGCTCATCAAAAAGTCCTAGTTTCTTAAGGCTGTATTTTGTCGTGCGTTGTCTTAATTGCACCAAGTATTGAGTGAATTCTGAAAATTGGTACGAAATAAATCGAAAAAATTCATCTGTCATTTGCTTGTAAGTTGTGCAACAGCTGACAGCACTGTCACTGTCAGTTTGACAGTTACTTGCTGTCAGCTATGTCATTTTCATTTGTTTAAGGAGAAATTTTAAAAATGTCCTTTGTGCCTACATTTTGTGTGTAACTTTTCTTTAAATTGTGCAATATGTGGATTATATTAGAAAAGATTTTCCAACAACTTCAAACTTGTCTTTGCTTGCATTCTGCACTAACTTGATTCTAAATTTTGCACGCGATTGTGAAATTGTTAAGCACAACTTGGTCATGTAAGTGTGGCGGGGCCCTGGTCTTGTGCCTTATTATGTAAGCATGCCCGTCTAATTTTAGACAGTTCACCCTCCCTTGGCGGGCGGAACGCCGTCCCGCATCTCTACAAATTGCGTAATGCCCATACCCCATCTCGGACAGGCGCCGCCGGAGCGCTCGGCGGGTGAACCACAAGGCCCGGGGGCCGGGGCCGGGAGGAGCACGATGGCGCTGTCCTTGTAGTCGTCGGGGCGCCAGGAAGCGCAGCGCGTAGCCGTTGGTCTATTTCGGATGTCGGACGGCTCACTAAAGCCCCTGTCCTGTCATCCGCCCGCAGGTCTGCGCTGCCCGGCACGGCGTGGGGCTCCGTGTGTGTCGCAGGGCGTGGCGGGGCGTTGTGGTCGCGTCTGTTTTGGGCTGCTCCTTTCCTTTCCCTTAATTGTCCGTGGAAAATCGTCGACGGGGTCCCGGCCGGGTCCCCGGGACTCAGAGATCACCCTGTAGGAATTTTTCTGAAGAGCTCGGCACGGTAATCCCGTTGGGCGGTTTTGTTCCCCGCCCGTCTGCCCCTCCCCCTTCCCCTCCCCTCCCCCTTCCTTCCCCTCCCGCACCGCCTCGCTAGTTTCGCACACAGATGAGCTTTGAGCTTGTCGTTGTGCGCTTGTTTGTGACGCCTGTTGCAACGAAAAAAGAAGGGGGGGGGCAGGTGGACTCGCCGCTGGGGAGGGGGACAGGTCTGGACAGGTCTTGAGGAGGGTCTCGGGGAGATGCGTGCCGCGCGGCATTTTTGGACTCTGTCCCTTTCGTTTGAAAGACAAAACGTGCGAGTGAGAGAGATGTCCGTGTCCTCCTGCTGACCGCGCTCTCGTGCCTCCGTCCCTGTCGCACCCATGGCGGTGGTGCCCTAGGTTGTGTATGGCAGTGTCCCATGTGTGCGAGAAGGACATCACCGAGAGTTTAGCACACCAAATGACAAGGAAGGATAGGCTGGCCCATGAGTGCGAGAGAGAGATAGTCTATTCTTCCGGTGGGACCACGATAAGCGATCCTCGGAATCAGTCGGCTGCTGGACTGCATGCGTGCCGTACCCGGGAGGCGGTGTGGTGCATCTCGGTGGGTCTTTGCCTCGCGGGTTGGCTGGCGCACCCCCTCTCTCCCCCCTTCCCCTAATTCTCCCTCCTGGCTTCCTTGGCGCGGCTTGCGGTATTTTTGTCGCGACATTTGTCGTCCTGGTGGCGCGGCGTGGCGCTGCGTGACGGCATGGGGCCGCACACCGGCCTGCCTACCGCGGGTGCCAGCGGGGCGCGCCCCGTGCGGCACGTCAAGTAGGCCGTCGTGCACGTGTCCGTCAGTCACTGTCCCACCTGGACCCGCGGCCCGGCCCGGCCCGGCCCGGCCGGCCTGCTCCACTCCGCGGGGCGGCGGGGGCGCGGCCCGCCGCTGCACTTCCACTTCCCGTCGACATATTCTGGCAGCGAGTAAAGTTCAGCGCGTCTGGCCTGGCATGGCGGCGAGCCAGGGCGCGGCCCCGCCCCGCGTGACCGCCGCGAGGGGTGGGCCGCGGGCCGGTCATCGTGCCCGTCCCGTCCCCCGCAGCAGCGCCCGCAGGCTGACTCCGAAGATCGCCCTCGCGCCTCCGTCCTTGTCGCAGTCATGGGGTCCTGACACCCCCGACACTGGGCACCGCCATTGGTGCGGCAAGGACGGAGGGACGAGAGCGATCTTCGGAATACGACTGCTGGCAACGCGGAGACGCCGGCGACGACGACGCACGCGGAAATGGGCGTTCGTTGAGGGGCACGACGCTAGGCGGGCCGGGCCGGGCGGGCTGAAGCGCCGCGGGGCTCCTCTTCTCGCGCCGGTGGCGCGGCCAGCTCAAGTACCCAGTGCCTGGTGGACGCGACGTCCCCCGGAAGAGACAGGGGGCACCAGTGTCCCTGCCGACTTCTTCCGAAGAGCGCTCTCCTCGCTCTGTCTCTCTCGCACCCATACGGCGAAGCCCATGAGAGCGAGTGAGACAGGGCGAGGAAAGCACTCTTCGGAATAAGTCGGCAGTGTCCCTGATAAGGCTGCGATAGGACGCTATCGCTATCGCGATCCTCCGCCTCGGAGAGGAGCCCCACCCCACCCCTCCTCTCGTCGGGTAGCTGCCCCGACCCGGCCCCGCTCCCCCCTTCTGTCACCCGGGCTGGTCTGGCCTTGCCCCGGGAGACTCGAGTCGGGATAGGATAGGGGCCGACCGGGGAAGTGGGTGGGACTTTATGAAACCTCGCCGTCGAAATCAACCCGACCGCGCTCGCCGCCGTTTATCCTGTAAACTGTCGTCGAAATCCCACGTCTGCGGGGAGCGCGGCGCGGGGCCCCGCCGCGCCGGGCGGGCGCTGTGTGCTGCGGTGGTGGACGATCCAATAGTTCGCTCGATGGGGTCCTGGCGTGCGCCCTGGGCCGGTACCTGGCACCGCGCCCCGCCGCCCCGCGGCTCGAAATAGGATGTCTCGGGGGGCGGGGCGGGGCGGGGCGGACCGGGTCCCGTCCCGGCTACCGGCTACTGTTCGAGCCCGTCAGGCGCCGGCGCCGGCCGGGTTGCCTGCTTTGGGGAAGGGCTGGCGTCGGCGTCCGGGAAGGGGGGGGGGGATGCCGGACGCCGCCGCGCTGACCCTGAACGGGCACTCGGACTTCCCTGGCGCCGTCACGATGCCTTCCCCCCGGCCCGGCCCCTCCTGTTCCGCGTGCCTGTGTTTTACAGCCCTCCCGGTGGACGGGGTGGCGCGTCGCGCCTCGGCAGCTCAAGTTGACGCAACAGGTCGCACTGCCGTAAAAACTTCATGTGACTTGTGTCCGACCCGACCACGTGTGTGCGGCGGGTCCCCGGGCCGGGGCGCGCGGCGCGCGGGGCGCGGTGCGGTCGCAGTGCGCAGAGTCGCGCTCCCGGGCCCCGCCGCGCTGCCGCCGCGCCGCGCCGGGGCCCCGGCCCGCTCCACCCCGCCCCGCCACCCTGGCCCGCCCCCACCCCCGGGCCGGCCGGGCCAGGCCAGGCCGGCGGGCCTCTCCTACCCTCCATCCCTCTCCTCTCCGCCTCGCCCCGCTTCGCCCCCTTGTGCACCTCGCCGTTGTTGGCGGCGCTGGCTGCTGGCCTGGCCCTGCCGGCGCGGCCCGGCCCGGGGCCCGGGGCCCGCCCGGCTATCAGTCCCGTCCCGTCCCGTACCGAGCGCTGGCCCGGCCCGGCGTGCGCTGCGCTGAGCACCGCGTCGTTTGCACCCGCTCCTGCACCACGCCGTCGTGCCCTGCCCTGCCCCTCTACTGCAGCTGCGCGCCCCCCGCGCCCCCCTCGCGAGTGCATGTGGGTGTGAGGCGAGCCCCGCTCCCCCACCCCCACCCCCGCCCCGCGCCGGCCGGGGATGCCCGAGCAGTGACAGTGACTCCCCAGGACTCTTGACGCTGTCAGCCATGCTGCCCCCAGGATCTCACCACCGCCGGTCGCACCAGCGGGCCTCGCTCTTGTGTGAGTGTCTGTGTGTGTGTGTGTAAAGCGCCGTGTGGAACACGACCCTCCCGGCCCGGCCCGCGTCGCCTGGCAGTGTCGCGCTTTGGAATTCGGTTTAAATATTAATGGGCGCGTCTCGTCTCGGCGAGGTCGCATGCATCGTCGAAGTGTCTTATCGTGGCTCGTGGCGGAGTGGAGTGAGCCTCGCGCACGGCTCCGGCAGGGACCAGGCCGGGCCGGGCCGGGCGGGGAATGACAGGACCGAGATTGAGGTGTCACGTGGTCGCGAAGATCGCTCACTTTTGACATGGCATCGAAGGCGGGAGGCTCGGCTCGGCCCGGGCTGTCCGCGCGGCGCATGCTGTTGTACCTGTCATTGCCGCTCGCCGTCAACTTGACAGCAGCGCCGGGCGGGCCGGTCCCGGGGCTGAGTGAGGTTGGTGTTGACTTTCCTCGGCTGCGCTGCCAAACCTCCGGGCCGTTGCGGAGACACGTTCCCTGCCCGCTGCCCGGCTCGGGCTTCGCGTCTTGGCCCTGGACACTGCAACGGGCCTGGTCGGCTGGCCGGCTGGCTGGCTGGTCTACACGCACGTCGCCGTGTCGCATGGACTTGGACCGAGGTGTTTTCCCCGCCCTCCTCTGATGCTAATTGAACAGGCCATTTACATGCCTAGGC
This sequence comes from Frankliniella fusca, assembly GCA_029379305.1. NCBI lineage: Eukaryota > Metazoa > Arthropoda > Insecta > Thysanoptera > Thripidae > Frankliniella > Frankliniella fusca. The sequence goes on along the minus strand of JAHWGI010001285.1, from coordinate 1,939,542 downwards.
CAGCCCAAGGCCTCCCCGCCCCGCCTTGTCCTGCTCGGCGTCCGTCCCCGCGCGCGTCGCCTCGCAGTTTGCTCGGCCCAGCCGTCTGATTCAGATGATCGCTCCCGTACCTCCGTCCTTGTCGCACCTGTAGCGGGGCCCTATGTTGGGGATCGTGGGGCCGCATGAGTGCGACAAGGAACGCGAGGCCTCGGAGCGGTCCTCGGAATCAGACGGCAGCTCCTCCTCCTCCTCCTCCAGGACGCGCGCGCGCGGCTGGACCGGCCCGGGGCGGGCTGGGCGCCCTCACGGACTCTGTGACGTCCACGCCACTTTGACAGAAGCAGCCCGGCGGTGGCAGCGCGCGCGCGCGGCCCGGCTGCCGTGCCTGCCCGGTGCCCGGCCCGGCCCCCGCCCCCGCGGAGCAAGGCAGATACATGCACGTCATGCCTTGTAATCTGACGTCTTGCGCAACAGAGGCGCTGCTGCTGCTCTACTACCGCCGCACTGCTCCTTATTCTCTCATTTATCGATATCGAATCGTTTGCCTCGGATCCAGCGGCAGCGGAGGCGGTCTGCAAGCCTCACCCTCCCGACTGGCGTCGTCGCCGCGCCTGCCTGGTTCCGCACCTGCCGCACTTTGACACTCGCGGTGCGGTGCGGCGCTGTGCCGGCTCGGCCCGTCCCGTCCTGGCCCTCCCCCCATTGTATGGAAACGTCCCCCAGCAGGTGCAGGAGGGCCCGCCGCGGGCCGCGAGGACACGTGACGACTCGAATACCTTAACCCGGGGTGGCCCCGCCGCCCCGCCCCGCGCTACGCCCTGCGGCCGGGCCGGGCGGGGCGGGGCGGGGCTTCGCGGCCGCCGTCGTTGTCGTCGTCGTCGCTGCGCTACGAACATCGCGCGCCCCACGGCCCACGCTGTCTAAAAATGCCGTGGCCAGCCAGCCAGGGCAGGGCCCCCCGTGCCGCCTCCCGTGTGTCCTGACAGCTGTGCTCTAGGCCTGCGCCGCGCCCCGCCGGGCCCCGCCAGTGGCGTCGCGACGCCCCGTCCTCCTCCCTCGCACCGCCGTCTCCTGCACTTACTCTTTCTCACCCCCTTCGCATTCCTCTTACTTCACTCATCCACCCTAGCTGCGGCGGTGGCGTGTGGCGGTGCGTGCGCACGCATGGCGCCGTCCCGTTGAAGCTGCATGTCCCTCCGATCCTTCCTAGGGGGAAACAACTCTGAATTTAGGTGTGTATACATTTTGTGAATTTTTACTGAGTTTTTTGCTAGAATTTTTTAAATAAATTTTCGTGAATTTTTCTGATTTTTTCGAAATCTTTTGAATTTCTCTGAATTTTTCTTAATTTTTCTGAATCACGAGAACGAGATGTACAAAAATTTCTGAGTTGTTTCTCCCTCGCTCCGCTCTCTCATGACCCGCTTTGGCGCCGCGCTCATTGAACTATGTAGCTGTAAAAGTGCTGCCCCCCTCCCCTCCCATGACAAGTCCGCTGTCACGTGCCTTCTCCTTCCCTCTCCCTCTCGCGGCGGCTGCTGCTGCTGCATTCAATTGTTTGCTCGGGCAGTTGATCGGAGCGCGCCTTCCGCATTTGAATTTAAGATGCGGGCGCCAAGAAGAGAGATCGGACTCTCCTCTCTGTCGCACCGCACGCGCTCCCGTCATCAGCGGGCTGCGGGTCGCGGGTCGAGTCAGTATCTCTTTCTCTCTCTCTCTTCCCGAATCCTCTGCTCGCGCTCGCTGATGGGGTTCGCCTACAGAGAAGGAGAGAGATAGAGATACTGATTGAGAGAGGCGTCAACTTGCGGCGCTCTGGACTAGCCAACCGAGGTGCGCTGTGTGTGTGTGTGTGTGTGTGTGTGTGTGTGTGTGTGTGTGAGTGCATACGCTGGGACCAGCCAGCCACGGCGTTTCTCACGCGGCGAACTGACACCCCTCTTCTAGGGTCGGTCGCCCTGGCCGTGCCGAGGTGCTTTGCTGAGGACGGCGTCCTCCTTCATGAACGCCGCGAGCGAGGCGCTGCTGCTGCGGTCGAGTGGCCGTCGCGTCGGATCGCGAGGATGGCCGCGGCGGCATGTGGTCCTTGCCCCATTTAGGACCCCGTTTGTGCCTCACAAGAGGGGCTGAGTGTGCGGCGGCGCTGGGCTGGGCCAGGCCGTCAGCTGTGATGATGCATCTTGTGCGCTGCGCCACGCCGCTGCGCTGTCTTTATGACTTGTGTGTGTGCAGCGCTGCGTGGCGCGGAAGAAGGGGGCATTGAGAGTTGACAGCGAGCGTGCCGCGTCGTCCCTCGCCGTGCAGCCCCTGTATCTCTCTGTGCGCGCCCTCTTCTCTCCGCGCGTGCGTGTAAATTGGGCCAATCTTGTGAGCCCGGGGGGGCCGGGCCGGTCTGGTGTCTCTGGCCGGTGTGCTCGGCCCGGCCCGCGGTCCCGCCCCTGTTCCGGCTCCCGGCGGCGCGGATTACACCTGCCACCGAGGGGGAAACAATTCTGAATTTTGGTGCACACATTTTGTGGGGTTTGGGAATTTTCGTGAATTTTTGTGAAATTTTGTAGCATGTTGGGGAATTTTCACTTGAATTTTACCATAATTTTTGTGAGTTTTCCTGAATTTTCCGGAATATCTGTAAAGTTTTATATTTGTTTCTGTATTTTTCTGAATTTTCCTGGATTAGGAGGTTCTCAAAAATTTCAGGATTGTTTCCCCCTCGCCTGCCACGGTGAAGACCTGCGAGATTGTGTTATTGTTCCGAGTTTTTGTTTTTAATAAGTGAAATTTTCTAATATACCATCATGCTTTTATGGACTGCCTCTCTCTTATTCCTCCTTGAATTTTTCTGATGATGTTTTCTCTATTACGAGGTGTACAGAAATGGTAGAGTTGTGTTTCCCACTCGGCTTTCTGCCGCTTTGTCTCCTGGAAGTACACACTACTGCCGACGATGGGGAATTGGAGACGGTGGAACAGGAGTGCTGCGGCGTTGCTGTGTATGTGTGTGTGTGTGGGGCGTCGCCATGGCGTCGCCCTGCCGAGCCGAGCCCGGGCGCCGCCGCTAGGTGGCGTCGCGGCGCCTTGGCGCCAACTGATAAGACGTGTATATGCTGCGCGGCGCGGACCTCTGCCCCCGTACCGCGTCCCGCTGCTCAGCTGGTGCACGGTGTAGCGACACGCTCTCCTCACAGCGCGGCGCTCAGGGATGATGGGATGGGAAGGAGCGAGGGGGAAACAACTCTGAATTTTTTCTACACGTCGTTATTTAGAAAAATTCAAATATATTCAGAAAAAAAAAATCAGAAAAATTCTGGAAAATTACCTGAAAGTTAAGAAAAAGAAATCAGAAAAATTTAGGTAAAATTGAAGTGAAGATTCGCAAAAAATGTATCTAAACTCACAAAAATTCACAAAAAAAAAATCTCGAAAAATCACAAAGTGTACACCAAAATTAAGAGCTGTTTACCCCTCGGGATGGAGTCAGCCTGACAGTTGACAGTTGCGCCCGTCCGCCGCGCCGCGCTGCGTCGTCCCCCGTGCGCTAAGTAACTACTCGTTAGCGCGCCTGTTGCATGCTCGGCCGGGCCGGCCGCTGCGACGCTGCGGACTCTTCGGGTCGGAGCAACAGTATCTCGCCATGGACAACTATAGCTCAATGACGTTTCTATTTTTATTTTTTTTTCCCATTTTTTTCCTAGATCTTTTTTTTTGGGACGTCATCCGTCTGTCTTTTCGTGTAGGGTTGTGCACGGCGGGGCACGGTCCGCTCGGGATCTTTATTGTTGGGGGAAAGCGGTGGTACGGGCGGGGTGGGGCGGGGCGGGGATTCTAAGGACCTCCGGTGAGGGCCTCTCCGGCTGTGCCCCCCCCCCTCCCCTCTCCTGCACCCCCAATTTGCCCTTGCCTCTCCAGACAAAGAGTCGGCATCGCGAAAGAGAGTGGGGGTGTCCATGCAGGCTGGGAGGGGGAAGGGGGGGGGGTATTGTGTGGAGTAGGTGGAGGCGGAGAGGTCCATGCCCTAAATCAGGAAACAACATGTGCTTGATTCGCAGAGGTCCGTGGCGGTGCGGCGCGGTGGGGCCGGCCCGGGCCGCACCACGTGGTCGGTACGGTACCGCCATGTGCTCCGCGCACCACGTGGTCGCTTAGTGACGCGCCCCGCCCGGCCCAGCCCGGCCGCGCTACCAGCAGCTCGAGGTCCTTTCTGACCTGACGCGTGCGGACCAGAGCAGCAGCAGGTCCTCGCGCCGCGCTGCACGTGCTCGCTGCTTGACATTCCCAGAAGGAAGACTGATTCAGCGCAGCGCCCTCCTCGCCCTGGCGTTTGATTCCGAAGATCACTCTCGTACCTCCGTCCTCCTCGTCGCACTTATGGCAATATCCGATGTTGGGGGTGGCAAGGCCTCATGAGTGCGACAAGGACGGAGGCGCCAGAGCGATCTTCGGAATCAGCCTGCAGTCTCTCTCGCACCCAGCCGGCGCACCCTGTCAGTGCGAGAGAGAGAGACGGAGTGCTCTCCTGAATCAGTCCTGCTGTCCCGCCCCCGCGCGTGGTCGCGCGCCCTTGAGGACGTGCGCGCGGCCCTGCGCTGTCTCCGCCCACGCACGTGGCGCGCTGCTGGTTTACGGACGCTCCCCCGCTGCGCGATATGGTCCTTGCACGTGGTGGCTCAGGGACGCCCCCTCCCTCCCTCCCCCGGGAGTGCGGATGTCCCCCGCTCCCCCCTGCCTCCCCCGCCTGACCTGCCATAACCCGCGTAGAGAAGAGGCATGCCCCGGGCCGCGCAAGGCCAGGCCTGTCCCTCTCTTGTTCCCACAATGCACGCCCCATTGCTGTAATAAAAGTAAATGAATTCGGTTGCCTGGCCGGGCCGGCCCGGGCCGGGCTGCTCGCTGTGTTGCCTGCCTGCCTGCCTGCCTGACCCATGCTAATGCCTATACCCCTCTGCCCGGGGAAAAGGAAAGGGAAAGACGACGTCGTTTGTTGTGGCGAGCGACGAGGAGGGCTCGGCTGAGCTCGGCTCGGCTCGGCTCGGCTCGGCTCCGTCGCGTCCTGCCCGTCGGGATCGGCTTGCTGGCTGGTGTTTCTGCTCGCCGTTTCATGTTTGTTATTTTCCGTTCCGTGGACCCGGCTCGGCTGGCAGGCCGGGTCGGGCTCAGGCGGGCGGACGGACAGGCGTCCAGACTGGACGGAACCTGTGATCATGCTCCGTTGTGCCTCGCGGGCCCGGGCCGGGCCGGACAGCCGACTTGGTCCGAATAAGAGCGCCGTCCTCGCTGTGTCTCTCTCGCACTGACGGTGTGGTGTGTGTGTGTGCCGCACAGGTGCGAGTGAGATAAGGCGAGGCGAGCGCTGTTCGGAACAAGTCCGGCCGGGCCGGGCAGGTCTGAGCCTGATCCTGCGGGGCCCGGCGGCCCGGCGGCCCGGCCCAGAGGGAAGGATGGGATGGGGGCGGCTGGTTTTGGCGGGAGCCGTCTGCTCGCTCCGCGCTGCGCACCGTAGTACAGTCGCGCAGGACCGAGGGGGAAACAACTCTGAAATTTTTGTACACCTCGTAATTCAGAAAAACTCAGAAAAATTCAAACGAAAACAAAAACCAGAAATATTCACAAAAGTTCAGGGGAAAAATCTGAAAAATTCACAAATTCGGGAAAAATTCAGGAAAATTCTCAAAGATTAATAATGCAAAATTCAGGAGAAAATTCTCTATAATTCTCTAAAATTATCAAAATGAGTTCACCAAAATTTAGAGTAGTTTCCCCCTCGCGCTTAACTGACTGGACTCGTGGGCCCCCGGAGTCGGACTGGACTGTGGCTAGGCCTCTCCAGCCTCCAGCAGCCTCGAAGGCGGCGGGTTTTTGGAATGTGTTCCAGCCGGGCCGCTGGTGAGGCGCTCGTGTTCGGGACTGGACGGGTGGTGCTAGCGGTTCTGCCTTTCAATTGATTCGGCGCGAACCGGTTGGTGGACTTCCCCCATCTTGGCCCGCCTCGGTCTGTCCGTCTGCTGTCTGTCGGTCGGGCTGGCTGGGCTGTCGTGTCCGCTCGCCCGCAGCCTGTCCCTGAAATCGGTCGTTATCCGCAGGGGCCATGACGGGACCAGCAGCCGAGCCCCCGGCTCGGTCCCCCCTCCCCCCCTCCGCTCCGCCCGCCGCCCCGAAATAATGTTCCCGCGCAAATCCTCGGACGGCGGCGGCGCGGCGGCAAAGTTTGGCCACGCAAAACAAGGCCGCCGACGGCTCGGCTCAGGGGGGGCCAGGCCCAGGCACGGTGCTCGGTGGCGGCGGCGAGCGAAATCCGTCAAGGTCACTTCCGGGTCGCTCCGACTCGACGTCGTCGAGGCGAGAGAGAGGGAGGGAGAGAGAGAGGGGCCTAAACGGCTGGCGGCGGCGGCGCGGGTCTGGAGAAGGGAGAGAGAGAGGGGGGGGGGAGGGAGCGCGGCGCCGCCGCCAGCGTCGACGTCTGTTTGCATCGCGACACGCCGCGCCCATGCAGACCCGAGTGGCTGCTGGCCTGGCGTATTGAGTGGCCGGACCGGCGTCCCGACGCTGGCGTCTCGTCTCGCCGGGTACCAACCCACTCACTCACACATTTGCAGCAGACACGCATACATGAGAGCTGCTGCTGACCGCGGCTAGGAAACTTCAGAGAAAGTAAAGTATAACGCCTCGCGCAGCTCAGCCCAGGGCCGCGCAGCAGCGGGGCAGGCGGCGCTGCTATCGGCGCGGCCCGCTCACCCCGTCGAAGAATGGCCCCGTTTGTCCGGTCGAGCAGTCAGTCCAGTCGGCTCTGCGCCGGCTGAGAGGGGAAGGGCCTCGTGGTCCCTCTGGGGAGCCCCCTTCCCCCCTCCCCCCACTAGTGGTGTCGGTGGTTTCGCAACGACATGTGTCGTCACCGCGGTGCCGTTCGGAACCTCCCTCACCCCTTCCACTTCCTCCGTACGCGCTGCGGCGTGCTCCGGACGTGCGCAGCCCGTCTGATTCATGCCTACCCTTCCTTGTCGCACCTTCGGCGGTGCCCTATGTCTGTGATGGCGGCGGGGCCCTGTGAGTGCGACAAGGACGGAGACACGAGGAGCGCCATCTTCTGAATCAGACGCGGCAGAGCGATATGGGCCTGTCCTGCCCTGCACGCCACGCCACGGCACGCTCAACAAGAGCTCGGCTCGGGCGCCATGAACGCGCATGAATGGGGAGTCTGTTTGATGTGGACGGGAAGAGACGCGGCACGTGGGCGGCGCCGCGTGGAATGTGTCACCCGAACTTATTCCCGCGCTTGGACTGGGAGTGGAGCGGAGCGGTTCGGCGCGCCGCCGGGCTCAGGACGCCGTGCGGGTGGGCAACCCGCCCGCGCGCCTGCCCTGCGGTACAGCCTGCTGAGCGCTCTCATGGCTCTCTCTCTCCCTCTCCCGCACCCAATGAGTGCGAGCGAGAAGGCGAGGGGGAAACGACTCTGACTTTAGGTGTTAACGCTTTGTAAATTTTCGTGAATTTTTCTGAATGAACTTTTCTTAAATTTTTCTTGAATTTTTGCCCAGTTTCTTGTGATTTTTTCTGAATTTTTTCTTTTAAACTTTTCTTGTTTTTTTTCTTCTGAATTTTCCTGAATTACGAGGCGGTGTGCAAAAATTTCGGAGTATTGTCCCCCTCGGAGCCAGCGCAAGGAGAGCGCTTTTCTGAATCAGACGGTCAGCGCGGCCGTGTTTGGGAGTGGGGCGCTCCGGGCCGGGCGCCTCTGTGGGGTGGTCGGGGAAGAAGGGAGGCGCTCGTTGGGGTGGAGCAGGAGCGGCGATGGGGCGTGGGGGCTGCGCCGGGGGCTGCGACGGGGGCTTAATTGGTGGACCTGTTGGTCTCAGTTCTTCATGCCCGGGTTGGGAGCGGCGCGGCGGCGGAGCGCGATGGTCTGCCATTCGTTTGTCTGTCCTGCGCTGCCCTGTCCTGCCCCCCGCTCCTCGAGTGCGAGAGAGACAGCATTCTCGCACCCTTCTGTAGTCTCCGTGAGAGCGAGAGAGAGAGACAGAGCGACACTCTTGTCTGCTGCTATATTTAGGGAGCCGAGATGTCACTTCCTCTGGTTTCACCTTGCTTACCATGTCTAAATGTGTCACGTGCCTCCTGCCTGCCGTGCGCGCCGCGAGGAGGGCGCCCCTCCCGCGCGACAACCGCTGCTCAATGCGAAGGAGTGCAGTATGGTGTCCTTCATCATCAAGAACAACAACATCATCATCATCATCACGTCCCGTCGACGGAGAGGGAGAGAAGCATCTTTTTGTAACTCTTCGGTCTTGTGTGGCTCCTCCTCGTGAATGCTGACGCGATGGCTCGGTCCACACGCGCACTTATCAGCCGATGATAATAGTTGGCCTCTGGCGCGCGGCCCGGCCCGGCCCGACCCGGCCGATATATCCAGCGCCGTCAGCTATTTCAACCTCCTCCTCTCCTCGTCGTAAACGCTTCCTCTCTCTCTCTCCTCGGCACTGTCTTCCCTCCCCGGCCCGGAGGGGCCCCACCGCCACCAGGCTCGCTGCTGCTGCTGGTGCTTGCGCTTTCTTGTGCAACTGGAGGCGAGTCCTTGACTTTGCACTCTCCGCGCCGCGCCGGGCCGGGTTCGGCCGCGCCTGCTGGATGGAGCTGCGTCGTGTTCCCCCCGCGCGGGTCGCGTCGGGTCGCACTGCGAGCGGCTTTGGCTCGGCGGCGCGCGTTTATCGCTTCGCATGCAAAATCGATGTTATTTTCCGTTTCCCTTTCAGCTGAGACTTCCCCCTGCCCTGCCCTTCCTTTTCCTCTGGACTGACTGAGCTATTAGGCACCCCGGTGGCCCCGCCCCACCCCGCCTCGTGTCGAAACGCGAACCGCTCTCGCTTCCCCCCTTCTCTCCTCTCCATACTGAGCTCTCTGCCTTGTCCAACTTTATGGCATTTCGTTTTACACGATCCGGGTTCAGCGAGGTGACAAAATAGAAACGGGTTGCCCGCCGCGCGCGCGCGCTCGTATTTTTTTAAAGGCCGCAGACGGATAGCCTTCGCTCGCCGTCGCGTCGCGTTGACGCCGACGCCGTCGCGCCTGCTACCCGTTGTCCTCCTCCTCCTCCACCCGCCGCCGCGCTGGAAAACTAGTTTTGTTAGCCCATTTCTACGATTCTTAATAGTCTTTTCCTGGTCTCGTTCGAGTTTTGTTGTTTTTATTTATTTTATTTTTTGGCTAGTGTTTCTCACTCTCTCTCTGCGTTGTCTCGCCCCGCTTTCTTTATCGCTCGGCCGAATTGACATCGCGAAGGACGCCGGGCGGCGGCAGCGCTGCTGCGGGCCGGGCGCGCCACGCCACGCCACGCCACGCCCTGACAGTCCCTGACCCCCGCGCCGCACGTGGAGTGAGTGGACTAGTGGACCGTACCTTTTTCGCGCCAACAAAGAACGAGGTCCGTACGCTGTTTGACAACGGCTTGCTGCACACTTGACACCCAAGTGTGTGTGGGTATACTTGTTTTTTTTTTTACGTGTCAGTTTTGACCGAGGTGGAAACAACTAACTCAGAAATTTTTGTACACCTCGTAATTCTGAAAAATTCAGATGTCAGGAAAAAAATGAGGAAAATTCTCAAAAATTCACTAATATTTACAGAATTCTAGAAAAAACTTCAGCAAAAATTCTCCAAATTTGCTCACTAAAATTCAGATTTGTTTTGACTCGTGTAGCGCGTGCCGCTCCGAGTGTGTGCAGATTGGAATTCACACGCGTGCGAGTGTGAGACAGACAGTCACGCACTTGGGTATCCAGTGTGTGGACACACACGTGGTCGTCGCCTAGAGGTGTTTGCAACTTATCTTGGCCAGCGCTGGCCGAGCTCGAGAGCCTCCAGAACAAAAGAAATACAGTCCGCTCAAGAACCACTGGCGGGTCTCCGAGCGGGGAGGGCGGGGGTGAGTCGGGGGAGGGCATCTATTGAGAAGCTCGGGCGAGGAGCCGAGACTAATGACCCGCAATAAAAGGCCCCCTCGATTTGCTGAATCTCTGTAAATGCTATTTCTGCAATTTTTTTGAACGCGTTGCAAGAACCAATTGATAAGAGACCAAAAATTAAGGCATGAGCTATTTTGAATCGTTTCGATCGGATTTTCCGTTCTCAAGTTACAAGCCCGTACAGAAGTGGTCAATAAAACGGACACTCATCAATAGCTCTTGTGCCGGTCGTGAGAAACACCGACTTTGCGGCTATTTATATCTTGAACGGATAGATATAGAGCAACTATGAATAGAATATTAAATATTGTTTGTGAAATTTGGAACAAATTTTATCCAAGCAAAACTTGTGTAAGTGGGACCGTCTTTGAAGTAAACCGTTCCAAACTTCGACTTTTCGGCTGAAGGAAGACCTCGAAAATACACAAGAGCGTAAAAATTAAGATATCTATTCGAATTGGGTATCATTTTTTTTGTTTCAACACGGACGATCCGACCGTCGCGTTCAAATTCTCCGCTAAGCCCTCGTTCAAACGTTAAAGTGGGTACTGAGCTAAGGCGGGTGAATGTCCTGAATTGGTGCGACCCGAGCCGGAGCCGGCCGGAGTGCACAATAGGCCGCCCCCGCCTCCTGGGCTGCCATCCCGAGCCACATGGTGCGCTACCGGGCTGCAGCATGGCTCAGGCTCGGCAGCACTTCTGGAGTGGCCTGTATGCCGCTGGCCAAGATAAGTTGCAAACACCTGTAGTGCGGCGCGGGCTGAGCGCACCGAGACCAAAGAGAGATGTCCGCATTATCGGGTGCTGGGCTGCCTGGCGCCCCCAGGCGGGCAGGCGCCGAGGGGTCCCTCACTCCTTTCGGTCATCGTACGCGGGGAAATTCAGTCACATTTTCGATCATTTTCAATCAGCATAAATCATTTTCAGTCATTTTCGGTCATTCCGTCATCTCAATCACATTTTCAGTACTTCGATCATTTTATCTGTAGTTCCATCATTTTCGGTCATTTTCTTTTACTTTTCATTCATTTTCAATCATTTCAATCAATTTTCAGTCAATTTTCAATCATTTTCAATCAATTTTCAATCTTTTTCAATCACTTTCAATCAATTTTCAATCACTTTTAATCACTTTCAATCAATTTTCAATCATTTTCAATCATTTTCAATCATTTTCAATCATTTTCAATCATTTTCAATCATTTTCAATCATTTTCAATCTCTGTCGTCATTTTCAATCGTTTCAATAAGTTTTAATCAATTTTCAATCATTTCATGATTTTAGTCAATTTTCGGTCCTTTTCAGTCAATCAGTCATTTTTGATCGAAAGTCATCGTACGCGGAAAATGGGAGTGAGGGACCCCTCGGCAGGCGCCGCGATGCCACGGAATCCGCGAGCGTCTCAAGTGACTGTCGCGCGCGGCCCCTGGGGCGTAACATGCAGCGGCGTCGCGAAGCTCGTGGCCTTCCCTCGTGCCGCTCTGATGATATCTGCGACTTGCCGCGACCTTTGGGAAAAATAAAACGGCGGGAAATGTATTACAACAACCTTAATCGTCTCCTAAATCGTGGTCAAAATCAAATGCCGAGGGTGGTTTTTTTTTTTTTTTAATTTTTTTATTATTTTTTTATATTTTTTGGCCGACAGCTTCTTGTTCTCTCTGTGGTTTCTCATCGCGCCGCGAGATGAGATGCTGCGTCTTGCTGCTGATCTTGGCGATGATGATGATGATAATGAACTCGGCACCCGTCTCCAACCCACCCGGGGCCCCGTGGGGAGTGAAAGAGTTTCCCGTCCGCCGCCCGTGCAGGCATGGCCCATCTGCCTCCTGCTGCACCTGTTTCTCCCCTCCCCCCACCCCCACCCCTCTACCCCTACCCTCCCCCCCAAACATACACACGCACGACTTGCGGCCAATAAGTCGGGGAAGTGGATCGCACGCGACGCACCTGTGCTGTCGCTGCTGCTGCCTTTGTTTTCTTTCCTGACAAATGCTGTCGATATTATGGTCGCGCTGGTTCTAATACTGTAATGAGTATCCTCTTTTTTTGTGGGGAGGGGGGGGGGGGGCGCTTGACGACTGCGCCACGCGCTTCCATCCAAAAGGGAAACAAACCTTAAAATTTTTTGTACACGTAGTTCAGGAAAATTCAGAAAAAAAAATCACAAAAAGTTACTTAACTTAAGGAAAATTCACATTAAAAAATTTGGTGAAACTCAAGTGGAAATTCACATAAATTTTATAAATGTTCCCGAAAATTCACAAAAATTTACATAAATGTGTACACCAAAATTCAGAGTTGTTTTCCCCTCGCTTCCGTCACTGTCGCGAGACTGCATTTCTTCCCATTCTATCGGCAAGGTCTGCGAGGTGGCAGCAGCAGCACTACTTGTGTACGGTGAACTCCCGGCTTGTTTGTTAGCGCGGCTCTCCTAATGGGGTGAAAGAAATTGCGTCCGTCTGTCTCTGGTTGTCCTCCTCGGCTGTGGCGGCGCAGAGGTGGCTGACACTGGCAGTGCCACTGCGGGGTGGGTGGCTCGTCCTCGGCGGAGTCGTGCTGCTCACAGCGTGCCGCCACGGCAGCACGGCAGTGGCCTTCTTGGAGAGCTATCGGCACGTCGCGGCGGCGTCGCGTTATCTTCGTCATGGACCCTCTGCTCCCCCCCCCCTCCCGTCACCCATCACCTCTGCTCTGCGCTTCATTTTTACCCCTTTCGGTGGCCGCGTGCCACTCGACTTGTAAGGTTTGAGCAGCCTGGCACAGTGTTTTCGCGGTGCACGGCATCCGTCGCCCGCGGCAGGTCAGCACGCCCCGCGGCCCAGCAAGGGGCTGACTGCCCGCAGCCCCTCATCTTTAACCTCCACCGAAAACCGCGTCCAGCGACCCGCGCGCGCGCTGCTGTTCTGGCTGGACAGCGCGTCCCCCGCAGTCCGATGGGATTGACGAGAGCGTCACACCGCTCGCCCGCCCCCTTTTGCTCGCGCTCTGGGTCTCCTCGGGGCGCGCGGCGAGGGTGACAGCCGGCGGCGCGGCGCGGCCCGGGCCCGGGCGCTGTCAGACCCGGTGGTGCCCGCCGTGGTGACAGCTGATGGCATGGTCCGCCACGCCACGCCCCAGCCCGAGCTGTCGTTACGTCCCACTTTGCATAACAGTGTTGGCTGATAAGCTACAAGCGGCTCGATGATCGAAAGGCGCTCCGCGCTCTCGTTTCGATTCGCGTGTGGACGAAAAACTTGCGGCAGTGAGTCCGGCTGATACGGAAATGTGTTTATATGCGGACTACATATCTTGTCGCTGATACTGTACGCGGACGGGCTGGTGGGCTTGGGCTACTTACTGCGCCTCGACTCGGTCGGCTGCGCGCCCTCAGACAGTACGCGACGCTTGTACAGTTTTGGGTGGCGCGATTTTGCTCGCAGACTTCATTCATGCATTCATTCATTCTTGACTCGTAGGGCGGACGGGTGAGGTTCGCCAGCTCAATGTCTTGCCACTTCTTTCCGCGACAAAGTCTCGACGACGACGACACGGCCGGCGGTGGTGGCCTCGGGGAAGACCGGAAGGACGCAAAGGGGAGGGAGGTTGGGGCCGCAGCTCTTTTACTTGAGAAATACTAAGTGGTCCGAGGGGGAAACAACTCTGAAATTGTTGTACACGCTCGTAATTCAGAAAATTTCACAAAAATTCAAGAAAATTTTCAAAACTTCTCTGAAATTCTGTGAATTTCAGAAAAAACTCACGCATAAATTCATTAAAAATTCACAAAAATTCATTTTAAAAAATCACAAAATTTCTTCATAAAAATTCAGAGTTGCTTCATCCTCGAAATGGTCAACTTTGTGGTCCTCGGGCGCGGTGAGGCGGCGCACGGCACCTGCCGCGCAGTCCTGGGCAGGTGCGCGCCCAGCTGCAGGGGGCCCCACCTGGCCTGCAGCTGCGCTGCGCGGTGCGTGTGTGGAGTGTGCCTACCTGTGCGGTGTGGCTGCTGCAGGTGCGGACGCCACACGAGGGCCGCCCGCCCCGCGCCGCGCCCGGGGCCCGGGTGCTGTCGACCCAGTTTGGGTGGGTGGAGTCTGTTCGCATGACGGAAATAGCGGACGGACGAGACGCCGGGCGGGGCGGGAGGTGGGGTGTGGATACGGCGCGCCCGCTCCGCTCCGCCCCGCCCTGCTGACCCCTCCCCTCCTCCTCCCCCGCCTGACCACCTCCTCCCTCCGCGGGGCTTAAATTGGGAAGAAGAGGCTGGGCGTGCACGGGGCACGCGGGCCGTGCCGGGCCTGGCCGCGACATTCCGCGCCGCGGGGGGGCTGCGCTGCGTCGCGTTGCCTCGCGTCCCGCCGCCCCCGCCGCGCCCCGCCGCGCCCCGCGCGGTATGAGCGGAAGCTGTTGGCGCCGCTGACAGTGATGGCCTCCTGTCCGCCCATGTCACTGAAATGAAAATTTTACAAAAATGTATAAAAAAGTTAAAAGCACGGTGAAAACTCGGGCGGCTTGTGTATGTGTGGTGGTGGTGGTGACCCCAACACGACGACACGCGATATCGTGCCTGATGCGTCCGTCCTGCCCCTGCCCCTGCCCGCCCTCATGTCTCTTCCTTTCAATCTCTATCTCTCTCACTCTCACTCCCACTCGCTCGCCCCCGCGCGGCGCTGAGATTGGATCGAATTGGTTGTTGCAAAGAACGTTAGGATGATAAGCGCTGTTCTGAATCTGGCCGAGTGAGAGAGAGAGACGCACACACACACATACACACACACTGGTTTCACGCGATGTGATAGTACGTAAAACAAGAGATAGCAACGTGGTGGTTATTTTTGTAGTAATTTTTTGTTTGTTTCCGTCTGGTTGCAGCTCGAGAGCGTTTCCCGTCCTCCTCCAGCACGGACGAGCCGGACAGCGGGTCGGAGGGCGAGCATGAGCACGAGCAGGACGCGGGCGTGGGCCTGCCCGGCGCGGGCCTGGGGCCTCACCCGCACCACGGCCACGCGCACGGCCACGCGCACGGCCACGGCCACGCGCCCCAGCACCACTCGTCCAGCAGCAGCGCGGTGGCGCGCAAGCGCCGCGGCAACCTGCCCAAGTACTCCGTCAAGATCCTCAAGCGCTGGCTGTACGACCACCGCTACAACGCCTACCCCAACGACGCGGAGAAGGTGTCGCTGTCCAAGGAGGCCAACCTCACGGTGCTGCAGGTACGTGGTTTGGGGGGCAACTACTTGCTCTGAACTTTCCTCAAGGAGGAATTGAAGCATTGACTGCGCTGACAGTCAGCATGATTTCAAAATTGTCCCTTGTTTTGACATCCTCCTGGACTCTTCCTGATGTCATTCTGACAATGATTTGACTCAAAATGTCAAATGATGGTCCCAATGACATCAAGAAGAGTCGTGGAAGACATCAAAATAAGGGACCATCTTGACATCATGCTGACAGTCTGGGCCCAATCTCCTCCTTGGGTTGTTTTGAAGGTATCTGAAGTTGAGATAAATAGCCTTGACAAAGTTGGATCTATGACTGATTTATTGGGGTGGGGCTTTATTTTAGGTGTGCAACTGGTTCATCAATGCCAGACGAAGAGTCCTCCCAGAGATGATCAGACGGGAGGGAAACGACCCACAGAACTACACGATATCCAGGAGAGGAAAGAAGTTGGGTGGTGGCAGTGGAGGAAGCCAAGTGAGTGGCTCGTCAAGCTCGAGCCCTCCCGGCAGCACTGGGAAGAGGCATGGCAGTGACCATGACTATGATGACACTGTCATGTACCGCAGTGAGGAGGACTCGCCCAATGAGTATGAGAGCAGCTCACCTTCCGAAGAGGAAGTCACCTCTCCGCTTTCAAGTCAGCCCTGGCACAATCACCATTCGGTGATTCGATTTGTGCCGCATAACAACAATCAGCATAGACCACAGTTGAACCCTCAAAGGTTTTAAGATTTTTTTTTCTTTTCCTCTTTAATAGATCACTTGATCACTTAATGGTTTGGCAATTCTAATATGTTTTCTGTTTTATTCATTGCAGAGAGGAGGAAACAAGTAGTGGTAAGAATGTCATCACCCAAACAGCAGCAGAGTATTGGAACACACGATTTTCCTCACCGTTGTCATCACATCAACAGGAGACACCACCACCTACTCCCCCTGATGATGTTGAGGACAGAGATAAATTTAAGTGTCTGTACCTTCTAGTGGAAGCAGCTGTTCAGGTGCAACAGCAGGAGCGCCAAAAAGAGCGTGAACAACTTACGACAGCAACATCTTAGTGCTGCTTACCAGGGACCGTATAACATTTGTTGTTTGGTTTGTGTTTTGTTGCTTTCTTTCTATGTGTGCATGTGACTGGGAGTCAATTTATAATTGTATTGAGTGTAAGTGAAGCTTAAGTGCCAGAAATGGAAGTGCAGTCACTAGATATATACCTATGTTGGACTCATTCTTGTGATACAGATTTGCTTTTGAGGTACGTACTTTTGGTTAACGTTAAGTGAGAATGCATGTGTGCTAAATTCAACTGACAAGAATTTAATTGTGGTCAGAGAATTCTTTTTATTTTACTTATTGCAACAGGAATGGGCCCACAGCCGTAGAGCAAGCATTTCATTTGCATTTTCCTCCATTCAACATTTAAAACTAACTGAATACTTCAGTTTATTTAAACTATTATTTGAAAGACAAGGATTTTATTTCTGTGTATGTTATAGGATCACATATTTATTTTGAAATTCAAAACGTAATCAAGGTGCCTTATGTAAGCTGAGAGCAGGAAGGCTGGTCTCCACATGATGGACTTGCAACTGACATTAATATTTTATGTACCTTAATAGTTGCATCTAGTTCTTTTATCAACTTACGAGAAGTAATTGAAACTATCAATATTCTAACTGATTTTATAGTACAAGGTCTGTTTATTGTCTTAAATTTTACTACTGTGGAAATGGACTTTTCCATTTGTTTTAATTCATGTTTTATATCAAGTAATTGTTTTTTTTCTTTTTAAATTTGATCAGTTAGTCTGATTTTAGTGTTGGAGTGTTAAAGTTAGTGAAACCTGTGATTATGTGTCGTTACTGGAGCGGCCTTTATTGTTGATTGTTAAGAAGTGGTCCGTCCCTTGAGTTTCTATCCTTTCATGACCGCTTTCCTTCTCCTTCAAAATGGTAGTCAGGTTGTGGTAATGCAAGGCTGAGTATTTTTCTACATAATGCTCAAAATTGATTTTCTTCCTCTTTATAATGTTGTTCCCAATGTTTAGTATTAAGTTAAAGATACAGAAATTTCACAGATGACTGCTCAATGGATTTTGAAGATATGTATATACTTTGTGCTGTTGAAATGGGCTCAACAAGTAGTAATAGCTAGTAGAATGAAATTCAATTCATCCATGATAGTACAAAAAGCTGAATTAGAGTATTGTACAGGCGCTGGACGACTTAATATTACACTGCCAAGTTGAATTAGTCATTTAGCAGTCTGTACTGGAATTCATCAACATACAATTGTAGAATTTACAGGTAGACTTTTTTTTACATTGTTTTTTTTAGAAAATAAGTGAAGTTTGAAAAAAAAAATGTCAAAGCACAATTTGTTTCCTGATTGCAAAATGGTTGTTAAGTTCCCTTTTGTCATCAGGCACTTAATTGTATTTCTAGGGTTATTGTTATTAGATTTGTCACCATTGTGTACATTGTTATCTGCCCTTTTTGAGGCGGATTTTTTGTTTTGTTTTTAGATTCATCTTTCTCCCATCACTTGTTATGGTGTGTACATGGGAAGCGATAGAGCTCCTTGTGATAATGATGAGCTGTTGAAGGCGAGATGGATGAAAGTGTCATATCAGAGCTGCAAATGTCAAATGATACATCTGCCAGCCCCTGGTCTTCCTTGAGAACCACTGCTGCTGTGTACTTATCTCTACCGTAGATTTTTTTCTTTTTTTAATTTTTTTATGTGATCTTTTGTGCCTAAAAGGTATCAAAAGATGTGTGCCAATTATTTTGTAGTGTATCATCATGAAGGAAGTGAGGTGTCTGCAGTTCAACAATGGTTCCTAGGGAAGGCCTGGAATTTTCATAGACCATGATAGAAATAGTCAACAATAGGAAATAAATCTCATCAAAATGATAACATTTGTTTAATTTATTAACTAATCAATGAAAACTCCCTCTCACATTGTATGATCTAATCAAATCATAATCTTGACAGGTTTTAACATATATCATAGAAAATCCCTAATCCAAGTAACAAAATTACTATGCCAACAACTGCATGATTCACAGACAACAAATTACACCATATTAGCCACAAGAAAATGAATGGGAAAACTCAAAAATCAACTTTTTTATCGATTCAACAAATATTTTCCTGGCCAAACAAAGTCATCTCCTCTCAGATCCTCTTGCTTTTTTCTCTGGATTAAAAGCAAAAGTACTCAGGTCTGTCCTCTTCTTTGCTGGCATTGGCTGTGCCTCAGATGCTGATGGTCTTGAAGTTAAAAATCATGAATGAAAACTCTGAAATGAATTGAGGCAGTTTGTGTGCAAGATATGTTTACCTGACAATTGATGGTGATGTTACCATTGGTGAACGTTTTGAAATAGTGGTATCATTTGCAGCAATCTGCAGCATGGCTTCCATGTCTTGAGTAGAAAGTAAGACATCATCATCAGCAGCCTCAGAGGAAGGAGCAGCAGCAGCAGCATTTCCCTTCATTGTCTTCAGATGGCTATTACTAGACTGCGTCTGCCTCGAAAAATGGTTGGAGGATTGCTGTTCCTTCAAAGGTACCCGATAATGTTCGGTATTCATTGGGCCTTGTGATACAGTTTTATTCTTGTCCTGACTTTTGGCCTGAGCCAGTGCTTGAGCTTGCTCCTGAAGATGTTTTTTCCTAAACTCCTCTTGGAGTAACCTTTGTCGCTTCTTGCGTTCTATTTTAGCCTGTTCCTCTTCCGATAGTTTAGATTCATGGTTGGATTTAGAAGTAGATGAACACAATGGAACAGCCAGAGGAGAAGGAGCTCGGGGTACAGGAACAATTCGATTGGGGGCTGGACTGACTTTTGAAGTATTGGTTGAAGGCATAACTTGAGCGCAGGGCAACCTTCCCATGATTTGCCCCTCTATAAAAATATTAATTATGAAAGCCAGTAAAAGTACAATAAAGAACAATAACACTTAAAGGAGTGCATGTCATGTCCTTACCACTATTTTGTTTACCAACAGTCTGAGCAGGACTTGATACAGGAGTCATAGAAAGTGAATTTCCTTGATGATTGGAGGAAACTCCTGGGTTTGTATTTAATTCTTTTCTAGGTGTGACAGTAGAAAGTTTCCTCGAGATGTCACCTCCAAAAAGTATGACAGCGCCTTTTAAACCATTGGTCACAGCATCCTTCCAAAAAATGTTGTTTTAGATAAATAAATTGGAGAGTTGATTGGACCGTCTAATGTTCACGCTTAAACTGATTTACCATTTTTGACTTGGCTATGACTTCTGCCTTGTGTGAACCTGAACCCCATCCATATCCCAATTCTTCTCGGTAAACACCACTGGCACGCTGCACTCTAACAACAACTGATGCCCCAGCGGCATAAACTCCATTAGGTTTCTCATCGACAAAGTCTAAAAGAAACAGTAGATTTTCATAATGTAGAAAGACACAATAGAAGTTAATTTGGATGTCAGGGCCTGGATTCTGGTTCGTTATATTATACGGACGGCGCAGTGTAACACAACCAAACAGAATTGCAGCCTCCCATAGCCACTTACCCAAGGCGACACTTGATATACTAAAACTCCAACCACATTCACCAAAAGCCTTATTCACCAAATCTACGATTTGTAATCTTTCTGGATCTGGATCCATTTTTCCAGTTTCTTTGAAGTCAATTGAAAGTGAAGGATCATATACTGAAACGTAAAAATGAAAATCAATTGACAAACGGAGGTTAGAAGTTGTAGAGCACTCATATTAGTTACGGTAACAAAGCCTTACTTATAATGACGTCAAAGGTTATCTTATTATTTCCACTTTGGGGTGAGAATTTTATGTAGGATTCAATAAGTAATGACCACTACATTATCTGCAACGCACACTACGCAAGACTCGACATGTAAACAACAAAATACCCGACACGTCACATTTAAATCAGTTTCGCGGTCGTTCGCGGTCCTTTCGTGATGAGAAATTTATGTTGACATTCAGCTGTTCTTTATAGACTGATTCGTTTCTCATAGCCCCAGCTGTTACACACACACACACACACAAAATGGCGTCCAGAATTTTGTCACGGACTTCTTTCAATCTTTTGAAAAATGCGTCAAAGTGAGTGAAGTTTTGACATATCATCTTATCCTCACACTATTTCTATGGTTTTTCGTACTTATTGATATGTGCTGTTGCTCAGTCGGATAATTTCTTTTACACCCGTACCCGTAACCCCCACTACTTGTCTTAAGGTCCACTTGTCAACTTTATTACCCTTCGTTTAATATATTCATCTCCCTTTAAACCACAACACGACTGTTGTATGCTGTGCATTTCTTGGTGGGGCCTTAGTTCGCCATTTGCTAAACTTCCTCTTGCTCAGCACTTGAAATACATTAATATGACATTTATACTGTCGCAACTCATAGTTTTGAATTTATTTGATTTTTCTGTAAGGGTCAGCAGGCAGACAGCTTCACCTTTTACTGTGGCAGCAGTCCGCTGTGATAAAATTGATCAGGAGTTGAGTAAAGTGGAGGCCCAACCAGTCTCAATTGAGTCTGTTACTGCTACACACCCTCACCAGAGTGGATTGACTATCACTATTACTGGAAAGGTATGGAAAGATTTGTTCATGAATTTTTCTTTTTTGCAGTCTATTAAAATTTATTTATTACCAAAATCTTTGTTTTACAGGAGGAACTTGCTCCTATAAGTGGAGTACCTGAAGAACACATTAAAAACAGGCTTGTGCGAATTTTCAAACCAGCTCGTAATACAATGCAGTCTGGATCTGCGAATACTCATCATTGGGAAATGGAATTTGAAGCACGTGAACGATGGGAAAATCCATTGATGGGTTGGTCTTCAACGTAAGTGCAATAGTTTTAGTTTGGTCAGATAAATATTTTAGAATGTGTTCTTTATGTGATGAATAATGTCATAAATTCCTTTCATTTAATATAGAGCCGACCCATTGTCCAACATGAAGGTTTCATTTGCTTCTGAGGCTGAAGCAATTGATTTTTGTGAAAAGAATGGGTGGCAATGGTACATTGAGGTACCCAAGGAGACAAAACCTAAGGTGAAGAATTATGGGGTTAATTTCTCCTGGAACAAGCGCACCCGAGTCTCAACAAAGTAAAGAAATTACAGCCCTAGTAGTCTGTTGGTGGTTTGGAGGGCGTCAGTTCTTTGGTGTTGTAAATACAATCTGTTCATACTAAATTAAAAGTAAATATCCCTGTGGATAAATCTATGATGATTAGTTGTTGTCATCTTTTTCCCTGCACATTGGCTTCAGCACCCCCTTTTATCAATAAGAGGAGTGGATTGACATCAAGAGGAGGGAGAGAAAATTTGGGGGAAGGAAGTGAGAAATGTAGAAGCTCTTTGGCATATCGCCGGGATGAGGTGGTGATGAATGTATCCCCACCTTCTTGCATGGAAGGTTGCAATCATCACGTGATAGTTACACTACCGTCAAAGGTAGGCACATTCCACACCTCTCACAAAACTTGTAGTTGTGTCCAATCTCCCCGGTAATCTAAGTTTCTAGGGTGGTCGTATGACCTTGCGGAATACATACAGAGGGCCTGGAGCGGCCGCCACACTGCCGCGGGCGTACGATGGGTTGCCTAGACTCGAGGCGATTGGAGACCGTTGGCACTGTGGCGCCGGTGAGCATAGGCAGCCCAACGTGCACCACCCTCGAGATCTGTCTCTTCTGCACTCAAGGGGCGTGCCGGTGTCGAAAAAAGGAACGAGAGAGAAGGGGGGAGGGGGGGGGGCGCTCTTTTGAATCCGTCTACAGTCTGTAAAGTTAGTGACGGCCGTCAAACCGTCTGTTCGTCAGTCAAGTCAGTGATTCCAGCCCCGCTCTCTGAAAGCTTGGCTTCCGTACATTTCTAAGAAGTGAGAAACGAGCCAAACACGAAATCTTTCTTTTTTTTTTCTCAAAATTAATAGCTCGTTTAGCAAAAATTAAGAACAATTCCATCGTTGACAGAAAGTGGTGGGAGGTACCAATACATAGACCATTTCCTTCCCAAATAAAAATTGTTCTTAATTTTCACTAAACGACCAATTTTTATTTTGTGAATGAAAGATTTAGTTTTGAACTACACTAGGCTCCCTGGCTCCCTTATCGACTCTTAAAAATGAACTGGAGCCAGGCTTTCAGAGAGCCGGGCTGGATCATCGACTTGACTGACGGACGGACGGTTTGACGGCCGTCACCAACTTCACAAGACCTCGGACAGACCTCTCCGCCAGCGTGCTGGCCGGCCCCGGCAGGCGTAGACCGAGGGGGGAGGGGAGTCACTTAGAAAAATCATTCAACGGCCTCCCAAAAAATAATTTTTAAAAAAATCCAAAAAGTGAAAATAAAATCAAGAGGAAAGATACAGAAAAAACTGAAAAATCGAGAAAAAATGGAAAAAAAAAATCAAAAATTTGGAGAGAAGAAATTGTCAGAAAGAGGCAGAAATTTTCCTTGAAACATCCCCCCCAAAAAATCAAAACAAAAAATTTAAAAAAAAGGGAAAAAAATCATTGTGCACATTTTGTATGAGTTATCCCCACTCGGTGTAGACAGGCGGGGGAGGGAGCGACCGACATGGCGAAACGGACGCGACTCACCGGCGGGCGGCGGCGTCGCGGTCGTGCGCGCCGCGCCGGCTCGAGTCCAAGACGCACGCTCCATCCGCATGTGCAAAGAGGATCAGGAGCAAAACGTACCGAAACAGGAACACCTTAGTTGTGCAACGGGGCCGGGGCCCCGCGCCCGGGGCTCATTGTCCGTGTGGGAAGAGCCTAGCCTGGCCGGAGCCCGGAGGCGCGCCACCCGGAGTGTCCCGTCCCATCCTGCCCCGGAGCCGCCCGGAGCCCCAATCGCAGCCCATTCATCGCGATAGTGCCGCGCCTCGCCGCTCCGCGCGCCGGCTTATTTGTCTGAAGAGTTCAGTTCCGCTGCAGGGAGGGTGATTCCGCACAGTGGTGTTCTGTCTCTCTGACTTCGTCGCTCTCATGGGGTGCGGCCGAGAGTAGCGAGCGAGCGAGAGAGAGGCGACATTACCAAACGCTGTTTGGATTCAAGCTGCTCGGACCCGCCCGGCCAGGAGGACTCCGGCGGCCCCCGCTCGCGCCCGCCTGGAACGAGCGCAAAAGCGGTCATGAATGGTCAATAAGAGGTTACCCAATTACGAAGCGCACTGAAAATTTATACATTCCCGCCCTCCCGCCACCCTCCAGAGGAGCACTATGGTGTTGCGAGAAAAGTAGGTAATATGTACCACCAATCCCAACCACAGTGGGCTGCATCTGCACATCAGGCAACATACTCGCACCTACGTGGGGGTGAGGTGTTGCCCTGGATTGCCTAGTTCCTAGTAGGTAGGTAGGCGCAGATGCAGTCTGCTTATTGCGAGGGGTCAACCACTTACATATTCCATGCACACACTGAAAAATATTCCAAAATGTTCCAGATATTCCAGAAATATTCCAGATATTCCACAAAAAAATTAGCCAAATATTCCACAGATATTCCAAAAATATTCCAGATATTCCAAAAATATTCCAGATAATCCAAAAATATTCCAGATATTTCCAACATATTCCAGATATTTCCAAAATATTCCAGAAATCCTTCAAATATTCCAAATATTCCATGCACACCAAAATTCTAAGTGGTAGACCCCTCGGCTTATTGCCTGCCTTCCCTTCGTGGCAACACGGAGCGACGCTGATCGATCAGATCTTCGGCCGCTGTTCCCTGATCGTAGGCGCCCCCCTTAGGGTAGCATACCGCCACTGCACTGCTCCGGCCCCGGCCCGGCGGCCGGCCGGCGAGAGGGAAATGAGATGAGTAATGTTGCATTACACGGGCGGCTGAGGCTGCTGTTCTAGAATAGCAGCGCGTGCCGTGTGGCGGAGTTTTATTCCACCCCGTGGACTGGCTGCCTGTTTCCAGGTATTGCGCTGCTAACCAGATCTTCGCGGGGCGGGGCGGGGCGGGGTGGGACACGCCGGCACCTGCCCTGCCCGTCCCGGCCCGGACCACCCCGCTTACCTCACCTCCGCACTTTACGAGAGCGCGAGAGACGGTGGCGTCCGGGCGACCGAATCTGCGGGGCGGGCTGCCGTATGCACCCCGGCGACAAAGGCCAGGGCCGCCGAGAGTCCGGCAGCGCGAGCAGGGCCGGGCAGGGCAGGGCAGGGCAGGGCAGGGCAGGGTAGGGCAGGACGGGGACGGAACGGGCAGGCCTCCTGGCCTCTGGAGAAAGCTGTGCGTGGCTGCCGGCCCGCCCCGGCCCGCCCCGGCCCGCCCCGCCCAGCCTGGCGCGGTGCTCTGGCGCCTCACCGCCGAGCTGAGCCGAGCCGACGTACTCTACGCAAAGCACGCCCCGTACCCGTACCACTGCAGCCCAGTGTCCAGCGTGCAGCAGCATGCGGAGGCAGAAAGGTCAGCGCCGCCCTTTTCCCACAGGAGCCGAGCCGGCAGCCGGCAGGCGGGGCGCGGCGCCAGGGCTTAAGGCGGGGAGAAAGATGACGAGGATGACGGCGATGCGGAAAGGGTTGCGGCGGGTAGCCGGGAGTCTGTAAGACGCAGCAGTCGTCTGATTCAAGACCGCTCTGGCGCCTCTGTCCTTGCCGCACTGATGGGGGCACTGCCATACCCAACAACATAGGGTAACGCCATAGGTGCGACAGGAAACCGAGGTAAGAGAGCGATCTTCGGAATCGGACGGCGAAGAGTACACCCTCCTCTCGTTCGCTCTTGCGCATCCTCCATAGCCTCATCTTCCTCCCTCGAGGTGGCTATTCTGTGACCAACGGGCCTTAATTCAGCCTGAGGAGACCACACTGCTAGCCGTGGGCCCGAACGGTTCTGCGGGACCGAGAAGTTCCAAACGTATTTAGTGGAGTATGAAATCCCCTGGGAGACGATTATAAGGGGCGCTACGACACGCGAGACTTGCGGGTGCGCTGCGCAGAGCACGCTGTCGACAACTCCCTTGCGTGGCTCGGCAGCAGTCGCAGCAGCGCAGCAGCGCATCCCCATTACGAGGCTATTGAACAGCCATTGGCGCCTCGCGCCTCCGAGCCGAGCCGAGCCGAGCCGAGCCGAGCGCGATCCCGCAGACCGCCTCGCCGCGCGCCGCCTTCACTCGGGGCGGAACGGAACGGGCCGTGAAACCAACGAGCCCAGCTCGTTCACGGACATCTCCCTCCCCCTCCCTGACAACTCCTCCTCCTCCCTCTTTCTATCCTCGCCATCGCACCCGCCGCCCTTCTCGAACCTCTCCTTCCATTTCTTCATCCTCCTCCTCATCCTCCTTCGCATGAAGGGGAAATGTCGCTGGCCAATCGTAATTTCTCTGCAGCACGGCCGCCGGGCCGGCGCATTGCCTCTGCTGGTCGGCCGGTCGGCCGGTCGGGGGACCAATTATCTACTTAAGGCGA
Organism: Frankliniella fusca; assembly: GCA_029379305.1. Lineage (NCBI taxonomy): Eukaryota > Metazoa > Arthropoda > Insecta > Thysanoptera > Thripidae > Frankliniella > Frankliniella fusca. The sequence continues at coordinate 1,913,938 of JAHWGI010001285.1, read as the reverse complement.
TGTTGATGCGACACTCGATGCGTCCGCTCCGATGGGCCGATGGGATGCAAACCCTTTTCGCTTTCTCGCTGAGCGAGCGAGATCAGCCGGGTTGTCCCCGAACCTCCGGCCCGTGATGTCCAGCTTGTCCCGTCCAGCTGAGCAGGGCGTCGCTCGCGCGGAGCGGTGGACAAGCAGCGGGCGCCAAACGCCAAACGTGCTGAGGGGGGGGGGGGCATCTCCATATTCATCTCCTCCGAGGAGGGGTGGAGTGGAGCAGCGGACCACGTGGCCAAGGCTCCGAGCTTACCTCAGGACGCCCTGCGGCCATCGCAACTCACGCATAACATAACATGCGCAGCGGCGGAGCGAGTGAGAGAGCATGAGGACGAGGAGGGTGCCGTCATGAGAGAATAAGGAAACTTCTGGTCACGTTTTTTACACGGCTGGATCAAGTGCGTCTATTAATCCGATAGTAAGTGTTGAACTATCGATTGCACAGGCTGCTCTCGGTGGTATAATTTCTCCAGGGACGTCTAACTCCTCTCGGAGGTCTTCATGGTCTCACCGAAAGGAATATCAACCCTCGGAAACGCTCAGAAGCTAAAGGTCGTTGAACCAATGCCTTTTAGAACGGATTTTCAAAATAAAAAGTGACAGCATGTGCCGCACTCCCTTCTCTCTTGAGACTGTGCGGGAGTACGCAGGCAACCCTCCAGCGAGACACTCTCGCCCTAAAGCGTTTCTCTATAGCAACACCGTGAAAAAATATGTTCGTAGATTTACGATTTATTTTGTAAATTACGACTTACGAAAAAAGTTGTAAATTTACGACAGCCCATTCTTGCTTGTAATTGAATTTCAATTCGATAGGTACAACCTATAATTTTACGATTAGTGATCGTAATTTTACAACTCTACTTCGTGGAAAATTTTTCCGTAAACCTACGACAACTTTTCACAGTGCTATCGCTACTTGCGTGTGCCCCGCCCCACCCCACCCCGCCCCGCCCAGCACGTCGCAACGGAGGCGGTGACAGCAGGACAGCGCGCGCAGAAACAAGAGTGTACGAAAATGAGAGTGGTCGCCCTGCTCTCGTGCTGGGGGTCATACCTCTGAGGTTGCGCGGCGCGGCGGGGCGGGGCGGGAGCGAGTAGGGATTAGCGCAGCTGCCGGGCGGTGCGCGGCGCGAGGCGCGCAGCAGGGCGGGTCACTGACCTCGACGCCGTCGCGGCCGGGCCGCGCTCTTGCTGGCGCCGGCCTAGGACCCGCGCGCGCCCGTCAAGGATACGACGCAACAGGACTCGGACCGCCGCTGTGTCACCTGTTGCGGGGAGATGGTTTATCTATGTGAAAATACTCCCGCCCCTTGCCCTTGTCTTTCCGGTTCCTTACCGCGCCTGAACTTTTAAATCCGGTACAGCTGCTGGTGGTGGTGGTTGTTTGTGGCCATGGATGGAAGGTGCAGTGAGATCAGAGATTTAATTAACAACTCAGACACCGTCTTCTCAGGTGTAGTGTACGTAGTGCACGGAGATGGAGGAACATCGTTGCAGTCACTACGAACCCGCCAAACCCGTCACTTTCTGCCACCGCCCGCAAAAGTGTGCTTCTCTGTGTGTGACCACAGTGCGGTCGCACGATGCGGACCGCAGTTGGACAGGCAGGCATGAGGAGTTTAGAGCGCCAACGACGCAGGTGTCATCGTCATCCCCAGCAGCAGCATCCACCTTCTGGACGAGCTCGATCACCAGCAGCAGCAGCACCACCGGCCCCGCGCGCGCGCGCGCCGGCCAGCACCGGCCAGGCTGGCGCATAGCAAGTGTCCGTTCCAGTTGGCCTGGCCCCACTTTCTTCGCCCTCCCCTCCTCCCTCCCCGCCCTCCGCCACCACCACCACCGCTCCAGCAGGGTGTGGGGTGGTGGGGGCCCGGGGAGGGGAGGGCCTCCTCAGCTGTGGTGGCTACTTTTTTCCCCAGATCTGGCCTCCCCTCCCTGCCCCCCCCCCTCCCCCGGGCGTCGGCCGAGCCGGCTGAGCCCCGGAGCAGCCGCAGCGCAGGCCGCAGGGCCCGGCCCGGGCTCTCAGTCGACTGCCTCACTCACTCCCGCCGCGTCGTCTGCTAGCCAGACCACAGCCTTAGCGGCCGCAAGCAGACAGGTGTGGGCTCAGGCCTACCCCAACAGAGCGGCACCGTACCGCACCGTGCAGAGCAGAGCGGAGCAAGCCCAGCGCAGGTCAGCGCCTCCGAGCCGAGATCAGGAACAAGACCCGCACCACTGGATTATCTCCCTCATCAGCGGCGGACAACTCGGACAACGGTGAGTACCGACAGAGATGTCCGGCGAAACAATCATTTGATTTTGATTGCAGAGTTTTATGATCAGTGTGGCGTGTAATTTTTTTTTTGTCTTTTTTGTCTTTTTTGTCTTTTTTGTCTTTTTCTTGAACCGCTCCATGTGTGCTGATTTTTTTTAAAAATATTGACGTGAAATGTGTTATTTTACCTCGTCTGTTTGTTGTGTGATGTACTCCTTGCTATTCTTCAATAGGTTTATTTGTGTAAACTACGTTTTTTGTGTGTAAGGGAAGTGTTTTCAAATTTGCGAGGAACGAGAGCAAGTCTTTTTCTCGCGCATTATTCTCCGCTGATGCCAGCCGAGGCCGAGGGGTCATTCACTCAATAAAAAAATCAGTGTACACCCTAAAACAAATTCAGTACAAAATCAGGGGGAGGGGAGAAAAATCAGAAAAAAAATCAGAAAAAAAATCAGAAAAAAATGAAAACGAAATCACCAAAAATTCAGGGGGGGAAAATCAGATTTTTTAAATCAAGGAAAACCTCGAAAAAAAAAAAAAAAAAAAAAAAAAAAAACACGAAAAATCGGTGTACGCTTGAATTCATTGTGAAGGACCCCTCGATGCCACCGCCTCGGAGCGCCTGCAGCACAGGCAACCCGTTGCATACAACGCACTGCTGTATGCCGGTTGCCTATCCTCGGGTTGGCAGGGGCTTCGTGGTGGGAACACAATATGACGCGAATCGAGCGGAATTAGGTTACCGGATCCGAATCGAACGGACCCGGGCTGCTGACATAATGAACCGACCAGCACGAAGTGACCCTCAGCTGTCGGATTAACAAGGGCTCCGGCGCTCTAAGCCAGCACAGCTCACCTGGAATTGTGTACAACTTCCATCATCCATATGACGTTTTATAATCTTCGACTGACATACCGACCGAAAGGCATGGCACCTTAATAGCCCTTACAGCTTCTTCCAAAAGAGAGGCTCTTTCCTCTATAAAAGACTACCGACTGATTAAATTAACAGGTCATCTGCTTCTTATGCTTATCGCGGATTTTTGTTTTTGTTTTCGGCACGTGTTAGTGTGATTGCGTTCGTGTGAGTGTATATGTGTGTTCTCGTCGTTCTCATGTGAGATCACTCATAGAAAATGTGTGCAATGATTTCATTTTTTTAATTGTTTTAATTTTTGACTTTTAAATTTTTTGATTATTTTGATTTTTGTTATAATTTTTCTTTTGATTTTTCAAGGAAAATTTCTGTCAGTTTTTGATAAATTTTGATCTTTTACCACCATCTCTGAATTTTAAAAATAATATTTCGGTTTTCCGATCACTTTTTCACGATTTGTCGGATTTTTCTGAGTCATTCTTCTTGATTTTTTTTCCTTTATTTCATTTTTTAAATGATTTTTTGGGGAGCCGTACAATGATTTTTCGAAATGACCTGCTTCTCCTCATTCTTAATCGTATCCGTGTGTTTGTGTGTGTGTTCGTTGGTGCGTCCGAGTGCTCGTGCGTTTGGCCAATCATTAGCTGCACACCCGGGGTGTGGTCGGTACCTCTCCTCGTTGTAGAGGAGGAGCAGGGCGGATGGGAGTCGGAGTTCGAGTTTGAAAGCGAGTAGCAGCTGAAAGCAGCTGGTGTGCGCGTGCGGGATAAAGCAAACAGGGCGATGAGGACTGTATCAAGCAAGGAGGGCGGTAAAACTGCCCCGCCCCGCCTCGCCCCGCCCCGCCCGGATAAACACACGACGATGCGCTTTCCCCTTGTTGCTGCTCCGCGCAAAAGAATTCGGGCATTCCTCCCTCCACCCCGCCCCGCCCCGCCCCGCCCCGCCCCGCCCCGCCCCGCCCCGCCCCGCCCCGCCCCGCCCCGCCCCACCCCACCACCGGACCCCGCCCCTACCGCTTATCGTCGCTACGCTCGATCTAATGTTCACTCATTGGCCGCACCGCTGAGCTGGAAGGTCAAAGCCCCTCCCCCCAGCAGGACCCCCTGCCCACCGTGCCACCCTCACCCCCCCCCCCCCTAACCCCCAGCCCGCGACTGTCCCAACCTTTCTCGCCCAGTTATTGTTGTGGTACACTGCGGCCTTGCTGCCCGCCCGCCCCGCCCCGCCCCGCCCTGTCCCTTTGCGTGGGTGGGGCAGGGTGGGGTGGGTGTGGCGTTCCCTTTCGCCGTCGGACGGTCGGACGCGGGTAGAATCGCTAACGCCTCCTGCTGCCCGCCCCGCACCTCCTCCGTCCCGAGGCCGGTGCCGTCGTGCCTGACTGGACTGTACTGTCACGTAAAGATGCACTTTAGAGGCCTTTGCCTGTGGTCAGCGGGGACCGCCTCGTCACCTCTCGTGCTGCACTCGTTATAATGTCTTATTACTGCTCGCGCGGCTTCTGCCTGCCTTCATAGTCCGCGGACTATCTCTTCAATTATATGGGCCTTCTGCTCGTCCCATCGGCATGGACATGAAAACAGACGAAGCAAAAATAATAACTTCTCGCTCTTGCTTTCACGCGAGTCCTGCTGTAGTGTGCGCGCGATCGTCCCGGTACGGCCACGGCCACGGGCGGGGCGGCGCGGGGCGGGGCGGCGCGGGGCGGCGGCGTGTGCGCGTTGGGCTGTGCAGAGAGATGCTTTCGTTAGATTGGCCGGGACCGGGCTCTAATTACATCGTCCCGCTCCGCCCGGTGATTACAAGGACCCCCCCGCCAAACTCACGTGCTCGGCAGGCAGTTTTGTTCATCCCGCCACCTTATAATTTTTTTTTCATCTAAAACAATTTCACAGATTTAAAGATCCAGTTAGACAACGTGATAGGATTTTTTTTTCTTTCTTTTTTCCCTAGGAGAATCTTCCCTTTCATTTCATGGAATCCACGTATGACTGTAATTGGATGTAAAGTTAGTTAGGGAGTTCGACGCGGGTGTTGCGCGAGAGACGCCGCCGCGGGTCTCTCTCCAGCAAGCAGCAGGGCCTCGTGGTAGTGGATCTGCTTTCACGTTTGAAATGCGCGCGCTCGCGCCGCGGAGCCTGCTGCTTGCTGAGCGTTAGCGGGGTATCGGCCGTTTAATTGGAAGGGAAAAGAAGAAATCCCACGTCGTTTTACTACTGATTGAGCCACTGACTGACTGACTGACCGACCGCAACAAGCCGTCAGAAATGCTGAAATCTCACTCAGTAATAAGCACAGTCGACAGCGCGGTGGAATCGGGGCGCGTTCCGTCACGTCGTCGGGGTGATGATGTGTGATTATCCGACAACACACATACACACTCTTCATCACTCAGGGTCCTCAAAATATGTAACCAGTTTCATGGACGATGAAACATGATCTGTGAACGGGGTGAAGTCAAAGTTAAATCAGCCGAAACAAGACATTTTTCATCTCGAAGGGAAAAATATTTCCGAGTCCTCGTCGTTATCACTGAGTAGTGTAGGGGCCTCCTGTGGTCAGCCGCGCGGTCGCAGGGGCGTGGCGGGGGTCAAGGGGTCAGCCGGTAGGTAGGTTAGGATGGACTCTGGCGCGCCGGCGGCCCGGACCGGGCGGTCCGGTTGGCCGAGCCGGGCCGGGTCAGAGCTGACCTGGACAGCGTTACACGCCTCCAGCACGCCTCCAGCACGCCTCCAGCACGCCCCAGCAGGCGCATCAGGCCTCCAGCAGGCCGAGCAGCAGCACACTTTGAGCCTCCAGCGGCGTGGAATGGCGCGGGGCTAGCCTCAACGCCACGCGGCAGGCAGCACGGCTCGAGCCGCGAAACGCCAACTGACTTGAAAATAGTGGCCCATAGCTGTAGCGGGCGGGCGGGAGCTGCCCAGTGCCCTGCCCTGCCCTGCCCTGCCCTGCCCTGCCCTGCCCTGCCCTGCCCTGCCCTGCCCTGCCCTGCCCTGCCCTGCCCTGCCCTGCCCTGCCCTGCCCTGCCCTGCCCTGCCCTGCCCTGCCCTGCCCTGCCCTGCCCTGCCCTGCCCTGCCCTGCCCTGCCCTGCCCTGCCCTGCCCTGCCCTGCCCTGCCCTGCCCTGCCCTGCCCTGCCCTGCCCTGCCCTGCCCTGCCATCGGATCCCACTTACTGCCTCACCTGCTGCTCGGCTGGGATGACTACCTCATTAAGACTGCTGTGGGTCAGTTTGGATCCAGTCAGGTGCGCGGGCGCGCGTACGTGTGTCTGTGTGTGTGTGTGTGTGTGTGTGTGTTCAATACGATCACACAACGGGACCGTGCCCTACGACGCTTTACGGTCGGCCCCGCCCCATACTCGAGGTGCGTCTTGGAGCGCGCGGCTCGCGGGCGGGACAGAGGACAGGCTTATAGGTTCACCAACCTGTCCCCGCTTGATGTGCCCGCCGGCGTGCCCTGCCCTTTCCCCTCCCCTCCCCCTACCACCCCCGGCTGCCCCCGAGGGCTGTCCAGCTGGTCCAGTACCGGCGGAGCTGGCCCGGCTTGACCATCCTGTACCCGACAGCCTGCTTGCCCGCTGGATGCTCGAGCTTATTCCATCGTCCTGCTCACATCCTCCTCCTCGTCCTCCTCTCCCTTCTGATCTTCCCCGCTCCTCCGCTCCGCCTCGCCGACATCCTCTCATCCCGCAGCTCCGCTGTCCTGCCTGTAGGCTCACTCCGCACATCACGGCCAATAGGAGGTTGACGCGGTCCTCTCTCTCCCGCTCAATTGGCAGTGCCTTATGAGTGCGACAAGGGTGGAGGTTTGAAAGTCCCATGGACCGATGTGCGGAATCAGCCTGCTGCCTCCGTTGTGTCTCACTACCGTTTTCCGCTTTGCGTGTCTCGCCCCTTTGCAGCCTCGCCTGCACTAAAGGTCATAGCTAGGTATCGGCCCTGACCGTGCGCGTCTGCAGGTGGCGGCCGGGCCACTGCACAGGTGTCCGCCCCGCACCTGCCGGACAGGGCAGAGGCGGCAGCTGGGTGATTCCGAACTGCGTATAGAAGTCTCTCTCTCTCTCTCTCTCTCTCTCTCTCTCTCTCTCTCTCTCTCTCTCTCTCTCTCTCTCTCTCTCTCTCTCTCTCTCTCTCTCTCTCTCTCTCTCTCTCTCTCTCTCTCTCTCTCTCTCTCTCTCTGCTACTGCTATTAATTATAACTGCGTAATGTGAGAGAGCAGACTGCTTACTGTAGTGGGGCTTTTTAGCCCTTTTGTTTGTAGTCTAAAATAAAATAATTTCAATTTCAATTTCTCTCTCTTTCTCCTGCTCCTGCTCCTTGTGGACGAGACCCATAAGTGCGACGAGGACAGAGAGACGAAACCACTGTCCGGAATCACCTTCACGTCACTGTCCGACCCGGCCGTGCTCAGGCGTATAGGTGCGGTGGCAGCAGGACTTTCTGGCGTTTATCGGGATCCGGAGAAAATACCAAAAGTCCCTGCTGTCCGCCCTCTCTGCTGCCAAAAGACCCCTACTGCCAGGACCTATGGGGCCATGGCTGAGGTCGTAAGGACCTCCTCGCTGAACTCTAGCCAGGTCCCCACCGCCCGAACCATGCCGCCCTGTGTCCTGGCAAGTGGCCGAGCCGATCGGCGGGGCCAGGCAGCAAGCACGCTGTCCTGGTAAATGAGTCTGTGTTTACCCGGGGAAAGGCGCGCCCCCGCACCACGCCCCACCCCACCCCGCCCCGCCCCGCCCCGCCCCGCCCCGCCCCGCCGCACCCTTACCACATTGGCGTGGCGGCCGCGCCGCGAGCGACGCCTGCCACAACCCGCAGCCTTCACAGAAATGGAAAGGACCGGCGGCGCGGTCCCACCGCGGTCCCGGGCGGTCCCGGGTGTGCCTTGACCGATCGGGGCGGCAGCTCGATCCAACCCGGCCCAGCCCGGCCCGGCCCGCCTCAGCTCGCGCCGAAGCCTGCCCGCGACGTGGGTGAAGGTGTTGGCACCGAGCCCCGCTGATAGCCCCGCGGGGCCCAGCCCGCACCCCCCCCCCCCTCGCGCCCCCTGCTCGAATATTAATAAGCACGCGCGTGCGGACAGCGCCCGGGGCCCCAAACCCACACGGGGTGGGTGAACGGCGAAAACTCGCCGCCCGCTCCGACCCGCCACACACACACACACACACACACACACACCGCTCTGGTTTCCCCTCCTTGTGGAAGTGATTCGGGATCCCGGCATCTCTCCCTCTCTCCTGCAGCAGCCGGCCCGACGCCCACGCTCGCATCTGCCCGCTATATGGCGTTATGGGAGCACGCTCTGCCCCGCCCTACGCCGCCGCGCCGCAGGCCATCTGCAGTTTGACGCCCCATACCCCGCGCCCCGCCGCGCGGGTCAATTGATCTGCTCTGCGCGGCTTTCTCCGCCGACGATGACGTCATACGCCACACACACGTTCGATACATCGTGATGTGTCGAATTGCGTGGGAGTCGGCGTAATATAATTTATGCAGGCCGCTCTATATCCCCGCTCTCCTCTGGGCGCGGCGGCGCGGCGGGCGGCGTGGCGCGGCCGGGAGGAGTGACTGTCACTTTCACTGTCAGCAAACAACCGCGCCCGGCCCGGCGGCAGCAACAAAAAAGCTAGTCGAGGGTTAAATGTATGAGATCGGAGCGGAGCGGCTGTGCGGGGTGGGGCTGTGCTGGAGTAAGCGCCTGGATAAGTCTCAGCCCGGCGTGGCCCGGCGCGGCGCCCACACTGGAGAAAGATTGAGCTCGACGCGCGGTTCAGCTTTCGATCCGTCGCCTTCGCGTCGCGCAGCGTTCGCCCCCCTCTGGCGACTATAGGAAAGCTGCATATTAATGAAATTGGCTATCCGTCTGATTGTCGAGCCGGCCGCGGCGGCGTCGGGGAGCGCCTCCGCGTCGCTGCCTCTGCTTCGTCCTCTTCCTCCTCGTCATTCTCCTCCTCTTCTTCCTCGTCCTCCACGTCATTCTCCTCCTCCTCTTCCTCGCCCTCCTCCTCTTCCTCGCCCTCCTCCTCTTCCTCGCCCTCCTCCTCTTCCTCGCCCTCCTCCTCTTCCTCATCCTTCTTACTCTTCCCTCCCCTGTTTCGACCCCCTACTGCCTGCTCCTCCCTCCGCCCGCGGCGTGTCCAACAATGGCGATAGCTGGGATCGCACAGCGACAATGGCGCCAACCTTCGCGCCTCAATACGGTCCTTAATTCGCTTTCAGCTTATCCCTTTGCGGGCGCGCGGCGGTTCGGCCCGAGTCCATCACGTCCGTGAACCCCGCAGTCCAGTCCTACTCCGACTGTCTGTCTCTCCTTTCTTGCGACTTGCGACTCGCCGCGCCGCCGAGGCAAATCATTGATAGCTTTTCACCTTGGAAAACAAACAAACCGAAGGGGGAGGGAGGGAGGGAGGGAGAGAGAGAGGGAGAGAGAGGGAGAGAGAGAGAGAGAGAGAGAGAGAGAGAGAGAGAGAGAGAGAGAGAGAGAGAGAGAGACAGAGAGAGAGAGATAGAAAGAGAGAGATAGATAGAGAGAGAGAGACAGAGAGAGAGAGGGCAACGTGGTGGAGGAGAATCATTCATTGACCCGACGACTGTCATCGACAACTCGCGACAGGCTATAACCCCCCCCCCCCAAAAAAAAAAAAAGATAAAACTTAGAAGAAAAAATAATAGTAGAAACTTATGGCAACTTTGAAACACTAAACGCCCCGGCCTGGGCGAGCAACGCGTCGTCTGCTGGTGGTTTTGACGTGTCGGAATGTCCGCGGGGTCCGACTGGCCCGGCCCAGCTCGCCCCTTGCCGCCCCGTCTCTCCCCGGCCCCGCGATGGACGGGAAAGCGTGGCGATGCGTGCGACATGTCCGGGGCCGGCTCGGCTCGGCTCGACTCGGCTCGGCTCGGCTCGGCCTCAGAGGACCCTAGTTCCAGTGCCCGCTGAGGAAGCCGTGATGACCAACATCAAACACAGTGTACTCCAGCGTGTCAGCGGGGAGGGGGTGGCCGATCAGAAGGGTTTCCGGTTTTTACACAAGCGCCGCTTAATCCCCGGTCGGAGCGGTGGCGCGCCCCGCCCCAGCTGAACGCGTGACCCGGACGGACTTTGGCAGCGAGGGCCGGCCACGCACCGGGGCTGGGCGGGGCGGGGCGGGCCACGACCCGAAGGGAGCCCAGACCGATATGGGCGAGAGAAAAGGAAAACGCGAAACGACTGATTATTTCAGGCACGACTCGAAAATGATTTCCCCGCCCTCTCCGGAGCTTAAGATCGCTCGCTTAATGTTGCTTAACTGAGGATAAATCACCACCCCCACTCCAAGGTATGTATGTGATCGCAGGTGGGCAAGGGGTGGACCACTTGGTCTACTCCAGTCCACACCGCTTATTCCAGTAAAAAAAATTTCATTTGTTCCGAAAGTATTATACGCTAACGCTAACAGGCAGCAGCGCGGGACCGCGAGGAGGAATACTTATATTCCATGTACGCCAAAACTTCAAGCGAGAGAGGTCCACCCCGCTAGGTCTTTAGAATTTTTGCTGTGCTCCATGGGGATGTGCAACCGTCCGAGGGAAGTTTCACCGCCCGGCGGGAATCGCGCGAGCGTTGCCGCGCTTAATGACAGAACACGGGGGTATTTAGGAGAATACCCGCCGCACCACAGAAGATACAAACTATCGAGGGGGGAAAAAAGTCTGGGCGGGGCGCGGGGCGGGGCGCGGGGCGGGGCGCGGGGCGGGGCGCGGGGCGGGGCGCGGGGCGGGGCGCGGGGCGGGGCGCGGGGCGGGGCACGGGGCGGGGCGGGGCGGGTTAATGGTGGAGTCAGTCCCTGGGCTCCCGCAGGACCTAATCTAATGGCGGGGCGGGGCGGCGCGGGGCGGCGCGGGGCGGCGCGGGGGCTCAGGCGAGAGCCCCGCCGCGTGCGGCGCGCCGGTGGCGAGGCGATCGGCCGGGGCGGGGCGGGGCTTCGGCCGTGGCGGCGAAAGGCAGCGGTGCGGCGGGGCGGGCCGGGGCGCCCGTGGAGACGAACGGATTCAAATTTCCCTTTTATGATGAAGACGACTGTCGTATCGCTATCGCGGCCATAAGTTTGACCGGCGCGGCGCGCACACTGTCAAAAATCCTGTACCAAAGTTCAGGGCTGTGGTGGGCAAGGTACAGGATGACCGTATCTCATTCACTGTGGCCCCCATAAAGACTTCATTAAAAAATAACCGGCATGGTCCATACTTAAAAGACCGCATGCAATCAACAGGTACAGGCTGACCAGGCAAATTGTCTTCTAGACTTTACCGTACCAAACACCGTGTTTTTTTCTGTCAGTGCGGGGTGGGACGGTGGCGGGGCTGCTGGCGCCACGACGCCACTCCACGCCACGACAGGTGGGTTCGAAGGGGAAACAACATTTAAGTCTAGTGTACAAATTTTCTGAATTTTCCTAATTTTTTCTGAATTTTTCTAAACTTTCCTGAATTTCTCTGAATTTCCCCGAATTTTTCTGAATTTTGAGAGGCACAACCAATTTCAGAGCTGTTTCCCCCTCGCGTGGATTGCCGTGCGCGCATGTCGGAAACGCGCTCTGCACACTCACGTGGTCGCCGGAACACTCAAACCTAGCATTTTCCACTCGCACTGGGATCTGTTTTGATGGCCATAAAATTCGAATCACTCCTCGTGTTGAGGTGCTTGGAGACCTCGATGCTGGGGGGCGCCGATAACTCGCGGGTGGGGCGGGGCGGGGCGGGGCGGGGCGGGGCGGGGCGGGGCGGGGCGGGGCGGGGCGGACCGTGCCCACCGGGCACTTATTTAACTCCCGCCAGCCCTGCCCTGCCCTGCCTTGCACCAGGACAGGACGAGCGCTGTCATCGTCTTGTTCGCAAATTGCCCGGGAGCGGCAGCGACGAATAACTTACGTCAGAACAACTTCCTGATCGCGGGTGGGGGGCCATGCCGGGGTCCGCGGGGGTCGTGGGGCTGCGTGGTCGGAGTTTCCGTTTCCGCTGCCGGTAAAAGAAAAATTAGACTGAGCGTTGCGGGGTTGCACACCTAGAAAAATGAAAAGTTGTAACAACCATCGTATGGTTACTTGAGGGACAACCATAAAGTTAAAATTGTTATGAAAGAACTAAAATAAAGTTCCAGCCATTATATGATTGTTAATTTTTTAACTATGTTAAGGTTGTCTTTGAAGTAACCTTGCGATGGTTGATGCGACATTCCATTTTTGAGGGTGCAGCATATAATTTTCGTTTACTGAGGGTGTGGGTGCTTCATTCGGTTGTGTGCCTCGCCTTCTCTTGAGACATTACACACGTCCACCCTCCGATACTTTCTCGTTATTTCCACATTAAGAGTCGAATCTGTCAGCCCACCCTGCTCTCTGCCGCACTGTCTGCTCAGCTAACGCCTTTCACCCCTCCCACCACCACTACCTTCTCCCGCACTTACTCACACACGTACTTGGCGCGCATGAATGAACTATGGGAACGACAAACAACGAGGCCCGTGTCATGTGAATGGGTGGTGGGCGTGGCACGGCCAGGGCCAGGACCTGCTTCACGTTCCCCGTGAGTCCTGCGCGTACTCTGCAGCGGGGGCCCAGCTATGGCCACGCCACTGCGGACTGAATAGCACCTCGCCGCTGCCGGTGCTGCTCCTGTAGGAAGTGAGTGGAATAGAGAGGGGGGGGGATGAATGGGAGGAAGCCAAGAGCGAGAGAGAAAGGGAGAGGTTATGGGATGGGAAATAATGTGATCGCATTCGGAAAGTGAAAGGTAAACAAGAGCGCGGGGCGGGGCCGGGCCGGGCCGGGCTGCGGCGCGCGGGCGTGCTGTGCTGTGCTGCTCCAGGATGACGTTGGAGAGGCTCTCCAGCGGCTCCAGGAGTGGCGGCGGTCGTGACGTTGTTTCTCCAGCCGCGCGAGCTGCTGGAAAGATGATTATTTCGACCAGTTTTCTATCAAATTTGGCCGGGCGGGTCGGCGCCACGTCGCGGTCGTGCTCGGGGGCGTGGCGGCGCGGCGGCGCGGTCCTTCTCCACGAGCGCTCCTCCTCCCTCGACGACCACTTCCTCTACGACGAGGACGAGCTCCCCTCTGCGACCAGCGCGCGCGCGCCAGCAGCAGCGGCCGAAGAAAAGAAACACCTATAAAACTAGTGCTGATTGCCGTGCTTTCTAATTGATTTTCTTGTCGTATCGGTGTCCCCCCTCGCGCTCTCTCCCTCTCCTTTCCGATGCACTCTTTTGGTACTTTATGCCCTTTCTACCTTTCATCTCGACCTCTTGCCTCCGTTGTCCTCCGCGTCTGTCTCGCACTCCCTCCCCACCGCGGGTGGACAATTAAAACGAGAGCGCACAACCGCAGTGAAGCCTCCTCGGGCACTGTGGCTGCTGCTGCTGCTGCTGCTGCATCATAGCCCTGCCAAAAAATTAGGAAAATAGCTGGCGCGCCCCGCGCCCCGTCCCCGTGGTGACAAAGGGAGTTCCCAGCAAAGGGTGTCCCCCCCCCCACCACCCCCTCCCTGCAGTGATTCATTGGGAGATGACTGGGTCGGAACTTCAGGAACCGGAAGTTCTCACAGGCCGCATCATGCAACGGCGTGGGAAGGAGAAGGGACGATGACACCCCGCAGAGTCGACCGATAGCGGTAATAGTGACCGAAAAAAAAAATAATCTGCGCGCCACCGCCGTCGTGAACGCTCCCCGGGTGGAGAACATTAGGTACAAAGTATAGTGCAGCTATGCCAATGCCCGCGTGAATGTGTGCCAGTGTGTGTGTGCGGCGGGGCTCACTCTGCCCTTATGTGTGTGTGCGTGTGTGTAAGTATGTATGTGTGTGGAGAGCGCAAGGCATTTAAATGCCTTTGCGTATCTTTCTCCACTTTCGTTTTCACCGCTGGCTGGCAGAGAGCAGAGCACGGCGCGGTGCTCGCTGCGGGCTGAGCCCGGACCTCCCCTCCCCGCCCGCCCCGCCCCGCCCCGCCGCCCCTCCGATGGCAGAATGATAACGCTCACACGGCTTGTGCCTGCAATAGCGCAAGCAAGCTGCTGGGCTTCTGCAGGGCGCCGAGAGCTCAGCGGAGTGTAGCGAGACTGTTACAGTTTTGACGGTCTAGAGGTCCTTAACTTTTTTTTTGTTTTTGTTTTCATTTTTTCATACACTAGTGATTTCATAATTAGTGGCTGACTCACCTATCACGTACTTTTATTCAGTGACATTCGGTTTTCCTAGATCGTCATTGTTTGTCGTTGCGATTAATTTTTTTACCGCTTCTCATATGTTCGGTCATAATTGTTTTTCCCCCCAAATTACCTCTTTGTCTTGATAATAAGTTTACTAATTTTTCATTTGAGTATTATTAACTTTTCCCGGAGCCCTTTTGGGTGTAATTACCGCCCAGTGTCGCACTGTGGCACACCGGGCCGCACCGCTCCTTGCGCAATGCCTCCTTGTTCATGATGTGGAGCATGTGAGTATGTGCCGGTGGAGTAGCCGCGCCACGGTGTGTGTCATTTTTCCGCTCCGCAGAGGCAAACGCCTTAGCGCCGCCGCCGCCGCCGCTCCCCTGGACCGTAAAAACACACAGCAAGAGGGCGGTGAAGTGGCGTGGCGCGGCGTGGCGGGCGCGTGGCTGCGGCAGTCCAGTCCACCGCCCTGCTCGTGATGCAACCCGTTGTCTCCCGCGTGCTCACCGCCGCCCCGCACTTGCTCCTTTGCGCTGTTTTGCCGGCCGTCACCGCCTTGCTCAACTTGACGCTCGTGTTCCCGTTGCCTGCATGTCCGCGTCTGGGCTAGAACCAGGTCCATCCTGGAGGCGTGGTGTGGCGGGGCAGGGCGGGGCGGGGCGGGGCGGGGCGGGGCGGGGCCGGGAGCCGGTGCGGCTCGCGCCGTGGCTCAATCGTCGTCGTGAACCAACCCCCTTTTATTCTACGCTGCGCGCCGCGTCGGCCCCGGCCCGGCCCGCAAGCCGCTTTGCACCGCCCCAACGCTTCCTGCACGGGGTCCTCCGGTAAATCCTGGACAGATAGAACGTGCCAGACCAGGAGCAGGGGAAAAAAATTGTATTGGCTGAATATAAGCTGCCTTAGTTGATTGTTTCGCTGTGTTGGAAAACTCCCGATCTGGTATAGTAAGCGCTAGTAGCTTTTTCAGGCAAAAATTAGCTGAGCGAGGTAATATTTTCAGCTCGTGCCATATTAGCCAATATATTAGTTCTTCATCTTTTTCCCGTGTTAAAATATAAAACTGTAGCATTTCTCGCGTAATTTTCTGCAGCACAAAACGTGCGATAGACGCACGAACAGCGAACACACTCTGCCGCACCCTGCGTGTTTTTAAATGGTGCCGTTATTTTAATACCGGCTATAGTGCTGTGTGTGCGAGTGTGTGTGCTCTGTATGGCAAGTAGAGTGCTTAGCGGGGCGGAGTGGGGCGGGGCGGGGCGGGGCGGGGCGGGGCGGGGAGCACAGGGGCGCTGACCGCTGCCCGGGCCGCGCTCATAAGGAAATGAAGCAATGCGGGGTGCATGCGATTGCACGTGCACTCAGGTGTGTTGCCGTGCTTGGTGATGTGCCTACTGGGTAAGGAATATCATCATACTGCGCTAAGCCGCTAAGCAAATTTCTAAACTATCCGGAAGAAAAAAGAAAAGAAGAGAGACTTGTTCTCTGACTGTGTTTGAATGTACGTGATGTCTCTGTCCTCCCGGGACGGCGGGCGCCCCGCCGTCCACTTTGTATGCTCGTCAAAACTGTGACACGCCGCAAGGACCCGTGGACGACGCGACGCCCCGCCACGCCCTGTCCACTTTCTCTGGGGATGACCGCCCCGCCCCGCCCCACTCCCGCGTGCTGGACAAACAAGGCGTGGCGGGGCGTGGCGGGCGGGCGGGCGGGCGGGCGGGCGGGCGGGCGGGCAGTGCGACGCCGGCCGCGGGCGCGCGGCGGGTCAGTGGCACAATTGTGTGTGACGTCACTTTTGTTCCGGGACAGTTTTGATCGATCGCTTTCGTCCGGTTTGCGGTGGTTCGATGATGAGCTAGCCCGTGTCTCGCTGCGAGCCCCCGGCGGGGTAGGCAGGCCCGCCGCGGCGAGCTGCCCTGCGGGTCTGCCTACCCCCCCCCCCCCTCCTCCCTCCACGGAGTGAGCAGCGCTCTCCGCTTCGCGCTCACGTGCTACGCGAACAAACAGTAGCAAACGAGGTGATTGGCGCGTGTGGGGCCGCTGCGCTGGGCGGCCGGGGGCCAGTGTGGTAGTCCGATTCAGAAGAGCGTTCTCCTCGCTCTGTCTTTCTCTCTCGCACCCGTTCGGCCCGCCCCGTGAGTGCGAGAGAGACAAAACTAGGCGAGCCCTCTTTTCTGAATCGCAGTCCGCATGGCTGAGGTCTGCTCATGGGAGAAGTGCAGCGCGCAGCCCCGCACCGCATCGCTTCGCGCCTCACCGCCCAACAGATCCACTCATCTTTCACTTTTGGCTTATTGCACGCAGCTGCTGCAGGCGGCTGCAGGCTTATAGGAGCATCAGCATCAGCAGCGCTCTCACTGGCCGTGCGGGACGGGCTAGAGCTACGCAAGCTCCTGGAGTTTGTTAGCCCGACGGGGAAACAAGTCTGAAATTTTTCGATACACCTCCTAATTCAGGAAATTTCGAAAACAGAAAAAAATTTTGAAAAGTTTAGGAAACTTTTGCAAAATTCAGAAAAACATTACGCAAAATTACGGAAAATTAAAGTAAAATTTCTCAAAAATTCTATAAAAATTCCCGAAGAATTCCCAAAAATCATGAAAATTCACAAAATGTGTACCCCAAAAATTAGAGTTGTTTCCGCCTCGATGTAGCCGCCGGAGCCGCTCCGTGTTCCTGGAGTATATGCAGGCAGGACCGCTCGAGCTGCGACGACCTCTTGCTTGAGTGTAGCCGCTCGAGCCTCTCCGCAAATTCCTGGAGTATTTAGCCTCTCGAGCCACTCGGCTCCTGCAGTATGTAACCGCCCGAGCCGCTCCTAGCTCCTGGAGTACGCCGCCGCTGCAGACGCTACGAGCACCTCACACGAGCTGTCGTCAACTTACCCGCGTAGTTCATTGATGACTTTTTGAGGCTCATCGAAAGAGTGTATTCACGATGTGGCTCCACGTTGCGCCCCTGTATCATCTCGTCCCTCGCTATCCATGTGGTGCAGCTCCATTCACGGCAGTGTATCTCTGTCCCGCGGAGTCCTGATGGTTTTCTAATCCGCAGCGGTCGTGTGTGAGTGAGATGCGAGAGTTTTGTCAAACTCGTCCCGTCAGTCCCGCCCCGCCCCGCGGTAGTGGTCGGGTGGCGCGGCGCGGGGTGGCGTGGCGTGGCGTGGCGCAGGTGAGGTGAGGAGAAGTAGGGGAACTGAAGACGGTCAAGGCCGGACGGGCCTGCCTGCGCTGCGCTGGGCGGAGCGGCAGCGGGTGGGGGTGGGGGTCAGGTTCAAGCGCACAGCCCGCGCCTCGCCGCCACTCCCCGCCACTCCCCGCCACACCACTGCACGCTACTCCTCGCTACACTGCGCAATGTGGTGGGGGCGGCGCAGCTCTCCCTACGCTCGTTTTATTTCCCATTATATTGGCGGATTCTCCCCCTGTATGCTTTCCGCGCTGTATGAAATTTTTTATTTACATTTTTTTTAATGGAGGGAAATATTTCATTCTTCCAACATATACACAGATGTCGGAGGAAGTCATACAGCGCGCCAAAACACGACACTGCCGTTTTCCGCGTCATTTTAATCCTATATTTGTTTTTGCTCTTAACTTATGGACGCCGCTCTGACACCTTGATTGGATGCTTAAAAAAAAAAAAGAAAGAAAAAAAAGGGAAGTCTCTTGATGGCTTCTAAATTTCGTCTTCCTGTCACAAGCTCTTTCACTCTCCGACTCTCGGGCCGCCCCGCCCTGCCCCGCCCCGCCCCTGCCCCGGCCATGCGGTGGGTCTCGGGCCGCGATGATGGGTATAAATGCGTTTTATTGGCTGATCCTGTTCTGGTGCGCTACCGCCCCGCGGTGCGCCGCCCAGCCCGGCCCAGCCAGGACGCTCACTTTCACTGCGGGGCAACGCAGGGCAGAGCAGGGCAGCCTGGCGCCGAAATGGCAGCAAGGGCCTCGGACTTACTCGGCTCGGCTCGGCTCGGATCTGCTCGGTCCGGCTCGGCTCGACTTGGCTCGAACAACTTGTGCCGTTGAAAAGAAAAGTTTTGGCGGGGCGGCGGGCTGCAGGGAGGCAGCGGAGCGGACCGCCGCGGCGCACACGCACGCAACGTGTCGCTTCTCTGCGGCACGGCACTGCCGCAGCTGCTGAAAGCTTACGCAGTGAATTTCACTGCAAACATTACTGAAATTCTCCGTAAGCTTTCAGTACATAACAGGCTACCGCGGGAAAAATCCCCTTTGGAGGTGCGAACCCTGCAACCGACAAGACGGGAGAAGACAACTAACTCAAAATTTTAGTGTAAATTGTTAACTTTTTCTTAAGTTTACACAGTGTTTTTGTTTGTTTTTGCCGTGGATTTTCTGATGTTTTGTTAATTTTTAAAGGTTTTTTTTTATTATTCCAGCCTTTTATTTCCTTAATTAAGGCATACAAAATTTTAGTCCCCTCTTAGCGCCCAAAGACACCGCACGGAAAAAATTAATCCTCAGGACTAACAAATTAGCTAATTTAGGAATAGATAATCCCAAATTCGCTGTGGCAGCTAATAGTTGGTTGCCACAGTCAGGAGTTAGTTGTCACAGCGAAGCTGTTGCTGCAGGAGCAAACCGGTCTGTTCTGACAGCAAAACACCCAAGCTGTTGACAGAACAAACCGGTTGGCTCCTGCAGGCGCGGATCCAGGGGGGTGGTAATGGGGGTAATTACCCCCTCCTTGGGGGCTAGGTAGACCGCTTGGAAGGTGCAAAAGTCACTTCTTTGCCCTGGTAGTAGGCAAAAAGCGCTACTTTACCCCCTCCTTAGAACATTTCTGGATCCACGCCTGGGCTCCTGCAGCGACAGCTTTGCAGTGGCAACTAACTAATGACTGTAGCAACCAACTATTAAGCAGCCACATCAAATTTCTTGTCCATATCCAAAAATTACCTAATTTATTAGTTGTGACAACTGTTTTTTTTTTTTCGCGTGCGCTGCGACGATGTGCCGATGACGACGTCGATGATGATGATTTTGATGATGATGACGGTGGTGGTGGTCATGGCGGCAAATTAAGACATTCGGCTCCAGGGCCTCCTGCGAGTTCTCCAGTGGGGCGCTATTACTCTAATACCGCTGCGCGCTCAACGTGAAAATTGCACTCGCCCGCCGGTTTGACCGGTCCGGGTCCGGTCCGGTGCGACCCGCCAGTCAGTCTGCTTATCAGTGTGATTTAATTATGAGAGCGCGCGGAGTGACGAGAAGCCAAGAAGCTGGAATTGATTCAATAAACTTTGACCCCTTCTCTATTGCGGAAAAGTATGCAGCAACTTCGCTGCTGAGCGCGAACATCTCAAGGTCGCTAATCCCTTTGCACTGATAATAAGATTACACGATAATTTTTTTCCCCCCTTCTGTTGACCCGTGCGTAATTATGGGCATATTCTCACCAGCGCCAGCAGAGGCCAAGGTCGCGGGCGTGTCCTAGGTGTTCCAGTTTCTTTATCGGACGGCAGCACGGCACCGCGGTGGAGCGGCGCCGACGCAACTCTTATCATCACCACGGCCTGGGAAAAAAACAAGAACGAAATGAATGGGGTGCGTTACAGAGAATGAGTCATTTTGTCGACAGTCTCTCACCTCACCTCGCGGAGAAGTAAAACGGAAGGCAAGTCAGAGAGAAGGAGAGAGAGAGAGGGGGGGGGTCAGAAAGAGAAGGGGGTAAGTGGCGAGAGAGCGTGCGGCGGTGGTCAGGAGGGGGGGGGGGGAATTCAGGCTGTGTGAGGTCCGTTGTCTGCTCTGCTCTACAGCCCTCTGTGTACATAAACTTTCGGCGCGTGCGTGTATGTGTGAGAGTTTATGGAGGGGAGCTAGCAGGTATATACGCGCATAGCTACGTGGAGCGAAAGCAATAATAATGTTGTTTCAGTGAGGAGTCGAATGTCACACTGGCCACGATCAAGACCATAGCGTTTCGCTAATAGAATTAGCTCGATCATAAAATTGATGAAGATTTTCAAGCAGTAATCATCTATTAAATCATCATCCTACCCGACGGAGAAACAACACTGAATTGTGGTGTAAATGTTTCGTGAATTGTTGTGAATTTTCATTCGAATTTTTACCAAAACTTGTGAGAATTTTCCGGAATTTTTATGGATTTTTGTAAAATTTTGTGAATTTTTCTCTTTTATTCTGATTTTTTTCTGAGTTTTCCTGAATTACGAGTTGTACAAAAAAAAATTTCAGAGCTCTTTCTCCCTCGATCCTACCCTTCTTTCCGTCGTCGCCGAAATCATGAGAATTTCCCGACTCTCATGACGGAATGCAGCAGTGCTACGCTCTCACCACGGCGCGTGTATGCCTCATTCGCATTGAGCGCGTTCGCAGAGCGCCGCCCTGTATGCCAGAGGCCAGCACGGCCAGCACACGACCCGCTGTGACGTACGCACGGTGTGCGTACGCACGTGTGCCTACACGTGGCCAGCGGGTCGCGGGTCTGCCCTGCCCTGCCGTGACGGATGTCCACATGTGGAGGGGACCAGGCCGGGGCCGGGCGCCGGCCGCCAGCCTGGCCGCTGACAAATTTCTCATACCGACCTGTGTTGACATCGCGGCTGCGGGGCGAGGCGGGGCGGGAGGGCAGCCTAAAGCCGATGCGGCGACGGGACAATAAATTCGAGCAGGAGTCCGGTCAGCAGGGCAGGGCCGGGCCGGGCCGTCCTCCAGGCTGTCTCCAGGCAGTCCTCCAGGCTGTCTCCAGGTTGTCCGCAGCAGCGCGCAGGCAGGGCCGTGTGTGTCACGCGCTCTAGAACATCCTGCTGCTGCTGGAAGGACGGCTCCACCTTCGAGGAAATCAATCCTTCTGCTTGACTCTCGTTTGTCGGGCTCGGCAAGTGCATACACACACACACTCACTCGAACACACAGACACACTCACACTCGAGCGCGCACGCACACATGTACACGGCCGCGTCTCATCTCGGGTCGTGGTGGTGGCTGTGGAGAAATTGGTCGCGTTCGTGATGATCTGGAAAGTATAGTGGGTCAGAAACAAGAAGCAGACGCAGGCAAACCAGTACGACGACCTGCTTACATTATTCTTCAATTTTTCATCCTTTTCTTTATAGGTTACGGGAAATATTTTACGTTTCTGAGGTCGACGTGTTTTGTTTTTGGCTGTTGTTTCTTTTTTAAAATTTTATCTGAATCTTTACTGACTCTGAATTATGTTTCTGTTGCAGGCCATGGGCCCCGGGCACACCCTGGCGTCGCTGCTCGGTAAGACACCCTGAGGCGCCCCGACGCAGTCCGGAAACTCACACTTCGGACCGGAAGTGCATCATGGTCGTTGTTATTCAGACTCGTATACACCGGTAGAGAAATTTAAAGTCCCTTTTCTGTCACGTTCTATTACAGTCTCTTTCCGATATCTCTTATAGTCCCATTATTGTACAATAACGGGACTTGAGACTTAAGCTACAGAGGACATTTACAAAAGGGGGAGAAAAATTAGAAGACCCGATGGCCTCGAGGCCGGCCTGCCTGCCTGCATGTGTTTTCTTTAGATCAGGGTTCGTCGACCGGAGCGCGCGGCGGTTTAGGCCTGAGGAGTGGACGGCGCTCTCGACGCCTCTGTCCGGGGCTGGCTTAGGTCACTTACGTCTGGCGCGTGGGCGGCCGCTGAAGTGATCGCCGTGGTGACCGCACCCAATCAACAGAATTCTGTCAAATTGCCATAATTTGATGTCATTGTCAAAATTTAGTCATTTTGGTCGCCATCTACGATGTCATTTTGACATCAAATGGCATCGAAATGGTGTCAAAGGTGGCAAAAAAACGGCTAAATTTTGACAATGACGTCAAATTATGTCAATTTGACAAAATTCTGTTGGCAGCGCGGACAAGGAGATGGAGCTTGAGTACGTCAGCAGGGCCCCCTCCTAACGAGGTAGCCGAACACCACACTGGGATACAGCAGTGTTGGCAGAAACGTGCGCAGAAATTCCCACGAATGTGTCGGTGTGAAGCAGACGGGTATCTCCGCCTGCCGACTGATTCAGATCATCGCTCTCATGCCGCTGTCCTTGTCGCACTCATGGAGCAGCCCGATCCCGCTAGATAAGACACCCTCGTGAGTGCGACAAGGACGGCGGCATGGGAGCGATGTTCTGAATCAGTCGGCTGCTTGTCGGGCAAACTCTCCCTCCACACACACAAGACCACCTTTCGCGTAGTCGGCAGATGATAACGCTCGCGTGTTTCACACCGGTGGATTCACGAGCATTTTCGCGCCAAGTTATCTGATAACACTGCCGTAAAAATTACAACAACAACAAAAAGATGAATCCAGTCAGTCAGTTGTCATTGGGCGTGCGTCGAGGGGGGGGGGGGGGGTCACTTCGAAAAATCATTGTACTGCCCCCAAAAAATCATTTAAAAATTTTAAAAAAAAATCAAAATAAAATCAAATAGAAAGTTGCATAAAAATCTTAAAAATCGAGAACAAATGAACCCAAAACTGAGAAAAATGGGAATAAAACAAGAAAAAACACAATTTTTTAAAAAGTAACGTATTATTTCTTTTTTATCTTGGGAAAAATCAAAAGAAAAATCAAAATCAAAAATCAAAAAAATCAAAAAAATCAAAAATCAAAAAAATCGTTGTACAAGTTTTATATGAGTGATCCCCCCCTCGGCGTGCGTGCATTCCGGCTCCCTTAAGACAGGACAATAGTGCCGTTCTTATCGCGCGCCTTCAAAATCCCGGACGACGGCCGGCCGTCGGCCGTGCCGGGCGGTCCCCGCGACAGGGGGGCAGAAGGAGGGGGGGGGGGGAGCCTGAGAGTGAGAGTGCAGCGGTATGGCGCGAACCGAACCGGTGTGTTGGTGTTGGCGAGGAGGCATTCACACGCGCGGCCCATGCGCGGCCCGGGGCGGGACCATGGCGGGACCGACTCGTTAGTGCCACTAGCTTCCACCTCCGGCCGGGCCGGGCCGGACCAGGCCTTGGTCCAGTGGTCCTGCCGACTGATTCAGAGGATCGCTCTCCTCCCTCCGTCCTTGTCGCACCCACAGCGGTGCCCTCTGCTGGCTGCGGTCGTGCTCCATGAGTGCGACGAGGACAGAGGTATGAAAGCGATCTTCGGAATCGGTCGGCAGTGCAAGCCCGGGCTGAGCCCGTGTTGTTCGGCTGATTCCGCCACCCAGGAGCTGAGCAGGCGGAGCAGGGGGACGGCCGGAGACGGGCCCGGCCGGAGTCCGGCCGGCGCGGAGAGGAGCGGATCTTCGCCACTCCGCTCATTTCACTCTTGGCTGATTACCCAAGTTTTCTCCACACCTCCTGTTTTCCGTTCGACGACTCGACTCGACCCTGTCTGCCGGGCCACAGCCGCGCGCGCGCTTTTGTCCGCGCTGACGCGCGCGTCGTTGCGACACACGACGACGACGAACGCGACAAAACGCGCGTCCTTCAAGGACGCCGCAGAGAGACAAAACGATGACAAAACGCGATGCGCGCCGGCCGGGCCGGGTCGGGTACTGCTGCAGCACGCGCCGCGGACACGCCCGCGCCTTCAGCTGCTTCAGCACGCACTCAGTGTCCTCCTCGCGGCACCGCGCGCCGCGTGGCGTTACAAAACTCTGGAAAAAACACGCGCGCGGGCGACGGGCGTCACAACGACGCGACGGCGTCTTGACGGGAGCAAATCTGAAAGTGAAAACGTTATGAGGTGCTATGCCGGGCCGGGGAGCGGGGTGGAGTGACACCCGTTGCGAGACGCGGACCCGCGAGCCGCACCGCACGCCGCCGCAGCCCGCGACAGTTGGCTAGCGTAGTGCGGCGGCCGCGACGGGCTGGGAGGCGTTCGAAGGGGGAAGGATCTCTGACATTTTTGCACACCTCGTTATTCGGAAAAATTCAAAAAAGTTCACAAAAATTCACAAAAAAAAAAAAGCAAAATTCAAGCAAAATGTCTGAAAAATTAAACAAAAGCTCTGAAAAATTCATGAAAATTTTCCGAAAATTCACAAAATTTGTACACCAAAATTCAGAGTTGTTTCCCCCTCGGAGGCATCCCTTCCCCTCCCATCCCCGCACCAGGGCACGCCCGCCAAAAGCACTGCACTCCTCCAACGGCTGTACGAGTGAAATTCGATCACACGGGAATGCCGCGTACCTGGGCGGCAAATTGGGTTAACGGTGTACAATGGTGGTGGTTATTCTCGGAGGCGCGCCGCGGGTACGGACAGTGGCGCGGCTTCCTAGTCAGAGCAGGCTCAACAACCGAACGCGGCGCGGCCGTAATAAAAAATAAAGCACACAGCAGCGGCGTGCCGACGCCGTTTCCCAATGCCTTACTTACTGGTTTTGCTTTTGCAGGAGTGGCGGCCCTGGTGCTGCTGGCGGCCTGCTCGACGGCGGCGCTCGAGGACTTCCCCGCGGAGACGGGCCCCGGGCCGGGGGCGCCGCAGGTCAACGACCCCGAACAGGCAAAGGTGCAAGGGCAAGGGAACGACTCCCCGATGCCGGTCAGTCTCGTAATGCCCCTACTCGCCCTGCAGGTCATTTTACTAACCCATATATTATATTTTATTCTTGCGCATGACGGTTGCACCGCTACCGCGGCACAGCACACGCCATGCCCGCTCCGCCCGCTCGCCCTTGGCACGAGCCACGCCCGACATTGGCACACTCTACTCTCTCCTTCGCGCGTCCGTATCTCGAGCAGCCCTTCTAGAGCTCTCCCCCCCCCCTCTCTCTCTATCCCTCCCCTCCTCTCCTCAACAATACGTACTCCTCAATGCAGCAATAACGAGTCCGTAGCTGCGCCCCGAAATTGCATGCGAGCCGTAAAACTACTTGGTGCTGCAGCAGAACCCCCGTGCCTCCTCCCCTCCCCGCCCTCTCACGGGGCCTCCCTCTTCTTGCCACCGCCGCGCCGCGGGGGCGCCGGGCGCCGCCTCGCTCCGGGGCGCCACTCCCGCGGCCCTCCCGAGCGGAACGCGGCGGCGCGGGTCGGGTAGGGTCGGGGAGAGGGAGGGGCTTTCGATGCATTTTCTTTTTACTCCGTTTCCATTACAAAATCCGCAGACCGCTGTGCTCTGGCGTTCGGCCCGGCCCGGTGGCCGCGGTGGCGGCAGCGAGAATATTGTCTGCCCCCCCCCCCCCCCCACCACCAGTCCGCGCGTCTTACGGCAAAGTCATCACCATCGACCGGGCTTGTCAACGACATGCCGCCCTCAGCACCGCACCCCACCACAATGCGCACCGCAGCCCGGTTTGGCGGGATCGGCGTCCCTTTTCCGTCTCGTCCCGTCCGCGCCGAACTCCATGACGTCATGTCGTGAGACGGTTTTTAATGTGAAAGTCTCCGGGCCGGGCCGGGCCGGGCCGATCCCTCAGCCCGCACCGCGACAACCACGCTCCGATGAGTCGCGTCGCGGACGACATCGCTTTCAGGATCGTGCACGCGACGCCCCACTCCACCCCGCCCCACTCGGCACCCCGCCCTGAGCACCCCGCCCCGCGCCGGACAAGTTCTCGTCAGCTTTGTTTTATACACGTGTAGGAAACACTGCAAGCCACATAAATATTTGCATTGCGAGCTCTGTCCGGCACCAATCACGCAAACACACTCCACCTCCCAAAAAAAATTGTGAGTTACGCCGACGAGGGAGGGGCGTTGAACTCAGGCCTGCTGACGCGTGCTTTTCCGGTCTCGCAGGCCGTGCCCACCGCCGACGGCTGGCACCCCATTGCTCTGGTGACTGACTCGCCGGCTCAGGTGCCCACGCCCCTGGACGCCGTGCTCCAGGCCGTCGCTGATGCCGCCCTCAACGAGGCCGTCGCCAACGAGAACGACGACGCCGCCGCTGCCGTTGCCGCGGCCGGCTCCGAGGGCGACTTTGGCCCGGAGCCGGCCAACGCGACGGCGGGAGACCGCGGCGGCCACGCCCGGGCGCTGCGCCACCCTGTGCACTCGCGCCTGCAGCACCACATGAAGCCCAAGAGGCTGCAGCGGCCGCCGGAGTCCATGGCGTCAAATAAGGTACGTGTAGGACCGCGAGCTGTGCGTTAATCAAAAAGATTGCTCGTTAAAATTATGAAAGAAACCTGTTGAAAACGAAGAAACTTAAGTTTGAAAAATCAGAGAGGGAAACAACTCTGAAATTTTTGTACACCTCGTAATTCAGAAAAGTTCAGAAAAATTCGGATAATTTCAGAAAAATAAAAAAAAATAGATAAAATCAGGAAAGTTCACAAAAATTTACAGAATTTTTGAAAAAAAAATTCAAAAGAAATCACAAAAATTTACAATTCACTAAATTTCAGAAATTTTGTACACCAAAATACAGAGTTGTTTCCCTCTACGAAAATAATCCACGATACACGAGATTTCTTGGAGTGCCAGTCGACTAGCGTAAATGACCCGGGCGCGCCTGCTCGCAGGTGGAGGTGTTCGTGGCCGCGCCGCCGAGCATGCTCGGGTCCTTCAGCACCCTGGGCGGGGCTCCGGCGCCGGCCCGCGCGCGCACTCCACCGCACGAGAAGCCGTCCTCGCCCGTCCCGGACCCGGAGAAGAAGACGACGGAGCGACCGGACAAGCTGCACGCCCAGGAGACGCGCTACCTGCTGGACACGCGCGTGTCCTTCCCCTACGAGCTGCTGCCGCCACCCATGGCACTGCAGCAGCGCCCCGTGCAGTACAAGAACCCCACCGAGCAGGACCAGCAGCAGGTGCGCAAGTCTCAGCAGCAGCAGCTGGCCGCGGCCGACGAGCCCCGCCAGCAGGTCATCTTCTTCGGGCAGCCGCACCTGAGCCACAGCCAGGCGCCCAGCTCGTCGACGTCCTTCAAGTTCGGACCGTCGCAGGGCAACTCCGGCGGCGCGCTCAGCTTCTTCGACCGGCCGCAGCTGCAGGTGTTCCCGCAGGTGGGGCTGGGGCAGGGTCTGGGCCAGGGCTTCGGCCAGGGCCTCGGCCAGAGCCTCAACCCCTTCCTGCAGGGCGTGAACCCCTTCTCGTCGGCGCCCATCTACGGTCAGCCCGCGCCCGAGCTGTTCCGCAAGGACTCGGTGACGCAGTCGCCGCTGTTCTTCCGAGGCCACTCGCCCGCCCTGCCCGCGGTGCCCCAGCAGACGCCGCGGCCCCCCGCGCCCGCGCAGCACGTGCCCGACTTCCGGTTCGTGCCGCCCATCTCCGACCACGCCTTCGCCGCGCTCACCCAGTCCTTCATCCCGCCCGCTGACCGCGCCAAGCAGCAGCAGCAGCAACAGCAGCAGCAGCAGCAGTCTCAGCACCACCAGCAGCACTACCAGCAGCAGCAGAGTCTGGCCAGCTTCGCACCTAACCTGGGCACCACCAAGTTACCCTTCCACCAGCCCCATCACGCCGGCGGTTACCAAAGCGCGTTTCAGGCTCAGCAGCAGGCGCACCAGGCTGACAGCTTCAGCCGCTTCAGTGCGGACAAGGGCTACCTGAACCTGGGCCAGCATCAGCAGCAGCAGAACCAGCATCAGCACCAGCAGCAGCAGCACCAGCAGCAGCAGCACCACCAGCAACAGCATCAACAGCAGCAGCACCAACAACAGCAGCACCACCAGCAGCAGCACCACCAGCAGCAGCACCAACAGCAGCAGCATCAGCAGGTCAAGCCCACCTTCCACCTCAAGGACGCCCTCCCGACCAAAGAGACTTACTCCACGAAGCGGCCTCAGCTGCAGCAGCAGCAGCAACAGCAGCAGTCCAGCAAGCAGACTCTCCTCCCTGCCGCAACGCCCTCCAAGACCACGCTGGTGAACTTCGGCCTGCTGGCGTCCGAAGCTCCCCTCACTCTCCCCAACAAGATCAAGCTGACCGACGGCAACCCCATCGAGTCGGAGGGCAGCGCCGCCACGGACAGGCCGCTGGACAGGCCGAGCGCCCCGCACTCGTACGCGCAAATCAACACCCCGCACGTGCTCGGCGGGCTGTCCTCCCGGCCGAGCAGCTCGCCCTTCAGTGAGGAGGAGGCCGGCTACCCGCCCAGGATCTCCTTCGGCAAGGAGGACGCCAAGTTCGGCCTCCAGCAGGACACCAAGTTCGGCCTCCAGCAGGACACCAAGTTCGGGCTCCAGCAGGACACCAAGTTCGGCCTCCAGCAGGACACCAAGTTCGGGCTCCAGCAGGACAAGTACAGCCTCCAGCAGGAACCCAAGTTTGGCGTCCAAGTGCAGGCGCGACCCCCAGAAAAGCAGCGCATCACCCGCCCGTTCTTCCAGGACGACGTGTTCGCCGAGAAGCACCATGGCCTGAGCCTCGGCCAGCCCACCAGTCCGAACTACGGTCCTCAGACCTTCCCGACGCCCCCGAGCCAGCACTTCGAGCTCCGGCCCGCCAGCCCGGGATCCTACCTGTTCTCGGCCACGCCGACGCCCACGCCCGAGCCGCTGGAGCAGAGCTACCTGACGACGCCGTTCAGGGAGGAGACGACGCTGCCGCCGACGCACATCAACGAGGTCCACTCGCCGCCCCTCCGGCCCACGACGTCGACGCGCCACCGCTTCCAGCCGAGCGTGAGCGTGGTGCGGGACGAGGAGGAGGAGACGCCCGCGCCCTTCACCGAGGACAAGCCGTCCTTCCACAAGCGGGTGCCGCTCAAGGGCCGGCGCCGCAAGCCGTACACCTCCACGTCGACTTCCACGACGAGCACCACGACGACTGAGGAGCCGCAGCTGGACCGCCAGCCCGAGGCCACGGACGCGCCCGGCCTGGAGATCCACGAGCTCCAGTTCCAGCCCGAGCTGTCCGAGGCGCCGCCCACGCTCACCACCACGACGAGCACGACCAGGCCGCTCCTGCGCCGCAAGAAGCCCTCCAGGATCGGCCAGGGCGGTGAGCGGTTGAGAAACAGGCTCGTGCCTCCGGAGCTCATCAAGACCACCACGCCCGAGCCCGACACCACCACCTTGTATCCCGGCGTCGCGGAGACAACCACACTGCCGGACTTCAACGAGTACCGCGAGCACGGCCAGCAGCGCGACAAGCACCCCGAGGAGAAGCCTGCGTCGCACACCGAGCACGAGTACAGCCAGCTGTTCGGACAGCTGCCGTCTGTCGTGCCCACGCTGCAGGACTTCTCCAGCCTGGAGGACTTTAAGATGGAGGAGCCCGCAAAGCCGGACGAATACGCCAAGCCCAACTACCCCAACGAGTACACCAAGCCCGAGGAGCAGTACACCAAGTATGCGGGTGACGAGTACAAAGTGGATTACTCTCGCACTGAGTACCCCAAGACGGATTACCCGAAGCAGACAGATTACCCGAAGCAGACGGATTACCCGAAGCAGACGGAATACCCGAAGCAGACGGAATACCCGAAGCAGACGGATTACCCGAAGCAGACGGAGCACCCGAAGTCAGACTACTCCCAAACCGAGTATCCGAGAACAGATTACCCCAAGCTGGAGTTAAAGCCCGAGTACCCATCTGAACAGCTGCAAGAGCCGTCCCTCCCGAACTACCCATTCGACTCTAGACCGTCTAGCCAGTACGACGCGCGGCCGTCCAGCCAGTACCACGGCTTCGATATCGACGCCGTGGCCCCGACCCTGAACGCCGTCATCAGCAGCGCGGCGCCCACCGTCCCGGAGCTTGCGTCGCCATCCGCGGCCGCGGACGTACAGGAGGAGCCTCAGACCACCCCGGCGCCCGCCGTGGAGACCACCACAGCGACGCTTTCCAACAGGCTGAGGCCGCGCATCCGCTTCAACTCGACGCGGCCCCGCTTCAGTGTCAAGGACTACCACGGTCGCAAGCCCTCCAAGGACGGCGACGGCGAGGGGTCGGCATCGTCGACGACGCCCGCCCCGGCGGCGCCCAGCAGGAGCCGGGTGCCGTCGCGGACCCGGGGCTCGCACCGCCACACCACGGAGAGCAGAGAGCCCGACGCGGCCACGTCGACCGAGTCCAGCCGCCTGCGCTACCGCACCAAGGACCCCCTGCGCTTCAACAGCGGCCGCTACCGCAGCACTACCTCCACCTCGACGTCCACGACCACGGAGGCGCCGGTCGCCGACACCGCGGACGCCGGCTCCGAGGTGTCGACGGAGAAATCGAGCGACAAGTCACCGGTGATAAGCCGCTTCCGGCCTGGAACCGGCAAGTACTACAGCCGCTACCGCACGTCCACGTCGACGGAGGCGCCGCCGGCGGCGGACTCGGCGCGCCTGGAGAAACCGGCCATCCGCGTGCCGACGCGCGCCAAGGGGGTGTTCTCCGTGCGCAGGACGAGCACGACGGCGGCCAGCAAAGTGGAGGACGCGCAGAGCCAGGACGAGGCGCAGCCTGAGGAGGCCGAGAACTACCCGCCCGTGCTGCACAAGAGGTTCGGCGCCCACGACACGGTGAGGGACAACGAGGTGCTGCCCTCCACGTCCCGCACCGCCCCGGCCGCCCCGGCCGCCCCGGCGGCCGACAACCCCGTCGTGGAGATCCCCGGCCCCAGCGCCGTGCCCGCCTCCGCGCCCTCGCCCGCGCCCACGGCCGCCGAGCAGCCCTCCAGCACCGCCTGGAGCCACAGCGACCTCGCCGACGTGCAGATCGACGCGTCCTCGTCGTCGTCCTCGGAGGACATGCTGCTGTCGCCGTCGCAGAGGGTGGCCGAGCTCACCTCCTCGCCGGGCAACCACTACAACAACCCCAGCACGTTCAAGTCCGTGATGCCCGCCAGCAGGAGGACGCCCCTCAAAGTGAGCCTGTCGACGGACGACCCCATCCTGCCCATCGAGGCCTTCTTCAACTCGTGGAGCAAGGACCAGAAGAGCTCGTGAGCCGGGCCGGGGCCAACAAGTCAGGCGGTCTGACGTGAAGGGGCGCCCTGAGCCTGAAGCCCCGCACCGCCCGGCCAAGAAGACGAGTGCTTGATTGAAGGAAATATCAAGGTGACAGCATGAGTGAGGTGCAGGAGGGTGCTGTTCCGGCGGATATTCACTAGAATCAAGAACTCATTTCTCGGAGTGCGCCGCGGGGCGGCCCGGCTCGGCCGCGCGCGGCTCAGGGCGCCTTTCAACGAGACTATTTTCACCAAGGATAATAGTCTGCCGCCAGGGGGGCCAGACAGGGACTTCCCCCGTCGGGCCCCACCCTGCCATGCGAACCACTCCCTCGCCATTCCGGAGCGACAAAAATGTTTTTGTGCTGCTGTTGTAGCGATGCCAAAGCAAATTTTTAACATGGGCGTGAATAAAAAATTGTGAGTTTCCCCATTTTTTTCCATGATATGAAACCGTAAGGAAACAGCATTTTCACCGATCGCTCTGATTTTACTGGGATCGACAATAGGGAAAGGCTGCTCATTTACATGAAGCAAGAAAAGCATAGTGATGTGCAGACCACACTTTGCGAAAAACATGTGATGTAACACTCTTAATCATAAGTCTGAATCTGCCTTAGTTGTACTATTTGTAACCTCAGAACGAAAGCATATTGTCGATTAACGTCTGAATATCACTAGTGGTACTTGTATTTATTTCTTACATTATACGAAAGTGTGTCATGTGAGTGTTTGCGTATGCATTTGTGTGAGTGGAGTGAGCGTGTGTATTGTGTAAATGTGTGTGTATATGTGTGTGTGTGAGAGTGTGTGTGTGCGCGCGCGCGTGCATGCGAACGAGTCTCGGTGCGTGCGTGCTTGATGTTCTTCCTGAATTAGCCTCTCGGCGAGCGCGCGAAATTTATTTATTTCTAACTTTTACAAATAATAAGATAATTATACTATGTTCCAGAGTGCGTTCTTTATGTGTCTGCTTCATGCGCGTAAAACGTGTAACCTGTAAATAAAACAGTACAACACAGTTTTGCCCTTCAACCTTGCACTTTTCCTCCCTTGCGACACGTCGCAACGTCGCCGCCGCCGCCGCCCGCGCCGCACTCTCAAGACCGCAGGACGGCGAACACGCTGTAGGACTTGTTGAGCACCTGCAGAACACATTTTAGAAAGTCTTCTATACACGCTCCCCGTTTTGACATGTACGGGCGCGCGGGGCCAGGCGGGGCCAGGCGGGGCCAGGCGGGGCCGGGCGGGGCCGGGCAGACGGGACGGATGCAATGCACCTGACGCGCAGCGGTGACTCCCCACTCTGCCCCGCTCTGCCCCGCTCTGCCCCGCTCTGCCCCGCTCTGCTCCACTCCGCGGGGGAAATCATAATTTACGGTTGAGCATGCGAGATGTGCCGCGCGCGCTATGATGACGGCCGGGCCGGGCCGGCCGCGAACTGGAGTGGAGCAGAAAATTAACAAACTGCCGAACTCGACGACGCAGGGATGGTCGGGATGATCATGACGGCGCCGCGGGCCAGGATGAGATGAGATGGCCCATGGCCAGAGCGCGCGCGCGTGGTTTTGCCTAACGAACTGAAGAGGAGCAGGGTGGGGGGGGGGGGGGGGCGGGGGGCTATCTCCTGCCGCGCAGGGGGCTCTAATCACCACCGTCCCGGCCGAGCCGCCGCATTATTGCCCAGCTTTCGTCTCGTAAAATTAGTACGTGACGCGGTAAAACGGGCAAGATCATCTTCCCCGGGCGCGTGAATGAAAACGTCATTCCTGGCGGGCCCGAGGCTTCCTATCTGTGACGCCAGCAGAACTCCCCTGCTAATTGCACCTCTAGCGGAGCGTATGTGTACTGCAGCTTACCGCCCCAGCCCGCTCCGCCTCACCCCGCCCCGCCCCGTCCCACCCAACACCGAAGCCCTACCTGCAGCCAGGTGACGCGAGAGATAGTGAGCGCCCGCCAGCACCACAGGGCCGAGGGCTTGGTGGCGCGGAACACGACGAACTCCAGGAGGCGCTGGACGGGCACCGGGGCGGACGTCCAGTCGGATGCCATGACGCGGTGCACCACGCCCCCCGTCTGCGGGCGCGGAGATACTTTCCTTACGAAAACCAGCGGGATACGAATCTGGACCCCTCATTGAGAGTGGTTCAAAATACCTTTGAGAAACCCGGAATAACGTACTTTGAAATTCAAGACTGCCTTGATAATAGGCCTAAGATTATTTTTTTTTGAAATACGCTGGTCAGTGAACAGCATTGGGTCATCTGTAGCCTGGTTCTCTTAAGTCTTTATGTCTGAACGACAATTGTGTGGATGGCAGCGCCGCGGTTGTGTGGAGGCCCGTCCTGCAGCCGCGTCGAATAGGTGGCCTACCTACCGGGCGTCCCGCTCCGCCCGCCCACGCCTGCCTGATGCACACCACAGCCGATGGGGAAACAACTCTGAAATTTTTGTACGCTTCTTAATTCAGAAACATTGAGAAAAATTCACAAAAAGTTAGATGAAATTCAAGCAAAAATTAAGAAATATTCAATAACAAATCAGAAAAATTCAGGAAAATTGACAAAATTTTTACCGCAAAATTCAGAGTTATTTCTCCCTCGACCACACCACACTGCCCGTCCTGCCGGCCGTAGCACTCACGGCCTCGCGCAACTGGTCTGAACAGTAGCAGAAGACGCCGACCAGCGAGTTGGAGCAGATGAGTATCATGACCGTTGCCATGAATAGCGAGTTGGTCGGCGGCACTACGGACACCTGGTACACCATGGTGGCGATGAAGGCCAGGCAGATCATGAAGAGGAACAGCAGCATCAGCCGCAGCACCCTGTTGAGGTCCTCAGCCGCCCTGCCGAGCAACGCGACTTGCCAGTTTTCAGACGCGAACGAGCCTTTAACTGCCTCGAGGCGTCTATCGAGACCTACCTGAGGATGTCCTGGTGGAAGGCGATGCAGTGCCTTACCCTGGCCGTGACCGCGACCGTCCCCGCGGGGTTCCGCCCAGCCGTCGCGAAGGGCATGGCCTCCAACATGGCACCGAGGATCAAAGCCTGGTGGGAGAGGAAGACTGCTATCCCGCCCAGGAAGCTGATGTATCCGATGACGATAACGGTGGACACGTACTGCGCCAGGGACTGCGAGAGCATCATGACCGCCTCCCTGAAGGGCGTGTCGGGCCCCACCAGCAGCCAGAAGTTGCTCGGGAGCACGGGGCGCGGCATGGAGCCGATCACCAGATAATTCACAAAGGGCTGCGTCACCACCGCCGTCTGCGGCAGAGTGACCGGGAGAGTCGAGGGGGGGGATCACTCATATAAAACTTGTACAATGATTTTTTTGATTTTTGATTTTGATTTTTCTTTTGATTTTTCACGAGATAAAAAATAAATAATATGTTACTTAAAAAAAAAAATTGTGTTTTTTCTTGTTTTGTTCCCATTTTTCTCAGTTTTGGGTTCATTTGTTCTCGATTTCTCGTATTTTTATGCAACTTTCTACTTGATTTTATTTTGATTTTTTTTTTTGATTTTTTAAATGATTTTTTGGGGGCTGTACAATGATTTTTCGAAGTGACTCGGGGAGAGTTAACATTTCCTCTGATAGGGTGGGAGGAGGCTATAGCGCCTGGTGGTAGGCAAAGCCTCGTCGGTGGAGTACACCCGCGAGCCAAGCCCGTGGCCTACCCTTGTTCTGGCAGGGGGCGAGGTAACCGTTCCACTGTACCTCCCGATGGTGTGTATACTCTGAGTACACCATCCCTAGTTTGGTTGTACAACGGAACGAGGGATGGTCAAAGGTGGGATCACTTCGAAAAATCATTGTACAACCCCACAAAAATAATCCATCAACAAAAATATTTTTAAAAAGACCTCAAAATACAGAAAAAACCTATTTAATTATGTAATTGAGAGAATAATTTAGATCAGAACGGCGATACCAGAACCGAGAAAGACTCACCGACGAGTAGGTGAACCAGCTAATGAAACCGAGGATGATGTTGTTGATGCGGGTGCGGGCGCCCTGCTGCAGCTCCTCGACGCGCGCGTGGAGCACGCCGTGGACGCCATGGTCGATGCCCGCGATCCGCTCGACCTCCGCCATCAGTGCCTTATCCCGGGGGTGGAGAAAAGTTACCTGTTCTAAGCTATCTAAACGCGGTGCTCAGGGTCTTCTTACCCCTGCCGCGCCTCGCCCAGAGTTCTCAAACGGGTGGGTAAGGTTAAGGTTCCTCGATGACGCGTCCGAACCCTAGGCCTAGGTGCGAGTGAGATGCTGTAACCGAACGGTATCTCCTTCTCGCTCTCACTAGCGCTTTCCGACGCGTTCCGGGTAGCCTTTGACCCACCCGTTCGATAATTCCTGGCTATGCCGCGCCGCTCACCTGAATGCTGACGACGTGGTGCCGGAACATGAGCCACATCATGAAGCCCAGCAGCCTCCAGAGGGTGGAGCAGATGTTCTGGCACACCCGCTCCATGCAGCCCCTGGGCAGGGTGAAGATGCCGCCCAGCTCGCCGAGCGCGTTGAGCAGCATGAAGGCGCCCGTGAGGAGGCTGCGGGCCTCGAACGCGTCGCGCCGCCAGTCCGGGGCGGAGGCCGGCGGCGGCCACATCCCGCCCGCCCTCAGCAGCCACATGCTCCGGGCGAACATGGGGCGCTGCGTCCGGGCGCGCGCCGGATCCTCCGGACCCCGTCCACCTGCACATGCACAGACTAGCGCTTCACCGACTGATTCCGAAAGGATCCCCCCCGCGCCTGCGTCGCTCCTCGTCGCACTCATGTGGCCCGGCCATCCCCAACATAGGGCACCGCCTCAGGTGCAACAAGGACGGAGGCACAAGAGCGATCTTCGGCGTCCCCCAGGGGGGCCGGCCGGAGGTCAGTCCCGGGGATGCTCTCCTCCTTCCTGCCCGGCCGCCGCCAGTACCTCCCTGCTCTCCCTTGGCCGCCATGTGTCGCGTGGAATGGCCGCCGCCACAACTGCTTGGCGGGAGACGCTGTTTGGCCGGGCGGCCAAACCGTTTTGCCGGTGATGTCGGCCAATAATTGCTTCGATTACTGCATTTGGCCACGCGGGCTGCGCGCGGACACGCCAACTGCCACTGCCCGCCCGGTCCCGCCCGTGACCACCGAGACTCTGACCCCTCCGTGTGCTGGTCACTCACGGGTTCATTCATGAGCCCCCCACCCCCCCACCCCCCCAAAAAATATGCCACAGTTTCTTTGAAAATCAAAGCTCAAGAGACTCGTCCAGCGAAATGATTACGCGCTCCGATGTAAATTGCATGTACTTAGAGCTGGCGGGGTAGGCGTCTGACAATGTGGAGATTGTGGGAGAAAGTAATAGAAATTGTTGGCCGCTGTTACGAAACTGGACGAAATCGAATCGACTTGCTATCTCATTGGGCTTTGGAGGGAGCTGATCGGCTGACCGCACCGGGCTGGGCTGGGTGAGGTGGGGTAGGGCGGGGCGGGGTGGGGTGAGGTCCGCCTGCCCTGCCGTCCCCTGCGGTCTACTGCACCGGCAGGAACAAGAACTGCGTGGGAGGAAGCATGCAGGGGTGAGGTGGCCGCGCGGAAAAAGGAAATAAAACATGAAATTGGATCTGAATATCTCCTGACAAGCTCAAGTGCTTTGGTCATGGCTGGTCATGGAAAATTATTGCTGAGGTCGCAGCCAGCCACTTCGAAAGTCGCGCTTCATGTGTGTTTTGTGGGCTACATTTTGTGGTACGTTAAAACTCCCGTAATATTTTGTCATGCAATAACCATTTCTGTCTCACCAGCGACCCCCGCGCACTCAGTCCACTGCGGTCGCCTCGATGTTCCATGACCTACCATGACCTGCCATGACCTGACATGAACTGGTGCTCCCGGGCACCTGCTTCGGCCCGCCGGTCATCTGCCCCCTGAGAGCAGGCAGACGGGTCAGGACGGGTTGGGACCTACCCTGGGAACGCGCAAACTTTCACTCGGGCGTGGCGGGGCGTGGCGTGGCGGCCGCGCGCCTCCTGCGACCTGCCACACACAATGTCAATGCCAGCGGAGCATCCCCAAGTCATCACGGAGGCAGCCGAGCCGCAGCTCGCGCGGACGCCAGCGCTGGATAATGTAGACGACGGCAGGGGTGTGGATGAGAATGAAGGCAAAGGCGGTGCATGAATAATGTTGCGGCACATTCCATACTGCTCGCCTCAAAATGATTTGTCTTGTCGCTCGTCTCAATAACCTCATCCACGCCGCCCGTCTCCACATTATCCACCGCCACGCACCGCGTCGCCGGCTCACACTCACACGAGTACAGGTCCGCAGGTCCGCAGGTCTGTCGCCTGTTGCGTAACACAGGCTGGCTGGCCGCCTGCTCGGTCTGTCCGGTCGGCCCGGCCCGGCCCAGGCAGCCAAGGCAGCCTCTTTGCCGACAATAGAGTCACCCACGTCACGTATACACGACGGCATGCCGCCAGCCACGCCGCCGTCCAAGCCGTGCAGGACAGGACAGGCAAGGCGATTCCGAACTCCGTTTTGTAGTGCCCTCTCTCTCTTGCACCTCATGGCCGTGCCCCATGAGTGCGACAAGGAGAGAGCGATGAAATCAGGGAGCGGAATCACCCTGCAGGCGCGCGCGCGGCAGGGGCCCGTCCGGGCGGGCGGACGAAAGGAACAGAGTGATCAGAAAGCATGAATCAGGCTGCTGGATTAGGGTCACGTGACCAAAACGTTATGCGAACCTGAATGTGAAGGCGCGGAGGGAGGCTGGCGCGGGCCGAGCGGCGGGCGCGGCGCGCGCGACTCAAATATCGCCGCGCGCACGCGATCTTATTAAAAGCAAATATGAAAGTGCGCCCGCCGCGCGCTGCTCGGGGCTGCGACCCCTTTCCATGCCGCTGAAGCGGACCATGCGAACCTTCGAGCAAAACTATCCCCTACCCGCCCCACAGGCGCAATTTCCGCTGTCATATAAGCGTTTTGCATCGGTGCCTGCTGCGCATGCTGTGCTCGCGTTTCAGCTATGCAGCCAGCTACTACTGTGAGAAAACAATGCCAAGTCCTCTGGCCTCCAGGCGGTCGCGAACCTTGTGCTTCTCCGGCGCCCACAAGCACTCCATCCGCGTGTCGGAGCAGAGGCGAGGGGTTTCTCGTCGTGGAGCGTAGAGGATCTAGTCGCGCCCCCGGCCCCGGCCCCGGCCACCTACCTACGTCTCCTGGAGGAATCCGCTCCTTACCCCGTGCCGCGCCGCGCTCCAACACGCCACGCTACGCCACGCCACGCCACGCCACGCCACGCAGCAACTTTGGCGGACGCGCGAGGGAATTTGCCACCATGTTTTGCCCAGATAAATATCAAACTGGGAGCACGGGAGGGTGAAAGTGTTGAGGATCGCCGCCGTCCGGCTCCGCCCCGCCCCGCCAGCCTCCCGTTTTGCATCACTGCAGTGCGCGGACGCAGAAGGCACATAGCCGCGACGGTCTATTCCCTTACCGGAAACGCCGTGGACCAATATGGCTCGGCGCGCGGAGCGCTTGTCTCCAGCTCTGCGCGCGCGCAAGCCGGCGCCGCGGCTTTATTGCGATTGATATTACTATTATTATCGCGCCAAGTGTCGGTGAGTCCGTCAGGCGCTCCTCGGCCTGCCGAGCCCTGCTGCCGCCGCTGGACGGGATGTATCGGTTATGCTTTTAAAAATAATTATTTTCCACCGCCACGCTCTTGCCGCCCCGCCTCAGCTCGCCCGGTGCGGCGTGGCGTGGCGTGGTGGGGCGGGCGGGGCGTGCAGCGTAACGTGCCGTGGACTCTGAAAAGCTCCCCGCGTCGCGTCATGCTGGGCCAGCCCCGTGCCCGGCCCACACCCGCACCCGCGCGCCGTCCTCACATGCAACACGAGAGTGATAAATTCATTTCTGGGCACCGCGAGGCGTCCCTCCGAGGAGGCGAGGGGCAGGCTCACTTCGAAAAATCATTGTACTGCCCCGAAAGAATCATATAATTTTTTAAAAAATAATATAAAAAAAACAATACATTCTAGAAGAAAGATACAGAAATATCCGAAAAATCGAGAACAAAACAAATTGAAACTGTCAGAAATAGGTGAACATTTATAAAGAAAATTTACAATAAAACGTGGAAAAATTAAAAGAAATATTACAAAAAAAAATATAAGAAAGGTAAACAAAGACCCCCCCCTCTCTCTCTCTCTCTCTCGCTCGCTCGCTCCTCATCCCAGCTTCGGGACCCCGTGAGGTAGGCAGACCGCAACGCTCCAGTGTTCGACTGGTCTGCCTATGCTGCGCATCATCTCTCCGTTACCGTCCTAAGACATCCGCGGTGGGTCTGTTTATCAATTATTTATTTCCCGCAGCAGGTGGCGCCAGTGCAGCCGTGGGCGCGGCGGTGCGGCGCCCCGCTCCAGGGCGTGGCGTGGCGTGTCGAGGCCCTGGCTGCGCGTGGGTCCGTGCCCGAGCTCCAGCTCCAGGCTGTTCCTGCCGTTGCGGAGGCGCCCGGATCTATTCTCACCTCATCTAGCCTTGCGACACATTGCCGAGGTAAGGTGACTGGGCGATGCCTATCTCTCTCTTTCTCTCTCTCTCTCTCACTCTGGCCTGCTGGTCTCGTTTCAGCCGACGCGCTGCGCTGCTGCTCTGCAAAAGGTCATACTCGGCGCGCTTTAATTGTTGATATCTCAGCGTGCGGATCTGATATCAGTTATGACATTTCTTGTCGAGGGCGCTGCGGTGGGAGGCGGTGAGGGGCGGGTCGGGGGCCTCGTATGTGTACTACCGGGCCGGGTGAGGCCGAGGGGTCCTTCACTATAAATTCAAGCTTACACCGATTTTTCTGATTTTTCTGGTGTTCAGCAGTGATTTTTCCATGATTTTTATTGTTTTTTCTGATATCTTCTCCTGATTTCTTTTGATGTTTTTTTTTTTAAATGTGATTTTTAGTGATTTTTTTCAGGGTGTACACTGATTTTTTTGAGAGTAGGACTCCACGGGTGAGGCCGCGCGGGGCGGAGCGTTCGGTGCGGGCGTATGGCGGTCTACGCAACTCCTCACAGCGAGATTTCGCGCGTGCGAGGCGTCAACTCGCCGCACGAGAAGCACCACCGTAACGTGGTAGGCTGCTGGCCCGAGCCCGAGCGCGTCGACTTGAGGCCTCTCTTTCTCTCTCTCTCTCTCTCTCTCTCTCTCTCTCTCTCTCTCTCTCTCTCTCTCTCTCTCTCTCTATTAAAGCATGGAACAAGTTTGAAGGATTTAAGTATCTGCATTACAAAACACCTGTAAGACTGAAAACTGACATAAAAAATGCTCTTCTAAAACAATATAGCTAGACATTGTGCTGCTGTGTATATGTACATATTTATAAACTTGTAACCACTATTTTTTATTTTTTTTATTGTTTTGTCACTAATGTGATCTATACATTTATATATATATCTGTTAAACTCTAAAAATTTTTGTATATTATGAGAGCGGGTGAGGCGTCAGCGGGACGAAAGTCCCTTGTCGAGCCCTAATAAATCTAAATCTAAAAATCTAAAATCTCTCTCTCTCTCTCTCTCTCTCTCTCTCTCTCTCTCTCTCTCTCTCTCTCTCTCTCTCTCTCAAAAAGAAATCATCGTGAACTGCAAACAGAAGTCAACAATAACAACTACTTCCAGCAGCCAGTGGAGCCACCCTCGTCGGATACAGTCGACGTCATAGGCAAAACCCCTGCACAACTTAGCATAGGCCACCACCCCGACAGAGATGCACTGCGGTATCTGCCCTGCCAGCCCTGCCAAGGCGCCGTCACATTTAAAAAATATTTCTTCTTTATCACTTTTTTCTCACGTTTTCCTAAACTTCCTTTCTAAATTTTCCCTAATTTTTGTTTTCCATTTTCTTTTTAATTCTCTCCAAACTCAAATTTTTAGGATACAAACACGAAAACTGCGTGAAAATTTTGATGTAACAAAATTAACTCAGTCCCCCGGCCCTATTTGTAAAAATGCAATCCCTCAATAAATCCTATTCTAAAACTAAAAAACTCTCTCTCTCTCTCTCTCTCTCTCTCTCTCTCTCTCTCTCTCTCTCTCTCTCTCTCTCTCTCTCCTCCCTGCCTCCCTCTCTCCCTCTCCCTCCCCCTCTCCTCTCAGTCTATCTGTCTCCTCAGCCCAGCGAATCTATTGGCACCTCGCTGCGTCGGAACCCCGTGAGGTAGGCAGACCCGCAACGCTCCGGTGTTCGACCGGTCTGCCTATGCTCCGGCCTGACCTGGCCCCGGTCCCGGTTGGAGGGTCGCTGCACTGGCGGATGGCGAGGCACCCGTGCGTTTGGCAGTTTTGGGCCGCCGGCGCGACGAAACGGCGACGTCATCCCCGCGCGGGCCCCCGTTCGGTCATCGAATGTTTCAGAAGATCGCTTCGTCCTTGTCGCACCCATGGTGGTGGTGCCCCAATGCTGAGCGTGACAGTGCCCCGCGTGAGAGTGCGACAAGGACAGAGAGAGGCCTGGCCTGCCTGCTGCAGCGGACTGCACTACCGTACAGGTTGCGACACGGCGGTCCGGCATCGTCCAAACGCCCTGACGTTTATTGCACATGTTTTTATTTTCTGGGAATAACATTTTAAAAGCAACATATATATTTTTCAGTTACATATTTTGTTTGCTTTTGCTTTTGTTATGGCTGCAAAAAAGGAACAAACCACTTCGGGAGCTCGTTTTTATTTTCCTCCTCCTTTTCCTTTCAAGCCAAGTCTTCAGTATTTACATTTTGGCCGCGCCACGCGCTCCTAGCGAGAATTACCTCCGCGACGGCGAGTTATGACGGCGGGGATAAAAGTTACGGAGTCGTTGCACGTGAGCCTCGACGCGCGCACTCCGAGGTGTGTGTTGTTTTTTCTTTCTTTCTTTCTTTCTTTCTCGTTCAGCGCGATGAACATCGGCGAGAGATAACGGCGTGCGAGGCGACGAGAGAGCGGTGGTGAGCACGCGGAGAGCGTGGGCCGAGAGAGTACGAGAGAGAGAGAGAGAGAGAGAGAGAGAGAGAGAGAGAGAGAGAGAGAGAGAGAGAGAGAGAGAGAGAGAGAGAGAGAGAGAGAGAGAGAGAGAGAGAGAGAGAGACTACCAGCCGAGAGCTTTTCCACTTCACCCAAAGTATGTATTTCACAAAACTCAGGAACACAAAATATAGGTTCTGTTGTTGGGCTGCTGCGCGCGCACCAGTGCTCACCACATTGTTGCCCACCACAGTGCACACACTGACCAGACCAGAGGGATCAATTTACTGTGCGATCGGTAATGACTTGTGGCGTGGCGGCGCGTGGGTGCGGCGTCCCGTCCCGGCCCCGGCCCCGCCCCGGCCCCGCCCCGGCCCGGCCCCGCCCCGCCCCGGCCTGGGCCCGTGTGGTCCGGGACCCGACCGCTCTACATCCCGCCGCGCCCCGCCGCGCCCCGCCCCGCCCCGCCCCGGACCTCAGGCCGCGCCGCCCCAGCTTCGCACTGCTTTTGCGCAACTCTCGGTTACACGCTGACATTCGGGCGGGGCGGGGCGTCCTACGGCTCATTCCGGTCCTGAGGCAGGCCGGGAGGGTGTGCCCGTGCTCCCCGCGGCCCCCCGCGGCCCCCTGGGAGTCCCCTGGAGTCCCCTGGAGCCCCTGCAGGGGCCTGGAGCGCCCCCGGGAGGCCGGTCCAGTCACAAGGCCGCCTGGCCCCGCCCAGCCCGGCCCGCCCGCACTGCCCTGCAGGCTGATTCCGAACAGCCTGTAGTGGTGTCCTCTCTCTTGCTCCTAACGGGCATACCGCGTGAGTGCGAGAAGGACAGAGGGACGAGACCACTGTGCGGAATCACCCCACTGGAGCAGCCGGTCAGGTCTGGGCTGGACACACGGGCCGATAAGCCCTCCCGCTGCTGCTGCCGCTGCTTCGTCGCTGTGTCTCAATTTTTCTCTTTTTTTTTCGGTCGTGAGAGAAAAGTCGAGAAAACGGCACGCTTAGATGGAGAAGGGCGGGGCGGAGTGGGCCCTTCCGCGTGTACAAACGCATAGCCCGCCCGGGCGGGGCGGGGCGGGGCGGGGCGGAGCCCGCCAACTGAAGGCGTTCCCACGGGGGTCAGGCGCCACGCCACCCGCACGCCACACCGCGCAGGCAGGCCTAGCAGGACCCGCCCCGCCCCGCCCCGCCCCGCCCCATAAGGCTCTGGGCGAATAATAGAGCCTGTCTGCGCCTTATGGGGCACACGCTCGTCTTTTTCCTCCGTGCGTCATCGCAATAATAGGAATTCGCATTTTTTTTTTCGTTTGTTGAATGGACGCCGTTTCCAAAGAGGCCCTGACCCGCACGCCGTACCCACGGGGAGAGAGACTCGCGCTTGTGGTGGAGCAGGCGTACTGCTGCAGATTGGGGGTGTTTCACATCAAAAATTAACAATTTGATAAAAATGAAAATAAAAGAGTAAATCTTTTAATGTGACACGGCTGTAAAATTGACCGGTTCCTTGTAGTGTCTCTCCAAGTCGCGCGCTCGGCTCGGTGAGGTGTGAAATCTCTACGGTTTACAGGCTCGATAAATTACCTGAAAACGTGATGAAACGTCCCCAGCGACGTCGTGGGTGCGTTGGAGCAGCTCTAGTTCCTCATAATAATGTCGCAAGGGTTCGGGGCGTGGCGGGGCGTGGCGGGGCGTGGCGGGGCGCGGCCGTCCGGGTCCAAGCCGGCCTCCAAACCGCCGCCGCCGCCGCTTCGCGCGCTCATGTCGTCACCGGCTCGGCCCGGGCCGATACATGCCAGCACCGCCCGCCCCGC
Organism: Frankliniella fusca; assembly: GCA_029379305.1. Lineage (NCBI taxonomy): Eukaryota > Metazoa > Arthropoda > Insecta > Thysanoptera > Thripidae > Frankliniella > Frankliniella fusca. The sequence goes on along the minus strand of JAHWGI010001285.1, from coordinate 1,870,030 downwards.
CCCGCCCCGCCTCGCCGCAGCCGCACCCCACTTCACCACGCCCTGCTCCAACCCGAGTAAGAAATATGCAGTTTGGACGCGGCCGATTTAACCCAAGAAGGCTGGGAGCGCTTGGATGCGGGCTCATTTGTCAAACATCGTCTTGCGTCTACAGCGTGGCCGTAAGCACGCCGTACAAGCAGACAGTTCAGCTATACGCTTTGTACAGGAGTGCCAACCGCTCCCCACGACTCGTCGCACAGAGTCTGTAGGAGGCACGATGTACTGAGCCTCAGTACATCTCAGTACATCGTGGTAGGAGGCTATGAACTACACCAGGAGTAGTAACAACCTACCTGTGTCGAGTAGTGTGATCTGCGGAAGGGTGCCCCTCCCCCCCCCCAAAAAAAAAGAAGAAAAATATTCATTGTACACGAAAAAAAAATACTCGCGCGTTTTACTTGCGATTACTCGCCAATACTCGTAAAAAACGAGAAAAACTCTCATAACTGGCCAATACTTGCGAATACTCGTGAATAAGTACTCGCGGATGATAGCGAATTCTCACCAAACTCTTTCTACACCTTCTTGGTGGGTGTGGGACTTCTAGTGAACCGCCCTTTGAACCGGGGATATTCAGTAGGTTACCTAGGGAATTAATGCAAGGGGGGGGGGGGGTGAAAATCACCTAGAGGATTCATACCCCTCCAGCCGATAGGTATGCTGTATAAACTTCCTTGTGTATTAAAACCGCGGGGGAAAAAGGGGAGGGGGTATAAACCGAGGGGTACTTCACACTTCAAAGATCAGTGTGTACCCTCAACGAAAACCACTCAAAAATAATAAGAAAAATTCAGAAAGAAAAATTAAAGAAAAAATCAGTAAAAATCAAATTAAATCAGGAAAAACAGAAAAATCTGAAAAAAATGGTGTACTCTTGAAGTTATAATGAAGGACCGCTCGGTATAGACCACCTCTGGTATTGATACCGCCTGAACCGAGGGTAGGAATAGAGTCCAGTGTTTTCACAGGATCAAAAGCAACCCCACCATTGTGAGCCAGATAGGTTCGAGCGAGATGGATCGAGGAGAGCTGCTCTCTTCTGAACCAGTCTGCTCCGGCGCGCAGGTTGGCGACGGCGCCAGCGAGGCGGGGCGGGCGGGGGCGGGGGTGCCTGATGATAGAAGGTCCCGGCAAAGGGAAAGGAGAAGGATGCACAGCGGGGCTGAGGCGTGGCCCGGCGTGGCCCCACGCCCCCGGACAATGCCCCATCTCATCTCGTTTCGCGCCTCACCCCGCGCCTCACCACGCCACCGTGACGAGTCGGGACGGGACGGGCCTCGTGAACTTGAAAAACCTAGGAGGGCGCTGCTACCGGGCGTGGCGGGGCGGGGCGGGGCGGGGCGGGGCGGGGCGCGGCGGGGCTAGCCAGGACAGATCCCACAGGGTCCAGGGTCGGCCTGAGGTGGTGTTGGTGGTGGTAAAAAGGGGGGGGGGAGTGCAGGGGGAGCTCGGTAGTGAAAGTTGGGGAAGGGGGAAGGAGTAAAGACGCAGAGAGGGGACGAGCAGGGGGCGGAGGAGGTAGACGACGTGTGGGGGGGAGAGAGAGAGGGATGAAAAGGAGTGGGGGGGGGGGAGGGGAGGGGGGCGGTGGTCCCGCACCGGACGATTCGGTCGAGGCGAGGCGGCGCGCCGCCTGGAGCAGATCACCTCAAGACGCGGACGGGGAAGGAGCACCAGGACCAGCACCATGAGGATTTCCAGGTCAGATTTCTGCGGGCCGAGCGTGCAGTGTGTGTGTGTGTGTGTGTGTGTGTGTGGTGTGTGGAGTGAAGAGTGTTAGTCTCCGGACGAGTGAGTGATCGCTTCTCAGACACCGGCGTGTCTTTTTACTAGTGCTAGTACAGTACTAGAACTCGCTCCGCTATGGGTGAAACCTACCGCATTTCGCGTATGACATTTCGATATGGTAATAAGGAGTGACATGCTGCTCTCAGTGAACACGGGGCTGCTGCTGCTGGTTTCTGGCAGTGTAGGGCAGCGCAGGGCAGCAGAGGGCAGGGCAGGGTGCATTGGGTGTTACGCCACACGGTGGAACCGGTTGGGTCACCTCTGCTGAGCGCCCAGGGCCCGCCCGCGCCGCCCCGCCCCGCCGCGGCTCAGCAGTGCCCAGCAGCAGCCTGCCCAGCGGGTCCCGCGCCGCCCGGCCCTGCGCCATACGCACGTCCGGAGCGTAGGCGTCCCAGTCGACTGATTCAGAAGATCGCTCTCATCTCTCCGTCCTTGTTGCACCTACAGCGGTGCCCTATGCAGGCCATGGTAGTTGCTCCATGAGTGCGACGAGGACAGAGGTATAAAGCGATCTTCGGAATCGCTCGGCAGTCCTCTTACTGCCAAGACGACGACAGGCTGAAAATGTGCAAAGTTCTGCAGGGCCACGCGTTCACTTTTTGTTCGCCCTTTTGTTCTGCTGTCGCTGGCCTGACGGGCAACTACAGCGCGTTACGCCGGATCGGCTGCGCGTCCCGTCCCGCCCCGGGCCGGCGGGCGGGCGGGAGCCATAAACCTCCACGAAACTCGTTAAAAACGCCGACGACGCGGCAGCGAGGGCCGCTCTGGACTTTCTACCGCAGAGCGCGTCGTTTGGTTTGGAGAGGAGCAGCGCCGGGCCGGACCGGGCCGAGCCGACCAGTCACTTTGCTCAATCATGAATATAGAAAATATATTTACTGTAACGTGTGAGAAGAGTATGTCGTGTGTGTGTGTGTGTGAACGAGTAAGTGTGGCAGTAGGGCGGTGAGAACACACACGCATGCACACACACGCACACACACACACACACACACACACATGCACACGTTGAGAAACCTGCCCCCGGGTATCGGTGCGCCGCGATCGATGATGTGGTGTGTTTCGCCTCGTATGGGATGCAAGAGAAAAAGTTAACGTGTGTAAACTGTCATGTGCAGCAAAGGCGGGGCGGGGCGGGGCGGGGCGGGGCGGATCGGGGCGGGGCGGGGCGGAGTGGCTTGGGCTGAGTTTTTATCCAGCGTCAATAAAAGAGAAGTCGTTTACAGCCGCGCCGCTGCGAGGTTTCCGACCGCTGCTACGACTGCCGGCTGCAAATTTTGAGAAACTGTACCGTGGGACTCGGGCCGGGACAGCGGGCCCCACCGTAGTGCTGGGTGCCGAGGCGGGGCGAGGCGGGGTGGGGTGGGGCGGGGTGGGGCGGGGTGGGGCGGGGCGGGGCGGGGCGGGGGCAGGGGCAGGGGGTCGTTGGCATTGCGGGCAATAAGAAGTCGAGCCGGCCCGGGCCCGGGCTGCGGGCCATTGTCTGACGGTAACAAGACTCACCGAGAAATCACACTTTCCTCCATCATTGCGCGCGCACCACCCCTGTGCGAGAGTGTGTCAGACTTATCATGTCACTTTTGCTCTCGAAATATATGAACAGTCCTATCACGCGCTATGCACCGGGCACGGACCGCCGGCCTTCCGTTTTGCATCAATTAAATTCATCCTCCCCCCCCCCTTCCCCCCCCCTCCCTTCTGAAAAATACAACAACGAGGACCTGGCGCCTGGCCGTTCTGGAGTGGCGGGGGAGTTCGCTGTCTGCTCGAGCAAGCCTAACAAACTACCTGTAGGCGCCGCGGTGCTCCTTACCCTCACCCTAGCAGGTTATCGTTCAGTAGTGTCTTCTCTCCCGCTTCTTGTGGGCCTGCCCCGTGAGTGCAACAAAGGCAGAGAGAACGAAGACGCCGTACGGAATCGCCCTGCTGCTGTGGTCGGGAGGGGAGGGGAGTCGCTGTCTTGCGGTCGCGGGCGGGCGTCGCTAAACCCACAGACAGCAGGCGTCGCCGCCCCGGAGCCCGCTCGTCGACGCCGCGCCGCGCTGGCCCCGGCCGACCGCTGTGGTCAGATCAGCTACGACCCACGCGACCCGTACAACTATAGTGCCTTTTCCTCGAGGGGAAAATTACTCTGAATTTTTGTGTTGAAATTTTGGGAATTTTCGAGAATTTTTACGAAATTTATGCGAATTTTTGATAGAATATTTCCTAAATTCTCGTGATTTTTTTTTCTGAATGTTTAAGAGTTTTTCTGAATTACGAGGAGGTGTTCAAAAATTTCAAAGTTGTTTCCCCCTCGCTATTTTTGCACGTGACACGTCGCGTGGCCGCTGCGATCCGACTGAGACGGGATGCCATATGAGTGCGTGCGCGTGCGTGAAGCGGTGAGAGAAATGGAATGAAGAGTGCAACTGTCTTGGTCAAGGTTGTCGCGGAGCCACCGCTGCAGCGACTTTCCTTTTCTGTTGCAGCTCGCTCGCGCGTCCCGCGTGTGTGCGACTATGTGCGAGTGTGTTTGTTTTGCCTTGTTCCATTCAAATCCGCAGGGATGGTTTCCGATTTAATTTGGTACGACTTCACCACTCAAATGACAAAGTTTTAAATGAATAAATCCGTTGGCGGGATAATAAACTCCGGTGCGCACACTGCACGGGCGCATATGCTTCCGTGTGAGCCGAGAGCTGGGGTGGCTGTGCCCGGCGCAGGTCCAGTAACGAGGCGCGTCTTCTTCAGCGGGAAGCACTTTCGTTTTCACGCTGAACTCTCTTGCTTTCTATCCATCCAATCAGCCTTAACACGGACGGACGGGCGGGGCGTATCGTCGGGACGTGCTGGACGGCTAAATCACGCTGCTGCATGAAGCGGCCCAGCGGTCATCATGTGCTGCAGCTGACCGGCCACTGTTAAAAATACCGTAGGGAATTACGGTATGCCTACGGTCCGCACCGTAGTTTTCGTGTACGGTCAGACCGTAACGTATCCTTACGGTAAGGACTGTACTTCATTGTGGATGGAATGTGCTCCATTGAACTTCCCCAACATATTTGCAGGCTACGTTGTGTACCGTAAGATTCAGACCGTAGTCAAAAATTACGGTCCGGGACCAGGTAACAAATTTACGGTGCGTACCGTAGGCATTTACCGTGGTATTTTCCAACAGTGGCCGGCGGCTGCGCTGCGTTCTATCCGGGAAAAGCACCCCCCCCCCCCCCACCGGCTCCGGCCCCCCTCTCTTTCTCTGTAATCAATCTCGCAACAGCATTACACTAGGCTCGTGCATGACGTCACGTCGAGCCCGTGAACATGCGCCGTCGTGGTAATTTGTAGCGCCGCCGCCGCCGCCGGACGAGAGGACATAGGCAGGCGTCGCGACCCCGGGCGCCGGCCGGCGTGTAGAGTGGTGTGGAGCAGTAGAGCGGACCGCCACGACGCGACGCGAACTTGCGCCCCTTTGCTTGCGCGAGACGAGAAAGCGAGACACGCGCACCCACCCGGACAGTTTTACAATTTTTTTTCCCCTTCCCTTTTGCGTTCGGCCGGCGGCAGCGAGGCGGTGTGCCAGCATAACAGCAGGTGCAGTAGCGGTGGGCGCCATTGTAGTGACACTGCCCCGGCCTACCCCACGTCAGCGCCCGCGCGCCCCGCCACGCCCCGCCACGCTCGGACAGGCTTGGCACCAACCCGAGGGGTCCTTCACTAGAAAACAAAATCAGATCAGTAAAAAAAAAAATTATAAAAAAATGAATCAGAAAAAAAAATCAAGAAGTAATCAGAAAAAAATATAAAAAATTTTGAAACAAAAATTGATTTAAAATCAAGGAAAATCACGAAAAATCAGAAAAATCGGTGTACGCTTGAATTTGAAGAGAAGGACCCCTCCCCCCTACCCACCCCGCCCAGGTAAACATTAGAAATGCACTTTTGACAGCAGCTTGTGATCACCGCTGCGGGATCGACGGAGCTTTTCATGTGCGACTCAATAACGCTCATCGCTCCGTAGGGTACACAAAATGTTTCCGTTTTTTTTCGTAATTATTCTAAAATTGCTGAAAAACGTGCGTGTTTTGTATTATCAGGTCCTTTACCGCAGACTGTCTCTGATTATTAGGGGTCCTAGTGGGGTGGGGGGACTATTTATGATTTATGCTGATTTTTCAGCTGATTTTTGGAAAGTAGGACCCCTAGATTCAGACTGCTGTTTGGTCTAACCCAAATAATCTTCCTTATTGACCGGAGCGCCGCGAGCGGCCCCGAGCGGCCGCGAGCGTGACAGTAAGTGGCGGAGGGCTCTGCCTGGCTGTGCCGGGTGTGCAGCGCGCTGCAGTGCGCGGTGGCCGCGAGGCCATGGGCCGGCCCGGCCCGGCCCGGCCCGAGCCCAAGAAGACCAGACACGCAGATCACATTGGCGTGGCGTGCTGTGGCGTGGCGTGGCGTAGAGCGGATATCCCTCCACAGTGAAAGTCGTATAGTGTAGGTCCGGCCGCTGCCGGCTCCTGAGATGGTGTCCGTCCGGCCCGGCCCGGCCGCCGGATCATAAGCACAGGGCCGGGCCGGCCGGTAGCAGGGGCCCATAAGGCCCAGGCGCAGGATGTGCCCGTCAGCCACGCCGCGCCACGCCACTCCGGGCAGAAGATCTGTAGCGACCGGGCGGAGGAAAGTCGACCATTACGTGCCGATGTGGCCGGCTTTGCGTCAAAAATAAAAAAAATATCAAAAAAACATATAGGAAAGTCCAACAAATCTGCGTACGAGCGACGCGGCGCCTCCATACAAGTAGTCTCTTTTGCAAGAGAGAGAGAGGGTCCTCTCTCTCTTTTTCTCTCTCTCTCTCTCTCTCTCTCTCTCTCTCTCTCTCTCTCTCTCTCTCTCTCTCTCTCTCTCTCTCTCTATCTATCTCTCACTCCGCCCAGCTTCGTGTCAAGTACCTGGTTGCGTTGCAATACAATTAGACCCTACTGCCCGTGCCGCGCCGTGCCGCGTCACGGTACCCGATCTGCCCTGAGATGATGCCGCCGGCTGTGAGTGCGCTCTCCTTCTCTCTCCCTCTCAGCCCCCCCTCTCTCTCTCTCCCTCTCTTCCCCCCCCCCTCTCTCTCTCTCTCTCTCTCTCTCTCTCTCTCTCTCACTCACTCTCCCTCACAACCAGCAGCTGCTGTAACCGAGGTAACCGCACGCACCTGCCCGCGGTGACGTGCACTCCAGCTAACTCGGGTGTGAATCGTAAAACAAAGTAATGAAATGACAGCCAGCGGGCGTTTCGTTCGCTTTCTGACCCAGTTTCCCGGCGCGTCGTGAAGCGCAGCGAGGCTTTGCGTCCAGTTTGGAATTTCGCGACAAAATACCTGAACAAGATTGACAGCACTCCCCCATCAAAAAAAGGGAGAGGGAAACGAGAGAGGTTCGGGCGGCGGGAACGTTGAGCGCGAGATTGCATTGCTGCAGCGCTCTCCTGTCGCCTCTTTTTCTTTTCATTTTCGTGAAACAACGGACAATGAGCAGCCGAATAACGTGTTTCGCGCGATGGCGTCACTTCGCGTAAGTCAGATAAACCAGAGCACCACTGGAGCCCCGCCCCGACCCGCCCTGCCTCGCTCGACGAGCCTGACCTGCATCATCGGGTCCAATACCGTAGGCCGCAGGCCGGGCCCGGGCCGGCAGCGAACTGGTCCAGATCTGAATGGGCAAAGCGAGTTTGACCTGGCGGGGCGTGGCGGGGCGTGGCGGGGCGTGGCGGGGCGGGGCGGGGCGGGTGGGTGCGGGACAGGTACTCCCTGCTGTACCGGCCGGTGGTAAGCACCTTGATGGCCCCCGGGACCGCGATCGCTGCCCTGGTTCACACAGCTCCACTTCTTTTTTTTTTTCCACGTCGGAAAGCCCTCCCGGTCCGACCAGTTCGAGTCCAGCCTACTCTTCGCGTTGTTGCCCGGGGTCAGGACGGGCCGCGCGCAAGACTTACTGCCCCCCCCCCCCCCCGACTACAGAAACGAGAAGTACCTCCTCACCTGCGCTCCCGCGGCAGTTATCTCTACCGAAAGGCGGCGATGCGATGCGCGCCGCTTGGTCAGCTGAGCGTGAGCCGCCTATTTGCACGGCACGGCGTGCCGAGCCGAGCCGAGCCGAGCCGTGCCTAGCTGAGACGAGACGAGCCGAGCCGCTCATGAGCACCTCATGAGCTTCCGAGAAAGTAAAGTGCAGCGGCCATGGGCATGAGCTCGAGCCTAAGGCGCGTGGCAGCGGGCCAGAACTAATTCGAGGGGGCATCGCCACCGCTACCGTCGCTGCTGCTAGCAGCGCTGCTTGCTACCACTCTGCTACTGAACTGCCTCTGGCTGCTCGCGCAGATGTCGGCTGATGTAAGGGGCGCATCCCGCGCGGCGGGATTGCATCACGACAGATAAATAGAGTTTGCGGGACGAACCGCGACCAAAGAGAGGGAAGGAGGCAGGGCGTTAATGTGACGCCCGCGGTGACACCTGCTGCCGAGCTCATCGGCCGCGGCTGACGGCTCCTGGCGGCGTTGGCGTGCTCGCAGCGATACTGTACCGCAACGCAGGAGAGAGGGCGGGCTGCATACTCGCCGGGCGGGAGAGGAAAGGTCCGTCCAGCACGCTGCCACCAGCCACGACGAGATTAGCATGCGCGCTCCCCGCCCACCACCACCCGGGCGACAAGCAAGTGGCGCGAGAGAGACAACCACGAGAGCTGTCCGAGAAGGGAAACAAATCTGAATTTTGGTGTACGCATTTTGTGAATTTTTATGAATTTTCGTGAATTTCTGTGAATTTTTATAGAAACTTTTGTGAATTTTTACTTGAATTTTACCTAATATTTTGAGAATTTCCTCGAATTGTACCGAATTTTTCCGATGTTTTTATTAAATTTTCCTGAATTCCGAGGTGTACAAAAAACTCAGAGATGTTTCCTTTTCGGGTTGTCTTCTCACGGCAGGAAGGGTGCGTATGCCGCTCTCTCTCTCGCACGTCCCCCTCTACCCTACGCCACTGCGGCGACAAGGACGGGGAAGTACACGAAAGCTCTGCTGCGCGCGCGAGACGAGACGGTATTGTTCTTGGTCCCTGAACTGCTCTGTGCGGCCGTCTGGCCTGGCCCGGCCCGGTGCACCTCATTTGTATGACACACGACACGACCAGCGCTGTGACATGCCGGAGTAACGACTGTCCGGGTCATGTCACCTTTCTCACGCAAACTCACACTCACACTCACACACACACAGACGCGCCCAGGACGCGTAGGACCCACCATTCTATATAGAACGGAGTGCCATTAATGACGCTACGCTTGTCGGCCGCGCCACGCCGCGCCACGCCACGCCAGAGAAAGCTGGGTGCGCGTGATGTAACGGCGGATCGGCTGCTGCTGTCCTTTATTTCCCTCCTCTCATGCGTTGTTGTCATGCCCGCCCAGGCCCGGGCCGGCCAAACACACATACACACACATACACACACACACACACACGCACACACTCACGCACACACTCACGCACACACTCACGCACACTCACGCACACTCACTCAAACTCGTGCACACCGGCCCACTCACTCAGTGCTCGAACACGCGGCCCACTGTGTATGTTGAGAAATAAACACGCTCGTCTTCATTCTGTTTGCAGGACGTGGCTTCTGGTGGCGCTGCTGGCGGGCGCGGTGTGCGCCGAGGGCCAGCAGAAGCAGGCGGCCGAGGCCGAGAAGAAGCAGCAGAAGGCGGTCGCGTCCGAGGCCGAGGACATGAGCGGCGAGGACGAGACGGTGGACACGGCGGAGAGCAGGCCGCTGCAGCCGCTCCCCGTGCAGGTGCAGCAGGCGCAGCAGGCGCAGCAGGCGCAGCAGGCGCAGCAGGCGGCCGAGGACCGGCTCGACGACAGGGACAAGAGGCAGCTGCAGGGGCAGCAGCAGTACCTGCAGCGCCTGCCCAACCTGGGCGGCTCGCCTCCTCAGGTAAGGCTGGCTGCTCCCCCGTCCCGTACTGGTACTGGTACTTCCCCCCCGCGCTGAGCGGCTCGCTCACGCACCGCCCTCCGCCCGGTGGGTAGGCAACTCATCCGGCACACGGCACGCCTGGCCTGCCGACCCCGCAGGCACGCGTGGACACCTCGCTCTGTCTCTCTCGCACCTATACGGCGAAGAACATGAGTGCGAGCGAGGGGGATAAACAACTCTGAAAATCTTGTACACCGCTCGTAATTCAGAAAACTTCAGAAAATTCAGGGACAATCCACAATAAAAAAAAAAAAATATATTCAAGTAAAGACTCACAAAATATGAACACCAAAATTCAGAGTTGTTTCTCCCTCGGTGCGAGGCGAGAGAGACAGGGCGAGGAGAGCCACGGTAAAAACGATGTCTGATTTTTTTGAGGAAAAAGGGAAAACTTTGAGGACCTTGTATACTTCGAGGAAAACTAAGATTTTGAGGTGGTCTCCTCAAAATTTTGCGGAGATTTCCCCTTATTTTTTGAGGAGTCTTCATTCAAAATCTGGGGGGTTTCCCTCAAATTACGGAAGTTCCTCAAAGTTTTCCCTCTTTCCTCAAAAAAATCAGACATTGTTTTTTACCGTGCAATAGCTCGGCTGATTACTCAACTCACCGCCCGGCGCCTCCTCCTTCCCTGTCCCGCAGGGCTTCCGCTCGGCGCCCGTCCGCGAGCGGGACTCTGAGGGCTTCCAGCCCTTGTTGTCCTCCACCGCGTCTCCCGTGCATCTGGTCCGCCAGTCTGCTCAGCCCCTGCCTGTGCAGGTGACGTACCGGGCCACGCCCTCCCCCCAGCAGCAGCAGCAGCAGCTCGTGTCTGGCCTGCCGCAGGGCGTCCAGTACCGCACCATCTCCACGGCCCTGCCCAGCCCCACGCCCTCGTCCACGCCCGCGCGCCGCCCCGCGCCGCAGGCCTACAGCCGGCCGCAGCCCTCGCGCCAGCAGTACGCCGACCTGCAGCAGGTGTCTGTGAGTAGACCAGTCCTTCAGAGGTGGGGCCTCGATTATTCGCGGATTCGATTCGATAATTTTGATAATCGATGATTATTTTGACTTGTCGATTCCGATCACTAAAAAGTCATGGATCAAAATTCAACTTCAATCATCTAACTTTTCAAGAATTTCAATTCTACTTTTTTTCACCCCAAGATTTTTGATTTTGTGGTAATAAAAATTGGGAATTAAGATTGAGTTTTTGTTGTCATTAACGAGCAGTTTTTCACCCCGTGCCGCTCTTCTCAATTTACTTGATTATCGTTTTGTTCCATTTATAATTTTCTATTTTGTTTTCATTATATATTTTTCGATTTGCGATGAAGAATAATCTAATCGACCCCCTTTTCACTTTTTTTTTGTTTTTTTGTTTTTGTTTTAAATCGTAGATTTCTAATATTTCTCCTAATCGCACAAGCCTACCACATGCCGTTGTACGAAGGCAGCCTTTTAACCGCTTGTCTCCCTTCCAGGAGGAGGCCACCTCCGAGGAGCTGGAGCCCGAGAAGGAGGAGCCCGACCGCCTGACGGAGCTGCTGCCGCACTCCAAGTTCTCGTGCCAGGGCCGCGGCACCGGCTACTACGCCGACGAGGGCCTCTCCTGCGAGGTGTTCCACTACTGCCAGGACGGCGCGCGCCACTCGTGGATCTGCCCGGAGGGCTTCACCTTCCACCAGGTCCACCTGATCTGCATGCCGCCCAGCAACGAGAACGTCTGCTCCAAGTCGTCGTCCTTCTTCTTCGTCAACGAGTACCTGTACCGGCCCATCAACGAGGAGGAGGTGCAGCGCAAGCCCAACGTGTCGCTCCGCTACTCTGAGCGCTACTACCCGCAGAACTACTACGACGAGGAGCCGCAGCAGCAGCAGCAGCAGGTGCAGAGCCAGCACCTGCCGCAGCGCGTGCCCCTGCAGCAGGGCCTGCACGGCCTGCCCCAGCGCCGTGTGGCCGCCCCCGCCCCCGCGCCCGCCCCCACCCCCGTGCACTACCAGTCCACCGCGCGGCCCGCCCCCGCGCCCATCCAGCTGCAGCCCTCCTACCGGCAGGCCAGCCCCAACAACCAGGTCAGAGATAACAACAACAACGGCGTCACCGCCCCGCTGACTATATACAGTGTACGTGATACCTGAGCTTACCACCCGTGTTTTCTTGTTGTTTCTGCCCTCACCAGCAGGTCTTCCACTCGCCCGAGGAGGTCAACATCCCCCTGCAGCTGAGGAGGCCGTCGGCCACCACGGCGAGGAGCTTCCAGCCGACCGCGGCGCCGGCCTCGGACGAGTACGAGGACGACGAGCCCGTGTACCGGCAGGGCTAGGAGCGCCTCCGGCCTCCGCGCCGCCGGAGCCAAAGACTTACAGCGCCGTCAGATTCAGAAGAGCGCTTTCGGATACCTCCGTCCTTGTCACCCGCACGGGTCTCGGCCGCTAGGAGTGAGTGAGAGGGCACTACAAAACGGTCCTCTGAATCTGGGGGGCAGAGGGAGAGCAGGCGGAGCAGGCGTGAGTGTGGATGTGTGCTAGTGAACCAGTCGGTGTGACCGGACCGTGAGGAGTCGCGGCAGCAGCGTCCTCAAGTGCGCGCTGTGTGCTGGTGTTTCTGTGCGTCTCTGTGTGTGTATGCCTGTGTGCGAGTATGTTGCGTGTTGTTACATTATTCGCTTGATTAGTTCGACCTAAGTTATTATTTTCTCGTTAAGTCACTATTATGACGACTGCTGCTCAAACAACCTAAATGTGACACGGCGCGGCCCTTGCCGGCTTTAAATTATTTTTATTATTTTTCCCATGTGTGAGTGTGTTCGGTATGTTTGCCTGTGCGAGAAAAAGAAATCTGCGCGTGGCTTGCTTTACGAGGGGGATGCATTGTTTTCCTGCATCTACCTCGGAAATACTACAACACGGCGACTGCTCTCTCTTGTGGCTTGTGGATGACTATTTATATGAGAAAAGAAAAAAAAAATATGTAAGACTGTGTGCGTGTGTCAGCGTGCTGAAAAGCCCTTTTTTATTTTTGTAGAAAGAGTGATGATCCTATATTTTTTAAGATAAACCTTCAAAATAAAGAAAAAAAAAATAATGAAAATGCAACTTACAACATCCTTTACACAGCACGTGTCTTGTTCGCTGATTCGAAATTTTTTGGATAGAGAACGAGACTTTTCATGGTGATTTGCTAGTTTCGGACCGTTTCGCCCTTAAACCTACGGTATCTTGGCGATTAAGGATGACTGTCAGCTCCAGGAGCATCTAGCCCTCTTGGCGGACGCGTCTTTAGCAGACGAGCGTTATCTAGTCGCGACGATTATGACATCACTATGACACAGGCCCAGGGCGGGACGGGGGCCGGGCCGGGCACTGTACTCCGGACCCAGACGTCGAGACGTGTCAACTTGACAGGTCGATCATTCCAGACAGCATCATCATAATTTATTGGTAACGGGCATACCGCGCCGAGCACAACGAGTATTGACCCAGTCCCGGCGCGGTGCCGGCTGCCGGCCGCCCCGCCTGTCGTGAGCCGCGCTGCTGATGACGGCAAACCACCACACACGTGTCGGTAATGCTTCTGACCGCTTTGCGCAACGGCCTCAGCCGCCCCGCACGGACTCGGCTACTTTTAAGTGGCGGTGAAAACGAAAATGGATAAAGAAACACGCAATGTCGACCCAACGACCCTGTGTGTGTATGTGCCGCGCCGCAAGTCTGATCTCAATTACACGACGTGTTAGGTTTAGGCGCCTCTGGAACGCCGCCGGTGGCTGACACGCCGAGGCCGAGTTGGCGAGTACCGAGCAAAGTACTGAGCAAGTACTGAGAGAGAACCGAGGGGGAAACAACAACTGAACTTCAGTGTGCAAATTTGGTGAATTTTTAGTGAATTTTTGTGAACTGTTGCTCGAGTGTTTTCAAGAATTCTGTTGATTTTAGTGAATATTTAGTGGATTTTCCTGATTTTTTTCTGATTTTTTTCTTTTTTTCCCTGAATTTTTCCGAATTTTTCCGAATAATTTTCTGAATTTTTCCTGATTTCTCCTGAATCTTTCTGAAATTTTCATGTATTACGAAGTGTACAAAAATGTCAGAGTTGTTTTTTCCCTCGGCGAGATCTGGGCAAGTACTGAGCAGGTATTGAGCGATTACTGAACAGATATTGAGCAAGTACAGAACAAGTCCTGAGCAAGTACTTAAGCGGCTCAGATTTATTGCGAGAGTAGCGATGAGCAGCTTGCGGTTATAGAGCACAGCAGCTGGAGATGGATAGGAAGTTCTCCGAGGTCAGGATCAAACCGTCCCAGATCGAAAAAAGGGAAAAAAAATTGACCCGCATACCATAGCCTCATAGTTCTGATCTCAAATCACCTCCTGAGCTTAGCTGACCGCACTAAACGGCCGCACGGGCGGTTCGCAGCGGAAACTATCAAGCCGGCGGCGCCCAATCGTCCCACTCCTACTCGGAATCCTGCGGGATAAGCTAAGGCGGAGAGCTTACTGCAAGGACCATAAAACGCATCGCCGGCAAAGTCCTTTACTGATTAAGAAGCAATTAACAGAGCGTCATCAGGAGAAATGCACCGAGAAAATTGTCCCCCGAAACAAAGGGAAATTACTTTTTAAAAAAAATCATAATCAAGTAAATTTTGATCTTTATTTTAAGTCATTCTCATCATAGTTTAAGAAAATTTTGTTGATCTAAGGACAATTTTTTCTGTAGTCGCCATGTGCTAAGGAAAATTTTGTAAGTGTGCAACTTCCACTCTACTCGTGCAAGTGTGCAACACAGTTGCTGTCCAATTGCAAGTGTCAAACTCACCAGTTGTACACTTGTATATTTTCAACTCGACCGTTGTGCACTTGCAAGTGTTCAACAAGGAAAGTGTTGCACGCCACGCGGCAGTTGAACACTTGCAAGTGCACAACTGTCGAGTTGAACACTTACAAGTGTAGAACTGCGGCGAGTTTGAGACTTTCAGTGACTCAGCTGCCGAGTTACACACTTGCACATGCAGACTAGAAGTTGCACACTAACAAGCCTTGAGCAGTTGCACACTTGGTTCACCAGTGATGCCGCAAGGCACCTCGCCTTGTTTTAACAATTTTCTGGATGTAGAAGGGAAAACCTAACATTCCATTTCCACCAGTCTTCAATTCTCTATAATAATTAAGACTTTTGATTTTATCCTCGATCTGTCCGTCAGCCGTTGGAGCAGCTGCCACCACTTACCTGGTTTATGTAAATGAGATATAATGTCAATGCTCTGACACTTTCAGGACCAGATAGCGGTCTCCCGCACCGCCAACTTGTCTTCCATATCCAAGCCAAACTTTTGGCAAGTTCCCGTCCCACCCCGGTGCGGTGCGGCTGCACCTTGCCGCCGGCGCGGCAGCCCCAGCCCCTCCCTCCCCTGTAGGTATCAATAATCACCCATTTTCGCACGCCTCGATAAACGCCTTGCTGAACACGACGAGCGCATGGTGGTGCTGCTCCCGCTCGCGCCCCGCCCCGCCCCGCCCCGCCCCGCCCCGCCCCGCCCCGCCCCGCCCCGCCCCGCCCCGCCCCGCCCCGCCCCGCCCCGCCCGTCACCTCTCAGCGTGCGAGCCCACCACCCCGGCCCGGCCCGCGGCCCGTCAGTCAGTCGTTGACTCGGCAGCGTACGGCGCGGGTGTCGGAGTGTCTCAGGTACAATGGCCATCATTCACACGGGTGACCGGACCGGAACTGACCGGAGCGGCGGAGCGGGTCACCTCACCGCCCTTGGGGCCTCTAGTGCTTAACCATTTTTCACCGTGGAAAATATTTCCGTGGATGTACAATGTAGTTTGTAATTAACTATGTCGACTATGTACAAGATATCTCGTACATGTACGACTTTACGCTTCTCGACTTTGTTTGCTGACCAATCGATTCTGAGTTGATACGTATTGTTATAAAACATTTACAATATGAATCGTAATTGTACAAGACCTCTCCTGGAAAATTTTCCCGTACTCGATACAAGAATTTCTCACAGTGTTAACGACATTTTTAATTTTTTCAAAAAAAAAAAAAAAAAAAAAAAAAAAAAAAGTTTCGCACCTATACAAACGTGGATTCGTTATTTTCTTTTCCCGTGGAATTATTGAGTAATTTTTTAGTGTCGATTTTTTTTTTTTTTTTTTTTTTTTTGAAAAGACCCGCCGCCATGCTTTGAATGCACCTTGTGATGCACCATGGCGCCCAGTGTTGCCAGAAAAGTTGGCAATAAGTCGCCCAAACATAGTGGAGTAAACCGGGCTGCATCCGTGCTTGCCAACTAGGCAATATACACGCACCTGTGTGAGCGTGTTGCCTAGTAGGCAGGCGCGGATGCAGCCCGCTTTACTCCACTGTGTTTGGGCGACTTATTGCCTACTTTTCTGGCAACATTGTAACGCACTTCAAACGGAGGCGTGACAAACTGATAAAAAAGTCGAGAGCACGAAACGAGCTCGTTAAAAAGAAAGTGCAAAAAATACTTTTGATACAAGGAGAGGGCCCTCTTGAAATGCACTTACAGAAAATGATGATGAGGTTGATGAAAGCGATTTGAAAAATTGATGATCGTTAGGTGGCTTGATATCAGGGATTCGGTTGAGTGGAGCGCTTTTGCAGTCTCGTGCGGGTGTGTCAGTTGATTCACACCCTGTGCAAGGGAAGGACTGACGGGAGCCACCCCTTATCTGATTATCAAATTTTACTGCACCGCGATAATACAGTGCGTGTGGATGTCTTAACCGTTATAAAACTTTATCACGTCTTAAAGCTTTAATCTATGAGTAATTACGCAATCTAATTTTAATTTGCCGAGCAAATTCTCTTCAGCACATTTGTTTTTAGGTTCCTATTTCAAAACGGTTTTTCTTTTTTAGGCAAAATGAAGAAAAAAGGACATGATAATGAAGGTTTCCAGCACTCGGTACCGCTCGAAATACCCCCTCTTCAAACTTCCAAGTGAGTGCATTTAGGGATGCATGTACTGTGTGCATCACCTTTTAATATGGTGCGTTATATTAGTGTCTAATTAACAGCAGAAACTAAAAAGGTTAAAATTCATTTCGTTTTTTTCCTTCTTTTTTTCCAGGGTAAACCTTGTGTACCCAGCACCGGAGGATGATCTGTACGACCCCTTCAGCCAGCGCCCGCAGACACTCCAATACTCGTACGTACAGCCCTCCTCCGAGGCCAACGAAAAATGCACCTACTCCTTCGGTGTCGCCCGAGAAGTAGGCAAAACTTTTCACGAATACACCGATGTAATGCAGACGAGTATCTTCGCCTGCCTGCTAGGCAGAAGGTAGTCTCACATGTGGAGGGTTATTCTCGTAGAAATGCAGAGATACCCGTCTGTTTCATATTTCAGTTTTTGCCTACTCATCCGGTAACACTAGAAAGGCTCGCGCTTCGGCGGTTTCGGCGGTTGCCTGCCCACCGGGCGCCGCAGACACCGCGGTTAGTGACCAGCGACAACCCCGCCCCGGATATGCGCGCCGCAGAAATAGCACAAATGATGAACTCGAGCCGTGCAAATGAGCCACAACTGCTGCATGCAGCCCCACGTCACCAAATTCCGCTCAGTTCACGACCCAAAATAGAGTCCCCGCCACGAAGCCCCCGCCAATCCGAGGATAGGCAACCGGCACACACCAGTGCGCTGAATGCAACGCGTTGCCAGTGCCGCAGGCGCTCCGAGGCGGTGGCATCGAGACTATAAATTCAAGCGTACACCGATTTCTCCGAATTTCTGATGTTTCGTAATTTTTACTGATTTTTAGTTTTTTTTTCCTGATTCTTTCTGACTTTTTAGTGATTTTTTTTTTGTAGGGCGTACACTGATTTTTTTAAAGTGAAGGACCTCTCGCCCGCGATGCTAACGCTCCTCCTCCTCTTCGTGCTTCCGCAGGGACTTCGGCGCGTGGGCGCACATGGTCAAGGGCGGCATGGGCACCGGGATCATGGCCATGCCGATGGCCTTCAAGTACGGCGGCTTCGTCCTGGGCCTGGTGGGCACGCCGGTGGTGGGCATAGTGGCCGTGCACTGCGTGTGCCTGCTCGTGGCCACGGCGCAGCACCTGTACGTGCGCGCGCGCATGCCCGCCATGACCATGCCCGAGGTGGCCTACTACGCGTTCAAGTGCGGGCCCTCGTACCTGCGCCGCCAAGCCGTCTACGCCAGGTAGGTGTCGTCGAGAGGGCTGCCGTCTGAATCAACACATCGCTCTCGTAACTCCGTCCTTGTCGCACTTATGGCACTGGCCTACGTTGAGGATGGCAGGGCCCCAAGAGTGCGACAAGGACGGAGGCGCGACAACAGCGATCTTCGGAGTCAGACGGCTGTGTTCGGTGTTCGGCTGCTGCACGCGGGAGTTTTCCACGAGGACGACACGGACCCGTAATGTCATGCAGCGCCGCCCCACCCCACCCCGCCCCGCCCCACCCCACCCCACCCCACCCCACCCCACCCCACCCCACCCCACCCCACCCCACCCCACCCCACCCCACCCCACCCCACCCCACCCCACCCCACCCCACCCCGCCCCACCCCGCCCCACCCCGCCCCGCCCCGCTCCGCCTCCCGCTGGACTACCGCGGGACGCGTGTCCTTCCGCGGCGTCCTCGCGCGGCGCGACGCGCTTTTGGCGGCGCTGAATGTATCGTGTCGCGCTCATGACCGCCGTCTCTCAGGCGGAACTCGATTTGCGTTTCTCTGGGGTCGTCTGCTCCAAGTGTCCACCACCCTGCTCCTGCTGCCCGGTCCGACCCGACCGGGAGCGGGCCAGCGGCCGGGTGAACATCAAGGATGACGGGACGAGTCCAGCAGCAGCATTTATTTGCGTTTGACACACTTTTATATGACCCCCTGCCTTCCGCCCGCTGCCCGCAGGTTCTTCGTCCAGGCGGTTCTCTTCCTCACGTACTTTTTCACCATCATCTCGTACAGCATATTCATCGGCGCCGCCATTCAGCAGGTAAAAGGACGTGACAGGTCTTCCTGCCGCGCGCTATCTCTCTCGCTCTCTGCCAAGCACCGCAGCCACGCGTTGGAGGGAGTGAGTGAGTGAGTGGGGTGGGGTGGGGCGTCAGCCGCTGCAGTCCGCTGCGCCGCCGGCTCCGTCTTTTCCCCCTAATTGGAGCTAAGGGGCTCACCTCACGGCTGATGACTGCGGCCGGGCCGGGCCGGGCTCAGCTCACCCAGATAAGAGGAAACCTTCTCCACATTCGGCAGGGCGCCGGCCGTGCGCCCGCTGCGCCAGCTCGGTACGGTACGAACTGCACGCACATGGATGCTATAGGCTATTAAGACTACTTCGGATCGCCTCGCGTCACCCTATGAGATCGGCAGCAATCGGGAGCGGCTGCCGCGCGATCCGGTGAAAGAGGAGCTTTTCGACGCTAAATTTGCGGTCATAAATCACCTTGTATCTTTTTACGATACTGTTTACGTGCGCTATCGCTCAGCGCTCTCGGCGTGACGTATGGTGTCACTGGCTTGCCCCGCGCCGCGGGTCTCGCGACCACGTCTCCCGCACCCTCTGTCGGCACGGCGGCCCGAGCCGACGGCCCGCGCTGCTTGGGCACACAAATATATAAACTTACCCTGCCAAGCCGGGAAAATCTCTGGTCTTTATCAAAAACCAACCGGCGCGTTGACGCTCTTCCATATGCGATTGTGAGCGCGGGAAAGATAACCTAAAGCCCGCGAAGCAATTTAGCCTAACGCTTACCTCAATGACTGTGCGCAGCGGGCACGCCCCCGCCCCGCCCCGCCCCGCCCCGCCCCGCCCCGCCCCGCCCCGCCCCACCCCGCCCCGCATCACCCCGCATCACCCCGCCACACCCCTCCGCCCGGCCCGGCCGCGTGTGTATCGCACGGTCTTCCTAATGTTGGCGAGTCGCAAACAAATACTAAAACCTATGCCATGGCCTCGGATGCTTGTGCCTCAGCAGCAGCCTTCAGCGCCCTGCAGGCCTGTTGCCCTGCACCGGGCGGGCAGCAGCAGATGCCCGTTTGCATCCGAAATGAAAATGGCAGGAGCGAGAGGCGGGCTATGGCCCAGTACGAGCGTCTCACTTCCTCTTGTCGGTTTCGGGCGCCGAACGCCAAGTAGAGATCGCGACGCCGCTGGCCGAGCACTGCGCGGCGCCGCATGGTTAGGCAGCCCATTTGACACGCGCTCATGTCTTGTCCGCAGCTGGTAGAGCTATGGGTGGGCGAAGCGGTGCTGGACAGTCGCGTTTACATCGCAATCCTCGCTCTCCCGCTCGTGCCACTTGGCCAGGTACGTGAGTATTTTTCTTTGAAAACTAAACATAGTTTTCTATAATATTTAGGAGATACACTTTATGACTGACTTTGATTTTTCTCGCGCCACCCAGGTGCGGCAGATGCGGCAGCTGGTGCCGTGCTCGGTGATGGCTAACATCTGCATCGTCGTGGGCTTCGGCATCACGCTCTACTACCTGCTAGACGAGGCGCCTACCCTGGACCGCGTGAGCATGGGACCCACCGCCATCGGCATCCCCATCTTCTTCAGCACGGCCATCTACTCCATGGAGGGCATCGGCACCGTCATGCCCGTCGAGAACACGATGCGCAACCCGGGCCGCCTGGGCGGCTGGAACGGCATCGCCACCCGCGCCATGGCCTTCGTCGTCGCCATCTTCACGGCCATCGGCGTGCTGGGCTACCTCAAGTTCGGAGACCTCGTCAAGGGCAGCATTGTACTCAATCTTGATGATGCCATGTAAGTAGTCCGAAACTCGTCGAGCTAGATATTTTTTTATTGGTACAAAGTGGTTGGTGAGTGTGCTGTACGCCCTGCCCCGACTCTCGCGCGCAGCCCGGCCCAGGTCGTCAAGGCCCTGCTGGCGGTCGCCATCACCCTCACCCACCCGCTGCAGTTCTACGTCGTGTGCGAGCTCGTCGGCCCCGTCGTTGAGAACCGCGTGTCCACGCCGAACTTGCGAAACTGGGCACAGGTAATTGTCATCAGTAAAGTCGGAGTCGAAATTGCAAACATATCTTTTCCGCAACCACGACTATCCTTGTCGGCTGCTAGATTGGCATGCGCATCACGCTGGTGACGCTGTCGCTGCTCGTGGCCATCCTCGTCCCCAACCTGGAGCTGGTGATCGCGCTCATGGGCGCCGTGCTCTTCTCCAGCCTGGGCCTGCTCATCCCCGCCGGTGTGCACCTCGTGTCGGAGCTCGCGCAGTGGGAGGTGAGTGAGTCGTGATGGAGGGCGAGGGGGTTGGGGATGACGACCGCGAGGAAGAGGAGAAGAACCGGAGGGAAAAAATAGAGGTTTTTGGGATGGCATCGAGGGAGAAAATGCAAGAGATAACGTTGCCCCCCGTTTTGCGCAGGACGAGAAGCTAAAGCGGCCCGGCGCGAGCATGCCGGCGCGCGTCCTGCTCACCGTGCTCAAGGACGCCGTGCTGCTCACGCTGTCGCTGCTCACCACGTGCGCGGGCGTGTACTCCGCGCTCGTGGACAACGACAGCAAGAGCGACCCCGCGCAGAGCTGAGCGCCGGCCCTGCCCCAACCGCGCTGGGCGGGATCCTGAGAGAAGGCCGGCCACAAGCTGGTGTCTGACCTCACGTGTCATCCACGTGTCGTCCACGTGTGGTCGAGGGGTCCCCCGGATCCCCCGAGAGAGTGTGCAAAGAGTTTCGCGAGTTTTCGCGAGTATTCAAGGGCCTCCGCGAGTATTGACGGGTATCCGCGAGTATTCAAGAGTATTCGCGAGAGTTCGCGAGTATTCGCGAGTATTCGCGAGAAACTCACGAATTATTTTTTTCGTGTACAATGAGTATTTTAGTGGGAGACCCCTCGCGCGTCGTCCAAGCGCCGCACCAGAGGGCGACGCCAGCTTTATTCTCCGTGGCGCCTGTGCGCCGTGCGGAGCGCCGTGCATTCAGCCCCGGACACGTATTGTGCAGTGGGATTGGCGTATGAAAGCGCGGGGAAACCACTCGGGACTCTCCGTGCGAAACGTCTGTGATTTTGTCTATTTCTTTTTGTATTTATTCTAGCTAGGGGACAATTGTATTTCAGTATTTGTGTGAAAAGCGCAAAAGTCGCACTTTGACTTTGCGCATCGGGTAGCATGAAAAGAGTACTCACGTCGTTTCTTTGTCGAGGCTGGGCGCTTACACTTAGGACTGACAGAAAAGATAGGCCCGTATTTTCTTAACAAATATATTACCAGATAAGTACCTGATATTAAAAAAAAGTTGTGTATATTTAAGACTTGCATCAATTGGCGGGTTTGCTCCAGTCGTGGTAAGGCCTCCGGTGGAAGTCGCGGAGCGAGTAGGGTGACGGCTTGGCGTAAGCCTCCTTCACGACGCCGGCGAACCAATCCGGGTCGTTGACGGCCCTCTCGGCCGGGCGGCCCGACGAGTTGTGGTAGTGGAACTCGGACAGCCCGCGGCCCCGAACGCCGTTCATCTCGTAGGACGAGAACATCTCCATGATCTTGGCCTCCCACTGCCAGCCGACGTAGTGGTACGCCATGCCGTCGCCCTTGGCCTTGACGTGGTACTCCGTGCCGCCGGCCTTGAAGCGGAAGGCGTGGTCGACGGGGGGCTCCCCGTCCTCGCCGTGCTGCCAGAGCTCCAGGTCGCACCACTCCATGCTGTGCACCTCGCCGCCGGGCAGGCAGATGTACCCGGACTCGAACCTGCAAGGTTAGAAAAAAGAACTTAAAATAGTTTTTTCTTCTTATTTTTTTTTAAGAAGAAAAAAAAAAGTATTTGGTTTTCTTACCTTGACACACTGCACGGCTGATTCACGACGATGATACTCGACATGCTGCCGTCCTCGAAGAACATCATGTAGAACGCGTACCGATAGAGCAGGTCAAAATCTCGCACCGGACCTGACGGCAGTCATGAGACAAAAAGGCGGTAGAGTACAGCATTCTTCTGGCCACCCACTTGCGGCGCGACGCGCCTTTTTTCCTAATCAGAGGTGTTTCGGCTCGGTTTCGGCGGTCAGTCCTGGCCGGGCCGCGGGCCGGCGAGCCGCGCCTCCTGCAGGTGTGTGTGTGTGTGTGTGTGAGTGCGCGCGCACCTGTGCTGTGGTCGCGGATGGACATGAGGTCCAGCGGGTGCACCACGTCGTCCACCTGCACCGAGCCCCGCAGATGGCCCATCTGCTCGTAGTGCGACTGGTGCGCGCTGGAAGCAAAAAATAAATAATTTTATTCGTCGCTGTCAACCACACGAGAAACAATTGACAGAAGAGCGAGGGGGTAAACAACTCTAAATTTTTGTGAATTTTCCTGAATTCTTAAATAGAAATTTTGTAGATTTTCACTAGAAGTTTACCTAACTTTATGTGAATTTTCCTGAATTTTCATTTTATTTTCTAAATTTTCCTGATATTTTTTCTGAATTTCCCATAATTACGAGTTGTACAAAAATTTCAGAGTTGTTTTCCCCTCAAACAACTAGGTGTGCTAGCTCCCTGAACAAACCTTTTCAGGCGGTTAAAGTAGTCCCTGCTCCACTCCTCGACCGCGACGGTCTTGGCCATGGTGTGCGGGTTCGTGTCGGTGTCGTAGTTGAAGGCCGGCCACCCGGCGGTCCACACGCCTCGCAGCTTCACGTTGAACTGCTTGCTCGGGTCCTCCTGGAGCCTGGCGACGAGCGTAGTGTCACGAGGAGAGAGAGAGAGAGTCGAGGCGCGAGGCGCGTTACCAAGTGCAAAACCTATCGCTCTCACTTCATGACGCCGTCGAACTCGACGCACCACGTCTTGAGCGGCTCGACGGGCTGCAGGCGGATGCCCTCGGCGCCGTACACCACGCCGTCGGCCCCGAACAGGCAGGTGTCGGGCAGCTTGGTGTGCATGAGGAGGCCGAGGCCCGGGATCCGGATGTAGATCGGGGAGTTGACAACGCCGTGGTGGCGGCGCTCGCTGCCCGCGATGACGTACGCGCCCTCCAGGTCGCACGCCATGAAGAAGATGGCGTCGAAGGCCAGCGGGTGCTCGCCGAGCACCTGCAGGCGCTCCTTGTCCACGAGCGGATGGACGGGGCGCCCCTCGGCGTCCAGCACGGGCCGGGCAGCACGCTGATATGAAAAAGTTATCATAGGCCTAACAGATTCCTCAATCCTTAAAATTTATTTCAGTTAGAATTTTTACGATAACCTTCGGAACATGGGACAAAATAAATAAAAATGTGATGAAGGGAATACCTTTCGAATCCAAAGCACCACCCTCATGAAGACATACTTTATCCAGAAGCGTGGACCGCGGACGCGGTAGCGCCCGAACACAGGCGGGGGGTCCTTGGCCCGCGCCAGCGCGACCAGGACCGCCGCCAGGCCGGCCAGCGGCAGAAGACCCCAAATCATAACGACACACGAGATGTTCGGCAAGGAGCCAGAGACTGACCCGGCGCCGCTACCGCAGCGCGCGGCCCGCCCGCTCACAGATAACCGCCTATCAGCTGTCGCGGATCGCATGCCGTTGGCGGTGACATTGGTGTCGGATGGGTTGCCTACCCTCACGGCGGTGGGAAGAGACAATCCGCCATACCCGCTGCTGTGGTCGAGTCTGAGGAGCAGGGTCAGCGCAGCGCCGTTGTGGCTAATCGCTAATCTGAACGAACTGCACATATGCGACTCCTGCGGCGTTATCTGCAGGTGGTTCGGCCGCCGGCCTTTCAGCGCGCAGGTGCGTCAGATTACGGTTAGAGCCGCACCTGGCCGTCATCCTGCCGGCCGCGAGCGTCCTGCTCCTCGCCGACGACATGACCCCGCCGACGCTGATCCTGGCGTCGCTGATGCTGCTGGCCACCGCCGTGGCGGGCGGCGCGCTCAACGCGACCGCAAACACGCCCTTCTCGTCGTGTAAGTAGAGATCACTGCTTGTCCGGTCCGCTGTGTCCGAGGGCGAAACAACTCTGAATTTTCGCGAACAAATTTTGTGATTTAAAAAAAAAAAATCTCATGAAGTTTTGTCAATTTTTATTGAATTTTTTTATTGAATTTCATTATAATTTTTCTGATGTTTAGTTAACTTTTTAGAATGTTTCTGAAATTTTCTGAATTACGAGGTGTACAAAAATTCCAGAGTTGTTTCCTCCTCCCCCCTCGGCCGTGTGGGTCTTTTTGACCGGGAGCGTGTTTCCTCTAGGCGCCGAGCCCCACGACCCGATCGCGCTCCGCATCAAGGGCTGCACCAAGCAACCGTGCAACGTCGTGAAGGGCACGGTTGCCGAGATGGAGGTCGACTTCGAGGTGGGCTGGGACGTGAGTCAGCTCGACGTAGTGGTGACGGCCTACGCGCTCAACACTGTCATCAACTTCCCCTTGAAGCAGAAGAACGCCTGCATGTCACTCACCAATGCCGAGTGCCCCCTGGACCAGTTCGAGGAGATAACCTACAAGCTGCAGCTGGACATTGACGCCAAGTACCCCAGCGTGAGTAGTAGTGTACGTCCCCCGAGCAGAGCTCCCCGCCACCAACGAGAATAACACAGTCCCATGTCCTTGCAGCTTTCACTCGCCGCGGAAGTCGCTCTCCAGGACAAGAGCAAGAAGACCATGACTTGCTTCAAAGTTAGTTTGCAAGTTGTTGACCCAGCATAAGTTCAACACGTACACGAAGACAGCATTTAATTAATGAATACAATTTTCCAGGCTTTTATTTTTGAAAAGTCTTAATTTTTGCAAACTTTGGGGTGTATTTACATAGTCCGACCTCATTCTGTCCGACCTGGTAATTTCCCCATAATCACAAAATTTACAAAAAAAAAAAAAAAAAAAAAAAAAAAAAATACTTTTTCGGTCATAAATTTTAGGTGTGGAATTTTTTTTACGATTTCTGGGAAGTCACCAGGTTGTACAAAATTAGGTCGGACAGTTTAGCTGCACCGAAAATTTGCCTGCATAGGCTAGTGGTGGCGGCATGCTCTGATGTTCCACACGCGTCGACATCACCTTTGAGGTAGGCAGCCGAACGCACACCCATGTGAATGCGTTCTGTAAATCACCTATCTCACGGGGTTGCGTGGTGCCAACGCCAAACGCACAGCGGGCGCGCTCTTGCGCTTGTCCACCCAACCTTGGAGCGAAGATTCCCTGGGGGACGGGTTCAGGTTCCCTAGGGCAATATTTATCCCCGACCGGCGAGCCTCGGCGGCGAGGGTTCCTCCACATCGCAGCAGGTTATTGACGCGGCGTGGCTCGGCGCGGGGCGGGGTGTGGCGGGGTGTGGCGTGGTGTGGCGGGGTGTGGCGCGTCTGGCAAAAGTACCGCGTATAGTCAGTCTGTGCAGATAAATTAGGTCGCTCTGCTATGTGACTCCTTTGCTCGCCCCGCCCCGCCCCGCTCCGCCCCGCCCCACCCCGCCTCGCCTTGACAGTGGGGTGAGGCTCCGCGCTGCGCTGCGTGCCAAGAGCGGTGTCACAGGCAACCGCCGACAGGCTGCTGTAAGCCTGGCCTACGAGCTTATTAACTCTATTCAGAGACTTTAGGACTGGACGCCTTGTTCATAGTACTCTTACCGGAAATTTACGAAAACACGTCGCAATATGCAGGTATTCCGCTGCAATAAAGCCCTCTCGAGGCGTGAGGCGTCATCTCCCCTTGTGCACGCAGAACCGCAACCGAGGGGTCCTTCACTCAAAAAAAAAAATTAGTGTACACTCTAAAAGACAATCTGGGAAAAAATCAGAGACAGTCAAGACAAAATTAGACAAAAATCAGGAAAAATTAAGGAAACCCACGAAACACTAGAAAAGTTATAAAATATCGGTGTACGCTTGAATTTATAGTGAAGGACCCCTGGCCCGCAACACTGCTACGTGTTCTCTGAAACACCCGGTACCCTCTGAACGCCAACAAGACTTCGTACTAAAAACACCTCCGCCGCCGCCCCGCTCACGCCCCCGCACCGACCCAACTCGCCGCGACGCGGGGCGAGGCGTTCGGGAATATGGCGAGGAATCCTTCGGCGGGCGCTGCTGGGGTCGCACAATAGGTTGTAAACACGGCGTCGGGGCGGAGCGGGCCTGGCCGGGCCGGTGTACAGTCCATTGGCTGACGTTGTATATAAATCGCTTTGGACGCGCAGCATAGTGCAGTCAACGCCATGTAGGTCCCTTGTCTTGACTGCGGGTAACAAACACTTTTCCTGCCGATTGACCACTAATGCATCGTGCCGCACCACTGCCCACCGCCAGAGTGCTTCATCGTCACCGTTGTAATGACCCGCCTCCTCCGGCCGCGATAAATTCACTCCACTCCGGTTTCCGCGCGTGCGTATTCCTTTCTTTCTCCTTCCGGCCACAGGCAGCGGAGGTGCCCCCGCCGCGCCCCGCCACGCCCCGCCCCGCCCCGCGCCGTTACACGGCCATGCCGGTCGTTTAGCCCGCGGGGAGCAACACTTCATCCCAGCAGATTACGGCGAGCGGGGCGGGGAACGTTCAGGACCACCCCCCACGCACACGCCGACCCGTGCCCGGGACCCGGCCGGCACCGGCTCCGTCGCCACTCCATTAAAAATATTAACATGGATTCGGCGGTTGCGAGCGGGCGGAAAGGAGGGAGGGAGGGAGGCGGCGCCGAGACTATCAGCTTATAAACCGCGGCAATGAGCGGAAATTTGACCCCGATACCATTCTCTTTTTCTCGATTAAAAATACAAGTAGGATAGCCTCAGAAGATGCGTGATTCTGAAATCGCGCGCGTTGTTTTTAAGATGCTTAACCTGTGGTCACGGCAGGTTCGCCACATGCGCCACCCACACCCATCGAACGGCGGCGTAGCGTAGCGTGGCGCAGCGTGGCGTAGCGTGGCGTTGCATGGCGTGGCGCGTCGGCTGAAGCTGATCCTGGTCAAAACGGGCACGCAGGTCCGCGCTTCGTGTTCTCGCCCGGATAATTAGTTCCAAAAGCGGCCACGCGAGCCGTACGGCGCCCTTGACTTATTATTCGTATTGCCCACGCGGTCACCTGACAATGCCTGGGACGTCCTGGGCTGGGCTGAGCTCGGCCCGGCCCGGACCTCCCGAACGCAGCGGTATGGCCGTCAAGGCTTGACGCGGCCCTGCGCTGCCGTGCCTGCTACCACCGCCACCGAGGGGGGAGTCACTTCGAAAAATCATTGCACGGCCCCCAAAAAATCACTTAAAAAAAAAAAAAAAAAATCAAATAAAATCAAGAGAAAGGGGTACAGAAAAATCCGGCAAATCGAGAAAAAATTAACATTACATCGAAATGATGTGGAAAAAAAAAGAAATGAGAAATTGGGGTAAAAGATCAAAATCCCCCCCCCCCCCAAAAAAAAAATTCTTTGAAAAATCAAAAGAAAAAAATCAAAAAATCAAAAGAATAAAAAAAAACCACCAATCAGAAGTAAAAAAAAATATTGTGCACATGTTGTATGAGTGATCCCCCCCTCGACAGCCACTCACTGAGTGGAGAAGGCAGCCCGGAGGGTAGGCAACCCTCTCACAATCGTGCGCTGCGGGCTGCGGGTCAGCCCAACCGGTAGGGGGCTATAGAGCCTTCTACTCGATGCGTCATGCCGTGCTCACTCTCCGTTGCCCGGACTGCGGAAGGGCGCCGCTGTGCTGTCCACCGCTGTCCACCGCTGTCCGTCCCGGCCCGGCGGACGGCCCCAGATTACAGCCGGCCCGCGCCACGCGGGTCGCACTGCATCGAATTGTGATTCATCAGGGACTGTCAAGCTGTCCGGGCCGACCCAATGAGGTGTGGGTAGGAAATATTGTTTGTTGCTGTCGGGTTTGCTGTCGGTGGGTCGGATGGGAGCGCGCGGGCAAAAGGAAGTTTTGGAAGGCGGCCGATCGGGGCGTGGCGGGGCGTGGCGGGGCGTTCCCCGAGCCGTGCCGTAGAAGGCGTTAAGGCGTTCCTGCCCGCCCATTCGAGCAGGGAAAGAGATCTCCCGGCGCGGCGCGGGCCCGGCTGGGCTCGATCTAGCTCGGCTCGGCTCGGCACGGCGGTGTTTGAAAGCCCGGCGCCGCATCGCCTTCCAAACGCCACTCCTACGGCGGCACATCCCCGCCGCCGCCCTCCACAAACACGCCCTTCGCATTTGCGAAAACCGAACACTTTCCTTTGTTCGTGGGCTATTTTTGCGCTGCATACAAAACGTCTCCGTCATTCTCCAAATCTCCTGGCTGTCTGAATCAGTTACCGATACTTCCCACGCCGATGCTGCTAGCAACAAAAAGCAACAAAACAAATTGAAAGAAAATGAAATAGAAGAACAAGAAACGAAACAAAATTAAAAAATAAAATAAAATAAAATGAAACATGAAAAAAAAAAAACTGAAAAAAGAGCTGCTGAAACTTGTTTGGTGAAATTGCGAACATTTCGCCGCGGTCACAATGAACCGGTCGGTGACCACGGAACGAAAGCAGAGCCGATGGTATCCGCTTCACCGTCCTGCGACCTTGTCACATCTTGGGATAACTGACAGAACGACGTGTCGGAGCTACTCCGGCCACCTGCCGCACCTCGCTCGGCCCCGGCTCGGACGAAAAATCCAAATCCGGACACGCATTTAGCGATCTGACAGCGGCGAGGCAGGAGGACCGAGAGCGCAGCAGCAGCGCTGAGCTGGGGTCGACCCGCCAGACATATTGGCAGAGTGTTGTGCGGGACGGGACGGGTCCGTGGGCAGGACGACGGCGACCACGCTCAGAGTGCGGGGCGGGGCGGGGCGGGGCGGGGCGGGCGCGCGCCGTGGCTGTGAAAAATGTTTAATGGCAACGAATTAACGATCTATTCTACCCCAGCTCAGCCCAGCGGCCAGAACGTCGGCGGCGCGTCGGCTGCAGCGGTAGAGTAGAATGGGGAAGGCGCGTGTATGTGCGCGCGCGCGCGCGCGCGTGTGTTTGTGTGTGTGTGACTTGTATATAGTGCAGCGGACCTGGGCCGGGCCGGCCTGCCAGGCGGCAGCAGCGCGGTACCGCTCGAGATATCGTTAGCGCCGCATCGACTCATCGTCTGCTCCGAGCAGGCCATTTGCGTCCCTCTTCTCGCCGTCCCTGTTCTCCTCGAAAAGTGACCCAGTCCTTTCCTGGGCGCAAGCGGTCGGCATGTATAACGACTGCGGTGGTGTCAGCACGGTCCGGGCCGGCGAGGGGTTTTATATTTAAATGTGAGAGGCAATTACAAGGCTGACTATGGCACGCCTCTCTCTATCTTTCACTCTTTCGCTCGCTCATCGAAGCAGGACCGTATCGCATATCTTCTGCAGCGCATACTGTATTCTGTCACATATTGGTGTCCACAAAGGAGAGGCAGGTTCGCCCGCAGGATATCGATGCAATATCGGAGCATATCGCCTTAAAGAACGGACGGTTTGCGGTCGTTTCACGCTCCCCACACGCCTAGTCCAAGACCGGTAGAAACAAGGCGGGGAAAATTATCCTGTGCGCGCCGTCATAATCACACCTGGTAGCGGATATGTGTGTCTACGTGTGTGAGCGTGTGTGTGTCCACCCTGTGCTTTGTGTGCGTGCTCGAGGACCGAATATTTATTGCCAATTTGACAGCGACGACAGGGGGAATGACCCACCCTGCTGGTAGCGAGGAGGATCTCTGTGGAGTCGCGACGGCTGGACGCGCGACCCTTTCCACGATGCTCACGCGGCCAAGGAAATGGAGGAGAATGAGGGCGAGCAGGATGACGAACAGGATGAATTAGGAATGGTAAATTGTAAATTTATTGACGATCAATGCAAAGCCCCGCACTGCCTTATCAATCGGCTTCCGGTTATCGTTAACGAAAATAACCTCTTGGGAGAATGAAGAAGAAGAAGAAGAAGAAGAAGAAGAAGAAGAAGAAGAAGAAGAAGAAGAAGAAGAAGAAGAAGAAGAAGAAGAAGAAGAAGATTTAAATGATTTGATTTCTTGATAATTTGACATTACAAATTGCAGACCATTGGATCCTGCTAAGGTATATTACCTTGTCAGAAGAAGAAGAAGAGGAAGAAGAAGCAGAAGAAGAAGAAGAAGAGCAGCGAGATGGTGAAGAAAGAGAAGGAGAAGAAGAAAGTAAGAGACCATCAGAGGGCGTTGTATGGACGTGCATTTATCGAGAGCTCGTTCGCCTACGCTCACCTCGGCACGGCGCGCTGTGTGAGCGGAGCGGAGGGAGCGAGGTTCCCGTGGGTTCCTGTTGTTACTGGACAGGGAGCAGCAGCAGCAGGAGCAGCAGGAGCAGCAGGAGCAGCAGGAGCAGCAGGAGCAGCAGGAGCAGCAGGAGCAGCTAGCAGGCTGCGCTGTGAGGGACTCAAAACTAGAGCGGACCATCAACCATGAAGCCAGAGAGCGACAGGCACTGCGGCGCCACTCTTTGAATCGACAATTCTCTCTCTCTCTCTCTCTCTCTCTCTCTCTCTCTCTCTCTCTCTCTCTCGTCTCTCTCTCTCTCTCTCTCTCTCTCTCTCTCTCTCTCTCTCTCTCTCTCTCTCTCTCTCCTCGCTGTGCTTAGCGGCCGAGCCCACGCGTCTCTTTTGGAGCGAGTGCGCGTGTGGGTTCAGCTCGGTGCGCGCGCGCGCCCCACTGACAACTCATCCCGTGCCCGTCGAGTACGCCCTACTCGCCATCACAGCCGGGCCGGGCGGCTGCTGCTCTTGAAGTTGAAGGCGAGGACATGCAGGCAGAAGGCAGGACGATGAGGGAGGGGGTGGGGTGGGGGGCACTTCCATTTTTATGTGGTGTGCGTGACTCATTGGGACTTAGACAAACTACTAGGCGTAGTAATTTTTTACCAATTTTCAACTCGAAAAAATTGTCATGCAAGGTGTACTCTTTTGGATCGTTTTGAACCCTGTGGAACAACTACATCAAGAGCTAGCAGAACTTTATTTTAGGAAAAAAAAAAAAAAAAAAAAAAAAAAAAAAAAAGGTAATCCGGTGTCATTTAGGGAGATTTTAGGGTAATCCGGGGTAATCCTTGGAAATAAGCACCGTTATCCGGAGGACACTCCAGAAGTAATCCGCGTTAATCCAGGGTAATACGTAATCAGGCTGACACGAAAATTGACAGTCGTTTACCCCTCGGGGGGACCCCTCGCCCTGCCCTGCCCCAAGACGCGGCGTGGACTTGCAGTCGGGAGGGGTGGGAGTGGGGCGGGGCGGGGCTAGCTGACGTCCAACACGCCCACCCTGCCGGAGAGGACAGCAGCCCACCGTATAAACTGCACGCACCACGCCACGGATAGCGAAGAGTGAGAGACCTCGCACATATGCAGTCTGTGCGCGGCCCGGCAGGTCATTCACCTCGTCCTCCTCGAGAGGGAAGAGAACCGCCGCGATGGCCGGGGGTTGTCAGGAACGAGAAAGAAACGGTTAAGGTAATCCGGCTGACAGCCGTTAGGTAATTCGGCAGGGTGTAATCCGGGGAAATTCAAAGTAACCCGGTGTGATCCGGGGTATCCGAGGAAAAAGAAACAGTTATCCGGAAGACACTCCGGAGGTAATGCGCGGTAATCCGGATTACCCTGGCCGGGGTAATCCGGATTACCCCGGCCGGGGTAATCCGTAATCCGGCTGACACGAAAATTGACAGTCGTTTCCCCCTCGGTCAGGAAGGAACGGAGGCCTCCCGAGCAGCTCGCCCCTACTTACACCCCCTCCCCCATTCCTCCTCCCCACGCCCGCGAGTTTGGGTGTGTCTGCGTGCGTACTTCTGAAAGAAGTAGTGCGTAAGGGTGAGAGACAAAAGTGAGGTCGTCCGAGAGCTCTGCGGCTATACGGTGTCGAATGTATATTTTACTCGAGGGGTCCACCACTCTGGTAATCCCGTGTACACGTTCTCCTATAACTACTGGGTAATCTTACTCCCAAGACTCTTCTTTCCATCGTTTTTCGTGCTGTTTTGGGTTTTCCCTCATTGAAATATGCAACATTTTACAAAACAGTCAACGTTTCTTCAAAAAACTTACCGAGAACACTGTAAGTAATCACTGGTAATCAGTAATCGTGTGTGCGCTCCTAAACTGAGTGATGGACCCCTCGATTTTACTCGATTCGAGGGGCCCACAACTCCGAAAAATTTTGTACACCTGATTTCCGGATTTCACAGATTTCACATGATTTCAGGTGATTTCAAAGAATTTCAAAGATTTCAAGTGAATTCACTGATTTCGCGAGATTTCACATGATTTCAAGTGATTTCCATTGATTTCACATAATTTCCATTGATTTCAGTTAAATGTCTACCGAATTCATATGATTTCCACTGATTTCGTGAGCAGATTTCCAACGAATTCAAGTATTTTTGGGACGACCTCAGAAAATACACGCACAGCTGATCCAAATTATTCTCTTAACTACATAATTAAATAGGATTTTTCCTAAATTATTGTGAATGATTTCGATTTATTCCAAATTATTGGAAATTAACTTGCAACTGCCCAAAATAATCACAACTATTTTAATTATTTTTTTAAAAAATTCAGAAGCAAATTTTGCTCTGCAATTGAAAGGGTGGCGTGAAAACATGGAAAATTTTTGCGGCAGTAAACCTCCCGAAGGAGGTTGCGGTTCCCGCCAGGCACAGGGCTTTTACCCCCTGTGGCAGCCAACTGCTTCGGTGTTCCATGGGAACCGGCGCTTTGCTGACTGCGATCCTATCGCGCAATTCGACAGATTTGATCCCCGTACCACCATTGGCCTACCCCTAGAGGTACGAGCGGTGTCAAGGGCGTTAGACTTCCTGATCCCAGTTTCAGAGGCCTTACCTCAGAGGGGTACGCGGGATTCGAACCCACAACCCCGAGTGCCGACACGTAGCCAGAACAGGAAGCGACCCAACGCCCAGAGCCACCGAGCCAACGGCGGTGAGACGTGTTTAATTTCTATTTGACCTGCCATCCAGCAGCGGCCAAAGGAAACGCCAAGCGCGAAAAACACTTTCCCGAGTGCGAGTCGAACTTCGGACCACTCGGTTCGGTGTTGCGCGCTCTACCAGCTGAGCCACGACGCCACGATGACTGTACAGTGCGACGGGTTCGAGCCGTATTTGCCGCGTATCCTGCAGCCTCCAGCCAGGAGGACAGGGCAAATACAACTCGAACCCGTCGTACTGTACAGTCATCGTGGCGTCGTGGCTCAGTTGGTAGAGCGCGCAACACCGAACTGAGTGGTCCGAAGTTCGACTCCCACTCGGGAAAGTGTTTTTCGCGCTTGGCGTTTCCTTTGGCCGCTGCTGGATGGCAGGTCAAATAGAAATTAAACACGTCTCACCGCCGTTGGCTCGGTGGCTCTGGGCGTTGGGTCGCTTCCTGTTCTGGCTACGTGTCGGCACTCGGGGTTGTGGGTTCGAATCCCGCGTACCCCTCTGAGGTAAGGCCTCTGAAACTGGGATCAGGAAGTCTAACGCCCTTGACACCGCTCGTACCTCTAGGGGTAGGCCAATGGTGGTACGGGGATCAAATCTGTCGAATTGCGCGATAGGATCGCAGTCAGCAAAGCGCCGGTTCCCATGGAACACCGAAGCAGTTGGCTGCCACAGGGGGTAAAAGCCCTGTGCCTGGCGGGAACCGCAACCTCCTTCGGGAGGTTTACTGCCGCAAAAATTTTCCATGTTTTCACGCCACCCTTTCAATTGCAGAGCAAAATTTGCTTCTGAATTTTTTAAAAAAATAATTAAAATAGTTGTGATTATTTTGGGCAGTTGCAAGTTAATTTCCAATAATTTGGAATAAATCGAAATCATTCACAATAATTTAGGAAAAATCCTATTTAATCATGTAATTGAGAGAATAATTCGGATCAGCTGTGCGTGTATTTTCTGGGGAATCCCCGTATTCTTTGCACGATTTTGAGAATTTCACTTCAACTGTTCTATTATTTATACCTCCAATGGCAAAAATTTAAACAAAAAGAAATTGTTTATCCATTGAGTACTTTTATTGAAATGGCACTAAGCTTTAAGAATAAATAGGAATCTCAGTCTGTTATGAAAGTATCTAAAAATCTTAAAATATCTCGAATTCGCCGAACCATGGCCGAACAGCTGTTAGTGCACATCGCCCCGCTCCTCTCCCCACCGATTTGAGTGAGTTTCCCGAGACGCTTTTTAAATGTGATTTCATGTGAATTCAATGTGATTTCATGTGAATTCAATGTGATTTCAACAGATTTCAAGTGATTTCAACGGAATTCGTGTGAATTCAAGAGATTTCAACTGATTTCACAGATTTCACTGATTTCAATGAGATTTCAATATGATTTCCAAAGATTTCGGTGGCCTTGTACACCTGAATTCCAGAGTTGTGGGCCCCTCGACTCGATTTTACTCTGTCCACTAAAGCCTGCAGAAAAATCTCCTCGTGTGATAAATGCAGGACTTGGTCGTCGTGAATGCTGAGATGCTTCTCCTCGTAATGAATGGCATATCCAGGGCCAGGGCTGCAGGGAGGGCGGCCGGGCGCGGGCGCTCGCCTCGACAAGCGGCCTGAGAGAGACAGACGCAGCGAGGGGAATGTGGCGTGGCGAGGCGAGGCAGGCGCGTGTTCCTTATTCATCAGCAGGCCGGGCTTGCCTCTCTCTAATATTCCTCATATCGGTTCGTTCCCTCCTCGTCGCACCGCACCGCGGCACCACACTCCTCTCTCTCTCTCTCTCTCTCTCTCTCTCTCTCTCTCTCTCTCTCTCTCTCTCTCTCTCTCTCTCTCTCTCTCTCTCTCTCTCTCTCTCTCTCTCTCTCCCCCGCCCCACTCCAGCCTACGTCGTCTGCTGTGCGGCGGGTCCGGCGCGGCGTGGCCCGGCAACGCCAACGCGTGCGACACGCGACTGCATAGCCGCGGCCTCTCTCTCTCTCTCCCTCTCCTCTCCTCTCTCGCATCCCCCCCTCTCTCCCTCCCTCCCGTCTCCAGCGGCGTCCGGTCCATTCATTCGCACAGGGCGCGCCCGTGGAGCCGGCCAGGCCCGTGCTCGCTCGCCTCGCTCGGCTCGTCGGCTCGTTCGCGCACCTCTGGCCTCGCCGTCGTTCTTCTTGTTGTCCTGGAGCTCGCTCGCGTCTCCCGCGCCCCGCGCCCTGCGCTGACCCGACCCCACCACCACGTACGGCCGCGCGCGCGCGCCTTCAAGTGTTCTGTGTCAGTGAGTGAGTGAGTGAGTACACTGCTGCCAACCTGCCGCGCCTTTCACCGGCGACAGAAGCGCGCGGTGTGGTCCAGTGCAGTGGTCTGTGACGGAAAGTGGCCCCGCGGTGCGCGCCAACACACACACACACGCTCACACGTTCACACACACACACATACTCTCACACACACGCAAAGTGATGCCGTGTAGTAAGTGACCAATCACGCCCAGTTCGGCGGGCGCTGCGCGCGGCCCGTGTGTTTTGCTGGTGATGATGGTGATTACCGCGTTAGCGGACGTGCCCCCGGCGATCAGCCGCCGCCGCCGCTGCCACCGCGGGTCGCCGACGACGGCCACCTCTGTTGCTCGCCGTCAGCCCCCGAGCACCACCAGCAGCAGCAGCAGTGGGAGCTGCCGGCGCCGAGGCGGCAGCACCTCCAGGACAGCAGCTCCGCCGCCGCCGGCCGCCCGCTGAGGGTCCACGCGCGCCCCTGGCCGCGGGCGCCCGGCGCGCTGCTCACGGCGCCGGGACCGCGCGGAAGTCATGTCGTCCGGGGTGAGTCAAAAGTCTGACCTGCTGCCTCTCCTCCGCGTCCTTATCGCACATATGGGGCCCTGCCATCCCCACCATACGACGGTACCGCCATACGTGCGAGAAGGGACAGAGATACGAGAGAGTGAACTTCGGAATCAGCCGGCTGCAGAGAGATAGGAGGCCGCAGCAGCGGCACCCTCCCCTCCATTCATTTGAAACAACGCTTAAAATGACGAGGAAGTGGAGGTAATTACCGCTCTCGAGGATGCCGCCGCCGGCCGGGGGCCGGGCCCTCGCCCTCATGGCAGCGCCCGCACCGGTGCAGCCACGCACGCCCGCCCGCGCTTGACGTTTTCCCTTCCTTAATTTTTAAATGGCCAGCCCGGTTTTAGTTCGTCCGCTCACAGTTCCGTACGGCGCGAAATTCCGCGTGTGCGACGTGGCGCGCTTTTAACAGCGTGACCACGACAGCCAGGTCCGCTTCGGAAATTAAAGGAGAATGCGGCGTCGGTGGCGGCGCCTCGCCTCCCGCAGCGCCGAGCCACGCCGGCCACGCCACGGCCGCGTCAGCAGCTCTTTCAGGCAACTGCCAAACTAGTAAAGACGGCATCGCCAGAGGTCGGGTCTGGTCGGATATGCGTGGGATGGGCAGCGCGCCACGCCAGACGAGTCTCGAGCTGGGCGTTATTACCACGCCGCCGGCGCTATTGGCACGGGACGGGACGGGGCAGGGCGGAGCAGCTCTGAAGACAGGACGGCACTCCCTGCATCCGACCTGTTTGCAGGCCACCTGCCCTGCCCTGCCCTGCCCTGCCCTGCCCTGCCCTGCCCTGCCCTGCCCTGCCCTGCCCTGCCCTGCCCTGCCCTGCCCTGCCCTGCCCTGCCCTGCCCTGCCCTGCCCTGCCCTGCCCCTCCCGCCCGGTCACCCCGGCGGCGGCGGCCCCCGGCTGGCTCTGGCTTGCTGGCTCATGGACTGCTTTGGCTCCTTTAGGAACACCCGCCAGGAGCCCGCCGCGTCCCCCACCCGCGCCCGCCGCGCCGCACGCACGCTTGCGGTATTTTGGTGCCGCAGGGATGCAGCAGCAGAAGACAGACCCTCCCACTCCCCCATCCCATCCCCGCCTCATCCTCATCGTCCCTTAACCCGCCGGGACCACCTCCGCCGCGGCCGCCCCGCCCCGCCCCACCCCGCCCCCGCCCCGCCGCGTACGCACTACTTGATTTTCCGTGGATGTGCATACAAGGTGTTGACTCAATCGTCGTGGTGCGGTCGTGCCAGGTTGGGACGGCAACGCTGGCCGAGCACGCAAGTACGGCCGGGTCCTGAAGGCTTGGACCCGACCCGGCGTGCGTAAGGCCCCGAGAGAACGACGCGGGCACTGTATATATCCTTGTCGCACTCATGGGGCATGTCCATTAGGAGAAAGGGAGAGAGGAAGAGAGAGAGAGAGAGAGAGAGGGCACTACTATACGCTGTTCGGAATCACCCTGCAGCCCGGCCCCAGCCCAGCCGAACCGCATTGGCAGCCCGACCCGACGCGACGCCCACGCGACCATCACCCACTCGCGGGCTGTTCCCGCCGCCCCGCCCCGCCCCACCCCACCCCGCCCCGCCTCGCCCCGCTCCACCGCGCAGCCGAGGCGGACGGCCCGTGCCGCGCTGCTCGCTCGGTCTCGGTGCCGAGGTGCCTCGGTGACCGGCGTTGTGGGCATAACGACCATTACTGCTGTCGCTGAGATGCGAGAGTAATTTCAAACGTAAATATTTCGAAAGCTTAGTTAACGTCGGGAAGCAGTATCAATTGCGGTTTGCGCTCATCGTATAACATGAAAATGTAACTGCACGAACGTGAAACAAAATTATTATGCAATTATAACAGTAGTTTGAGAACAAGAAAATATTAAATGGAATGAAATAGATAGTAACACAAAAAATACGGAGAAAAAAGAAACGTCAGTAACTGAATCTTTTAAAAAATTCGCTCACAACTCGTCGTTAGCCGACGTGAAAAACTCGTCCTCCTCGACGCCCGTCGCCATGGCGACGGTCTGCTGCACGGTGGCGTTGACCAGGTCGGCGACGACCTCGGCCGCGGTGGCGGGCGCAGCCGCCGAGGCAGTGGTCCCGGTGGCGGAGGCCGTGCCGTTGCCGTCGAGGCCGCGGGCGGCCCGGATCTTGTTCCGCACCGACGCGTACAGCACGTAGCCGATGACAGGCACGATGGCCACCATGTAGATGCGCGCGATGACGTGCACGATGCGCGTGCCTGTGCTCATGGAGCCGTAGTCCTTGGTGGTCTTCGTGACGGCGATGTGCACCAACCGCATTGCGGCCGCCGGCCGCAGATCCAGCGAGGCGTGCCATTCCTCAGTGTCGTAGATCTGCCCGAGGACAAATAGTGCGATTTTAGCGAGAAGGAATGTATCAGAACCGCGCGTGGGGGATACAACTCTAAATTTTGGCGTACACATTTTGTATATTTTTGTGAATTTGCATGTAGTTTTGTGAATTTTTATAGAGTTTTTGAGAATTTTCTCTTTAATTTTACAAAAACTGTGAAGTGGCCTCAATTTTCTTGAATTTTTCCTGAATTTTCCTGAAGTTTTGTGAATTTTTCAAAATTCTTCTGATGTTTGTTGAAATTTTCTGAATTTTTCCGAATGACGAAGTGTCCAAAAAATTCTGATTAGTTTCCCCCTCTGAACCGAGTCTCACCACGCCACCGCCAACGCCACCGCGGGGCACTCACCTCCTTGGCGTTCTCCAGGAACATGACGGCGGCGGCCTGCTTGAGCCGCTCCTCCGCGTTGTTGTCGGCCAGCTCGAACATCTCGGTGACGTTGTGCACGTCCAGGCGCTGCACCAGCACCTCGGCGCAGCGCTCCTTGAGGCCGGGCAGGCCGGCGCGGTGCGCGGCGGCCAGCAGGGCGCGGGGCATGCGCTCCGCGGCGGGGGCCGTGCGCGTGTACACGTAGCGCAGCACCTCGTACAGCACCTCGCCCGACATGTCCGCCAGCGCCACGCGCCCGTCGGGCCCCGACCGCTCGGCCTGCGCGCCAAAATCAAAATGCGGCCGCAAGTAAATGATGCAAGGTCAAAACCGACGGGTCCTGGTAATCATGAGTCGAGGGGGAAACAACTCTGAAATTTTTGTACGCCTCGTAGTTCAGAAAAAAATCAGATAATTTCAGGAAAGTTCGGGAGAATTAAGAAAAAAATTACCCCCAAAAAATCACTGAGAATTCCCCAAATTTCACAAAATTTGCACACCAAAATTCAGAGTTGTTTCCCCTCATCATGAGTACAATTTGTCTGATAATGACTGGTAACCGCATTCCCCGAATTTCTCTTTTCGTTGTTTTTCACTCTGTTTCCGGTTTTTCCTCATGAAAATACGAAAAGATATTACATAAATTTCACATTCTACCATAATAACTGTTGGTAATCTCTGGAAATCGGTAATCGTATGAACGCTCTTGAGCCAAATGATGGACCCGGTCGAAACAGTGGGCCTTGCGGACCACCATGACGCTCACCATTTCGTGCAATGCGCCGCCGTACACTTTGAGGATCTTGGAGTGCGCGGGATACTCCTCGTCGGCTGCGGCCAGGATCACGTCAGTGTGCAGACACTTCTGTCGAAGACGAAAATAACAATCGTGAGAGAATTTATATTAGGTGGAGTGCACTGTAAAAAATATTGTTGTAAATTAACAGCAAATTTGTTGTTAAGCTTTTCACTGACTTGTGTTGTTATACAACAACATCGACTAGTAATATAACAACGACTGTTGACAAGTAACAACAAAAGTTGTGTAGTAACAACAAAAGTTGTCTAGTAACGACAAAAGTTGTCCAAGAACAACAAAAGTTGTTCAAGAACAACAAAAGTTGTTCAAGAACAACAATTTTCTTGTTTAAATCAAAAACAACCAGGTTTGTTTTTGAACAACTTTTGCTGTTCTCGAACAACAGGGCTGTTTTTGTCAACAACAGAGTCATCACTTAAACGGTTGTTTTTCAACTACTATTTCTTACAGTGTGGATGCGCGGCAGCATTCGGTATTCGTCCTCACACTGTGAAAAATACTCGTAAGGGTTACGGGAAAATTTTCCATGATGAAAGTCGTAAAATTACAATTTGAAATTGCAAATTTACAAGCACTCCCTATCGACTTGAAATTGGCCGACGAGCAAGAATGGGCTGTCGTAAATTTACGGCATACTTTGTAAATCAAAATTACAAAATAAATGTCGTAAATTTACGAGGATATTTTTCACAGTGGACAGTTGTTTTGAAGAGAATTTCGATCTTTGAACGAATCTGTTGGATCGATACCTCGAGTATGGATTCCGCACCCTTCGCCTTCGCTTCGCTTCTCTACATTTCCGAGTTCTATTAACGCTGTCGAGTCAATAAAAATAAAATGTTTAGTTTCCCTAGCTGTTCTGTTTGATGATTTCAGTTGCTCTCAATTTGTTCCGTCAAAAAATTGTTACCGCTCTCCCCAAACGCTCTCCTATACGAAGTCACCGCGCTATGGACCCGCCAGACCACCAAACCAGACCAACTCTCCGCCTTTCCGGCAGTGAGGCATTTATTATTGACCAAGGCAAATGGCCGCGGGAGTCGCGCCTGCCTGCCCCTGCCGCCCCGCCCACAGGACTCCCGCCTGATCCGGTGACAATGTCCCACCACGCCCCGCCGCCCGCCGCTCGCCTCACCCCGCCCCGCCCCACCCCGGCCTGAGTCTAATGTTACCTTCTAATACTTGTTAAAGGGGGCGTTAATAGCAGTCCGCCGACACGACAAGACAAACCGCCATCTTGCCGCGCAGCCGCTCCGCCTCTAGACCTGACAGGTGGATTTGCCCACGATACACGCCCCGCCCCTCACTGCCTGCAGCATAGGAGGAGCTGGAAAAGACACTGCTCGACCCGCGGGGTGGACTTCTTGAATTTCAGGTGAACTTTGAATACATATTTTATTGATCGAACTTTTGGAATATGTTCTAGATTATATTAAATATTTTCGACAAAATGTGGACTACATTACGAAGCAGCTTGTAACAACGTAGGATGGCACAGAGAGACCAGAAAATTACAATACCAAGTGATTTGAAAACCCCGATGATTTTGTAACAGGTATGCACCCTGCTGGAATCCGATTCTGTACTGCATACGAGGAACCCAGCACCGCGCACGCCAGCCGCTCCACAGCAGGGTGATTCCTCTCAGTGCGGTTTCGTCTCTCTGTCCTTGTTGCACTCATGGGACATAGCTAGAAGGAGAGAGAGAGAGAGAGAGAGAGAGAGAGAGAGAGAGAGAGAGAGAGAGAGAGAGAGAGAGAGAGAGAGAGAGAGAGAGAGAGAGAGAGAGAGAGAGAGAGAGAGAGAGAGCGCTGTCCGGAATCCCCCTGTCAGTCAAAAAGGTACCGGCTGCGAGCTCCCGGTCAACGAATTTTTCATTTTTGATTTGTTTTGGTATGAATATGAGGTGTCTTAAAAAAAATTTGGTGCATGCTTCGGCCATGATACACATTCCTACCGCAGTTTACCCGTCTCAACAAGGTCGGACAAAATCCAAGCCGAACAGCCATTTTCTTCGGATTTCGGGCAAATAACCAGGTGGGACAAAATTAGGTAGGACTATCTAGCTCACCGCGTACTGGTACACCCCTCTGGCTCCCCCGCACACCCCCACCCCCACTCTCTTCCAATTCGCCGCCCCTTAAGCTACCCCCACCCTCTGGGTTCTAGCCGGTCAGCCACGCCGCTCGGACTTGTAATATCGATCACGTGATGGGCGCCATTATCGACATTCCCCGAGGACGGCGACGGAGAGGGCTTCGACGGAGGGCGTCGCGGGGCGTCGCGGGGCGTCGCGGGGCGTCGCGGGGCGTCGCGGGGCGTCGCGGGGCATCGCGGGGCGCCGCGGCGCTGAGGCGAGGTAGGCGAGGTGGAGGTGGGTCGAGTGGTGGCGGCCCACGTGATGTGGTGACGCGACCCGACCGAATCGGTCAGTGTCACCGACATCCCATCCCGGCTGTTCCGGACATTATTGCGCGATGAGAGATGCGGACTGGCTGCGCGGGGATGGATACGCAGGATAAAAATTCCGGACATGGAAAAAAATTGAGTCGTGCATGGTGATCCATAATTATTGAGCAAGCGGCAAAACAGTATACGGAGGTATTTGAATGGTATTACAGCAGCACTGCAAACTTTTGTTTTACTTGACCACTCTTTTTCAAATACCCTGCTTGAGGTGAAACGATGTTATAAATATATCGTCGCCTACTGGCTGGGAGACTTTTCAATTTACGGCAGAGAGGGGACCAGGAATCCGGGAACGAACGAACGAACGCCCTGTGGGCAGAAAATCGTCTGGGCTTGGTCCGCTGCTGGCAGCGAACTCGGCTCTTGGCTGCCTGTTTGGTCTTTATGATTAACGAGAGAGAGAGAGAGAGAGAGAGAGAGAGAGAGAGAGAGAGAGAGAGAGAGAGAGAGAGAGAGAGAAAGAGAGGAAGCTTTTGCGGCGGAAGAGAAAAGGGGGGAGAGAGAGAGAGGCGGCGAGCGCTTGGCCGCTCCGGTCGGGTCTCACCTCCGCGCTTATGCGCGGCCCCGGCCAACCCAGGCTCGGTCAGTATGAATATTAAACGCAACTCCTCCAGTCGACGACGCCGCGCCGCGGTCTCGCAGGGGACCGCGGAGGTCGCGTCAGAAACGGGCATCTCTCTCTCTCTCTCCCTCTCCTCTAATGGGTGCGGTCGCGTGAGACCGAGAGATGGCGGGGAAGCAAGACGCGAGATGACATATCGTAATTTCTGCGCGCACGATGCGTCCGTCCCGGTGCGGGGTGGGTCGGCTCGGCGGAAATAAGCTATTGGGTCGACTTTCGAAACCGCTCGAGAGTGGAGCTAGCGGCACGGGCAAGCGGGAGCGGGCCACCGCCCTCGCCCCAACCCGCCGTGACGAGGCAAAAGCCTACACTGTCATTTGGGGGTGCTCAGTGATTGTACGCCAATGGCGTATAGTTTTGGGCATTGTACGCCTATGGCATACAATGACAGCACACCTATGGCGTATAGTGATAGCACACCTTTTTAGCCCCCTATGCAATGGATCAGAACTGATGTCTGCGGTATCAGCAGCTAACTGCCCGGGGGCTAAAAAGGTGTGCTATCGCGATACGCCGTAGGTGTGCTGTCATTGTACGCCAA
This sequence comes from Frankliniella fusca, assembly GCA_029379305.1. Lineage (NCBI taxonomy): Eukaryota > Metazoa > Arthropoda > Insecta > Thysanoptera > Thripidae > Frankliniella > Frankliniella fusca. The sequence continues at coordinate 1,826,363 of JAHWGI010001285.1, read as the reverse complement.
TGGCGTATAGTTTTGAGCATTGTACGCCTATGGCGTACAATCACTGAGCACCCCCAAATAACAGTGTACCCACGACTCCTAGCGCCTGCTGGGTAGGCAACCGCTCGTGCCGCGTGGCAGGAGTGTGCGGCGGGATTGCCTATATACTCCGCGTCCCCTCGGCTCCTGACCTTGAGCAGTTTGCGCACGTCCGCGGTGATCTCGTGCGCCTTGAAGATGTACCGCGGCACGGTCGGGATGGTGGCGCCGTCCATGATGTCCTTCATCGGGCCGCTCAGCTCGGAGGACGAGCTCCTCCTGCTGAAGAGGGGGTCGTCGTCGCCGAGGTCCCCGCCACCACCCGGGTCGCAGCCGAGGCGGTCCGCGAGGTCAAATAGTTTGTCGGCGAATCCCAACCCAAACCCGCCGTCAGACGTTCGCCGGCTGCCCGACAAGGACGTTGACCGGGACGCGGGTGACTCCGTCGGCGGCGGAGCCGGAGGCATTGTGGGCGGCGGGTCCGGAGGCATTGTGGGCGGTGGCGCCGAATCCGTCGTCGGGGTGCTCTCATCGTCGGCAACCTCGCCGTCCTCGCTGCCGGCGCTGAGCGCCACCTTGCTGGTCCGTGGCGACGGCTCCGGCAGCGTCATTCTGGGTGACAGGCCAAACAGGTCAGACAGCAGGTCGACGTGCTTACCCTCGATATAAACTCTACCTTCTGATACGCTCACCCCGCTGAGCTCTGGTTCCCCACGCTGGCCGTTAAGGCTGTCCTCTCCGGTGTCCCGGCGGCCAGGCCCCGGGCGGTGGGGCAGGCCTGGGGGCGAGGTGCGCGCGGCCAGTGGCTAGGCCACTTACTGACCCGCGGCCGGCTGGAGCGCGCCCCCGAGCCCCGGCGACTCCCACCCCCCGCGGGCCCCGCGGGCCCCAAGCGCTCTGTCACCGCGGCAGTGGGGCACGCGGTCGGACACCTTCACTGCCCGCCGACCGATTCCGCTGCCGGCACTCGTCGCTCTGTCTCTCTCGCTCTCGGGGAGACTTCGGAGGGGTTGCGAGAATTGCCTGTCTCTCTCGCACTCGAGGAGAGCGCCTCGACGAGTGCCGGCAGCGGAATCGCCGGGCAGGCCTGGCGCCCGGCGCCGCGCATGCATAGGGCATAAGAAGCGCGTCGATCGATAAGCAGGTATGCGCGTCGTCGTGCGTCCAAGGGTGTCCAGGGGCACGAGGGTCATGTCGGACAGCAGCGGCGGTCACCCTTTCCCCCCCCCCCCGGCCGCGTGAACAGGATTGATACGCCCGCCCCGCCCCGCCAGGTGGACACAACGAGCCATTATTTTTGTGACGTCTCTCCTTTGGGCGGCGCGTGCTCGGCGCGAGGCACAGCTCGACGCGGGTGGCGCGCCGACGAGCCGGGGCGGTAGCACACCAGACGGCGCGCCTGCCGCCGGCGGAAGCGACGCGGCCAGATCTGGCCGCTGAAAGATGATATACGGCAATTTACAGACCAAACCGAGCATCTTTCCTGACTGACGCGCGAGCGCGCCTGCCTATGTGTGTGTGTGTGAGAGAGAGAGAGCGAGGGGGGGGGGGAGGAAGAGGAGAGGGTGGCGGGTGGCGCCCGCCTAGCGCAGCGGCGCACACGTCCAACTGGGGTAAAAATAAATGCGGGTGGAGTTTAGAAACCCAGGCCGCCTGCAACTGACGCCCGCCGCGCCGCACCGCGCCGCACCCGCCCCTTTTACCTCGGCACGGCTCTGCCTATATGCGGAGGTTACTCACCGCTTCCTCCCTCTCTCTCCCTCTTCCCTCTCTCTCTCTCTCTCCCTCTTCTCTCTCTCTCCCTCTCCCTCCTGCCGTCAAGCGAGCCTCCATCGTAAAGGGTGCGGGACCAATCTGCCCGGTCGCCCCGCCCCGCGCTTCCCCGGTCGCCGCCGGGTCGCTTGCTTTCGCCCTCTGCGCCGAGCCCTCCGCTGAAGGATGACAACAGAAATAACAGCCGGGCCGAGCCGACGCGGACTCGGACACCTGCTGCGTGTCCTGCAGGGGCGCTCTAACCACCGGGCCATAAGCTGCGCGTCGCATGACCTGCGCGCCGCCCTCAAAAACGTCGCTGAAGCGAGGCCTTCCCTCTGTTGACTTCCGGGTCGAAATGGATCCACCCTTCGCAATGCGGGGCAGCGCCACTGCGTCCCGCACGCGTTTTCCGCAGTAAGCAGCGTCCAATATAATCTGTTTCTTCATCAATATCATGATGATGATGATGATGATGATGATGATGATGGTGATGGTGATGTCGGTCGTCGGCCCGGTGCTGCGCGCGTGCCGGCCGCACGTAGACTCTCGCGCTCGGGACGGTGATGCGATGCCAACTGCGGACAGATTCGGAAGAGCGCTCTCTCCTCGCTCTGTCTCTCTGGCGGACTCGTGAGAGGTGCGCCGTACAGGTGCGAGAGAGACAGCGAGGAAAGCGCTCATCTCGTGAATCAGTCTGCGGGGCATGTCGAACTGTGTGCCACGAGCGCGAGCTTGTTAGCAAACAGCCACGGGTCGCGATGTGCCGCCCTCACCTCACCCGCTCCCCACCGCCGCCGTGGTGGTTGGCAGCCCCTCCGCACCCCCTCCCCCGCGGGTGTCACATCTCAGAGCCGCGAGTACTTGCCCGCGCGGCGGCGCCGAGAAAGGCATCGTGAACCCTTTTGGCACGCGCCCAGCCCTGCGCCCTTTCCGCCCTGCGGCGCCCGCGGCGCCCGCGGCCTGGGCCCGCACCTGCTGCTTCTGAGAAAAAAAAGGGAGGGTGGGGGGAAGAGGGCGGCGGCGCGTCTCACGTCTCCTATATACCACCCCGCCCCTCCCCTCCCCTCTCCTCGCCCCCTCCCTTCCCCCCCCCCCAATCCTCCTTCTTGGTTGATTTTCTGCCCGCATTCCCCGGCACTCCCACACGAAGAGACCTTCTACCGCCCCCCCCCTCCCCCCACCCCCCCACCCCCTCCACCTGCAGCTCCACCGACGGAAATGCGACTGGTCTGCAGCAGCTGCTGCAGGACATCAGCACAGGCGTGGTGTTCGCCGCCCCGCCCCGCCCCGCCCCACCCCTCCCCGCCCCGCCCGACCCCGCCCCAACTTGTGGCCATCCCGCCCGAACGGTCTCGTCTCGTCTCCCTCGCGCCATCGATCATTGTCGTCGGCTCATTTCATTACGCCCCACGGAGGCAGCTGCTGGCGGTGCCACCGTGCCGCACTTCCGGTGAGCTCCGATTTAATAAATTCGAACTCAAGTGTTTGAACTTACATTTATTTTTTGTGTTTTCCGTTCTTAAATTAAAGTATTAAGGACGACCATCGCGTGGGCATCGATGTTTCTTTTGTATGTTTTTTTTTCTTCCCTCCTCTGAGTGAATATGTTTTCACGGACGGGACGGGGTGGATGATCCGAATGTAAACAGCGGACCGACGACACGGAGTATGTATCCGTGCCAAAAATTCAAGGTGCGAATCTATTGGCAGCGAAATTACTCTTTACGAGTTGGCAAATGCATTCGTTAACGTGTGTGAAAAATTTATGGCATTATCATGAAGTCAACGAATCTTCTTCGAGCGAGAACGTGTTTCACACGTGTGGCGCCATAGTAGGCAGCTCCCCACTTCTCATCCACCCTGCCCGTCCCGTCCCGGCCCGTCTCGAATAAGGTGCTTCATCGGCCACCTCCTTCCACTTTTTTTTCTTTTTCTATAAAAGCATCCTCACAGCCCTCTCAGGGCGCGCATGCGTGCGTCTGCGGTGAAGTCGGAGTGAGCGGCAAGGGAGGAGGAGGAGGAGAGAGGGTTATAGAAAAACGGGGGAGGAAGAGCGACAAGGGAGGAGAAGGAGCGAGGGGAAAACAACTCTAAAATTTTTGTACACCTCGTAATTCACAAAAATACAGGAAAATTCAGAAAAATTCAGAGAAATTAAGGAAAATTCCCAAAGCACAGGTAAAATTCAAGCAAAAAATCAGAAATATTCAATAAAAAATAATTGTTTAGACACATGTCAAAACTCACAAAAATTATCGAAATTTCACCAAAACAAAATCACAAAATTTGAACACCAAAATTCAGAGTTGTTTCCCCCTCGAGGAGGAGGGGGAGGATGGACAGGGAAATAGGTAGGAGACAGAAGAAGACCCAGACGCCCAGACGCTGCGATGCGACCCGAATAGGCAACCTCCTGTCAGCTCCCATCGGAACCCTAAGCCTGTACTTCCCGGCGCGGCACCAGGCTAGGATCAATCCCCACCCCGCCCTTCCTCCCGGGTGTCACCTGTTCCTCTGCCGCCTCCCCGCTGAGGAGGCGCCGGGCAGAGCCGGGCTGCTTGCGTTGCGCCTCTGGGGGACAGAGCACGCTGCCTGCCTGCCTGCCTGCCTGCCTGCCGGTGTTGAGACATGCGGTTTAAATTTAGGACTTTACGCCTTGTACCGCTGCTGCTGTGTGCCGCCCGCCCGCCCGCCAGCGCTCGGCCAACCAGCCCGTACGCCCCGCCCCGCCCCGCCCCGCCCCGCCCCGCCCCGCCCCGCCCCGCCCCGCCACACGCCACGCCCCGCGGCCATGCCCTGCCCCGCCTCACCCCCCGCGGCCTGCGCGCACGCACACACCTCCTCACCGCCTACAGTCGCGGATGAAACTGGGCTCGTGCAGCTCGTGCGACCCACAAGGGTCATTGATTCACAGGAAATTGGGCTCTCAAAGCTAGGACTCTCACTATATTTTTCTGCCAGGGTAAATTCCTCTTGACTAATGAATATTCATAACAACAATAATTGTCTTTTTTCATTTTTTTCCTATGGTAAAATCTCAATAATGTAAAATTATGACACGATGAGTGGTATGTGGCTTTTTTTTTTCCCTATGACAGTGAGTGATCGGTCTCTGTTTTAACTTTAGTCACGGTATTTCAAATTTCACCAAACTCTGACGTCCTGGGTGCTGTGGCGTACAGTGACAGTATTCTTGTAATTTGAAGTCGGGAATACACCAAAATCGGAAATAAATGCCAATGCTCTTTTTTTTCCTGTAACTATAATCATTGCAGTTCCTTCGCCGGAGAAGCAAAGGTGCTAACTCGCGCCTTCAAAAGGTGCGAAATGATTAGTGCGTCTACAAAGGCACTAAAACTTCTTAAGGCACTAATTTTCAGCACCCTCAGGCCTGTTTAGTGCTTTTTAAAAGGCACTTAACTCAACATTTCTTTAGCACCCCTGCAAAGATGCTAGTTAGCACCTTTGTTTTTCCTGTTTTTCCAGGGGAATTCCCCTTCCCAAGTAGCTTGCGTCGGAGCCGATGGGTCCTTCAATTTAAATTCAAGCGTACACCGATTTTTCTGATTTTTTTCTGGTGTTTCGTGATGTTCCTTGATTTTTTCTGAAATTTTTTGTTTGTCTAATATATCTCAAATTTTTACCGATTTTTCATTGATTATTTTTCTGAATTTTTTATTTATCTTTTTTTCTGATTTTTTTCGTGATTTTTCTTTCAGGGTGTACACTGATTTATTTTTTGGAGTGAAGGACCCCTCGGTCTGAGCCCGGCGCAGTGCGGCGCGCTGAGGCGGCGGGGGCCGGGGGCAGCGCCCCTCGGAGCGCGTGGCGGTGTCACCTGAGCTGGCCCGGCCGGGCGGGCGGCGCGTCGCTGCGCGGCGCTGGGCTTTCCCTCTACCCCCGGGGCTGTACGCGGGGAGCGAGCGTCGCGATGCCCCGCCGCGCCGGCCGGTCGGCGCTCGGCTTAGTGGACGCTTCATAACCTATAACGCCTAATATGGCCCAATCTCAGATTTCGGAGGAGAGGGGCCCGATTTAGAAGGAGTTTGTTTCGGCCGGCGAGCCGGCGGGCGCGGCGCAGCTTCGGGCGCGTCGGGACGGCCGCTCGCGGCGCGCTCGGCGCCCGGCCCGGCCGGCGTTCGGCTGTTTTCGGCCAAGCTAAGCTTAGGAAGCAGGGCAGGGCAGCCGTGGCGGGCACCTTCCGACCACACCACCGCCCCCCGGGCCCCGGGCCTCGGGCCCCGCGGACCTCCCGCCGGCGCTGTCGCTACAACAAGAGAGTTTAAGGGGGAAATGGCGGAGTTTGAGTGATATTTTTAACTCCCCCGCCCTCCTGGCCGCGGCGGGCGGACCGGGCCCGGCCGCGGCGCGGGTCCTGGCCGGCTGGTCGGGCTCGTTTGCCCCGCCGCGGGACTTCGCCACCGTCGCCGTCACTTAGGCCCTTGTTGCTGCGAAGGAACCCCTTTGCGGGGCGGGGGAGACGGGGTGGGGTTGGCGCGACGAGGAGCGGCGGGGCGAGGCGGGGCGCGGCGGGGCGAGGTCGGTGGGGCGTTCTCCGCGCACGGCGCCGAGTCGTTTTCGAGTAGCCGTCTGCCGCGCAGCCTCCCGCCCTCCCGGTGCAGCCGGCAGGGCCTGCGGCGCGGTGCAGTGCAGTCCGCCCCGCGGCCGACCCGACCCGAACCGTCAACCTTGGATACGCGCGTGACGACTCTCTGTGACGAGACGCGCGAGTGCAGTGATCCTGGTGGTAGTGACATGAGCAGCTAGCCGCGCCGAGGCCGCCCCGCCTGTTTGGATACCGCACCCGTCCGGCCCAGCCCGCCGCGAGGCTGGCGCCCGCGGAGCAGCCGACGCGGCAGTGATGTTGCCGGAACCTGGCTGCTGTCTCGCCCTAGGCTTCGGTGAGTGTTGCGGGCGCTGCGGGTTCGTCGCGACGGCGAGCCGCCGTCACGCGTGACGGGTGTCGCTCGTCAAGTCGTCACGGGACCGCGTGACAATCAGCTGATCTCCCGACTGCTGGCCGCGAGCAGCCGCAACCGCCCTTCTCCATCACCCCCGTAATAACGCGCCGGAAACATTACAGAGCGACCATTAGCAACGCCTTCGGGTGCGCGTTTGTGTGAGTGTGTGCGAGTGTGTCGTGTGTCCTTACGGCCTACAGGATTCTCTCTCCTCTTGCGGGAATCAATTTGCCACACACACACACACACACACACACACACACACACACACAAACGCGCGTTCACGAATGAGGCAAGAACGGAATCTGAAACGACCACACCAGCTCGCCTATTGTTCTCATTTTAACCTCGATTTTCTCTCGCCGAGGCCCGCCCAGCCCGGCCCCGCCCCTCGCCCCTTGCAGGTCGTCGTGATGCAGGTCCTCGAGCTCCACGCTCCACCCTGGCCCCGCCATACCCCGGCCGTGCGGGCTTCCGCGAAGCGTAACCGCACCGTAGAGCGCGCCAAGGCAGGTCAGAGGACACGCGTTTTTCCTTAGTCCGCGCAAGTCCTCATTGGGAACACTAAAGCGAGGGGAAAACAACACTCTAAATTTTTTGTACTCCTCGTATTTCAGAAAAAAAAAATATCAGAAAATGGCAGAAAAATTCAGAAAATTTCAGAAAAATTCACAAAAATTGTATGTCAAAATTCACAAAAAATGTATGTCAAAATTCAGAGTTGTTTCCGCCTCGCCCTAAACGTAGGTCAGTCTAGGACTGTGTGATGAGTAGGTGAGGGTGCGAGTAACAGTAGGAGTAGAACTGGTGCTGTAGTGGTGGTTGAGGTTGTGGAGGTGTTGGGGCAGGCAAGCAGTGCTGCCACCTCACGGGGCTTAATCACTGCTTGCCCGCGCAAGGCGCTCGCCCCCCTGCCCCCTGCCGCCCGGCCCGGCCCTCAGTGTGTATTGTCTGAATAGCACGCCCACCCGCCGCGGCCGCAGCTGAACGCATTGCCAACTTTGAAATGAGAAAATCCGGTCGCGCTGCGCGTTGCGTTGCGAGGTGGGACGGGACGGGACGCCCAGCAGTATGTCTCTGAGTGAGCGCACCTTATTATTGATGGCCCTGCCACGTCCGCGTCGCCTCTCTCCCCTCCTCTCAGATAGCCTATCTCGCGCCCATCCGTCATCCTCGTGCAGCGCGCATCCCGCGTTAGCCGGACCCATCCGCCCCGTCACCCGGCACGGTAAGGGGAACGCGGGCGCCTCGCGTGGGCGAGCCGGACACACCGGCCGGGCCGGGCGGTAGCGAGCTATCGGCTGAAATACTCGTTTCGTGGCAGATCTGAAATACGATGATAAATGTTGCGTGCGAGGAAATGCTCGCTGATAAATACAGCTCGGTCGTGCACACCGCCCCGGCTGCAGCTCGTGCAGTGCACACAGAGTGTCCCCGCAGGACGCCACACCCCTCCACCCCACCCCGACTCGCGCCACGCCACGCCACGCCACGCCACCCCCAGCACGCGCACCTCCGGGTAAAACGTTGAGTTATGCGCGGCACGGGGGCGCGCATCGTGTGAGACACAGCGATCGGAATATTATCGATCGGATTCCGGTCGTGACAGACGCAGCGAGGCCTACACGCGGGAGGTGGGGCGGGGCGGGGCGGCGGGGCGAGGCCAGGTGGGGTGGGGTAAGGCGGGGCGAACGCAAGGGCGGTATGGCTTGGCCTGGGTTAACGATTCCGTTTCGCCGTACAAGGATGACAGCGGCAGCAGCAGGCTCCGCTCGGGCCCACGCGCAACGCCCCGCCCCAGTCTGCCCCGCTCCGCCCCACCCCGCCCCGCCCCACCCCGCGCACGACCACGACGCATTTCTCACTACTTTGTCATTCCGCATGTACAGTACCGCCCATCTCTTTCGAATAGAGAAAATAATGCTTCACTCCATTTAAAATCATGAAGTAATCTAATCTTCACAAAACAACAGTTTAGAGCTGCATAAAAACACTGACATCTGAATAGAGTGCAGAAAGACCATACACACCCTAAAAAATAACTATTTTCTATTTATCTCGCTTTTTTTGTTGGATTCGCAGCGGGAAGCATGCAGACGACGCAGGAGTTGAGCCCGCGTTCAGCCGAGCCGGCGGTGCTGGACACGGTGCTGGCGGGGCCCGGGGAGCCGCTGGGGCTCGGGGAGCGGGACTCCCTGCGGGGCAGGACCTCGCCGGCGGACCCGCCCGCGCCCGCGCCCGCGCCCGCCCCGGGGGACGCCGTCCTGCGGACCCTCCAGGGGCTCACCATGACCGTCAAGCAGGAGGACGCGGAGGACTCGGCACCCTCCTCGGCGGCCGCGGCCCAGTCCGCGTCCTCGCCGCAACGCCTCGCTGAGAGCCCGGCCTCCAGCAGGCCGCTCTCCGCCTCCTCCAGGTCCAGGTAAGTGTCGGCGCGCGGGCGTGCTTACCGGTGCCGGGTAGATACTTTTGTCCAAGTCACAACCTCACAAAAAAAAGCAACAACTAAAAACAACAAACAAAAAAAATTGTGCCCAAGCAAAATATTTGTCAGGAGTACTAATTTTTTTACTGTACAGATGCAGCAAATTTTGAAGCTACAGTGCTAATTTTCTAGCTACCCGGATATTTATTTTTCCACTGTTTTAAGTAATAAGCCGTAGTGCTAATTTTTTTACATGTAATTTTGGATGAACAATTTTTTTTCTTGTCTTGCTCTCAATACAAACTTTTTGCCAACATTCGGTATGTTGTAACCCAACACAGGCTTCAAAACGTCCCAAAAAGCTGATCTTACATGGCACAAGTATCGAGTTGAAACTTAGAAAAAAATAATTTTCCCATGTACAGAATTTTGGAATATACACTCCATTCAAACCTAAAATTAAGGTGATCCACTCATCGATGTAATGCGACTGCAAACTGCTACCGCTAATGCGTGCTTTATCTTCCACAGCCCGTCAGTGACGATGGACAGGCTGAGCCCGGCCATGACTCAGCCGCAGCAGCAGCAGCAGCAGCAACAACAGCACTACCACCACCAGCAGCAGCTGCAGCTGCGCCAGATCCACCAGCGGATCAAGGAGCAGCAGCAGCAGTTGCAGCAGCAGCAACAGCAGCTGCAGCCGCAGCAGCGGGAAACGTACCGGGGCACCGAGAGCGGCAGGGGGAGGTAAAGCGAACTGCGGCGAACACGGTTGTGCATGCTGATAGCTGACAGCTCCGATGCGAGGACAGCCCTTCTCTAACGCCGCGTCCGCTCTTCCGCAGAGGCCGCCGGCGTTCTCGCTGGAAGCTCAAGTTCCACCACCAGGCGCTGCCGCCGGAGTACCTGGACCACTACGAGGCGTCCCTGGCGGGAGGCGGTGCGGGGCGCGGCGGGCGGGACAGCGGTGACGACAAGGCGAGGGTGATCGGCAGCCGGGCGCCACGCAACCCTGACCGCAACAAGAGGCCGGCGCCCGCCGCCAGCAGCGCCCCCGCCGCCCCCGAGCACGCTGCCGGCCCCGCGGCCGCGGCCGCCCCCAGCCCCGCCGCCGGCGCCGTCCCCGTGCTGCCGCCCCTCGCGCCCAAGCCGGCCAACGGCGCGGACGCGGAGGGCGCGTTTCCCTCCGCGCCGCTGCCCATCCCGGTGCCCATGCCCTTCGGCCTGGAGGTGCTGACCCGCTACCAGGCGCTGCTCGGCCAGGGTAAGACGGACCTGGACCCGGCCGCCTTCGTGGCCGGCAACCTCATGAGCATCATGTCGCAGTCAGGAGTGGGGGGTGGGGGCGGGGCCGCCCCGCCGCTCGAGCAGGACCCGCAGGCCAACGGGCAGCGCGCGCTGCTGTCCAGCCTGCTGGGGGCGGCCTCAGTCGCTGCGTCCGCCTCCGCCGCGGCCGCCGGCCGGCGCGAACCCCTCGACGTGTGTCGGGTGCTGCCCCCGGCCGCGGTGCCTGCCTCCAAGGTCATGACATTCCAGGACCTGCCCTACATGGGGGAAATGACCCTGGACAATATGAAACCGCGGAGAGGGCGGAAGCCGAAGAAGGCCGATATCTGCCACCTCATCTACAAGAACTACGGCACCGTGTTCCCCCGCGACGTGGAGGAGGAGGCGGCGGTGGCTTCCCCCGCGCCCGCCGCCGTCCCCGCCCCCGCCCACCTACCGGTGCGCGCCGCGCCCGTGCCGCCGGCGATGCCTCCTCGGCTCAGCCGGAGCGACGTGCAGAGCCGCATCATCTCGAGCTTGCTGGAGAAGCGCCTGACGCAGGAGGAGCAGGCGCAGGCGGCGCTGAGCGCGGCGCGGCCGGCCGGCGCGGAGGAGCCGCTCAACCTGTGCGTCCGCGACCACAACCCGCTCAAGATCAAGCTCCTCCGGCGGCACGGTAACTTCTACGAGTCCAACGGCAGCAGCGGGGCGCCGGCGGCGGCAGCCTCGCCGGGCGGCGTCAAGTCGGAGCCCGCCTCCCCGGAGAGCGAGGTGATCGAGGTGGACGCCGACCCCAGTCTAGTCAACCAGGAGGACGATGACGAGGACAACGAAGAGGAGGAGGACGACGAAGACGGCAAGGCGGGCGCGGAGGAGGTGTTCCCGCCGCAGAACATGCTGTACTGGGGCGGGGCCGGCGGGGCCGGCGGTGCGGGCGGCGCGCAGGCGCACCCCATGTACGTGCACCCGCTGCTGTACGCCAAGGGCTTCCCGCCGCTGCCCGCGGGGATGGCGCAGCTGCCGCAGATGGCGCAGCTGCAGGTGATGTCCCCGCTGCCGCCCCTGCCACCGCTGCTCAGGCTGCCCGGCCTGGAGGACGAGCCGATGGCGGTGCCGTCCCCGATGGCCGCGCCGCCGTCGCGCGCCGGCCGCCTCGACAAGCAGCAACAGCAGCAGCAGCAGCACTCGCCGTCAAGGCCGTCCTCCAGGTCAGGGAGATCGAGCGCGGGCGGTGGCAAGGGTCGTGCCGTCGCCTCCACCTCCTCCTCGCCGGCGGCCAGCCCAGCGCCCAGCCCGGGACCGGGGCCGGTGCCCAGCCCGCCCAAGAGGAAGCGATCCGCCATATTCATTCCCCCGGTACCGCCGGAGAGCAGCAACAACCCCACCACTGAGGTAAGACACCCGAAAAATCTCGCAATGTCGTAAGACAGTTGGACATGATCGTTTTGTTCACGCCTTCCTTTATTGGACTTCTAGGTCAGTATCTGCAAGTTCAAGTTTACCGGCGGAGCCAAGCCCAGCCTCCAGGAAAAGAAAATGCTCTCGGTGGACGCAGGCGGCAATTTCCGGTACTACAGTGGCACGGGGGACAAGTCCATGAGGGGATACGAGTTCTTCCCGAGGGAGTCGATGCAGCAGCAACAACAGCAGCAGTTGCAACTACAGCAACAGCAACTTCTTCCAAAGCCGTACCCCGCTCAGACGCCACCGCAACAGGAGAACCTGCGCACCCTTCTGTTCCAGAACGTTATGGAGAGCTTGCACATGCCCCAGCAGGGCCTGCTGGGCTTCCCTCCACAGCAGGTGCGGCAAGCAAGTACTTCGTGGGGTGGAGGTGTTTAAGGTGATAACGCGCTTAACATTTCTTATCGTGCTTTTGCCTAGAATTCTCTCTCTCACGCACTGTGTGCTGCTCCTGGTAACACGAGAAGGTCATCGCCACGATTTCTGGTCCACTAACGTGACCACTCGCCGTATTTTTCTCGAGCATCTCTGTGCGATGGCGATGACAGAAGTGTTACCTGGGCAGGGCATGCCGTATCGGCGCGGACCTCACGGACTCCGTTTCCTTGCTGCAGGTGCCCCGCGCGGGCGCAGCCCTCGCTGCGGGCTGGGACGTGGACCCGGACGCGATGCAGCAGATGCAGCAGCAGATGCAGCAGCAGATGCACCATCACCAGCGCCATCTGGAGCAGCACCAGCAGCCGCAGCACCTTAACGCGGCTCGTAAGCGGAAGACGCGCAAGTCCATGGAGAGAGAGAAGCTGGAGAAGACTTTCAAGGAGAAAGGATTTCTCATCCAGACCCAGCAGCTCGAGTCCGCCGAGGGCGCCACCTACTGCAAGTTCCGTCAGCTGCGCAAGTTCACGAGGTACCTGTTCCGCAGCTGGAAGGACTACCTGCCGGGCGGGGTCCGCGAGGTGGAGGACGGACAGGCGCAGAGATGTGCGGGGCCGCGACCGGGGCCGGCTCTTGTCGACGAGCAGGAGCGGGCAACGCCTGCGGCCTACTCGCTGGCCCTGGGAGAGGGGGACGCCGCCGTTGCAGAGGCAGTTGCAGACGGTGTTGATGGCGACCTGCTGTAGCTGGAGGTACAAAAACTTTGCCGAAAACTGATAAAGTTGGTAATTTATTGTTGGACTCGGGGTTCAAAAGGCTAAAGGACGTCTTCGCGGGGAACCATCTGTGATTTTTGTGATGTGTATGGCGAATAGGCAGTTTGCGTTGTCTGTGTGAATCTTGCTCAATGCCCTGACATTAACAACTGTTACCACTCTGTGGAATCAGGATCACATCCTGGGGTCAAGGACGTGGTTAATTTCGAAAAGATCTCAGTAATGCGTATTGTTGTACATACAATTTTAATGACAAGACTGTTAGCTCATTTTATGTCCCGTAGAGTAACTTTGTACATAGTCCAAAGCGCCTAAACCTATCGTAAACAAGGTTAGCTACTTTTATTTCAACCACACACAGTAGATATTTTTTTTTTTCACACTGCGGTGCCAATCTTAAACTCTCTATGCATTGTTATCCATATGGTAGGCTTTGATCATAACTATGTGATCAATCAGACCAGTGAACCGTGTGCATTTAATGTTATTCATGTACAGAATTCAACTTTTTTCTTTCTTTCTTAACTGTGATTCATTGTGAATTATTGTTACTGGGGTGTGATGGATCAAGAGAGCAATAATTGTTACATGCCCTTGGCTCTTTAGGGCTACATTGGGATCACTAATTAATTCTTAGAAAGGGGCCTACCCTCAAATTATAATGAGCTGTGATTTGCAATGTATTGTTGTACCTTTTCATGGTATTGTGATTGTAAAAGAATTAACACTTTTGTTTTAAATCATTGGATATTGTGTCAGTCTCTTCTTTAGTTTAAAGATATTTAAAAAACCCAAATGAACACAGTTAGAAGTTTGGTTTATAGGAAACAACAAAAGAGAGATTTGACTGATATTTAATTTGAAGTAGTGTTATTATTAATTCTGTTTTTTTGCAACCATCTGTCACTGATATATTGACTGTCTTGCGCACTACAGAGATGTACAAACAGAGGACACAGTCTGTAAATGGTATCCAAATTTATGTCTAGCTGGACTGCATTAGAATCATTTCCTCTAACCAAGTCAGAATTAATCTATTAAATTTAATTTTTTAAAAATAGGAAGTTTACTGTTTGCACAGCTCTAGTGCTCATACGATTGTATCTAGTCCATTTACTAATAAATATTCTTCAGAAGCAAAACTTAAAAATTTGCCTTTTTCATGTAAAGAATACATTTTGTTAAATATTTATTGTGAAACACAGGTGTCTTCAGACAAAAGGCATTACTTGAAAGTTGATGAGTTATTTTATTGCATTGCGTTTTGCCATACACAATAATTAATAAATTTATAACATTTTCTTAAGCTACAGTGGGTGTAAACACTTGGAAAATGGTAATATTGGAGGTTTAAAAATTTCCATCTGAAATACATTTCAAATTGTACAATACCAGTAACTTCCAGTTCCATTTGATTCACGCATAATACATATTGCTGTTGTTAGTGGCCTCAGCAGAGCAGTGCTTGATTTGTCAACTGATCAATAGATTAAGACCAGTCTAGCTCGGAGTTGCCCCCAAAAAATGGAGATAAGAGAAGGGAAGGAGGTTTACCAAAGCAAAAAGAAAAGCAAAATATTTAGACAAGTAGAAAACGAACAGCAGGCCCTCACTTTCCGGACGTATGTTAATTGAATATTGAGACGTCACACTTTTATTCCTCCTCAAACAGAAAATATTCAATTATTGATTCGGTATTGTGCATTATTTGTACCACATCATCCATTATTGCATCCTTCAGAGAAAGCTACTGAAGACAAGGAATGAGATTGTCCTCTCACTATAAACCGCCTATGATAAGATTAACTCAAAATGCATGTTGAAGATATTACAAAATTACAGAAATCTATAACAAAGATATATCACAGAATGAAATTCACGATCACAGAGTGCCATAACCAGTTGTAGGTCTGGCAGTTAAAATATCTACTGTGTCGGAAAGCCAGGTAGTCTATCTACCTGATAATACCACTCAAAATGTGCTTGGAATAGGTATGGGAGGGAAAGGATACTTCAACTGGAATTTTTGAAAAAATTTGGTTGTCTTGTGGCAACTGCTGATAGGAAAAAATGTCTCCTTTACAACTCAAATCAATCTAAGTGGAGTTCACGTAATATTTGAAGTTATGAGCGAGACAAGAGGACCCAAGTGGATCCACACAGGGGATTATTTAGGCGCAACCATGTCAGTAATGTTTTGAAAAGTGGCAGCCTAGACCTCTACCTACTGACTAGGCGTTTTCTTAGGGGAAGGTGGGAGGGGGTAGGAGAAGTCCTGATGCCTCCCCTGTCTGGTAATTGACTTTACACATTGAAGTCTCTTTCTATCCGTGTGTACTATTACACAATGAACATGGTACAGTTGGTGAACTTCGGTAAGACACAAATGGCATATGAAGTTCTCAGATAGAATTGGCTGGAGTTTTTGAGTATCTAAATTTTAAAAGACTTAAAGTAATTCAAGCTGCGCCAGTGAGAGATGCTAACACTATGCTGGAAAGGGAAAATTATTGTGCAAAGATCACAGAAGCATGAAAGTTGGACAACTCCAAGATATTCGAACCCTGCATTTGCTTAAGATAGATGATACTTTCTATGTGTGTAAAGGGTATTAGCCTAGCAAACTGCACCACAAATCATTGTCATCGTCTAAAAATTGTATTTCTTTTTGCCTATGCCCTCGTTGTTTAATAATTTGAGAACTTGAGCAAAATTATTCCTTGTTCAATGGGGAATGGGAGAAAGTAATTAATTCTCAATTTTCTAATTGAGGTCAATGATCTAATTTAAGTTCATTAATGCCATAGAAGAGACCTCATCCACAACTAGCCCTAATATTAGAGAGCAGTGTTTCTTATATTATGATGGATTTAAAAAACTATGAAAGATACGTAATTATTGCTGACCATATTACATTGGTTCAAATATTTTATGATTGTTTCCAAGAGTATCCCCTGGTATTCTAATCTATGTATAAATCACACTACAGAGATATGAGGCTTAAAGCGCAAGAAAATGCAGAAATTTGATATGTACAAGATCTGTGTAAGAATAAACTTGCTCAGCCTCCAGTGCGTAAGAAAATATGACGTAGATTAGACTATGATCATATATAAAAAATCACGATAGTAACCTCATTTCTTTGAAAACATATTTTTTACAAAATAAATTAAAATAAAATACAGTGCATAACAGTGAAATAACGTGAATATAAATTTATGAACGAGTGCTGAACAAAATGGAATACCTTATGACATATATTTGTGTAAAATAAAGTGCATTTTTGCAACCCAAATGGGTAAACAATATGTAAATCGCCGTTTCATTTTTGGCCGCCGGTCTAATGCACAGTTTTCAACTACAATCTGGGAAAGGTAGATACTAGAAATGGTGGCCAACCTGAAAACATACTGTTCACTTGATCCCAAACATGTCTACAATAGTAGGCCCTACTTCTTTACATTATTTCTAAAGGAGACTATGGACCCCATTGCCAGCCTACTTAAACCGAAAATGGTTTTCAAGAATGATTCTAGTTTTTCAATAAAGTAGCACTAAATCATTTTGTTCCCAGATATCTATTCATGCTTAAAAAAAAAAAAATAATGAAAATATCATAGAGTTTAAGAAAATGGGTTTTTCTTTTCACTAAGTAGAGGGAATGACCAGAAAGTAGGAACTTGAATTGAAAGTGAAATGTTTTGAAGGGGTAAGAAGCTTGTCTAGCTCGAGACACAATATCATAGGCAAGCTTAATGTAAAGAAAACGGCGCTCTTGTGAGATTTTACACTAGATTTTAACGTCGCCCTGATGACCCGTCACTTACTACAATCACAGGATGTTTCTTTTAGCGCACATGTATTGAACACAGAAGAAACTTAAAGTAAACAGTCAGTCGATAGAGTTACACAAAGTTTTGTGGGAAACGGGCGCGTGACCAGTACCTTTTGGTAGAATAGGCCTCAGAAAGACGAAAACCGCAAAATATATATTGCGGAAAAACGTCTTGGAAAGGCCTAGTCGAAGTCGACGATCTATATGCCTTGCCTTACCTTACACCTTATCCGCTTATCCGCCCAATTTCCCGAAAAGCATTAGTAATACGAACTAGAAGTGGTCCTATCTATCCAATGTTTTATTCGTCATAATCCTTTTCTAGCCTAATGGAAGATGTTTTTTGAAAAATATACTATTCTAGAAGTTTTGTGTTGAGGGTTCTACAACATTTTGTAAATATGGTGCCATTAAAAATTACGTTTTATAAACTATTCGGCTTAATTTTAAACATTTTAAAACAATACAGTAAGAATGAACTCACAGCAGATATTATTAACGGCTTGAGTATGCCTAGTGGTCTTACTCCGATCAACCGCAAGATATCTAAAGATTCACAAGAAAATATGGAATATGAAAAGTGGTGAAGCTCCAAAAGAAATAAGTGATTGGGATCATTTCGTGTTATAAAAGAGAAGTTTAAGCAAACTAAATCGCTCCGTGATAGGCTCGCTCTTTTTTCTTCAACGTACATACCAAAAGGATGTGCACATTACAAGACGACCTCTTCTAATGCAACCTGTACAATCTCGTGCTCGTAGTGTTAGGGGCTGAGGTCATTTGAGCACAGTACAACTTTTATACTGTCATGGAATAGAAGACCTTACGTTTAAGTGAAAGCTGAAGACCGTGCATTTTGGTGCTTGTTGATTGGGAACGCACGTACCATTTCTACATATCCCAGCCTATCATCTCGAGAAGAGTGAGACGCACGTTTCATGTGCTTTGAGGTAATGGACGCACGCGGTGTTTCCTCTCTCTCTCCCTCTCTGCCCTTGTCGCACTCATGGGTCCCGGCCACAAGGAGCGAGAGAGAGGACCCTACTGGTTCCGCGACTCGAGCTCCTCGCGGGGCGTGGGCGAGCGCGGCGGCGGCAGCGGTATGGCGTGCTTCTGCGCCAGCATCTGCATCAGCGTCAGGATGGAGTCCGTCTTCTTCTCCACGCCGGTCAGCTGCGGACAGGACGGGAGGGGGTCAGGTCAGAGCGTGCTCAGTGCTCGAGTGCGAGAGAGACAGCATTCTCGCACCCCTCGGGAGTCTCCTTTAGAGCGAGAGAGACAGAGCGACGAGTGCCGCGGCAGCGGAATGGCGGTCGCTGCTGTGGGGGGAGCGGGGCCTTCAGGGTGGGCCAAGCCGTCCCGCACGGCAGCGGTGCACGCCGGGCCGGCCTACCGTGGAGCCCGCAGGGGCTCCACCCGGCTGCAGTCCTAGAGTCGATCTAGGACTCTGGGCATGGGCCCGGCACCCGGCACCCGGCACCGGGCGGGCAGCCTGGGGCAGCGCACGGCCACCGCACCGCCTTATAGGCTCTAGTCGTGGAACTATAGACAGTGACCGTAACCGACGGTTTTTTTCAAAAATCGAAAAACGCTTTGAACTTTGAAATTGAAAATGTAAACGTTGTTTGATAACCGGTATTGATCTTAATTTTTTTTCCATATCGATTATTGATTTAATTTTTTGATGACCTCCACGATTTTGTGACAGACACTCATGTGGTATCAACAGGCTTAAATCGTTGGTGGTCAATAATCTAATTGGATTTTAAATTCTCGGCAAACTGGTGGTTAGTAATCTAATTCGATTTTAAATTTTCGGCAATCGCAATCAGTATTAAAATTTGACAAAATTCAATTATCAAATGTCTTTTATTTTGTCGATATCGATTTTTGAAATGAATGAAACTCGACCTTTTACGATTATCGATTATCGAGAAGATCAAATCAAACTTTTGATCAATCGAAAAATAAGTCCAGCACCGCACCCAGCCGCAGCCGGGGCCGCGGCAGCCACGCTCGCTCCACTCACCTGCTGCTCCAGCCGGAAGAGCCTGGCCCCGATGGTCATGGGCTTGAGGTTCCCCGCCCGGTCGATGCCACCGAGGTAGCTGCCGGGCTTGCCCAGCGTCTGGTCCAGGCGCCGCTGCAGCTCCTGGAACAAGAATGAGGGGAGCTTCACCGCCGGCCCGCGCCAGAATTTACATGGACGTCTTAAACTTGATCTATTGTCTCCTCGGCTGTATGGCGACGCGGAGCCGCAGGGAAAGGGGCAGTGGAGTAGCTTGAGTGGGTGACAGTTTGAAAGTTGCGGTAGGTCAGGGTTCCGGCCCCGGCCCGGCCGCGGCCCGGCCCGGCCCGCCCCTCGCAAACTTGCTCAGTCGGAAGAGAAAAGTTTAGCTGTGTCAGCGTCAGCCCTTGAAGACGTACCCCACACCACCGCAAGGCCGCTCCCACCCCGTTCCCTTTTTCCCCACAGGCTGCTCGGGCGAATCAACAGTATTATTTTCTCGGCTAGGAAGTCCTTTAGTAGGGTGCAACCGAGGGGTAAACAACTCTGAATTCGGTGTACAAATTGCGTGAATTTGAATTGAATTTGTCTAAATTGAATTGAATTCGTTTTGAATTAGCTTTGAATTTTTTGAATTTATTGCAAAGTTTTTTTTGAAATTATTGTGATCTTTTTGTGAATTTACTTGAATTCGTTTTAAATTCGGGGATGACCCAGAAAATACACGCACATCTGATCCAAATTATTCTCTCAATTACATGATTAAATAGGATTTTTAGTAAATTATTGTGAATGATTTCTATTTATTCCAAATTATTGGAAATTAACTTGCAACTGCGCAAAATAATCACAATTATTTCAATTATTTTTTTTAACTTTTCAGAAACAAATTTTGCTCTGCAATTGAAAGGGTGGCGTGAAAACATGGAAAATTTTTGCGGCAGTAAACCTCCCGAAGGAGGTTGCGGTTCCCGCCAGGCACAGGGCTTTTACCCCCTGTGGCAGCCAACTGCTTCGGTGTTCCATGGGAACCGGCGCTTTGCTGACTGCGATCCTATCGCGCAATTCGACAGATTTGATCCCCGTACCACCATTGGCCTACCCCTAGAGGTACGAGCGGTGTCAAGAGCGTTAGACTTCCTGATCCCAGTTTCAGAGGCCTTACCTCAGAGGGGTACGCGGGATTCGAACCCACAACCCCGAGTGCCGACACGTAGCCAGAACAGGAAGCGACCCAACGCCCAGAGCCACCGAGCCAACGGCGGTGAGACGTGTTTAACTTCTATTTGACCTGCCATCCAGCTGCGGCCAAAGGGAATGTCAAGCGCGAAAAACACTTTCCCAAGTGGGAGTCGAACTTCGGACCTCTCGGTTCGGTGTTGCGCGCTCTACCAACTGAGCCACGACGCTACGATGACTGTACAGTGAGACGGGTTCGAGTTGTATTTGCCCTGTCCTCCTGGCTGGAGGCTGCAGGATACGGCAAATACGACTCGAACCCGTCGCACTGTACAGTCATCGTAGCGTCGTGGCTCAGTTGGTAGAGCGCGCAACACCGAACCGAGTGGTCCGAAGTTCGACTCCCACTTGGGATAGTGTTTTTCGCGCTTGACATTCTCTTTGGCCGCAGCTGGATGGCAGGTCATATAGAAGTTAAACACGTCTCACCGCCGTTGGCTCGGTGGCTCTGGGCGTTGGGTCGCTTCCTGTTCTGGCTACGTGTCGGCACTCGGGGTTGTGGGTTCGAATCCCGCGTACCCCTCTGAGGTAAGGCCTCTGAAACTGGGATCAGGAAGTCTAACGCTCTTGACACCGCTCGTACCTCTAGGGGTAGGCCAATGGTGGTACGGGGATCAAATCTGTCGAATTGCGCGATAGGATCGCAGTCAGCAAAGCGCCGGTTCCCATGGAACACCGAAGCAGTTGGCTGCCACAGGGGGTAAAAGCCCTGTGCCTGGCGGGAACCGCAACCTCCTTCGGGAGGTTTACTGCCGCAAAAATTTTCCATGTTTTCACGCCACCCTTTCAATTGCAGAGCAAAATTTGTTTCTGAAAAGTTAAAAAAAATAATTGAAATAATTGTGATTATTTTGCGCAGTTGCAAGTTAATTTCCAATAATTTGGAATAAATAGAAATCATTCACAATAATTTACTAAAAATCCTATTTAATCATGTAATTGAGAGAATAATTTGGATCAGATGTGCGTGTATTTTCTGAGGTCATTCCTTAAATTCGCTCGAATTTTGTTTTGAATTCGTTTTGAATTCGCGTGAATTAGTTTTGAATTCGCGTGAATTAGTTTGAATTAGTGTGAATTTTGAATTAGTGGTGTACATCAAAATTCGGAGTTATTTACCCCTCGGGTGCAACGCAGATTGAGGGGTGCCGGTGTCGGGCCGGGGGTCGCGGCCGAGGTCGGGCCGGGCCTGCATATGCGGCCTGCTGGAGTAATCGCACTATACTTGCAGCAGACTGCACCCAATGGCGGCGCTTGGCGCTAGCAGGGCGCGCTTGGGCGGGGCGGGGCCTTGTCAGACCGGTTAACTCTGTCACCCTGCGTTACAGCCTCACCCGCGTAAAACGCAACGCCGCTGGCCGCTCGGCCGCCCGCGTCGCTGTAGCCTGCGGCCTCTCTGGGGGTGCACACGGGGTCCTTTTAAAAGTTTCCTCTAATTTACCCGTCTTTCCTCTCTCTGCTCATAATGCCTTTTAAGGGGGAGAGAAGGGCAGTGAGTGCTCTGATGGAGGTAATGGCAAAGCCTCAGCCTGCTTCCCTGCGCTCCGCGAGCCCTCAGTACCTGAGCATCCCGCCCCGCCCCGCGCCGGACACGGCAGCACTGTGGCAGCCGCATTGCGGCTCATGGCCTTTTCTATTATTCTGTCGGGGATCATTCCAGGAGTGAGGCGCTGCGCGGCGAGGCGCGCGCCCCACCCCGCCCTGCTCAACCCCTGCCCGCCCCGCCCGCCCCGCCCGCCCCGCCCGCCCCGCCCGCCCCGCCCGCCTCCCCCCGCCCCGCCCCGCGGCTGTCAGAGACACGATGTCCGCAGCGTGGCACCCACCCCCACCCCGACCCCGCCCCTCCCGCGCACCTCCTGCATGTCCTCGGGTCATATCAGCTTTCTGCCCATCCCGGCCCCGGCCCCCTGTCGCGAGTCACGTTTCGCGGGGCGGGACGTCGCGTCACCCCTGCCTAATCCTGTCTGATTCCGAAGATCACTCTCGGGCGTCCCTCCTTGTCACACTTGTGTGGGGCGTGCCTTTTGCAACATATGTTCAGACCAGCCGAAAGTCACACTTTTCCCCACCCCACCTCGTCTGTGAACTCCTATGCTGCCTGTGCTAAGTACGACCATAGGCTGGTCTTACTATAGGGGGCCATAGGTCCGACAAGGACGGAGGGACGAAAGCGATCCTCGGAATCAGACGGCTGCGTCACGAGCATTGAAAGTCAACTCGTCCTTATTGAACACAAAGTAGCGCCAAGTGCGCCAAAAAAAAAAGAGGGAAAAAAAGGATACACGTACACCACAAAATCAATCAAAAATCAGAAAAAAATCGAAAAAAAAAATCAGAAAATTAGTAACAATCAAGGAAAATAACGAAAAGCAGAAAAAAAAAATAGAAAAATCGGTGTACGCTTTAACGTATAGTGAAGGACCTCTGGGCGTTACCCCCATCTGGGATGCCGCCCATATACGCCAGCATCATCAGTCTACGCTCTGCCTGCGTCGTCTCGTCGCGTCGTCCACCTCGGTTATCGTTGAAGATCGCTGAGAAAGTTCACTTGCCGCATCGACAAAGTGGCTTAAGAGGCCTACAAGGGCGGCCATCTTTGGCATGGCGGGTGGCGGGGCGTTGCGGGGCAGCTCCACCAGCCGAAACTCTTCGAGGCTGCCCTGCCTCGCCCCGGGCCGTTCCGTCACCCAGGCGGGTCGGGGTTTATCGGCAGGTGTAAAGGCGAAACGCGCCGCGGGTCGGGGTCGTTTCGCAGCCCGCGGGGCAGTGTGGTAGGGGGTGAGGTAGAGGTGGTGCAGCGGTATGGTCCGGGGGTGGAGGCCCGGCACCAGCCCAGCCAGCCCGTCCTGCCGTCTGATCTGATTCCGAAGATAGCTCTTGAACTTCCATCCTTGTCGCACCCATGGCGCTGCCCCATGTGATGGAGGGCAGTGCCCCATGAGTGCGACAAGGACGGAGGCAGGAGAGCGATCTTCGGAATCACACGGCTGGCAGTGCATCTAAAGAGATAGCGAAGGCTGTGCGGTGCGGGTGAGATGAGTGTGGGGTGTGGGGGTCAGCAGGTAGAGGGCCGTGCAGCGCTGCGCCCGGGTTTGATGGTTATTATCTAAAGAGAAGCGCGCGGCTACCCCGCGGCCGTGGTGTATCAAAGTCTGCCGTCTGATTCCGAAGATCGCTCTCCTGCCTCCGTCCTTGTCACACCCATTGAGCACTGCCCTCCCCGACATGAGGCACCGCCA
The DNA here is from genome assembly GCA_029379305.1 of Frankliniella fusca. NCBI lineage: Eukaryota > Metazoa > Arthropoda > Insecta > Thysanoptera > Thripidae > Frankliniella > Frankliniella fusca. Next base: position 1,803,002 of record JAHWGI010001285.1, on the reverse strand, counting down.
TATGTGCAACAAGGCCGGAGCTACTAAAGCGATCTTAGGAATCAGTCGACTGAACCTCGCGACGATCTCCTCGTCCCCACCTTAATCCGGACCATCATGTTGAGGTGACCCTGGCTGTACTGCTCGATCACGTCCCGGACGTCGTACGGCTTCCGGGCCTGCTGGAACTTCCGCCGCGCCACGAAGTACTTGATCTTCCTGATGGCGCGGATGGCGTTACGGTGAGCCTCCGTCAGTCTAGGAAGCGGAGACAAGATCAAGTTAAAACTCAGCGGATTCTTTTTAAAATGAAAAATTGATGGCAGTACTGGTCTGACTGCAGCGCCAGCCGTCTGGTTCCGAAGATCACTCTCGTACCTCCGTCCTTGTCGCACCTATGGTGGTGGCTTATGGTGGGGGTAGTAGGGCCCCATGAGTGCGACAAGGGCAGAGGCGCGAGAGAGATATTCGGAATCCGCGACGCCGGGCGCGACTTACAGCGTGACCCGCTGCGGCTCGTCCATCAGGTCGCAGTCCATCTCGTCGGAGGCGGCCTCCGTCACCGAGCTGGTCTGGCTCGGGAAGATACGCCCGTCCTTGGCGAGGCTGCTGGGCGTCCCTGCGGGGTGAGACGGGGTTTTCATACTTACAAGCTGAGAGGGTCTCTGATTCTGTGATGTATTATCCTAGAACTCAACTTTCTCTCTACATCACACAAAAGGCATGCTGCTGTTCCACTCTCTGAACCTAACGGCTGTCAGCTGGATTACCTTAGTCGTTTCCCGTTTCCCCCTTGGCACAGTCTCTTATGGGAGAGTCGTAAGGCTGAGAACCATTCTTTGGCTGGTCAGACCGCAACCTGGTCGAACCACGCGCCACTCCAGCTCCGCGCTCCGCCGCCCCTTCCCCTTCCTCGTGGTTCCTGTCCTGACCTGACTGACTGTACTTCCGGCCTCGCGCGCTTGCCTTGTCTTTCGTTGTGTTGCCCTTAAACCTGTTTCTGTCTAGAATCCCTTAGAGTAGCCTCTCAAGGTAATCTATGATAGTATTATTAGGATTTACGAAAGTTCATTTTTTCCCTGTTTGAAACGTCGAGTGTTTCTTGTCTCGTTCGATTGGTGGCTAGCCCAACTTAATCCACCTAACCTCAAACTTTTGTGTCCAACAGGTCGCATCTCTTTATTCCTTGAATTATTGTTTCGAGATTCCACGTCCTGTGGGTACTTTATGTCCTCTGACTATTGGGTAAGTCCATGAGTGCTGGTATATTTTTTGGAAAGAATACTTTTTGCTTTGAACTCTGAATCTTTTCTCCAGTCTTGTGTGCGTCGGGCCGTGTGCATTCATTACTGGCCAACCTCACACATAACAGAATTTATAACATTTTCTCTTGATTGTTATGAAGCTTATCGTCGTAACACTGGTTGAAACATTTTGGCTGTTGTCATTCATTACTTTAGTGTAGCAGCTTACTAATGTCTTTTTCTGCCCGCAGGTTGAAGGATTTTAAAATTTGAAATCCTTTTTCAAATTGTGTCATTGTTTCAAACAGCTGTCATTGTGTCCTGTGCCTTTTTTTATGGTCAGTACCCTTCAAAACCCTGTTACATTTCTGGCGGGTAACCTGTAGTTTAACTCTATGGTAACTTAACTAGAAATCATTTTAAATCGTCAAACCTTTTCTGCCCGCAGGTTGAAGGATTTTAAGATGTGAAATCCTTTTCCACATTGTGTCTTTGTGTCAAATCGCTGTCATTGTGTCAAATTGCTCTTATTGTTTCCTGTGCCCTCTTTTAAAGTGAGTACCCTTCAAAACCCTATCACATTTCTGGTGGGTAGTTTAACTTTATGGTAACTTAACTAGAAATCATTTTAAATCGTCAAACCTTTTCTGCCCGCAGGTTGAAGGATTTTAAGATGTGAAATCCTTTTCCACATTGTGTCTTTGTGTCAAATCGCTATCATTGTGTCAAATCGCTCTTATTGTTTCCTGTGCCGTCTTTTAAAGTGAGTACCCTTCAAAACCTATCACATTTCTGGCGGGTAGTTTAACTTTATGGTAACTTAACTAGAAATCATTTGAAATCATCAAACCTTTTCTGCCTGCAGGTTGAAGGATTTTAAAATTTGAAATCCTTTTTCAAATTGTGTCATTGTTTCAAACAGCTGTCATTGTGTCCTGTGCCTTTTTTTATGGTCAGTACCCTTCAAAACCCTGTTACATTTCTGGCGGGTAACCTGTAGTTTAACTCTATGGTAACTTAACTAGAAATCATTTGAAATCATCAAACCTTTTCTGCCTACAGGTTGAAGGATTTAAAAATTCTAAATCCTCTTTCGAATTGTGTCATTGTTTCAAATAGCTGTCATTGTGTCCTGTGCCTTCTTCTACGGTGAGTACCCTTCACGACCCTGTTACAGTTCTGACGGTCATTACGATATCAGTGCTTGCCTGTTCAGGTTATTCATCTGGAGCAGTACATCTGTTTCTTATTTGTTCTTTACCTCATTTTGATATTTTATTCATTTTGTGTGGAGAAATGGTCCTGGCATGGTTTAATGTAGGATCTTCTTTTCATCTCGTAGAACACTAGAATCACATACTTCATTTTATCCTCGTTGTGATTAGAATTCAGGACTTAATCTTTCATCAAAGACTATATATTTTATTACTTAAGCAAAAATTCGAGAACACTAAACGGAATAACTACTTTGAATTGAAATCTGGAAGCGTCTCGATCTGTGGTGCATCACTTTGTACTTCATGCAGAAACCAATACGCTTAAAGGATGAAAAGACAAAGATGGAAAGAAGTTCAACAATAATGTATTATGTAGAATTTTTTGAAAGGTAAAGGACAAGTAACATTTTCCAGACCAAAATATTTTGGTTTTTACTAGGCCTCCTGCTTATGAAGTTCTTTGTGGCAGGAACATTCAGTACTCTTTGTACCTTGCCATTATTGAAACGACCCCCAAAGAGCAGAACGGTTGTGCAGAACTTTTATTTGTCGGCTATTTATTTTACACCCAAACAAGCAGTTGGAACTTGTTGGGAACAAAATAACAGAGGGGTAGGTAGGTGAACACGTCTGTATTTTAGGGGAAAGTGATGTGTGACAACAAAATGTGAGGAAAGCCTCTCATGATTACTGCTGATGGGCTTGTTTCGCTTCCGAACGGTTTATTACCGAAAATGAAGGTTTTTGTTGTTGTTTGCGTTGGGCCGGGCCCGTCACCAGGCCACACCCCGGCTAAGGGCGGGGCACCTCGCCCGCCCCGCCCCGCCCCGCCCCGCCCCGCCCCGCCCTTTCACAGGTGGCTGCGCGTCGTTGGCGGGGTTCGGCTCTTTAACGTCCCGACGGTAATCGATTACGATTGCCATTCTGGATTCTGTTGAACGTGTGTGACCGTGTGTTGTCGCACCGTTGACCCGACGACCCGTCCACGTGAATGAAAATTACCTGTCCTGTTCGGGCTCTACGTGGGGGTTTAGGTGGGGGATGAGGGCTGCTGACGGGGCCCTCTGAGGCCCCTACCCGCCCCGCCCCGCGCTGTCCACTCCAGAGATGAGCTTCAGTTACTCGGTCCCGCCCCGCCTCGCCTACGCTCGTGTGACGAGGGCATACGGTACGGGCGGGTAGGGGGGAGGAGGAGGCTGCCCACCCGGGTCACCGCGCGGCGCCCCGCCCCGCCCCTCACCCTACCCTGACGCGTTAGTTGGGCTGCCTAACCTCCCGGCGCTCACCTGCTTTGGAGGCGTCGTCGATGTAGAAGACGACGTCGCCCTCGCTGTCGCGGCGCGGGGGGATGGCGGGCGGCGCGTCGCCGGGCGTGCCAGCCAGGATGGTGGAGTTGGTGGTGGCGGGCGTGGCCGGCGTGGTGACCGCCGCGGACACGGTGGCCGACGTCGTCGTCCCGGGGGCCCCCGGGGTTCCGCAGGGCGACTGCTGGGCGCCGCCGCCGGGGTCCATGCGCTGCTTGGTGTTGCGCCGCTTGAGGACGCTGGCCTTCTTGGCCACCTGGATCATCAGAGACTGTGCGGGGAGCGCCCACTGAGCGCAACGGGCCCATGCAACTACCATCACACACAGCTAGCAAACACGGCACACACAAAAGGCAGGCAGCTATAACACACTCAATAGCTCTCAGTTTTGTATGAGTTGAATATAGTTACACGCGGCGGGGTGGGTTGGTTTATTTTTTGCGTATGGCACAGCAGCGCGCGTGTTTTCGGCACACCGCGTAGGTGCTTAGTAAGTAATGTGCGAAAGAAACATCACAATTTCCTCTTTTTCCGGTTACCCTTTTTATGCTCAAATGAAACAAGTCACTCGAAAGCATATGCAAGCCAAAATGGTTTGCGTTGGCTAAAAACCAGCCGCCTCGTCTACTTCACTGTGCTTAAGAAACTTCAGAAAAAAATCACACCGAAAGCTATTCACAACTTCTTTTTTTTTTGGCAACACCCATCTATTCACATATAATGCAATATCGTCTCCGTGCAAGACTGGCAACTATGAAACCACATAAAAAATCTCGTTTCCAAGCAGCCAGGGCATGCCTTCTTTCGAGCACAAACACAATAACAAAATCAAGCTTTCACGTCTCGTGGAAGAAAAAAAATTACACCAACCGAAATCGCACACATATCCTAGACACATAAATATTTAGCAATGTCGGTTTTGCATCCAGTACATGTATCTTAGGATTTAGGACATGTATTGTATGGGGCGTGGGATCGGTCGGTGGGGGAGTTGCTCGCTGACCTCGATACACGATATATACACACACACACATGGCGCCTCCCTCGCCTCAGCAGGCGAGGGAGCGGCGTAAACACCGTGCATTATGGTGGACGCCACGCCGAGCCACCTCGCGATCACCGTCATCAACCGGAATCACGCATGCTGCTGATGCATTCATGGCGTGCTGCTGCTGGAGAATGTCCAGGGGGGTGGGGGGGTGGGGGGGTGGATAGAGGAGGAAGTGGGGGTTGTTGCGGCGTAGCTCGCTTCCCGCGCGCTGCTTGGTGTGAAAGACGCTGCTTGGCGAGGCGCGCGCGCGCGACACGGTAGGCGGGGGAGTTGTGTTATTGTTGCATGCGCTGGCTGCACTTCTCTGCAGCAGCGGCGGCAGCAGCGCACAATGGTGCGCGCACCCCGTACTGGATGCAAACACCGAGACAACACACACGAGCCTACGTCACGAAAACACACCCAGTCATGCCCGAAACACACGGAAGTACATGTATGGATAAGAGGGCCCCGCCCCGCAAGGCGGCCGGGCCGCTGGGCCAGGCCTAGTCGGGCGCTCGGTGCAACATATGCGCGCCTAGCATGAGGGGGAAACAACTCGGAATTCCAGTACACAAACAACGTTAATTTTCGGAATTTTTCATGACTTTTTCCTGAATTACTTTTGGAATGAATTTCTTGACAATTGTTAAAAAAAACTCTGAAATTCAGTGTCCAGGATTCCCGAATTTCCAGCAGAATTTTACATTATTTTTCAAAAAACTTCAATTTCATTTTTTTTTCTTTCTTGGATCACTTTCATTTTATTAACTTTTGCCTCTTGAATTTTGTGAAGTTTTAGTTTTTGAGCCTTTTCCGAACATTCCTGGGATTGGTTCTCTTTGTATACTGAGTTTTTCGGCGTGAGAGGTGAGGTGCTCTGCAGGAGTTGCTAGTCGTTTCCCGCTCTCTTGGGCCCGGCCCGGGGCCCGGGCGTGCCTCCACCCTCCACGTGGTGCTGCTCGCAGCGCCAGGGCGCAAGGACCTTGCAGTGCCTTACCTTGCCGAGGGGCGCGGGCGGGGCGGCGGGCGGCGCGTCCAGCGGGCCCTGCAGCATGCAGCTGTCCTGCAGGTCCTTGCAGTAGATGCTCCAGGTGGCCTGCGAGTTGAACGATTTGTCGGCCGCGTAGCAGCGCCACAGGCACTGCAGCAGCATGGCGGCCGCCGGGATCTGGCGGTTGAAGTGCTTCTGGCGCTGCTTCTGCTGGACCTTGAGCGCGAACCCGGAGCCGAGGATGCCCTGCGCGAGGTCGGGAATCGATGAAAAGAGGGCGCTTTCCGGCATATCGCCCGGGACGAGAGGATAAATCGAGGGAGGGATCACTCAGAAAAATTATTGTACGGCCCCCTAAAAAATCATTTAAAAACTTGAAAACCAAAACATTTTAAAAAATCAAAATAAAATAAAGAAAGAATATACACAAAAATCCGGAAAATCGAGAAAAAATGAACAAAAACAAAACGAAATAAAATCGGAAAAAAATAGAAATGTTGGTAAAAGATCAAAATGTATCAAAAAGTGACAGAAATTTTTCTTGAAAAATCAAAAGGAAAAAAAAAATAAGAAAAAACGTTAAAAAAAATCGTTGTACACATTTTGTATGCGTGATCCTCCCCTCGGGAGGGATGTCAGAATAAGCAAGCAGGGCTGAGGTTGGGTCTCTTACCGCGGGCAGGGCGAAGAAGGAGATGGCGAAGACGCTGAAGCACGAGGCGACGATCTTCCCCATCCAGGTCTGCGGCACGGCGTCCCCGTAGCCGATGGTCGTGACGGTAATCTGGACGGAGCCGAAACCGTTCATTTCCCATTCTATTAATGGGAGATGAGCGGCATGCGCAGGGCAAGGCGGGGTGGGGCGGGGCGGGGCGGCCGCGACGGCCCATGAATTTGTGAGGGTCGGAGATGGTGGACGCACCTGAGGCGTTACGGCCGCGCCCCACCCCACCCCGCCCCATCCCGCTCGTAAGCGCATTGGTTTTCACTCATACACGATCACCCCCACCACCCTTTTCCCGCATCGCAATACTACACGCTGCTGGATTAATTTTATCTCCTCGGCGTGGATTTTGTTCGTATTTCACTCATTTTTATGTATTTTTTTTATGGAGCGGGTGCGATGTATTATACCCGCCGCTCTTTCCTTCTTGGCCACGGCGATAAAATCGTCGATTTCCCTTTCGGCGCGTCGTCGTCATCGATTCGGGCCGTGTGTGGCGGGAAAAAGCGAGTCACGTTCCAGGCCGTGCTAGTCCCCCCCCCTCTCTCTCTCCCCTTCTCCCCCAACTTCCCCCTTTTCTCTCCTCCCCCCTCCCCATCACATTTCCCTTGCTCCCCCACTCCGCACACTACTCCTGTACACACCTGCCACTTTGCTGGCCGCCGACCGCTCTATGCGTGCGCGTGCTCCCAAAGAAAGTAGTATACCTCCCCGTACTATCGTGAAAATTAACGTATGAATTTTGTTTAAAAAATTTGCGCTTGTTAGGGTTTTGGGCCCAGCTCATCACTGGCCACCTGGAGGGTCATTTGTGAGCTCCCCACTATAGTCTCGAACGGCCAACTTCCGGGTCGACTCTCGTTGGTTCGAGTCCAAAATCCGATATACATAGATATAGTTTCTAATGCGTCTCGAACTCGAACCATTGAGAGTCGACCCGAAAGTTACCCGTTCGAGACTATCGCGGGGAGCTCCCTAATGACCCTCCAGCGCTTGTACTCACCACGCCCCACCAGAGGGCGTCGGCGTAGCTGGCGAAGTCCGTCTTGCCGTCCGGCCCCGTGGCGTCCTTCTCGGCCAGGTACACGAAGTAGCTGCTGAAGATGAGTCCCAGGAAGCCGATGTACAGCGTCGTGATGAGCTCCTGTTCGGGGAAAGGAGAGGAGGTCGCCGTCAGTGTATACTTTCTAGAGCTAAAGAGTTGCAGTATCGCGTGCTGACGCGTGTTGTGCATCCAGGTAGCCCTGCTTACGCACAGACAGAAGTACATCGCATTAGTTTTAGAAGGCAGGTGGGCAGTCTGTGTTTAGGTATTCTCTGTGGCGCGGCGCTGTGCTCGACGCGGCGGGGCCTCCACGGGGACGTAGGGAAGGAGCTCCGTCCCGTCTGCGTCTGGTAGCGCTCAGTCCACTCCGTCCCGAGAGACTCCCGAGTAGCCCAGGACAGGACCAGCCAAGGCGCAAGGCGCGGCCGGTCCCGCCCGGCTGAAGGAGACTACTGCGAGGGGGAAACAACTCTGAATTTTGGTGTTCATATTTTATGAATTTTCTCTGAATTTTTGCTAATTTTTTTTTTTTTCGGAATTACGAGGTGTCCGAAAATTTCAGAGTTGTTTTCCCCTATCGGACTGCGGGCTGCAGACGACATTGCCCTGCCGTCTGGTTCCGATCCCGCAGAGCGGTTTGTAGTAGTGTCCTCTCTCTTGCTCCTTTTGGCTTCGCCCCATGAGTGCGGCAAGGACAGAGAGACGAAACCGCGTTGCGGAATCAAGGCTGCTGCGCTGCCTGCCCGGGGTACCGGTACTCGGCGCCTCGTGCAAAAGCACGGCCTAGTTCAGGCGGTTGCCACGACGTGTCAAGAAAATGTCATTTTATTTTTTGTAAAATAATAAAAGGAAGATGTCGGTTTAACACAAGGAGGAGGGCGTCCCTCGGGCGTGGACTCGCCTGTGAGACTACTACCGCGCATACTGGGGGTTGCAGAACGCGTTGTTCCAGGGCCCCGCCGCCCCGCCCCGCCCCGCCCCGCCCCGCCCCGCCCCGCCCCGCCGGCCTCGCTGTCGCCACATCCCACTGTACCGTGATAAGGTTTGCCTTTGCCTCCAGGAGGCGCGCGGCGCGGTGGTCCGATCGTTAGCGCCTGCTGCCGAGCTTCCCGCGCCGCTTTCAGATGCGATACACAACTCTTCTGAATGTGTGCGGCACTCTCTCCACGAGCAGGCACTCAACGGGCCGGGCCGGGCCGGGCCGGGCAGCTGCGGGCTTGTCGCCTTTTTTCCAGTCCAGCCCGGCCCGGCCCGGCCCAGCCTTCCCCAGCCCGCACGCCAGCTTACGCGTCGTCTCCCGCGAGGCGTTTACAAAGCCTCCATCCCTTCCGTCGAGTCCCTGTCGTCGTCCTCCGTCTTTTCTCTCTCGCTCACTCTCTCCACCTCTCGCACTCGCTCACTTTCTCTTTCTCTCTCTCACTCTCTTTCTCTCTCGCTCACTCTCTTTCTCTCTCGCTCACTCTCTCTTCCTCTCTCGCTCGCTCTCTCTTCCTCTCTCGCTCGCTCTCTCTTCCTCTCTCGCTCGCTCACTCTCTCTTCCTCTCTCGCTCGCTCTTTCTCCCTCTCTCGCTCACTCTCGCGTTTCCCCACGGTGCCCCCTCCTTCCCCCTCTCGGACGGCTATGTACCCATGACGATTCCGCCGTTCCTGGGTGCAGGTATCTCCGGCGCGGGTTCGTTTGTTATTGCCCGGCGCCTCACACGGGACACCCCCCCCCCCCCTCCGCTCTTTTTTAAAAACAACTAAAATATTCTTTGGGAACTTGACGGCTGAAGTTGTATGTATAGTGTCTGCTGTCGTTTGCAGGCGGGCCCGTGGGGAGGAAAGAGGAAGTGTTGCAACGTTCAGGAAAAAGTCTTCGTCGGGCTGTCACGCTGCCCGGCCGCGTTGTCGTGCGGGGCGGGCGGGGCGAACTTCTGCGCCCCGCCCCGCCCCGCCCCGCCCCGCCCAGTACGCGCGGTGTCAGGCAGGAGCAGCGCGTCAGACTCAGACCCGCCGGCCGCGTCACCTCCCGGCGACCCACGGGCACCCACGGGCAGGGCTATTATCTTTTCATCGAGTCCGGTCCGGTGTATTGACAGTTTGTCTGGCCATAGGGAGGGCGCGGGGGGTTCTCGTCCCGTGGGAGACTGGGACGATAGAGAGCGAGAGAGAGAGAGAGAGAGAGAGAGAGAGAGAGAGAGAGAGAGAGAGAGAGAGAGAGAGGGAGAAGACCCCGAGGCAGCAGGGTGGGATAGAGCGAAGCTTTTACGGCAAGGCGTAAGCCTTGTCGTTAAAATCGCGTTAACACGCCGCGCAGCCCTCGTCTGTGCGGTCTCCCGTGCGAACGCGATGGGCGAGGGCCGGCCCGGTCCGGCGCCCTGCCCGGCGGCATTTTTTCATCAAACGATACTCCGGCCGGCCACCTCGCGACTGTCTCTCTCTCTCCTTCTTCACGGTCCGCAAGGCCTTCAGATGCCTGCCTAGGCCGGAGCGGGGAGCGGGGCGTAGGCCAGGCGTAGGCCGCGGTAGGCGTTCACACGCCTCAAGGAGCACCCCCCGCGGTAGGAGGGGGTCGCCGCGGTCACCACACCCCTGGGTCTGGGGCCCGGCGGCCTGGCCCGGCCGCTTCCTGAGCCGGGCTGACCGGCCCGGTGGCCGGGGGCCGGGCCGGGCCGAGTCGTCTTATGTAATATTCAGGACCTGGGAGCGAGAGGTGCCGGGCGGGCCGGGCCGGGCCGGGCCGGGTCGCGCCTGCTAGCGGCTCCCCAAGGCTCTGCCGGCCCTCTTGGCCTGTAGCAGCAGCGCTTGGCATGCTCACCGAGACGGACACGTCAACCCCTGCACCGTGAAATCCGGCTCAGAGCCCCGGAGTACTGCACACATCGCTATATCCCGAAAGTAAACGGCGCGGGGGGAGGGGAGAGGGAGAAGTGCGTGGTCGCGGAAGCGTCGCCGTGTACACGGTTAAAACGATGTCTGATTTTTTGAGGAAAAAGGGAAAACTTTCAGGGCCTTGGATACTTTGAGGAAAACGCCTTAGATTTTGAGGAAGTCTCCTCAAAATTTGTGGAGATTTCCCTTATTTTTTGAGGAGCCTTCCTCAAAATCTAAGGCGTTTTCCTCAAAGTGTCCAAGGTCCTCAAAGTTTTCCCTTTTTCCTCAAAAAATCAGACATTGTTTTTACCGTGTACTGGCGGCGCCTGGCTGCTGGCCAATCCCTTTCGCACTGTGCGTTGTTGGGCCTATGCGATTAACTAGCGGGCGCGTAGGTGACGCTGCTGCCGCGAGTTTAAGTTACGATTTTTTTTCCCCTACCTTTGAGTCGGGACCGATCAGCTGGCTGGGCTGGGCGCGGCGGGCCGGGGGCCGGGGCGGGGTAGGGCCCGGGGATGCGCTGCGCTGACATTTCATCCAATGATGATAATAATAATGCCGGGGGGGCGAGGCCGGCGAGGCCCTGTTGGCTCTGCGCCAACACATCTCAGACCGCACAGCACAATGGTGGCGCGGCGGGGTGCGGCGGGGCGAGGCGGGGACGGGTCTGAAGAGGCGGCCACGCCGCCCCGTTCCTTTCGCTGTGAATTACTATCGACCGCCCGGTGCTTGCTTGACATGCTGCGCCTCCGGCCCGCCACGCCCAGGCACGCCCCGCCCCGCCCCGCCCCACCCCACCCCCACGGCCCGCCACGACCCGCCACGCCCTAAGACACCCCACGGAGGCCTTACGGTAGACTTATGGCAGTCTTAGAGAGCCGTGTGGGCCTGGGCCGGGCCCGGCCGGGCCGCACAAAGCTAGCCTAGTGCTTGAGGTGTGCTGGTTTGATGGCGGCGCGAACGGATGGGACGGAAAAGGCGCGGAGTGCGAGAGAGAGAGAGAAATAGACACACACATGGGGGAGTGGGACAGAGAGAGGGGGGGGGAGGGGGGCGAGCCGCGGACAGGGGTGCGCGAGCGAGAGGGAAAAAACAAAGGGCACCCCCTCGGAAAGGGAACTGGAATTCTAGGCCAGCGCTCAGCAAACATTTCATATACGTGGGTGGCGTCCGCGCTACGCGCCCGCGACCCCCTTTTTTTCGTCCGATTTGGCAGTTCAAATGAATGCTATTGGCCAAAACCGGCAGAGAAAACATGGGACAAGAGCATTTGGGGGGAGGGGGGGCTGGTTTTCGAGCGGCATTCGGGAGCAATATTCGGGGACACGCGCTTCTCAGCTGCGTGCATTTCGGCGTTCCTCTCATATCCGTCGATATTCGCGCACGACGAGTTACCGGAATGTTGACTCCACGCTTGGCACAAGTCGCACAGGAGTACTTGCGTCAAGATTTCCCCCTCCATAATTGCCTATGCGAGGAAAAAAACATTAGTTGCCACAGCTATTATGTTAGCTGATTTGCACGCAGCTCATTGCAGTTGACACAGCTAAACATAAGCTGTACCAGCCAACATATTGGACAGTATGATCGCTCACACAACATGCGCATTTGTCTCCGCGATCATCCACTGTCTGAAAAATCGTACCAAAGCACACAAAAGGCTCATCTTATCCCCCTGCAATCATCTTTACTCCCAGCGGAGACTGGAAGTTTAATTATCGCGCTATCATCTTATCCCCCATCTGTGATCATCTTATCTTCCTGCGATCATCTTATCTTCCTGCGAGCATCTTATCCCCCTGCGACCATCTTATCCCCAGCCATCATCTTATCCTCCCGCCATTATCTTTCCCCCTTCCGAGCGTCTTTCCCCTCTGCAGCGTTTCTTTAAGTTTGGGAAATCTCGTAAGTCATGGAAAGTAATTGAAGAAAGAAAAAAGAAAGGAAGGGAAAAAAACCTTGTCAAGGGGACAATAAGGGAAATTTCCTCTAGTTATCATGGAAAGTCGGGTGACGGGAACTCTTTCCAGGAGATATTTCAGACGCTTCGCCATGAATTTCGAAATGTTAATACGTGGACTAGTTTTAATAATTAAAAACGAAAAAGTCATGGAAATCTCAAATTTCGTCTAAAAAGCCATGGAAAAGTCATGTAAAATGTCAGGAGCCAAATTGTGAGAACCCTGGTCAGCCCTTCAAATGTCTCTTTAAGAGCCTTTCGCCGGCGTTCCTTGGGGTGGTGTACCGGGGCCGGGGGGCACAATGGACCTAGTGTGATAGTATATATCCGGGGGTTCTCTGGACACCGGTCTGGTGCGGATTCAGGCGGGGCGGGATTGAAATGAACAGCCTGCTCTTCTCGCGCGCGGACTTGGGCGGGGCGGGCTGGTGCGTCGGCTGCTGCACGCTCGGCCAGCCGGTCAGGATGTTCGAGATGGAGAAGGATGTCCCGGCTGGCCGTGGTCCCCGCGGGAGTGCGCCCCGCCCGCCTGAGGGGAGGGGCCCACAAGAGACTGTCTCGCTCGGATATCATTTTCCGATGGAATCCCTTCTCGCCCGCCCTGCCCCGCCTTGACCGCCCCCGCCCCGCTTCGCCGCGCGCGCTCTAGATTTATAGGCTGGCGTGATGGCCACTGGTCATGGTCATAGCGCCTCCGAAGGAGGGATCACTTCGAAAAATCATGGTACGGCCCCCCAAAAAAAATCATTTTAGAAAATGAAACAAAATCTAAACTATCAAAATATAATCTGGAAGAAATATACAGAAAAGTCCGCAAAATCGAGAAAACGTTAACAAAAACCCGAAATAAATTTGGAAAAATTTTAAAATTGGGGTAACAGATCAAAATTTATCAAAAAGTAACAGAAATTTTCCTTAAAACGTTTTTAAAAATAGTTAATAAAAAAATGAAAAGTTTAAAAAAAAATATGATTGCTCTTACTTTCTATGAGTGTCCTCCCCCTCTAGCCCCGCCTCCCTCTGTTCGTGTGTACCGACCTGCCTGTGAATGAACACGACGGAGCCCAGCAGCCTCCAGGTGCCGCCCTGCCGGTCGACGTGCAGCATGCGCAGGATCTGGAGGAACCGGATGCCCCGGATAGCCGACGTGGCGAACACCTGGCCGTTGGAGCCGACCGAGAGCACCACGATGGACGCCACCACGACGATGAGGTCTGCGTGCGCGTCAAAGAATGTCATTTAACTTCTGGGTCTCTCCCCTTGATTAGATAAATATTTCTAGTTTTATATTTAAAAACAGTTCAAACACCAAGAATTATTTGGAATCTTCAACCCTCGCAAAAGTTTTGTTAAGATTGGATCTGATTCGTAACAACAGTATTTTATCAATGTGAAGGAAGCTATAGGGGTGTGCACGAAATGCCGATAGCTGTCTCACCTATGATGCAGATGGGCTTTCTGATGAACCTCAGGCGACCGCAAAAGCCCATGTACTTGGAGCGGCAGCCTGCAGACCACAGTCGCACCAGGTACTCCACTCCGAAGAACATGACGAGCCATATCTCCTGCAACACCAAAGGGCCAAAGACACGGCCGAGTCACATTGCGCTGTTTTAACAAAGTTTGTCGTGGTCGTAAACTGCAATGCCTTCCATGAAATATTTTCTCCACAGTTCGAATGACGATGCAGTCTTGCGAGAAAAGTAGGCAATTACGTACAGTATGGAGAGATGCATCTGCGCCTGCCTACTAGGCAACGAAAATTCAAGATAATTTAGAAAAATTCGCAAAATTTAAATTAAATTTACAAAAAAAAATTAGAAAAAAATCAGAAAAAATCAGTAGAAATTAAAAAGAATATTCCTGAAAGTTCACAAAAACTCAAATTTCATTCTCCAAAATTCCGAGTTGTTTTCTCCTCGGGTGTTGCCCAGTAAGCAGGCGCAGTAGCAGTACGCTCCTCTGGGCCTCTTCATATTGCCTACTTGTCTGGCAACACGGACGCCGGTAGTTTTCTTTTTTCGCGCCACGCTCTTTATTGGTGTCAAGAGCTTACTCTCGCGTGTCGTGACCGCACGCGTTGTGTTTCGATTGCCTGTGCGTGTCTTACCCTGTCCGACCGCCCCACTCCGCTCCCCGCTGTATCTCCCATCTCGTTCATTTTGTCCGCGAGCAAATCGCCGTCAATACCCATGAACGAACGCCAGAACCCACGTGTTTGTTACCTGCTCGTGCACGTTTTACTGACCCACATTTCTGTACTCTGTTATTATGGAGAAAGAAATTCTCGCCGCGCGGGCTAATTGCCACTTGCGGCGGATGTAAAAGTGTGATTTCTTTTCCGAATTCGTCACCTACTGCCACTCTGAGTCACAGGTCCTCTATTAGGGTGTGGCCGTGATTCGTGGCCCGGCTCGGCTCGGTGTGCTCGGCTCGGCTCGGCTGTGCGCATGCAACAGTTGAATTAACCCGCGCACTCGGCCGGGCGAGCAGCAGAGGCGCGCCGAGGAGGCGGAGGCACTGGGAGGAAAGGACACAGTTCTACCAACCATTGGAGGCAATTATTTTTCTATGCACTCTGCGTCTTTTATTTTCTTGTCTTTTTTTTCTTCTTAATTAATTACTAAGTTGTCATGTAAAGTGCTGACAGGCATTTTTCTAATAGGAAAACAATATCAGAAAATACCATTGCACCCTTTATTTTATATTGTTTTTTTTCCCCCTTTAGTTGCGCTACTTTACATCTCGTGCGTAAATTTTGACTCAGGGTCATGAGGCAGGATGTGCCTAGTTTAGCTTGTCACTCTGTGGGAAACCTTCCCCTCTCCTGCGTCCTCCCCCGAACACACACACACGCACGCACAGACACACACACACTGCCACGCTGCTCCACCCCCTGCTGTATGCACACGCACGCCCCGGACCGACACCTCCCGTGCCCACCATTAGTCCGCACCTGTAATTAGGCTCGACCGACGGCAGGCTAGCTGGGGCGCGGCGGGGCAGGGCGGGGTGAGGTGAGGTGGGCAGGTTTGAGAGCGATGCCGCCGCCGCCACTTGCACGGATACACAGTGGGCGAGCTCGCGGTATATACGGCGGGCGTCCGCCCGTCCCTCCCACGACTCTTTATTTGCAATATTATTAATAACGGGAGTTAATGATGACTACCGCGCCCGCGGGCTAATGGCTTCCTCCTTGCAACCTCACCGCCCCCTCCTCTTTTCCACTCCTCCTCCCCCTCCCTCTCCCCCTCCCTCTCCCCCTCCCCCTCCCCCTCCTCCTCCTCCTCCTCCTCCTCCTCCTCCTCCTCCTCCTCCTCCTCCTCCTCCTCCTCCTCCTTCTTCTTTCCTTCGGGCTTCCTCCCGGCCTTCGTGACACCAATCAGGGTGCGCAGCGGCGCACGCGACGGAATGCCGCACTGCTGCAACACCTGCCGTCTGATTCCGAAAGATCGTTCTCGTGCCCATGTCCTTGTCGCACTCATGGAGCCCCGCGATACCCCCAACATGGGGCACCGCAACAGGTGCGACAAGGACGGAGGTACGAG
This sequence comes from Frankliniella fusca, assembly GCA_029379305.1. NCBI lineage: Eukaryota > Metazoa > Arthropoda > Insecta > Thysanoptera > Thripidae > Frankliniella > Frankliniella fusca. The sequence goes on along the minus strand of JAHWGI010001285.1, from coordinate 1,787,101 downwards.
AGCGATCTTCGGAGCCTGCTGGCAACGCAAACCCCCCTCTGGAGGGGAAAAACCCTTGCCACCCGCCCGCCGGGCAGGGCGGGGCGGGGCGGGGCGGGGCGGGGCGGGGCTGGGCAACCCTCGGGACGATGACGACGGTCGATGTTCGGGGCGGGACGGGCCGGTCCTGCTGCCCGCCGACCCCACCCCCGCCCCGCCCCAGCATACGGTACGCCCTCATTCCCTTTCCCTTGAGCGTGGCAGGAGTGCCCGTCATCGTGACATTTCCATTCTCATTCGACCTTATGTCATCAATTCTCCGTGTGTGTGTGTGAGTGTGTGTGTGTGTTATTTCTCTTATTTCGTCCGCCCCTGCTGGCCGCCCGCGCTGTTGACTCTCGCTTTAGACAGAGTTGCCGCGCGTCAGGGAAATCAGAAAAATGTCAGGATTTTTGAAATGTTTGTCAGGGAAATGTCAGTTAATTTGAGTTTTGAAATTAAGTGATGATGAAGTGAGTTGCAGGTAAGGCTCGTTCTAGCCTTGCCGGCGGCGAGCGGGTCGGCGTGGTACGCAGATGCAGTTCTGCACTTCTTGCCCCGCGTTTTACGTGTTTACTTTACTTGGCCGTGATTCCGCCAGGGAAGTGTTCTTGAAATGTCAGGAAAAGCGTTACTGTTTCGTCAGTAATTTTGTCAGGAAAGTCGACTTTACTAATGGGGAGTGAGAAGGAGAAGGGTATCATGTTGCGGGCGCAGTAGTGGTGGCGGTAGGATCTCGTATCGAGTAACGCGGCAAATGCGCCGCGGCACACTAATTGGGTTTCCCTCTGCAGCAGACGTCGGACTTGGGGCCGGAGCGCATATTTTGAAACACGAATGGATTTCGACCCAAACGTAACTTCACGGCCGTGCCGTACTGCCCGCGTGCCCGCCGTCTCTTTGATAATCGAGGGTGCGGGGTTAAAAAAAGGGGGTGGGGATGCAATTGGTTAGTTGATATCACGTACACTTAGGATAGGTTCACTGGAAAAAGTAATGTGACACATTGCACCTGCTGGTGTGACTGAGCTTTTGGTAACGTAATTTTCTTATAAATTCAGGAAATTTAACAAAAAAAAATCAGTAAAATTCTCAGAATTCAAGAAAAACTCACGCAAAAGTTCACTAAAACTTCACAAATAAAACTTCTTAAAAAAGTCAAAAAGTTAAGAAAATTTGTACACCAAAATTCAGAGTTATTTCTTCCCCCTCGACTTAATCGAATCCAATTTAACCTAGCGTAACCTTTACCTTGCCAAACTGTCCTTAAATGTCGCTGTGAGGGGGTCGAGACTCATAAGGGTTTTAAAATAGGCGGCCGGCGGGCTGGGGCCCATGCTGGGGCCGCCACACCGGGCCGGGGCCAGAGAGCGGCCAGAGATGCCGGCTTGCGCGGGGGGCTGAGCAGAGAAAGGGACGGCTGGGGGTGGGGTGGCAGCGCCCCCGCCCGCAGGCACAAAGGGGCGCGCGTCGGTCAGCGACAAAAAGAATATAACTATAGAGTCGCGCGCTGCGCAGGGCAGCAGCAGCAGCAGGCTGATTCCGAAGATCGCTCTCGTACCTCCGTCCTTGTCGCACCCATGACGGTGCCCCATGTCGGGGATGGCGGGGCCCCACGAGTGCGACAAGGACGGCTGTACGAGAGCGATCTTCGGAATCAGCCTGCAGGGCGCGCTGAAGCGCGTTTAGCTGCGGAAATCGTCGGGACGTTGTTGCGCTGCAATTTGGAGAGGGCGGTGGGGTGGGGGTGCGTGCCCCGAGCCGCTCCGGCCGGAGGTAATGGGGCGCGCCGCGCCTAGGCCGCGGCCGCGCTGCCACTGCGACCCGACGACTTCCGGTCGAGGTGTTGGAGGTCGCGCCGCGCCGCGCCGCGCCGCGCGCCGTTAGCGCCACATTTCAGGCCCTGCGGCTGCACCCCACTCCTCTCTACCTCCGTCCCATTCTTTTGCCGAGTGATTTTAAATTTCTGAAACATTAAAATTCTTAAGAAAAAAAAAAACTTGTCGTTTAAATCCAAAATTTTCTTTATGACTGACGCATTTTTTCTTCTTTTTTAAAAAAAATTCTTTGGTATTGCGTGAATCCACGCTGGCTTTGACCCGCCGCACATCGTCTGACTTTTTTTTCCCCCCTTGTCGTGTGTCTGCACAGATGGAGCAGCTGCCGGACGAGGTGCTGCTGACCATCCTGGGGCACCTGTCCATCCCCGACCTGCTGACGGTGCGGATCGCGTGCAAGAGGCTGGCCGAGCTGGCGCTGCACCCGCTCCTGTGGCGGAGCAGGCGGATGGGCGGAGGCAGCCTCGTGGACCCGCGCTGGACCTGCCCCGTGCTGCGCCTGGCCCCGTGCCTCAGGAGCGTGGACATCGACTTCTCCCCGGAGGCGTGCCACTGCGCGGCCTCCACCACCAGGTAGAGATGGGCAATTTACGCGATCGCATTTTTTAGGCACGAAGTAGCCTTATGGTTTTGTGTCAGGATGCGATTTTTTTTTTTATTAGCACGGCCCCTTACCTAAATCCTGATTTTTCTATACGATTTTCATAAGACTTGTTCTAAATTAAAATCGTTCAAAATGAAAGAAAAAAATTTGCTTTTCGATGTTGAGGGACCATGGCACAGTGCATTTTTAAGTCGCTTCATTTCGCTTTTTTCGGTGCCTAGTGTTTTTCCCGTGTTATGCGCGCATATTTTTCAGTTTTCCACGGAAATCTGCTAAAAATATCAGAAATATACGCCGTTTTATACTTTGTGTCATATTTCTACTCTGTAATGAGACTGAGTTAGTGATATCTATTCAAAGTATTAATATCGACACCTTTGCCCCGTACGATGGCTTTTAACAACCTTTCTTTGATTATTACTTTATCATAGTTTTTTATTTTATGAAACCTCTCAATTTGGCATTTTCGGATTCTGTGCATCTTTTTGCCGCTTTTCCGCACTTTTCGGACTTTCTGCGAATTTTCGCCGCATGATAACCGCATAATTGCCATAATTTAGTCGAATAATAGTCGCATCATAGACCAAAATTTCGGCGCATTATTATTATTAATTTTTTTTTAAATTTTTTTAAATTTGCATAAAGTGATCATCCCTTCCACCACCAGGTGCGCCGTGGCCGAGGTCAGCCTCTGCGGCAACTCTCATTCGTTCCCGGTGGAGGCGGCTTTGGCGCTCGTCAACCTGAGGAGGAACGGGGACATTCGGAAGCTTCACATCTCCTTTGCCCTGACGTGCAGCCGGCCGCAGGTCCGCATCCTGCTGGACACGGTGGTGACCACCCCCGGCCTGGAGAAGCTGAGCATCACGAATCCCTTCTGCAAGGCCAAGCCCGACGCCAGACTGGTGGCCGGGCCCTCCCTCCGGAAGCTCGAGTGCCCCGCCTCCTCGGAGTCTGCGCGCTTCTGCGACGCGCTCCTGGCCGCGCACGCCTCCACCCTGGAGGTGGTCAACCTGCTGCCCTTCAACGGCATGCACGGTCCGACGCCGTTCTCCGCTGATCTGCTCCAGGCCACGGCGCCCCTGCTGGCAAACCTCAAGAACATGCGGGAGCTGAGGACCCCCATGCTCCCGGGCCTCGAGGCCGTGGCCGCCGTCGTGTCGCTCAAGGAGGTGTGCGTGAGCGTCGTGTCCGGCGGGAGCCTCGCTGCCGCCACGTCGACGGCGCAGTACCTCGCCAAGGCGAAGTACCTCAGCAAGGTCACGCTGCTCTACTCTGATGAGGAAGTCCAGGTGGACCTCCTCGCCGCACTGGGGAGCTGCCCTCAGACGAGCGTCAGCCACCTCGCCGTGCACGCCAACGACACAATAGTGCAGTACGTCTCGCTCGCGCTGCCCTCCCTGACGGCGCTTCAAACATTAGAGTTTTGTGTGGAGACGGGTTTCCCGTCTCCCTCTCTAATTCAGGCTGTCTCGCCGGCATCGGCACCGGCTCTGAGAATGTTAAAGTTTAACCAGTCTCAAGGCACTGGCGACGACGTCTGCTCCCACACCTTTATGCATAGGCCGGAGGTTGCGCAGCTGTTGCAGCGCAACCCCGGTCTGCACTTAGTATTTAATCCTTGGGATGACATTTGGAACAAATACTGCGCTGTTCGCAGATGTCAAACCTGCAAGTGGTGCAGTTTCAAGTGCCGCATGTTTTTGGAACACATGTGCCAAGACAAGAGCACATTTTTAGGCATGTACACTCATGACCCAATTGACAGCTGTTCGGTCGACCACGACCCAATCAAGGTTTCTTGGCTTCACCAGCCATCTTTTTATTCTGTTTGAGTCAGCAATTTGGTTGCATACCATATTTTATTTTGAGTTAAGCTCTCAAACAAATTCTATCTCTGAAAGCTGTTAAACCAACGTTTTGTTTTGTTATGTATAATTCATGTCCTTAGCATGTTGTGTCAAACCAATCCCAATTTTGTAAGTGGCCAAAAGAACGTTTTACCATTATTATAAACGATGTATGCATATATTTTGCCTACCTTCTCTACTTCAAGGAATGGTACAATCGCGTGAGGAAGTCGTGAAACGCCTTGAAAGGTGATGATAGGCAATGCACAACGCGCGCCAGCTGTGTGTGTGGCCTACCCTGCGTTGCGCGGGCGCTCCCTGTCCCTTCCCCAGAGCACTTGCTGGGCTGCTGCGCCACCGAGGGGAAAACAACTCCGAATTTTGGTGTTCAGTTAGAGTGAATTTTTGTTGAAAATTTTTGCAACTTTGGCTTGAATTTTTCACAAATTTTAGCGAATTCTCCAGAATTTTTCTACATTTTTCTTAACTTTTCTGGATGCTTCTGGACCTTAATGATTTTCTTTTGAACTGCGTGGTGGGAAAAAAAATGTAAAGTTGTTTCCTCCCTCGTGGGCTACCCGGGGGGTCTTTCTCTCAAAGAAATCAGTGTGCACTCTAAAACAAAATCAGCAAAAAATCAGAAAGAATCAAGAACGAAAACCCTTAAAAATCAGAAATAAATCAGTAAAAGTCAAGAAAAATTACAAAAAAAACGCACATAAAAGCAACAGGAAAATGAAAATAATTGTGTATGCTTGAATTTACAGTGAAGGACCTCTCGGGGCTACCCTCTTCCTCATTGCCGCTCGGCTCGTATGAGCCTGCTATCGGTCGAGCACGAGCAGCCAGACGATTCGCTCTCAAGTCCCGCCGCTGCGGCTCCGCGTGGCGACCGGACTCCGGCGAACCACATGCAAACAGTTGCGTTTTGGTCACAGTGCGGTCCAGTCCGGCCCGGCCGTATTTGCATTTATAGTCTGCGCATGCCTTTCCTTCTTTTATGGGCCGTAACTCCGCTCATGACTTTCGTGTTGTTGAATGGGAGTGTTGCGCGGCGTGTTGCGGTCGGCGGGGAAACACCCCCTCCCCACCTCTCTTTTCTCCGCTCTCACTGCGAAACTTATCGCACGGAAGAAAGCCATTCATAATTTGGCGAGTTTTGCAGGCCGGCCCTGCCGGGCGCCAGGCGTTGCGCTGCGGCCGAGGCGAGTAGTTCCTGGGACTTTTTTTTGTAAGGGGGTATAACTTATTGACTTTAGAAGAGACTTGTTTTTCGAAATACCAAAAATAATATTAATTATGTCGACTATTATGATTACACTCACCATCCAGAAGAGTGTCTCGTTGGCGAAGTCACTGTAGGTGTCAATTGTCGAGAGAACGCTGAATATGAGGCAGATGAGAACTAGGAGAAATCTGCAACAGGCAATGAAACAAACCTTCGTTATCCTTTTGCATAAGTTTTTATTTTTTTAGTTTTGTTCAGTTTAAATACGCAGCCTGTTTTTCTGGGACAAATTCGCCCCTTTTTTACCCTTTTATTTCCATGCATAATTTTTTTTCAACTCATGAGAAAATTGGCACAGTTGGAGTGAGCTCAATCGGGAACCAGTTTTAATTTCAAGTGTGAAGGTTGTGCTGTCAGGGCCGGCTGCACTCGACGTGCCGAGGCATGGCTGCATTTTAATTATGGTTCTTGTAGACTCACCTCACGCGCACAGCTGCCCCAACCCTCCCTCCCTTCCTTTCTATCCCTCTCTTTCTCCCTCCCTCCCTCCCCCTTCAGCTTGCAACACGCGGCAAACACGCGGCAGCACTGCGAGGGAATGCACGCGGGCGGGTGTTTCCTTGCCAGTGTTTAATTAGTCTCACATTTATTTCCTGACAGAAGCGTGCGGAAGCAGTGCTTTTGACTGAGATTGCGTTTTAAATGTTTCTGCACGCTTATTAAAAGGGAGGCAGCAGCAGCGATATCCGCGGCGGGGAAGCAAAAATATTGACTCAGAGGGGGTCTGTCGCTTTAATTTTCACAAAACTGGCCGCCGGCCGTGCGGGGTAGTGCGCGTCCACCAGGTTTGAGGGTTTATGAGGCGGAGGGCGAATCAGAGCGAGACAGACACTACGGGAGCGAGGAGCGCGCAGCGGCGTCTGCCAGAAACAATATGGCGTCCAAGGGGGAAACAACCCTATATCTGGTTTTGTTAATTTTTCTTGATATTTTTTTTCCCAGTTCTTGCTTTAACATTTCAATGATAAATTTTTTCTCAAGTTTTTTTTTTTCTGACTTTTCTTAAAAATTCTCAGAAGAGCGAAGTGTTTAAAAATTTGAGTCGTTCTCTCCTCGACGGCCGCCTTACCGGGAAGCCGCTTGCGGTAGACTTGCGACCTCTCAACCAACTAGCAAAATAAGGTGCCTTTATCGACTCTTTGCTGAATGTAGCGTTATGATGGTGAGGTGCGGTCGAGGGGGAAAGAACTCTGCAATAACCTCTCGTAATCCAGAAAAATTCAGAAACATTAAAAAAAATCAGGAAACATTCAGAAAATTTCTGAAATTTTCAAAGAAACATTCAGTAAAAAGTCGGGAAATTCACAGACATTCATTAAAATTCACACAATTTTATGAGAAACTAAACTAATAATTCACAAGAATTCATTAAAACTTCACAGAAAATTCACTTAATTTTCACACTAAAATTCAGAGTTGTTTCCTCCTCTGGTGCGGCCAAATAATACATTGCTAACCCACCGCTGTGCTCATCTTGCGGGCCTCCTCATGCTTGCAGGCAGGCAGGTGGGGTGACTGCCCCGTCTGGCCTCACCGCGCCCCGAGGCGAGGCCGGGCGGGGCGGAGCTGTCACCTCCTGATCCTCGCGGGGAGGGCCCAGGCGGGGCGGGGCGGGGCTGGGCGGGGCGGGGCGCTCGGATAAGGCCCATACGATGTGATGTCAAACAGGGAGCCCGCCGAGGTTATAGATGCGGCTGTAAAGGCTCGACCCAGCGTTGCGTTTCGCGGACTCTGACGCAAGGGTGGCGGGGCCGCCCAGGTAGGCTGAGGAGAAGGGGGGGGGGGGGAGTCGCGACCGTGGGGAAGGTAAGACGGACCACTCTAGGACACGCTGAGTGCGAATTTCCATCATTCACACTTGTCCCTTGAAATTCAGTAGAGGGAAAAAAATAAGGTCCGAACTGGATTTGCGCGTAGGCGACAAAATTGCCTTCATGAAGGGTGATTCAGTGGAAACCCGCAGCGGTGTGACTGTCGCTCATTTGTAGGCATGCAAGAATTCGGAGTATGCTCTTGCCGAGGGTAATGTTATTCGCGAGGTAATAGCACAGTCGCCGTCAGGACGGAGCGGCGCGGCGCGCTGGGCTTCTGTTTTACCTCGTGGCGTGGCGTAGCGCCGCCACGGTGTCGGCTCGCCCTCCGCGCTCGGGGGCAGTGCGCCAGTGTTAGGACCCTCTTGGTCACGCCAGGGCGGGGAGGGAGGGGGGGGGGCAGCTTAGTGGCAGCCGCTTGTCGCCACCCATTTTGAGCGCCACGGCTGCGCGCCTCGCACGCACGATTTGATTCGCTGCCGAACCGATAGCCGAGCGCAGCGGGCCGCTCCACTGGCGCTCACGTTATCCACTCTGCCCCTCCTCCGGCCCCACCCGATCCCGATCCCACTCCGTCTGCATCTCTTTTTCGCGCTCGTTTCTATCTCTTTCCCTCTCTTTCACTCTACTCCTGTCTGACAGCGCCCCGAGCGGTGTCTGCTGCCCCAACCCGCCCCGCCCCTCCGAGAGCGGGAGCCCAAGAGCACGGTGGGGACCTTGTCTGTCTCTTGCCTTCCTCCTCTCTCTCTCTCTCTCTCTCTCTCTCTCTCTCTCTCTCTCTCTCTCTCTCTCTCTCTCTCTCTCTCTCTCTCTCTCATTCTCTCATTCTCTCTTTATCCTTTTCACCTCCATAATCATTATGTGTCGTCATTGTTCTCTCTCCATGTACACTCGCGCGAGGTCCCTCGGCGCTCCGAGTTTGTTGTCTGCTAAACATTTACTAATCTCAGCCCCCCCCCCCCCTCACCTCCGCCGCGCCGCAGCGCTGCGAAAAGATGTTATTTCTGAGTGAACTCTATCCCTTTAATTAATCTGCCTCCCTATCCTCCTCCCCTCTATCCGCCCCGCCCCTCCCCTCCCCGCCCGCCGAGGGCCGTGACGTGACAGCTCAGCTATATCCCTTCGCTCCCAACCCCGCCGTGCCCAAACCACCCCCTTCACTCCGTAATCGCATTTCGATAGCATCGCTGGTGGCCGGCATTAGCAGAGCGGGGGCGCTCCCGTCCCATCTGGCCCGCAGCAGGTGAGGTGAGTCGGGGCGGGGCTCGCGGGGCGGGGTGAGGAGTAGGTCAGGGCCGGCACGGTACCGGCGCGACGGCTGCGGTCCGCTGGCCCGGGCCCGGACATGGCCACTCTCCCTCCCTCTCTCCCCCTTTCTCTGCTGCTGATCCGCCTCCAGCAGATGAGCGATAGGATCAGCACGCCAGGTAGAAGTGCTCTCCCCTCTCGCTCTCCCCTCTTGCTCTTCCCTCCCGCTCTTCCCTCTCGCTTTTCCCTACCACTCTCCCCTTTCGCTCTCCCTCCTGCTCTCCCTTTTCGCTCGAGCTTTCCCTTCGCTCTCCCCTCTCGCTCTTCCCTCCCGCTTTCCCCTTTCGCTCTCCCTTTTCGCTCTAGCTCCCCCTCGCTCTCCCCTCTCGCTCTCCCGCGCCGCCGACGCTTTGCATCGCGTGCCCCACGCGGTCGCACTCTCCCACACACTCAGCACCTGCCGAGCGATTCCGCTGCCGGCACTCGTCAGCGCTCTCCTCGAGTGCGAGAGAGACAGCATTCTTGCACCCCTGCGGTAGCCTCCTTCAGAGCAAGAGAGACGGATCGACGAGTGCCGGCAGCGGAATCAGTCGACTGTACGGGTCCGGCCGGGCCGGGCCGGGCCGGGCGGGTACCGACAAGTACATACCCCTCCCCTGCCCCTCCCCGCCCCGCCCTGTACCCCGCCCCGCTGTACCTACAATAACCGCGGCGTTACGTTTCAGCTTGCAGTGGATGACGTAAGCAACAGCAAGGGCCTGGCAGGCCAGGCCAGGCCAGGCCTGGCACGGGCGCTCTGATGAGGAAGGAGAGCAGAGATCCCTCGCCTTCTCACCCTTTATACCCCCGCCCCGCCCCGCCCCGCCCCTATTCCATCCTTCTGCTCCGCCCATCGCATACCTTGCAGCCCTCGGACCAGCAGGGCGGGGTGAGCGGGGCGGGGTGGGGTGGGGTGGGGTGGGGTGGGGTGGGGTGGGGCGAGCAGCGCTAGCACAGCGCCGGCGGGTGTGAGCCGGCCTCAGCGCGTTTCGCTCTCCCGCGGGGTTCACAAAGAAACCAGGGAGCGGCAGCAGTATTTTGTGGCAAGTAGCATTGGAAAATTTGCTTCCTAAAAAATAAAAATAAAAATATTATCGAATAACTTGTGCCTTCAAGCCGCTAGAAGATTTTACAGAACTTTTTAAACTCCGTCTATGTATTTACTTTTTAGCAGATGATACGATTGTATCAGCCTGCTTGCATTTTCCTTTCTTTTACAAAAATGATTTTGGTTTTACTTCATTGCATCAGGTCAAATATTGTTATTCTTTCTTTAATTTCTTTTTCTTGCAATTCATTTTTGTTTTCGTGCGTGGATACGAGGTGGCGATCGCCCATGTGACTTGGGAAGGGTACTTGGGCCCGGCAGGGCAGCGGGCGAGCGCAGTGAAGGAGAAGCTGGAGGCGGAAGGTTCCTGAGGGAACCGAGGGGGAGCGGAGCGGGAAGGGAAGGAGCCTTCTGCGTTCACGACGACCCTGTGAGACCCGGCTGGCCGGCTGGCCCGGCCCCTGCTGCCGCCGGCCCCTGTGTGCATATGGCATGCGTGGTATGCGGGGCGTGGCGGGGCGGGGAGTTTCATGGGCAAGGCGATGCGAGGTGAGGTGAGTCTCAGCCGTCCCCTCGGTCCTGGGCGGGGCGGGGCGGGGCACTCGACCACAAGTGTAGCTGAGCTGAGCCTCGGTGTGGTGCGGTGCCGTGCGGTCGGTGTCGGCGTGCTAAGCGCGCTGTCCCGCCGGTCTGGCGGTGCTGCTGCTCGTGGCAGTGCATGGCGGTTTCATTAGCGTCCCAAGAGAGGGGCGGCCACGCACCATGGGTGGCCAACTTTGTCTCTTTTTCCATCTTTTTGTGCATATTGCCTACCTTGATGTCAAGCGGCCCACTAGTCCCCCATCCCCGCCCCTTTTTCTTCTCCTCGTCCTCGTCCTCCTCGTCCTCCTTCTCGTCCTCCTTCTCGTCCTCCTCGTCCTCCTCCTCGTCCTCCTCGTCCTCCTCCTCGTCCTCCTCCTCGTCCTCCTCGTCCTCGTCCTCGTCCTCGTCCTCCTCGTCCTCCTCCTCCTCGTCCTCCTCCTCGTCCTCCTCCTCGTCCTCCTCCTTCACCCCCTCCTCCTCCTCTTCCTCCTCCTCCTCCTCCTCCTCCTCCTCCTCCTCCTCCTCCTCCTCCTCCTCCTCCTCCTCCTCCTCTTCCTCTTCCTCCCCCTCCCCCTTTCTCACGCCGCCTCTGGGCTGGGTCCTGTACTCACGGTGCTTTTGCTGGCGTCGCGCGTCGCGGGCGTCGCGCGCTCACGGCTTTGCGATCGCTTTTGTTATTTATTTATTTTGTTTCGCCTGAACGACGGAAATGATATATAAAGCGGCTGGCGTCGGTGCGGTCGGGTGCGGGAGACAAGGGTGGGAGGAAAAGACGCGCGAGAGGTAAAATAAAACATAAAAAATAACGAAGAGGAGGTGCGGGATAGAACAGGGTGGCGGGGGCAGGCGGGAAATTCTTGCGGCGTATAACGTGGTAAAAGTTATTGTTGTTGCGTTATGGTAGGAATGCTGTGGCTGGGCGGCGCACCGGCCCGAGTTGAAAGAGAGTGGAGAGTCGAGGCGAGGAATTTGAAGCGGAAGAGGAGGAGGAGTGAGTCGTTTGGAGGTGGTGGAGCGGCGCAGCGGGGAGGCAGGAAGAGTAGGGCCGTGCTCGAGTGATGGTGGAGAGCTCTTCAGCACCCGGGAGAGCAAGAGAGAAAGAGAGAGTGAGAATCGGCGGGCGGTGGCGGTGGCGCCACGCGACGCGCTGAGCGAGGCCGTCAGCTGAGCACGCGGAGAATCAAGGAGGAGGTTTACGGAGTCGCATCGCTACTGTGTGCCCACCCCCAACCCCCCTCCCCCTAACCCTATGATTTTGTTCCGTCTCCGTCCCCAACGGCTTGCCGGACGACCCTGCTACGCTCCTCATTTCTAAACCAAACAAAATTAATTGCCATCTGATTCTTTTCCTGAAATTCCTTGGCTCCAGATAAGGATACGATACCCCCTACAACCTGCTAACCGAGGGGTAAGTCACTTCGAAAAATCATCGTACGGCCCCCAAAATTTCATTTCAAAAAATTAAAAAAATAAAATAAATAAATAAAGAATCAAAATGGAATCAAGAAGAAAAATCGAGAACAAATAAACAAAAAAATAAAATAAAAAACTTATTAGTCAGAAATAGGGGGAAAATATCAAATTTTATCAAAATAGTGACTGAAGTTTTCCTTGATAAATGAAAAGAAAAATCAAAACAATAAATCAAATCAAATTGTATGGAGTTATTCCCCCCCCCCCCCCCTCGCTGCTAACGATGCAATTATGTATTGCTGCGCAGTACTCGGACCTAATGGTGCAAGATTTTTAACCAAGCGAATAATATAAAAAGAACTGCAAGCAACGTTTCCTGTGGTTCCAATTATTTCTTTTTCCTGTCTTTTCCTCTGCATTTCGGCTCGCGGCCAGCAGGCAAACACCACGTACTCCATCACGCGACTCGAGCCCCCACCCTCACCCCCACCCCCATCCGTGCTGGGTGGGCCGGGGCCGGGCCGCGCCGCACCGGTCACTGCGCGATGATTTCCACTTTGCATATCGAGCGCGAGGTGTGAGTCGAGGGGAGGGGGCGGGTCTTGGACGAGGGGGGGGGGGGGATAACTCATATTTGATTTTTTATTTTTTTTTTTTATTTTTTTGATTTTTTTGATTTTAGATTTTGATTTTTCTTTTCATTCTTCACGAGATAAAAAAGAAATAATATGTTACTTTTTTAAAAAATTGTGTTTTTACTCGTTCTTTACCACCACCTCTCTCCTGAGTGGTGAAAAGAACGAGTATTGTTCTCAGTCGGGTGTAACGCTTAACTGTCCACACTTTCATCTCAGATCTCACAATACCTACAGGCATAATAGTTATACCATTCTAAACTGGAAACGCTGGTCATTATTCCAACAATGAACTATTTTTCAAGTTTAATAGTATTATTTTGAGAACACTTAAATTTTGCGTGTTTTCATTCTAAGTCCCATAACCCAACTATATGAGTGGAGTTTTCAATCTCATCAAGCACAATACCCACAGACATGAAACTTGCGCTGATCTCAGCTTGAAGCCTTCTTCTGCATTGCAGCAATGAACCTTTTTTAACGTTTAATAGTATTATTTTGAGAACTCTTAACAAATTTTGTGCGAGTTTTCATTCTAAGTCCCCGAGTCTAGTCCTAGCCCGAGTCGGCTCGCGCCAGCTCGCGCTCCTTTATGCGCCCCAACAATCGGACCCGAGCGGGAGGGCCGAAGAAGGCCCGAGCACCCCGAGACGAGCAAGGGCGAGTGTCCCGGGAAAAACTTCCCCTGCACACACGAACTGTGATGAAATCTGAGATGAAAATGTCTTCACTCGACTCACATCATGTTTTACACTCCTACCTCTGTAGCACATAATTATGTAAAGAACGAGTTCCATACTTATCACAAAATTCATTTTGTGTTCTATTTGGCCCTTGTTTCTTGTTTTGTTCCCATTTTTCTCAGTTTTGGGTTCATTTGTTCTCGATTTTTCGGATTTTTATGCAACTTTCCACTTGATTTTATTTTGATTTTTTTTTTTTTTGAATTTTTAAATGATGTTTTGGGGGCTGTACAATGATTTTTCGAAGTGCCCCCCCCCTCCCCCCCCCCCTCGGTCTTGGACACGGACGGGCGACGCCCCGGTCACTGGGCCCCAACAGCCGCGTCTGATTCGGAAGATGACTCTCGCACCTCCGTCCTTGTCGCACCTGTGGGGGGTGCCCGGGGGTGCCCCACCATGTTGTGGAAATGACAGGGCCCTGTGAGTGCGACAAGGACCCGGGAGGCGCGCGAGAGAGAAGTGATCCTCGGAGTCAGACGGCAGCAGGGGAGACGGCACCCTACTTCCGACCCTCCTCTGCGCGCCCGATGTGATGAGACGCACCTGTACGCGTCCGGTACCGGCCGGTGAGTAAACTCATTACCGCAGCGTTACTAACGAACGGCTGGAGATTATAGGCAGCAGACGGAACGGAACGGGGTCATCGATCCAACACAGCGCCGCCTGGCGCTGCTGACACCCCGAGCCTGAGCCCCCCGAGCGGCCGAGCAGCGGGTCAGGGGAGCCGGAGTCGCTGCTCGCCTCAGCCTTTTGTAAAACATTCAACAGCCACTTTGCTGTGCGCCTCGTTAATTTTTTTTCCCCGTCCGAGTGATACAGCCTTTCTATGACCCACTCTGCCTTTCTTGTTATATATATAAAAATATTAAACATACAAACTCTAATAAGGTTTTACGAAGTTGGTCAACGTTAAAGTTTGCGAGTGCGCCGCTGCACGCTGCGCTGGTTCGCTCGGCTGCGCTCTGGTCGTGCTGTGCGCTGGTCCGTCGCCGTTTGATTGCCGCGGTACTAAAACGCCAAGACACTCAATTATGCATCAGCAGTCCACAGCCAGCCGCCGCGGGCCGCCACCGCGCGCCGCCGCGCCAGCTGGTGGTGGTGGAGGTTCTGTCAACGCCCTCCCCTCCACGTCTGTGTGCGGGTGGGTGGGTGGGAGGGGGAGGGGCCACTGCCATATAGCTCCCTACCGGCAAAACCTTAATGGAAAAGGTGGTGCCGTTCTTGTATGTCAGCGCAACGTTAAATGTCCATGAAATAGCTCATTTTTCCCCCTGCGCCGTTGGCGCTCCTATGAACTAATCGCGGAGAACGTCCTCCCCGGTCCTCCCCCTCTCCACAGTTAAACCAAGTGTGCAACTGCTCAATACTTGTAAGTGTGCAACTTCCAGTCTAACATGTACAAGTGTAAAACTCGGCAGTTGTGCTGTGCAATTGCAAGTGTCAAACTCGCCAGTTGCACTATTGTAAGTGTTCAATACGACAGTAGCGCACTTGCAAGTATTCAACTGCCGTGTGCAACACTTCCCTTGTTGAACACTTGCTGCAAGTGTACAACTGGCGAGTTTGACACTTGCAATTGCACAACTGCCGAGTTTTACACTTGTACGTGTTAGACTGGAAGTTGCACACTTTCAAATATTGAGCAGTTGCACACTTGCTTTAGCGGTGTTCTTCTTCCTCCTCCTCCTCATCGTCATCTTCGTCCCCCTCTCCTCCTTCCTCTCCCCCAGCCCTGCGCGTGGCGGGGGGGGGGGGGGGGGGGGGGGGGCGGAGCGCAGCGCAGGAGGTCGTGAGTCCGCCAGTGTGAACACCTTTCATGCGTGCATACTGTACAACTTCGCCTCGCCCCGGGCCAGGGCCGGCGCCGGGGGGCCCAAGGTCGCCTGTCTCGGCCCGGCCCGGCCCGAGTCCGACACTACAAGCTGCACGCAAGGCAAAAGGCGGCACTAGAGGGAGCAGGTAGGCGGGCCGGATCAGGAGGCCGATTCCGAACAGTGTTCAGACTGTCCTCTGTCATCTCTCTCTCTCTCTCTCTCTCTCTCTCTCTTTCTCTCTCTAGACGTGCCCCATGCGTGCGGAAAGGACAGAGAGACGAAACCATTGAGTGGAATCACCCCGCAGGTGCGCTAGCTATCCTGCTTGTCCTGCTGCAGTGGCTCTGGGCGGCGCATGCGTCCGAACTCCGAACTGAGTGCACACATACTACCACTTCTGCTTTAGAAGAGTATGATATGCGACTGGAGCGATCGCGAACCCGAGCGAACCTTTGCTCGTTATGCTAGGGGGTGGGTGAACTTTATCGTCGTACCGATATTACCTTCAGGCCTCCCTTCTTGCCCGGGCAAGACACAGCACACGGATGTTGACGCAAAGGAGTCGGGCAGGTATCCTTCCCGTCCGCATAGCCCCCAAAAGCTTTGACGACAAGTCGTTTGACACGGAAGGCGCTGCTGGCTTTGCCCGAGGACGAGACGGGCAGCAGGATAATTATATTTTTGAAGAAGCGCATTAGCGTAGTGTCCGTGGCAGTAGCGCCACGCCACACCGGTGTGCGGGGGCGGCGGGGGCCGCATGGAAAGGTCGCTACTGCTGGTGTGCTTGGCAGCAGCCGCGCCGGGGATGTAGGCAGGCGTCCCCTCGCCCCCACCCCCTCGCACCGCGAAATACATTTTATTCATACACCGCCCCGGTCGGTGTATAAATAAAACATTCGCAAACGCATCCTCTTCCTCCGGGGCCGCTCCGGGGGCGGGGGCCCGGCTCCGGCTCGGCTTTGTGACTCCGGGAGCGCTTCCGTGTACGGAGCCGGCTCAGGTGTCGTGTCATCGGTGGCGCGGCGCGCACTGCGGACCCGACCGCCGGTAACAAATACTGAGGGAAGTAATGAAAAGTGTTTTTTCCCCTTCCTCCATGGTTTTGTAAAACAAGCAATGAAAAAAAAAAAGGTGTCACTAAAGTAATAAACCTAGCACTGTGCAAAGGCACCCTCTTTTTCTATTTTTTTTTCTAGTTGATAGAAATTATGCACTTCACCTGCAGTATGATGTTCGCTTTGGTCACTGAGTTTGTTGCAGTTTACTTTCAACGTTTACGCTTCACCTGTTCGCTGTAATATAAATAATACGGCAGAAGGAGAGAGAGAGAGAGAGAGAGAGAGAGAGAGAGAGAGAGAGAGAGAGAGAGAGAGAGAGAGAGAGAGAGAGAGAGAGAGATAGGGAGTTGTGCCAGTGAAAAAAGTAGAACACGGGCCACCCTCCCGCACTCCTCCCTACCCTCCATTGCCATTGTATAGGGGAAGTGGCAGGAAGTCGCAAGCAGCCTCCCCCCTCCCCTCCAACGGTGTTTACTGGTGTGTTTGAGAGAGTGGAAGGGGACGGGGTGGGATGGGGGTGGAGTCGCGCTTAGAGGGAGAGCGCTAGAGATAAAGAGGGGGAGTGAATTGTCACTCTGCCATTAAGAAAGCAACTCAAACTTTCTCTCCCCCCCGTTATTCACGTGGGGGTGGAATTCGAATTCTTGTGCTTTGTCTGTTTCTTCCCAGCTTCTTTTTTTTTTCTGGCAACATGTTGCTCACAATGACGCTCCGTGCATAATGGACTGATAAGACCAGCAGAGTCCTTCAATAGTTTTTTTTTTTTTTTTTTAAATGTTTTTTCGACTTTCTTGAAGTTTTTTTCTTCCCCGCGCACTGCCCTTCGCCACCTAGGAGAACCTTCTCGATCCCTGACACGCGGCATTGTCCTGTTCTCACCCTGCGAGCAAGTGCTTCTTATTTATTTATTTTTTTCGCTAAAGAAAATAGATGGGACAGGTATTCATTTCGTGTTCTGCGTGCGCCTTCTGTCTCTCGTCTTACTTGTTGGAGACAAGCGGGGCCAGAGCCTATAAATCAGTTGCTTGAGGGATTTTCAGCGTCGCGGCCTGCGGACTACACCTGCGCCCCAACCCACCCGTCTAGGTACTTTCCCTGGAAATATTTCGCTCATCCATTTCGAGCAGGACTTTCACCCCTTTCTTATGCTGATCCTGGACGCGTGCTTGCCTCTCGCGAGATATAAATGATGTATCGGTGGCCGTGCCATACCTCACGGGGCTGGGCTGCAAGGGGAAAAAAGGGGGGGGGGGGGTTAATACAGCTCTACAATACTTTCGGCAAAGACACTCTCAACTTTTTAATAGGGTTCGTATTTTTCCGAAAAAATAAAATCGGTGGAAAAAAAGCGGATTTTTTTCTGTTATTTTTTTTTCGGAAAATTTGGAAAATTTGTAAAAATTGCTTACTCTGTGAAATCTGGGTTAGTGATTACAAAAATGATTCGAAAATGCCTAATTACGCTCTAGAAGCCTCCAGTAGCCTTCGGCACTTAAAAGAAGTTGAAAACCAGGGCAGGAACATTGAAATTTTAATCTTTGATAACTGCTGTTAAAAACATCGAAATTTGATGAAGAAGATCATCGAATTTTATAGTGAGTTTCAATGATCTACACATTTTCCTCTTCGTCAGTCGGCATTTGCCTTCCTTTGGGACTGTAAACACGTGCCAAAACGGGCGTTTTAACACAATTTAAGTTATTTAATTTTCCAATTTTTCCCATTTTTCCGACCCCTAAGATTTATTTCCGGAAAAAAAAGCGGATTTTTTCCAATTTTTCTGGAAAAATTTCCGGGCTGTCGAACCCTACTTTTTAACTTCTTCATAGCAAGGGTTTTGTGGTTTTCGTGACGGTCGGTGACTGCGGAAGGGTAACCAGAGGTTTCTGTGCGTAAAGTGTGAACTACTACATAAATAGACGCGTGTAAGCAAGCAGCGCCCTCGTGTTTGAGCGTGTGTGTGTGTGTGTGTGTGTGTGTGTGTGTGTGTGTGTGTGTGTGTGTGTGTGTGTGTGTGGCCGGGGTGGGTGGGTGGGTGGGGCGTTTGCGAGGAGAGCTTAGGCTGCCGCGGATTACCGCCGAGTCGGATATGGGCCTCTTGCATAAGTTAAACCGCGCCCAAATTAACGGACTGTGAAGCTAGCGTGCGGCCGGGGCCGCGAGGGAAGGCCTGGGCCGCGCCGCCGCCACATCTGTACCGCGCCTAACCGCGTATAGCTGTAGGTCTCCTGGTATGCGCCGCCGTACGAGCTGGTGGTGAATGTGTGCACATGTGCTCTTGTGTGTACGCGGCCGGGCAGCGCTTTCACCGCCCGGGGCCGGGCCGGACTGGGGCACGAATACACGTGGAACAAAGAGACATGCTCCTAACCCGATCTACCTTCCCGGCTGCTGCCCCCCGGCCCCGGCCCGGGCCCCGGCTCCGGCGAGTTATCAAGTTGGAATGCATGAGGTTTAGGGTGGCTAGCCAAGGGCGTGGTGGCACGGCGTGGCGAGGCTCCATTCACTAGCCGGCTGACATGGTGACACGACCCCTCGGCCCCGCGCCCCTCCCCACCCCGCCCCACCCCGCCCCACCACGCCCTGCCCCGTCACGCAACAGGTCTGCATTCATTTTGAACGAAGGGCGGGGTGGAGCGACCCGGCCCGCCAGCTGCGGTGGC
The DNA here is from genome assembly GCA_029379305.1 of Frankliniella fusca. Classification (NCBI taxonomy): domain Eukaryota; kingdom Metazoa; phylum Arthropoda; class Insecta; order Thysanoptera; family Thripidae; genus Frankliniella; species Frankliniella fusca. The sequence goes on along the minus strand of JAHWGI010001285.1, from coordinate 1,768,449 downwards.
TCTCTCTCCGGCCCCCTTTGGAGGCCAGCCTATCCCTTGCTTTTGTGGGGTTCAAATAAGGTCCGTGGGGCGGGGCGGGGTGAGGCGGGGCAGTGCAGAGCAGGGCGGGGCGGGGCGGGGTGGTTGGTCCGAGGTCCAGGCCCCGCTGCGAGCGGGCCCGAAGCTTAGAGGCCGGATAAATTATCCACGAATGGGGTGGCGTGAGCACGCCCTGGAGGCAGCAGCAGCAGCAGGCTCATTCCGAAGATCGCTCTCGTCCCTCCGTCCTTGTCGCACCTATGGCGGTGCCCTATGTCGTGGCGGTGTCAGGACCCCATGAGTGCGACAAGGACGGAGGCGCGAGAGCGATCTTCGGAATCAGCCTGCAGGGCCTGGCCTGCTCGCATCGCTCCGGGCCGGGCTGTCCGGCACCAGTGCGCTGCACGGGATGTTTGCCCGCAAGTCGAGCTTTATTTTTTTATGAACAGTGTGCGGTGGTGCGCGGTACAGTTGTGTACAGCAGCCGAGAAGCGGCTCCGCTACGCTCCGCCACTCCCGCCGCCGCGCGCCCGCATCACCGCGGCAGAGCGCACGTCAGCGGGAGCGGAACTCATTTAAAATCAGCTGTCACACGGAAACTTTTTGAGGCTGCTATATAGCAGCTTCGCTCGCTCGCGGGGCGGGGCGGGGCGGGGCGGGGCGGTGTGGAGTGCTGTGGCGCTGGGGCGGGGCGGGGCGGGGCGGGGCGGGGCGGGTTGGTGGGGCGTTCCACTGCGTGCTGATGATGGAACGAGGAGCACTGCGCGGTATGGAGGCCGGCGGGACTCGGGCCCGGGGTCGCGGGGAGCACGCCAGAGTGGAGCGTGCGGGTCGCGAGGGTCAATAGCGCTACCCGCGCGCGGCGCGCGGCCCTGGCAATGCCATGCTCCTCGTGTTTGTGTTGCGACCGCGGGGCGGGGCGCGGCGGGGCGCGGCGGGGCGGGGCGGGTGTGTACCGAGGCGCGTGTCACACGGGCTCGTTACACAGTTGCTCGGCCCCACGAGGTGCCTAAACGCCCCCCAGCAGGTTACATGTACCCCCCGGGGGGAACATAAGCCCTATAGGTTGGGTGCGGACTCCAGGCAGGGGGACTCTGTCACTGCTCAAGTTCGCCTCAAGGCCGGCTGCACTATGCTGCGCCATGCTGGGCCGGGGGCGGGCCGGGGGCGGGCCGGGGGCGGGCCGGGGGCGGGCCGGGGGCGGGCCGGGGCCGCGTTCCGGAAGGCAGCCGAGTACAGGAGCAGCACCCGGAAGGAGAGGCTGGTGGGCCCGCGGGTGAGCTGCTGGGTCATTGATCGAAGTGTGTGACGTCAGAGTGCATGATGCCAAGATTACTCCCCGCCCGCCCCACGGGGACTGCGGGCCTGGCGGGCCGGGCGGGCCTAGGTGGGGAGATATACCCCGCGGGGACTCGGGCCCGACCCGACCCTATTCCCTCTACACCCGGGCCCCGGCCCGGCCCGGCCCCGGGGCCACCGGGCGGCCGTTGCGCCTGGCCTGGCCGGGCGATGGTGCGGGACATGGGTTCAAAAACCCCACAACTTTGTGTTTTTCTTTTCCCTCGCTCTTTTCCCCCTGCTGCTATGTGCCTTTTACCCCAGCCTGTCTGGCTCGCGTGTGGCTTGCGGTGGAGCCCTCACCCTTGGAGCTTTATGACCCCGCCGCGCCCCGCCCCGCCCCGTCCCACCCCACCCCTCCCGGCACCACGAGGCGGGGCGGGGCCCAACCCTGCCACACCGACACCGCCCGTCCACTCCTTTGCCCGCTCCGCAACGTAGACTCACTTTCATCCAGGCAGCAGGCCCCAGACGCCCGTCTGTGCTGTAGGCTGATGCCGCACATCGGTCAATGGGAGGTAGACGCGGCCTTCCTCCCCCACCCAATGGCATTGCCGCGAGGGGGGAATCACTTCAAAAAATCATTGTACGGCCATAGCCCCCCCCCCTTTCAAACTTTAAGAAATTGAAAACAAGAATCAAAATCAAATTAGGAAGAAAGATACAGAAAAATCAGAAAATTCGAGAAATAAGGAAAAAAAAAATTAAAAATGGATAGGAGAGAAAATATCAAAATTTCTCAAAAAGTGACAGAAATTCTCCTAATAAAAAAAGGAGTTTAAAAAAATCATTGTACACGTTTTTTTATGAGTGATCCCGCCCTCGGGCATTGCCTCATGAGTGCGACAAGGACGGAGTTACGAAAGTCCCATCCCATGCGGAGTCAGACTACTGCCCAACTGCCGGCAACTTCACTTGGCCCGCGAGAAAGCGAAAGACGATGCCATCCTGACGTACATGAACTGCAGGTGTGTTTGTGTGTGTAAGTCTGTGAGCGGAGCGCCTGCAGGGTAGGCCGAGGCGTGCGGCGCAGGTGTGTGCGGCGGGTCTGCCTACCCTAGACCTGGCAGGCGCTCGCCGCAGGGAATGGACGGACAGACGTATGAAATACGACTCGCGTTTGCCCGAATTTTTCCCTCTTTCTACTCTCTCTCTCTCTCTCTCTCTCTCTCTCTCTCTCTCTCTCTCTCTCTCTCTCTCTCTCTCTCTCTCTCTCTCTCTCTCTCTCTCTCTCTCTCTCTCTCTCTCTCTCTCTCTCCTCTCTCTCTCTCTCTCTCTCTCTCTCTCTCTCTCTCTCTCTCTCTCTCTCTCTCTCTCTCTCTCTCTCTCTCTCTTACCATCTCATACGAGGGGGCCTGAACTCCTGAAATCATGAGTACGCAATCACTGATATCTTCGAAATCATTATCAAAAAAATGGTGATCTATTGCCGAAAAAAAAAAATGATTTGAGTGCGTATTTAGGGATCATAAAGCTCAAAATACGCTTGTATTTACTTTACGAATTATTTCTTTCAATTATAAGAGGTGTAATCATGTGAAATCATGTGAAATCTTAAAATCATGTGTACACATTTTAGGTGAGTTGAGGCCCCCTCGATCGCCTCGATCTCATAGATAACCGGAAAATTCTGCAAAATCCTTTCTTTGTGAATTCATGTTAGATCCATAACAAACAAACTAGATAAATACATAAATTATTCTTACTGCAATTATAAACACAAGGCGAAAAGTTTAATTCTGTCAAACATAAATGCTTCTTTACACTTTCAACTGTTCGCTTAATAATTTAAGATTTTCTTAAAACTTTTATCTTTCTATCTTAGTGGAGAACGGGTTGTAGGTATGTCCCAATCCTGGAGATACTTCATTTCCTCTATAACCGCAGGAATACCTCATTCAGTTCCTTTCCACCGCAGGTCGTTACAAATGCGCGGCATAAGTGAAGTTCTTTTCCTGCTTTTTTCCTCCTCATTGTAAGTTAAAGAAAAGGCTGTGCTCGGATTGTTACCCGCTGCACGCGGCTTCTGCTCGTTTGTGGACGAAACGAGCAGCAATGCGAGCAGCCCCCCCTCCCTCCCTCCCTCCCTCTCTCTCTCTCTCTCTCTCTCTCTCTCTCTCTCTCTCTCTCTCTCTCTCTCTCTCTCTCTCTCTCTCTCTCTCTCTCTCTCTCTCTCCCCCTCCCTCTCGCCGCGTCGCATCACGTCTCGCCACTGTGTTGCGCCTAAGGGGCTGCAAGCCGCAGTCGCGCCGTCCCGCGCTCGTTTCAAAGCAAAAGCAGGACATGGCGGGCTGGCTGGGCGTGGCCGGAGTGGGGCGGGGCGGGGCGGGGCGGGGCGGGGCGGGGCGGGGCGGGGCGGGGCGGGGCGGGGCGGGGAGGGGCGGGGAAGGTGACGGAGAGGCTGACGGATACTCTCCCTGCGGCTGTAGAGCGACAATAGCTTCCCCCCTGCCCCGCCCCGTCCCACCCTGCAGTCTGCCCTGCGACGGATAACCTTGGCTGGAGCCGAGGCTGAGCCGCTGTTGTGGTATAGTGAAGTAGCGCGGCGTTATGCAGCGCGGGTGCAACGCGAGAGGTTCAGCTGAGGTTTCGTCTCGTTACAAAAACATTTAAAAAAAATAATAAAGGGAATGCAGTCGTTTGTGTTAGTAATGCTAATGCCGCTTGGTAATCGCGATGGTAGACCTCTCGACCTGGTCTGGGTGGGCGCGGGCGCGGGCGGGGGCAGGCAGGCCATGGTGAATAGTCCATTTGCCAATGGGACCGCACTAATCGACTGACCATGGTCTGTTGTAGCACAGAGGCAGTGCCGGGCCGGGCCTGCTTTATGCCGTCCGCGCCGCCCACCCCCGCCCCGCTCGCTGAGAGCCGCCCGCACCCCCCCTCCCCCCACCCGCCCCCGGGCCTTCTCCCTGCATCTGCAAGTCAAAGCTGATTGGTGGCTGAGAGTGCAAACACTGCGGGAACGCTTATACGACGGCCCGGGTGTGCCCCAAGAGGTCGCGCCGCGCAGGGCTCGCAGGTCTCCTGCTGCTGCTCGACAGGCCTGCTGGTCCTGCGGGTCCTGCAGGTGTGTAACGTGCAGCCACGCCGCGCCGCGCCGCCACCTCAGCCGAACCAACTCAGATTAATTGGATGAGCAAGCTCATTGTCCGGCCCGCACGAACTGCAAGGACCGTCTCCTTGTGGCCACTCTGCTTCCAGTCACTGTATTCTCCCTCTCCCACCCCCGCACTCCTCACCCTCCCCCACGCCGCTCTCTCTCTCTCTCTCTCTCTCTCTCTCTCTCTCTCTCTCTCTCTCTCTCTCTCTCTCTCTCTCTCTCTCTCTCTCTCTCTCTCTCTCTCTCTCTCTCGCTCCCGTTTCTCTTCTCCCGGACTAATACTGAGGCATTAGGTAGACCAAGTCGTACACCTACGCTTCTGCCTGGCCGCCGGGCCCCTCGCCTCCTGTACCTAATAGAAAGTATCCCAAGAGCTGTAATTCCACCCCGCCCCGCCGGCACTTTCTCCGCCCCGCCACACCCCGCCCCGCCCTGCCCCGCCCTGCCTCGCCCCACCCTCGACCACAGAAATTGGCCACCGGTCTGTATCCTCTCTCTCGTGATTCTCTCATCCCTCCCTCCCCCCCCCCCTCTCTCTCTCTCTCTATCTCTCTCTCTCCACCTCCCAGCAGAGGGCGGAAAACATTGTTTCTGCGTTTGGCGCCGACCTGTGTGGCTCGCCGTTGCGCGCTGCCTGGCCGGCACGCTGTCTTGTCTACTTAACAACATTCCTATCCACAAAGCGAGACATCTTTCGGGGGCCGCTGCGCCGAGCTTAGCCAGGGGAGTTCCTCTTTACCCCCCCCCCCAAATTCTCATCCCCTAGAGGGAGTTCCCTCTCCCCTTTCCCTCCCCATTCTTCCTCTATCTCTCTCGCCCCTACACACAGGCCACCACGCACAACTAAACCGCGAACGCCCGTCGTCGCGGGACGCAGATTACGAACAATAGGCCACTGTAGGGCAACAAGTCTGCTGTCTGATTCCGAAGAGCGCTCCCCTGCCTCCGTCCTTGTCCCACTCATGGGGCACTGTCCTCCCCAACATGGGGCACCACCGTAGGTGCGACAAGGAGCGATCTTCGGAATCAGGCGGTTGCGTGCCTCCCCCCGCCCCTCCACCCCCACCCTGCTCACACGGGCCGTTTGGCCGCACATCAGCGCGATTGTTAAACTTTGCGAGAGCGCGACCGCATAGCAGGGTGCGTTGCGGCCGAGGAACGGGGTGGAGCAGGGCGTGGCGTGGCGTGGTGCGGCGTGGCAGGGATGGGGTATACGGGAGGGATGAGCTGTCACATACCCCGATAAGTGTATGTTATGTTACATTTTTTTCCGAATGCCACCCCCCACGGAGGGGAGGAATACGTGTTAAGCAACATTTTTGAAGGACACTTAAAAAGAACCCAACGAACGCCCTAGCGGATACATCATAATTTTTATTTTAGTTTAGGGTTTTTCTACTTCTTTTATTTATTTATTTTTCAAAAAAAAAAAATTGAATAAGATAAGAATAAAGTACCAACAAAAAGTTGTTGGTAAAACGAGTCGTGCTGGCGCAGTGTCTTTCCTCGTCCCCCTCTGCAGGTGCCACTCTCCCCGCGGTCCCCTCTGGACTCTGCCACAAAGCTGTGTGTCTTGCGAATTAGTCTAAGTGAGTGGCGGAACGGGTTGGGGTGGTGGTGGTGGGGGCGAGGCGGACTTCTTTCCGTTAGGGAGGCCCGCTTCTGCTCTTGTGTCTGGCTCACTGTGTCGGCTGCAGAAAATGACCTATATATTTCAGCCTTTCAGCTATGAATAAGGCTGGTGGTTTCGTGGAAGAAGTGTCGACGACTCTCTAAGCGCGTCGAAAGGAAGACAACTTTATTGTTCACCGAACCGAAAAGTCCAGTTCATAACAAGTGACGGAAGGAAATGCAGTTTTTTGGGGGCAAATTAAACACCCTACTCCTGAACTGAAGCGCAGGCCGCGTCTCTCCCGCGTGCCTCGGGATGGCGCTCTCCAAGCGGCCGACACCACGTGACAGACAGCAGAGGTGTGGCGCGCCGCCCATACCCCTGAGACTTCATCACAATGACCCCGCCACGCCCCGCCACGCCCCGCCACGCCCCGCCACGCCCCGCCACGCCCCGCCACGCCCCGCCACGCCCCGCCACGCCACGCCCCCCGGAGAGGGTATACTGATTCACACAGTGCGTGCAGCTCTCACAATAGCACCGCCCTGGAGGTAGGCAGACCATCACAACAGCTACCGCGACCTCATTCGAGAGAAACTTTATTTCACGGAGGGGGATTTTTATTATTATTATTATTATTTTACAGTGTTTCAAAAAAACATTACAGTAGACTGAAAGAATGTATGCAGCGATGCGAAAAATAGTTGAGCTAAAATTGAAATTGAATCTAATTTGAACTTAAAATACTCACAGGGACGACTGCCGGAGACGGAAAGACGGCCAGGCCGTGACAGATGTGAACAGGCTAGCCAACCACCAATTTCCACCAATTTTAAGAAAGGAGCAACCAATCGTAAATGGTGAAACTAGGTTTTTTCCTCCAGATTTTTTGTGATAAACTTGCTGCTTTTGCGCGCCGTAGGCCAAAGTAGACGAACTCTTAGCTCAGCTTCACACGATTTTAGCGAGCGTCCATCTTGTTTTCAAAAATAAAATTGAAAAGTTGAAAGCGCGTGCAAAGCGCCGCATTCCGCGGCGCGGATACGTCTCTCGCAGGTGGGGCTGGTCCTGCTGGTCCTGCTGAGCCTGCTGGCCCTGCTGGTCCTGCTGGTCCTGCTGAGCCTGCTGGCCCTGCTGGTCCTGCTGGTCCTGCTGGTCCTGCTGGTCCTGCTGGTCCTGCTGGTCCTGCTGGTCCTGCTGGTCCTGCTGGTCCTGCTGAGCCTGCTGAGCCTGCTGGTCCTGCTGGTCCTGCTGGTCCTGCTGGTCCTGCTGGTCCTGCTGGTCCTGCTGGCCCTGCTGGCCCAGCTGGTCCTGCTGGTCCTGCTGGTCCTGCTGGTCCTGCTGGTCCTGCTGGTCCTGCTGGTCCTGCTGGTCCTGCTGGTCCTGCTGGTCCTGCTGGTCCTGCTGGTCCTGCTGGTCCTGCTGAGCCTGCTGGTCCTGCTGGGCCGCCGCAGGCCAGGCAGGCGCCGCCCTGTGCCCGGGCTGTGCCGCTGCGCCGGGCCGTCGTCACCCGCTGTCCCTTTCATTATTACGATATTATCACCGTAATTTGATCGTGCTGCTGGTGGTCTCCCCTCCCCGGTGGTCCCTCGCCCTGTTGTGGGCCGCAAGCCGCCCCCCTCGCACCCCACCCCTCACTGTCTCAACAAGTTTCACGACCGTCGTCCCGGCCCAGCCCCGGCCCGGCCCCGGCCCGGCCCCGGTTGGGGAGGAGGAAGGCTGCTTGTTCGCCAGTACTACTTGTGTAGTCAGTCAGGGGGGGACGAGAGAAAGGAGGAAGGTGGAGGCGGAGGGAGCGAAGGAGCAGACGCCCTGGGGTGCCGCGCAGGCGGGGAAGAAAAGGGGGAGAGGGGGGGGGGGCGGGGCTGTCTTGGGGCTGTCCGGCTGGCCGCGGCCCAGCCCGCCCTCCTCGGCTGCCGAGCGATTCCGAAGATCGCTCTCGTGCCTCCGTCCTCGTCGCACCTGTGGCGGCGCCCTATGTCGGGGGTGTCAGGGCCCCATGAGTGTGACAAGGACTGAGGTACGAGAGCGATCTTCGGAATCCGTCAGCTGGGGCCGCGAGGGGGCTCCTCGCCGTCAGTGCGGGCGCACAGCAGCGGCCCAAGGTAAGGCCCCCGGCGGGGCGGGGCGGGGCGGGGGGGGGAGGGGGGCGGGGCTCACCGTGGTACCGTGGTGCGGGCGGTGCCAATTGGGCGCCCGCCCGACCTGGCCGTGCGGCGTCCCGATGCCGGGCCAGGGCCAGGCAGGACGGGGAGCGATGTCAGCAAACAAAAGTGGCCCGCGACGGGAAATGAAATGTTTTGTCACAACCCCGTGCCGCCGCGGAGCTCCGGTGGGACGCTGCGGGGCCGGAACAACGTCTCGCGGGAGACTAGAGGGAGAGAAAGAGAGAGAGATGGGGGGGGGGGGCGGCATTATCGGTATGCCGTTCTTTCGCGGTGTTATTGACATTCTGCAGATGTATAATCTTCGAAATGTTTTCTAGTATCACCTTCTGGCGCACTTCATGAGGTTGGATGGAAATGGGCGGAAAATGGCAAGCCTTCGCCACGAAGCATGCTTCCTTGGAGGTGGAGGCAAACGTGGCAGCCGCGCGCCGTTCCTACACTGCAAACCCTGGAATCCAATTTCTCACCCAAAATGGGAGAGGACACTTTTCCATACTAAATTAGAGTGAGAATTTTTAACCTCACTCTTTTTGAGCGAGATTTTTCTGAGCCTCGCTCTATTTGAGTAAGGATTTTTTAACCTCACTTAATTTGAGCACGAATTCTCACTTTATTTGGGTGAGGTCTCAAAATTCTTTCTCAAAAAGGGCGAGGAAAAAAATTCTTACTCTCCAGAGAGTAATAAAATTGCCCTCAAATTCTCACTCGTATGGGGGCGAGAATTATGACTCGTAGATTTTCAGTGTATCAGCTCTCCTCTTCTCTCCTCTCCTCTCCACACGGCAGGTGGGGGCGCGCAGGGCTTTCGTGCCATGGCTCTCCCGGTCAGGAGTGGAGGCGCACAACAAATATCGGCTATCAATAACGACCGTCGTCTGCCTGCCTGCCTGCGTGGTGGCAGCCGGGTTAGAGCGGACCCCTGCGGGACGGGACTCCTCACAACAAGTGGTCGCTAAGTCTTTCCAACCCGCGCCTCTCTCTCTCTGACTCTCTTGCTCGCTCGCTCTCAACCTCTTTCTCCTTCTCCCGTGCGTCCTATCGAGGTGTAAATGGGACCGAATAATTCAAGTGAGACAGCTGTGCGGCTTCCTAAAATAAAAAGAAATAAATAAAAATAGCACCCTTGCAGCCGGGCTGCTTTTGTCGACCTCACATCCCCTTATTCACCTTGGGTCTTTCTGTTATTCTCAAAAAGAAATAAACTCATTACTTCGCCTTCCGTTATCGCTCTCAGAGCTCGGTTGTGGGAAATTTCCGAGGGGTCCTTCACTCAAAAAAAATCAGTGTACACCCTTCAAAGACGCTTTCTTCTAAAAATGAGAAAAAATCATAAAAAATTCAAGAGAAAATCAGAAAAAATCAAGGTAAATAACAAAACGCCAGGAAAATCAAAACAATCGGTTTGCGAAAGAATTTATAGTAAAGGACCCACCGGAAATTTCGTTTTTTTTTCTCCCCGCCTCTGTCCCCTCTTTTTGTCGGGTGGTTTGTCCGTCCACCTCGTACCCCCGTGATTGAAAAACAGCCTTGCTCTGAACACGCACATGTCCCGGTCCGGCCCCGGCCGCTTTGTAAGCCATGAGCAAACAGCACGACATATACATCGAGCTGCGGCGCGCACGTGGGAGGGAGCGAGGCAGACAGGTGCGCGGGCGAGTCTGTTGGCGTTCGAACTGGAGAGGGTAGGGAGGGCATTAGAGTGGAGGGGGAAGAGGGAAGGGAGGTGAAGGTGTATGGATGGGTGTGCCTTGATGCCCTATCACTTAAAAAAAAAGAAAGTAAGTCTTAAGTAAACAACATTTTTCTTTATCTTTGATTTACATTTTAAATTAACGATCGGAATTTACGAAATTTTATTTTTATTTGCTGGAGAATCATAGGTAGATTCAAAACGTCCTTAAAATTGTGCCAAGAGAAATTTTCCTCTTAATTTTGCCACATTTTTCGTAGAAATTTTTCCCGTGACCGCTTCACTTATTTTTTCACAGTGACGGGCTCTATCGCTCTGTCTCTCCCACACAACGCCTCGGGGTTATGCCGTCTGTTTCTCGCTCCTGCTATGACTCTCGACTACGGCACTTCCGGTGATTGCCGTCGCCGACCGAATGCTGCCTGGCTATCCTTGCCCTCCTTGCTCTCTCTCTCTCTCTCTCTGTCTCTCTCTCTCTCTGTTGGTGTACAAAGGTGAGGAACGCCCCGAGCTTAAACGCACTGTGAAACAAAACCGAGAGTGTCATAAACTGGCTGACATTGAGGGGTTCTTCACTCAAAAAAAAAATCAGTGTACACCCTATAACAAAATCAGTAAAAAAATAAAATAAAAATCAGAAAAATAATCAGGAGAAAAAAGTAAGCAAAACAAAATCAAGGGTATTCAGAAATAATCAGAAGAAAGAAAAAAGAAAAAAAAAGAAAAAAATCAGGAAAAAAAATACAACAACAAGGATAGTGAAAGACCCCTGGGCTGACTTTACGCGCATCAGTGCTGAGGTGTTGCGTCTAGTATAGGCAGGCGCGCCTGCTGTCAGCTGACTCTCCCGGCAACACTTTGCGCGCGGGGGGGGGGGGGGGCTTTATCTCTCCGGTGTGCCTCCTCAGCGCGCACTACTCACCCACACTCACTCCCCTGCCGCCGCCCGCCGCCGCCCGCGACACAAACTTCGTTAGTAATCCCATCTTGGTCGAGTTTTGCAAGTCCGCATCCGGCTCCGGCGGCGGGTGGCAGTGCCGGGGGCAGTGTGGGGGCGGTATGGAGGCGGCGGCAGCCTGCAGCCGCGCTGCGACTTTGAAAATCCCCGCCACCATCACCGCCACCCACTGCTGACTTGTTGCAGCGCAGCGCCCGGCTCTTAAGCGCCCGAGTGATCCCCATGACCAGACCACGCCGCACCGTCAGCGCCGCTCACCGGATAGCTGCTGTCATACGTCATGAAGCGTCTCGGAAACTGTCTGTCTGTCTGTCTGTCTGTCTGTCTGTCTGTCTGTCTGTCTGTCTGTCTGTCTGTCTGTGTCCGTCCGTCCCGTCCGTCCACTCTGCGTGCGCGCGACTCCGCTGTGGTCGACCAGAACAAACAACATGACAACTTCCGGGGGAGGTTTGAGGTGGAGGGGCGGGGGGAGGGTCGCGCCCGGTACCTGACAAGCCGCTGGTGGCACCCCCATGTCCCCCGCGAACAACAACCCTCTCCAGGTCCTCCTCGCCCCGCGCGGCCGTCCGGCTGGAAGTACGCGGCTGACTTGAAAATATATATATATATATACATAACTCTGCTTGGCGGAGTGGTGTTGTGTGTGAGAGAGAGGGAAGGAAGAGGAAAGGGGGAAAAACTGTGCTGTGCCTGGCGGGTCCGGTCGATGTAATGACACACTGACACAGAACTGGCGTGCCGTGCACGCGTGGCGCTAGAGCCTCTATAGCCGAAAGGACAAGCACGCGGCCCGGCAAACGCTCTCAAAAATGACGTTTCACTCAGCATTTTCTTTTTTCACGAGGATTTTCTTCTTCTTCTTCTTCTTCTTCTTCTTCTTCTTCTTCTTCTTCTTCTTCTTCTTCTTCTTCTTCTTCTTCTTCTTCTTCTTCTTCTTCTTCTTCTTCTTCTTCAGATACTTCTTGTTTGCTTTTCTGCGCCGCACTCTCGAAAAAAAAAATAATGCTTTTCAAAAATTACACCGGGGACCCGCCCGCACCGGTCCCGTACCGCGAGCCCCCCCCCCCCTTTTTCCCCTGCATCGCATTAGCTCACTTGTTTAGGCGCCCGCAGTGCGGGGAAATGATGTTTAAAATAAAAAAAAAAACACACCTTAATATATTCATGAACGTCGATTCATCTTTTTCAGCTGCCGTGCCGAAAAGCAGCGCAAAATGTCAGTCAGGGCGGCGCGGGACTCTATTCTCCGCCGTCATCAATTATTTTCCGCGAAGAACAGAAGAGTAATCGGGCGGCCTCGATCATTAGCCGCGGTCCGGTCCGGTCCGGGTCGGGTCCAACGGCGTCATCAGTCTCGCCGCGTTTCCTTTACCTTCGGTTTCGGCCGGGGCAGTCGAGCGGACATTTCTATTATGTGTGCGGGGGAAAAAATATCACTTCGTAAGGAAAGGGTCTCTGCGGGCCTCGAGACAGATCTGTCTCCTTACACCCGAAAAACTGTACCCTATTCTTGTATCAAGGCAAAACACTGCGACTACACCCGGATTCTCTTGCTGGGAGCAAGAGAATTTACCAAATGCCAGGTATTTTCACATATGCGACAAGAATGCTTTTTTCCTGGTGTATAGGTGGGTTGTGAAAAGTTTAGTTCCTCGAATCGATGCAACTGAATTCTGAATATCAAAGCTGATTCTGAAAAATGACATGGCGTTCCTCCGCGTTCGTGACATTTTTTTCTACCCCATACGTGCTGCTTCATGATTTTTTTTTTCTTCAACAAAAAATTTCTTTGACAGACTGTTTGATTTAATTTTTTTTCTCCCGCGCGAGCAGATGCGGCGCGGACACTCACATTTCTTATCAGTTTTCCAACGATCTGCGCGCATATTTCCCCGCGCTTGGTTTTGTCGCGTAACGGTGGACGCCGCCATGCCACCTGCGCCCTGCCCTGTCTGCTCCCCCAGTCGGTTGCAGGAAGTCTGCTCGGGGCGCGCTACCCTTGCTGGCAGGGATGAGGGGTGTGGGGCGGGGGGAAAGCGAGTTGTTCTGCGTATTCCTAGCTCCGCTCCGAGGCGAGGAGGTCTGCGCGAGTGGAGCGACGCTTTTCGCGTGTAGCAGAATTTTCAATCCCCAACGCTCGCCCCCTACCCCTCCTCCCCACCCCGCCCAGGCCCCTATCCCCCGTCCTCGTGCTACTCCAACCCCAGCCATCCCTCTCCAAACGGTGAACCGATAGGGCTTCCCTTTCCCCGTATCGAAGCCCATAACGCACATGTTCACTCACGCACTCAAAGTGCTCGACGCCCGCCGGGCGAGAGAGGGACCCTCAGGAGATTTATGCCCCACTCTCTCTCTCTCTCTCTCTCTCTCTCTCTCTCTCTCTCTCTCTCTCTCTCTCTCTCTCTCTCTCTCTCTCTCTCTCTCTCTCTCTCTCTCTCTCTCTCTCCCCCCCCCCTCTCTCTCTCTCTCTCCCCCTCTCTCCCGTCTCCCTCGCCTGGGGGCCGGGGTCGTGGTATGGACTGGGGCGTGGTCCACTCGGATATACCTCACCCCATCTACATACAGCCTTCGGTGGTAAAGTAGTTTATAGAGAACCGAGGGACTTCACTTATTTATTTAATTTTTCCCTTTTTTGCAGTCACGACGGACTGCAGTGCAGCCAGATTCTACTTCTCTTCTACAAGTGAGTGATTTTTTTTCCCCCTTTCGCATACCTACAAGTGAGCGAATCAATCCACTTATCTGTTAGTGCGCGACATGCGTACTCTTGGATTTCCGGCGCAAACAGAGGGTGCAGACAGGGCGGGCTGTCCGCTCTGCATAGCGCTGTACTGTACCGTGTGATGCACCGCACTTCCAAAGCGAACTCACTCACCCGCCCCATCGCCCCCCACCACACAACAGCCTGACCGCGGCCCGGAAACCGCAAAGTAGCCATCACGGGCTCGCCGCCACACCTGGGACAGCTCAGCCCCGTCTCGCCGCGCCACGCCCCGCCCCGCCCCGCCCCACCCCACCACGCTCTAAAGCGCGTGACGGCGCCCAGCGCCAAGTGCACCTGGTAGATAGAGTCCCCTGCCCCCTCTCCTCCCTCTTTCCCTACCCCGCCCTCTGGCCCACATCGATACTGAAGTTAATGGTCGTCACTCACGTATTCCGTATATGCATATATATATAGTTTCCTCTCTCGTATTTTTATTTTTTTTTGCTAGGTTTTAGTTTTTGTCGTAAAAATGGCTCGGTTGCAAGGGTGCATCGAGGGGGAAAACAACTCTCTGAAATTTTTGTACCCCTCCGTCTTCAGAAAAATTCAAGAAAATTCAGAAATATTCAGAGAAATTTAGGAAAACTTTTGAAACATTCACTAAAATTAAGAGAAATTCACAAAAAAAAAAGCAACTTGAAAGTACAAGTAAAATTCATGAAAAAAGTCATTAAAATTCAATTAAAATTCTCGAAAATTCAGAGTTGTTTCTCCCTACATGCATGCATGCGATCACCCGCGCTGGTCTGCGCTTGTGTGGCAACGCCGCCGCCTGCTCAATGGGGACGCCGCTTGGCAACACCGTCGTGTCAGTCGGGCCGGCAGGGCCGGCAGGGCCGGCAGGGCCGGCAGCGAGTCCAGGATGAATGATTCTCCAGGGCAGTGCGGCGCGGCGCATGCAATGAATGGCGGTCGGGTCGGCCGGGCCGGCAGCCTGCGCGATGGCCGCTGTTGCAACAACGGGGCGCCGGGGTGGATTGGGTTGGGGTGGAATGGGGTGTGGCAGGGCAGGGCGGGGCGGGGCGGGGCGGGGCGGAGCGGGGCGGCTATAGGCACAGCAGACACGCTCCTCGTGCCCTACACCGCACCATTCCCCAACTCTCGAGCAGCCGAGGGGGAAACAAATCTGAATCTCGGTGTACAGATTTTGTGAATTTTTGTGAATTTCCACTTGAATTTTACTTAAATTTGTAAGAAATTTTCTGATTAAAAGAAGTGTGTGTAGGGAAATTTACAAGAGATCTTTCTGAGCGAGCCTCGTGTCCGGTCAGTAAAAACCTCAGTAAAAAAAATTGCGTAACTACCGAATCTAATGTAAAAACTGAAAAATGTTACGGATTCAGCGTGATAAAATACAGCTACACAGGTCTTTTTAGTTGTTGAAATTCATCCAGAATTACGGCGTTTCGACTCAGAAAGGTCTATCTTACAAGAGTGTGACATTAACACACTTGGATTTCCAGCCATGAGGCACTGGCTGAATGGGGCAGCGCGGTAGCGAACTGTGGGACTATAGGGTCATGCAGAATTCTCCCGGCAGTGCGCTCGACCCTCGCTCTGTATTTCTCATGCACTTATGCCCCTGCTTCTCTCTCTCTCCTTCCCTCCCTCCCCGCGCCATTCCTTTCTCTTCTCTCTCATGCATACGCACGCACGGCACAGACCTGCCCCGCCCTCGGGGCCCTCGTGTCATTCACAAGCGCGCTGCATTACAACATTCATGCTGTGCACTCTACTTGGTCTCCGCGACCAGCGGGAGGTGAACCGTTTTTCCGCTTCGCTGAGCCACTCGTTTGTTGTTTTGTTTGCGTTTTTTTTTTCTGCAGCCCGTTGTGGTCCTTTGGTCCGCTGAGAGTAGTAGAAACTATTGACAGAATACCAAGCCTGTTTCCCCGCAGCCACGCGCGCCTGCCATGGCCAACCCTTTTCATGATGGTATATGGTATATGAAGCAAAACTGAGCAAAACTGATAATTTTCCAAATAATGAAAGAAAAATATCAAGCAAAATTTGAATGCAAATAAACATGTGCACGAGTAAAGGATATCGAGGTTTGCACTGTGGCACAATGCTATCTTTTCTTGACTCAGAAATAAGTGCGGGGTTCTGGAGGTGCTTCTTGAAGAGCTCGACGTCGACGGGGACCCAACTGACGTGAGCAGAGAAACAGGAAGAGGCATCCCGGGGGTGGGGAGGGGGAAGTCGAGGAGGTATGACTGCTGCAACATTGATGAGCAGGTGCTCTGCGGTGGGGTGGGGTGGTTAGGGCGGGCCCGCCCCGCCCCGCCCCACCACACGCCTCGGAGCCCCCGGACGGCGCCGCCGGCCCGTCCAATCGGCTGTAATCGTCTTCTCGCTCAGAGCATGACTCAATGGCGACCGCGGCGGGGATCCTGGCGGTGCTCGTGCCAGCGGTGCAAAGGTCAAAAGCGACCTGAGCTGACCTGACCTGCCGCGTGTAGACCGTGATCTGCTGCCTCGTGCGGTCTGGTGGGTGAGCAGGGCCTTGGTGAGGTAAGACCCTCCGTGAGGGGCCGCGTGGGGCCGCACGGGCCGCACGCCCCTGGCTGACCATCCACCCGCGGGCGCGCTTGACCGCGCTGAAGATACGGCTCTGAGGCCGGGGCCGGGCCGCGACCTTGGTCTTGGTGCCCGCCCCTCCTCACAAACACAAACCAACCCTCTATTTCCACCCTTCCGCTTCCACCCCCTCCTTCTCTCTCTCTCTCTCTCCCTCTCTCTCTCTCTCCCCCTCTCTCTCTCTCTCTCTCTCTCTCTCTCTCTCTCTCTCTCTCTCTCTCTCTCTCTCCCTCCCTCCCTCCCTCCCTCCCTCCCTCTCTCTCTCTCTCTCTCTCTCTCTCTCTCTCTCTCTCTCTCTCTCTCTCTCTCTCTCTCTCTCTCTCTCTCTCTCTCTCTCTCTCTCTCTCTCTCCCGCTCCCGGCCCGGAGAGGCTCCGACCTTAGGGCGGTGCTGCGCCGTGCAGCCGTATGAAATACTGAGGGGTGGCATGAGATCCTCACTGATATATGAAGTGTTCCACCGCCAAGCACGTGCAAGCGTCCAACACTGTGCAATCGAATGTTGAACTATTATTTGGTCCTCAACTCCCGCGCCGTGCCCGCGCCGTGCCCGCGCCGTGCCCAACACTGCGGAAATCAGGTGCACCGCGGTACGGGGCGGGGCGGAAATGGGCAGGGCCACGGTGGGGCAGAGCCCCGTGACCCCGTGAGTGCGACTCGCGACCAAGGGTCTACCACTTCCATAATCCTCGTACACCCCTCTTGATGATTATTGATAATCACACAATCATAATCATGTAAAATTTCCAAATGTTGACAAATTTTTGACAAATATGGAGAAATAGAGTCAAATTTGACCAAAATTTGCCTGATTACTGGCCAGTAATCCGTAAACATGTTAAAGATAATCTCAAATGATCATTGATAATCACCATAATCGTGACTGATTATAATCCTCGTACGCGATTTTTCAAAGTGGTAGACCCTTATGCGCGCGACGAGGACGGAGGCGCGGGAGAGTGATCTTCAGAATCAAACGGCAGCAGGGCAGGGTCCGCTGGTGGCGGAAGCGACAGTTCGCCCGGGCCGGGGACACGGGCCCGCCTCCTTTTGAAAAGCGCGGGACAGGCCTGCTGCAGAAATAATGCATTCCCATCCCATTCCCCGGAGGAGCCGAGCCGGGGCGGGGCCGCGCCATAGTGAGCAGGTCAGTCAGTCTGTCTGCCAGTCTGTCTTCTCCGGCGCCCCGGAGCGGCCCGGCGGAGGATTTCTCCCCCAGGACGGCGATTACGGTCTAACGACCCGCGACGAGCGGCAGCAGCAGCAGCAGCTGGGAGAATAGGCGCCCCGGCCCGGCGCCCCAGCCGTGACCGACTCTCTTTACTCCAACAGCCGGAAGATTTATCGCCCTCGCCGCACTAATTTTCCGACACATTTGCGCGACGGCACTACTCGCAGGATCTTTTTTTTTTTTTGTATCCTGTTTTATATCGGGGTTCATCACGATGATTGAAATAAGTAGGGTCGATAAGAAGGAGGCAGGAATAATTAAAGTTATAGGCACGGGACAGAAGAAAAAAAATATCGTGCTCTCAAACTTTCTGGGTGCACTGGTGATAAAACTACGGCGTAACTGTACGTTTGAATGAAGCATACAGTTACGTTTGAAGACTTTACGCTGGAAATGAAGCGTAGGAAAGAAATTCTCCCGTACATTTAGATAGGACGAATAGGAGCGGATAGGCCAGTTACGCTTGATTTCAAGCGTAATGTCAGTGCTCTTTGCTCTTGAATCTGGCGTAAGGCTACCCCTTAGTTTTACCAGTGTGTGGAGGCTCGAGTACACTATACTGTTACAAAACAAACCGACCCCAAGGGCTTGGTTGGGTTTTAGGCGAGGTGAGGCGAGGCAAAAGCCCTACGGGGCAGGGCAGGGGTCGCGCTCGGTGTACTGTACGCTCCGGCTGAACTGCCACCCGGCCCAACGCCGCCCCGCCCCGGCCCGGCCCGTTCACGGCCCTGCCCGAACGCGTGGATTAGCGCTTGTTTGTTTCGCATTCGCGCTCACCCAAGTTTGTGCTTCGAGCGTGAGTGGAGCAGAGGGGGAACACCTCTCTCTCTCTCTCTCTCTCTCTCTCTCTCTCTCTCTCTCTCTCTCTCTCTCTCTCTCTCCCTCCCTCCCTCCCTCTCTTCCCCCTCCTTATCTCTCCCTCTCCCCCCGCCTAGCACCCGCCGCATGGACTCGGGCACTGGGGCCAAGGCATATGCTTGCGGTATCTGTCACTGGCGAAGTGATCCTGTCTCACTCCCAACCCACCCCCTTCCCCCATCTTATCCCCCAGTGCCACTTCTCCCCGCAGGTTTGCCAACTTGTTGACAACGCTCTAAGGAGCAGGCTCGCGTGGTGCGATGGGGTGAGGTGAGCTCCGAGGTTGTATCTCACCCGTATCACGGAGAGACGTTGTCGGGCGGGGGTGGGGCGGGGGCGGGGCGGGGGCGGGGCGGGGGCGGGGCGGGGGCGGGGCGGAGCACGACCTGCCTCGGCATCCGAGCATCCCCGGTGTTGCGTGGTGGTGCGGCGGCGGGCAGGGCGCGCGTCTGACAGCCAGCGGCGCTTCGCGCTTCGGCTGACACCAGGGGAGGCTGCTCTCGAGTTGGGGTGCCCTTGTGTGATCCTCCTCTTAACCCCCCCCCCCCTCCCCCCTGCGTTCGTTGACACCTCACTGATGCCTCGAGCGGGGGGTAGTGTGGTGTAGGGCGAGGTGTCGCAGGGCGGGGTGGTACTGGCGGGGAGTGGGCGGGGTGTGGCGCGTTGGGGCACCTTCGCGGACGCAGCACTCGTGCGACCGTAACCATAGTCATTGCTGATACAAACCATTTTATTGTAAATGATTAAGTTTTTCTCTCTCACTCTTTCTCTCCCCCATCCCTCAAAGAAAAAAAGAAGAAGAAAAAAGAAAGAAAAAAGGTTGTTGCGACATTTTGTGTGTCCTCATACAAATTATCGTTCGGCCAAAATGATAATTTTAATTTTGGAAAGTATTTTTTTAAAAAGAAGGGAGAGGTATGAAACGAAAAGAAAGTCCTCCATAGAACACGCCTTGGCAGTCATGCCCCATCCTCCTGCGGGCTGGAGGCAGGCCAGGCGCCGCGACGTGACGCGTCGTCGGTACTCACACTGAGAAGTGGTAGAAGAAGCAGAGCCAGCCGCCGGGGTGCTCGAGGAACACGTAGACCCGCTCCTGGAAGCTCTTGCCCCTCTTGTGGTGGAACACGTACTTGGCCTTGAAGGCCTGGTCGATGGGCAGGTAGATGGGGTAGTAGGGGTCGGGCACGCCCTGCGGCTTGCTGTGCCGCTGGCCGCCGCCGCCCGCCTCCCCGGCGCCGCCCGCGCCCGCCGCGCCCGACGACTGTGCCTTGTGACCGCGGCCGCCACCGCCGCCTGCGGGCCCTGCGGAATAAGATGATAGGCGAGTTTTACGAGGGGAAAACGACTCTGAATTTTTGGTTTGTGCACTGTGCACATTTTTTGAAGTTGGCGTGAATTTTCGTGATTTTTTTTTTTGTGAATTTTTCTCGAATCTTTTTGAAATTTTACTTGAGTTTTACATTATTTTGGGGGGGCATTTTCCATAATTTTTCTGAATTTTCTGAAATTTTCCTGGACTTTCCCAAATTTTTAAAACTTTTCCAATTTTTTTTCTTACTGAATTTTTCTGAATTACGCAGCGTACAAAAATTCCAGAGCTGTTTCCTCTTGGATAGGACCGATGACTCGTGCTACTACGATCCAAGCTACGTTCACAGCACGCTCGTGCACTTGTTGGGAGCGCCTGCTACTCGGCGCTTATGCTGTCCCGGCGCACAGTCCTGTTTGCGTGGTTGCCTACCCGATCCCCCTGAAGGTGGTCCCATCTGCCGCCTGGCCTGATTCAGAAGATCGTTCTCGTACCTCCGACCTTGTCGCACTCATGGGGCTCATGGGGCCCTGCCATCTCCAACACAGAGCACCACCATAGATGCGACAAGGACGGATACGTATGGACTCGGGTCGACACGCAGAAGCACGGTGCGCCGGGTCGTAATGAACGCCAGACTGGATAACGATGCGGATTAAATAACTCGCTTTCCTCGCTATTGTATACCCATATTCGCATTGCGTTTGGGCGTCCGCACCGCACACACACGCGCATTTGTTTCGTATTCAAGTGCCAGACACAGGGATATCTATTAAAGCTCTATTAAAGCCAGGTAACCTAGAGCGCGACCTCTCTGCGAAGCGAACAAAGAGCATACATGCGGGATGCTGATGAATCAGCAATAATCATTAGCGATCACTGATTAATCAGCACACGAATGTATGCTGTTTGATTTTTCGCGCGCAGAGAGAAAGAGCGCGACTTTAAGCGCCGCGTATATACGTATAAATCCCCCCGTGAATTTGTGTGGAGTCTACTCAACATATGAGCTGGCTGGCTGGGGCGTCTCGTCCGCCCCCCTTGTTCCCTCTAATCCGATCCCCCTCCCCCTGCCTCCCCCTTTGGACCGATACGGTCCCCGGCCCAGCCAAATCATTTTTTATTTCCCCCTAGGAGCCCCTGGTATGGAGTTCGGCCCGGAGCCAGACCAGCTCAGCTCCAGACGGGAGGAAAAAAAGGGGGGAAGGGGTGTATATAGGGGGAGGGGGTCTGCTCCGGTTCCTGGCCAGGGCGTCTCCCAGAGAGCCAGGGACACGTCCAGGTGCTAAAAGAGTTCATTAAGAGGGACACGCTTGGCTCAGCGCGGTCTGAAGGGGGTTGTCAGCGGAATGAGGAAAGGAAGATACCACCCCAAAAAGACGAGCGTGCCCTAAGCGCACTAGAGGAAAGCTTTCGTCGTTATTAATATTTTAATTATTTTTTTTTTAATTTTTTTTCGAGAAATGGAGACACAAGCAAAGTTGCTGCGCTAGTGAAGACCGTTCGTCGAAGACCGTTCGTCTTCTCGTAACAATACAAAAAATTAAAGACAAATTACCGTAAGTGGGGAAAAAAATCTGTCGTAAATAAAAACGGGGAAAAGAAAAGAAAAACTGGTACGAAAGTGAGCGAAAGTCGCGAATTTTGAAGAGAGCGAGTTACCATAGGCACACTCGGACAAGTAAATGGGGGACTTAATTGCTGAGGAATATTGTGCACTTGAAGTGACAGGCGCGTTTAGGATGAAAATACACCCCACTTGGGCCTCTAGCGTCGTATCGGAGGGACTGACCGGTCCCAGCGGCGCCAGCAGCAGAATTGACAGAGCCGCGATGTCGGTCGCCATGTCCCAGGCCGGGCGGCGGCGCGCCGGCCGCGACCTCGCCGACGTCGAGGACGGTGGAGTCGAGGGCGGCGAGCGCGCCGAGCGGGTCCTCGTCGTCCTCGCCGAGGATGTCGGAGCACGCGTCCTCGGAGTTGGCGCGGCGGTAGGCGGCGCGCGAGTCGCGGCGGCGCCGGCTGGCGGGCGTGGCACGCCCGTGGTGGTGATGGTGGTGGTGGTGGTGGGGGTAGTGATGGGGGTAGTGCGGGTGGTGCGACTCGCCGAAGCGTGGCGATGACGAGCGGACGTTCCGGATCGTGCGGAGCTGCAACATGAAAAGGAAAAACATCAACTAGGGATTTTTTTAATAGTGAATATTGACATTATCACTTTTCACAACAACAACAACAACAACAACAACAACAACAACAACAACAACAACAACAACAACAACAACAACAACAACAACAAAACACCGCAGAGCCCTTTTTCATGTACACAAAAGCACTTTATTTTCATAACCAGACCCAATCCATCTCCAATCAGCCGGTTTTTTTAAATCGTTTTTTTTTTCCTTCGTTTTTTTCCCCCCACCCCTCTCCCATGATTTTTGTAAAGACTCGGACGAGGTCGTTTAGGTAACTCCGGCTCGATGGTAAATTTATCAAATCAAAACTCCACTTTAATCTTTTAAATCCGTCGCGTATGAATGTAACTTCGACTCGCTCCTTTTGTTCGGATGTAAATAATTTCCAACCCTTCGCGGGTGCGAGTCTAAGTAACCTCCCCCTCCTCGCGAGCAGTAATTATTAACGCCACTTGCGGCCGGACGGGTATGCAGATTACAACACGACACCCCGGAAGGAACGAGAGAGAGAGAGAGAGAGAGAGAGAGAGAGAGAGAGAGAGAGAGAGAGAGAGAGAGAGAGAGAGAGAGAGAGGGGGGGGGGGGGAGAGGCCAGAGCCCAGCCGGCTCGGGTGAGGAGGAGGAGAGCGCGGGTTGGGCATTGTTTGCCGCGCAATAGCCGTTTTGTGCGTTTCCGGGTCCGCGTCTGGTCTTCTTGGTCTGCGTGGACGTGAATACCTCGCGGCCCGGAGCGCGCCCGGAGCGCGCCCCCCGGAGCGGCGCAGTACTTTACCGGTCGTCCACTAAGCCGCGCAGCAGAGCAGCAGCGCCGGAGGCAAGGGATTTCCTGTTAACTTATTCGCTTCCCCGCAAAAACCCCCTCTCCGCGGTACTTCCCTCTCCCGGCCGCCCCCCGCCCCCGCGCCTCTTGCTTCTCCATCAAGAAACATCCCCGGAAACGGTGCGCGGCGCGCTGCTGTTCACGGAGGTATAACGCGCGGGAGAGGCGGTGGCAGCGGGGGGTATTGCTTTTATGTGGGTGTGCATGTGTGTGTGTGTGTGTGTGTGTTTGTGTGTGTGTGTGTGTGTGTGTGTGTGTGTGTGTGTGTGTGTGTGTGTGTGTGTCAGCAGGAGAGGGACCGGGGGCGTGTTTCTGTTTCATACAAAGATCGTGTCCCACGCGTCACTGCGCCAATTGTCGAAAGAGGCAAAACGGTCCCGTCTGCTGCTTCGTCCTGCAGGATATCCTACTATGTATTATATATGGGCGGATCTCCTGCGGGACCTGCGGAGACGCTCTCGCTCTCTCTCTCTCTCTCTCTCTCTCTCTCTCTCTCTCTCTCTCTCTCTCTCTCTCTCTCTCTCTCTCTCCTGCGGCGCTGGGCCAGCAGGACGCGTAGGGATGTGCATGGCGCACGGCGGCGGCGGCGCCCTGCTTCCGGAGTCGGAAATGGTTTTAGCCGTCGTGCATGAAATCCACTGCAAATCGAAGAGAGCGCGTTTCTCTGCTGGATTAGCCGCACTGCAAATACGAGAGTGAGATGTCATGTCTGATCTCTTTTTCTCCTCTTCGCCCGTTTAAGTGAGAGTTCGGGAACCTCGCACTGTTAAAACCTTGCGAATAAATGCTTCGCATTACGAAGAAAATCGTTCGTAAGCTGCGAAGCATTTGGCTGCTTCGTATTGCGAAGCATTTTCTTCGTAGTGTGCGAAGAAATTTCTTCGCAAGGCGGGGCTTGCGAAGAAAATACTTCGTATTGCGAAGCCTTGCGAAGCAGCCAAATTCTTCGCAACGCTGCGAATAATTTTCTTCGTAAGAATTTTACAGTGCGCTCGCATTGAGAAAGAATCCATAACATCTCTCAAATTAAGTGAGATAAAAGGTATGAATCATCACTCAAAAAGGGCGAGGTTTCGCAACGCCCACTCAACTATAGGGCGAGATTTTTGAGACTATTGTTCTAATCGAGCAAGGAAACAAAACCCCGCTCTCAAAGAGTGAGAGAAAATTTATCGCTCCCTGCGAGCGCGCGAGAATCCTCGCTCCCGTGTTTACAGTGCATTGTCCGTCGCTTCGTCAGACGCCATCGAAGCATGCATTGTGCGTCGAGTCCGCGAACTCTTTTTTTGTTTTTCTGAAAAGCGTATTATCCACTGTGAAAAAATATTATTCGTAAATTTACGACTTGAAAATTTGCGAGCGCAGTCGTAAATTTACGACAACATGCTCGTCGAAGAAAACTAAGTCTACCTATGTCGTAAAAGAAATCGTAACAATACAACTGGATGTTGTAACTTTACGACAGTTATCATGGAAAATTTGCCCAAAACCCTTCCGAATATTTTTTGCAGTGTCCCTACTGTAGAATAGATCCCTCAACATTTTATTCGTCCCGTCAGCTGCTCGGGCCCAGCCGTGTTCTGCCTCCTGAAGCTTTCATCCCTCAGCGACTCGCACGGGTCGGGCGGGATCCCCACTGTGAATACAGAAGTAATATTAAGAGAGATAAAAAGGGTGGAAGGGGCGGGGGAGATGAGTGCAGAGAGAGACAGAGAGATTGAAAGACAAGAGACACCTGAACAGATCGCGGATCGTCTCCGGAACGCAGGGTCGGGTGATTTCCTGATAATGACCGTAGGCCCCACCCGCATGCCGGCTGAGAGGCCGCGAAGGACTTTACAGGGCCTGCTGTCCCCGCTGCCCCCAGCTCTCTCCCCCCCCCCCCAAACCCCTGGCTTGACTCAGCTTAACGGGCCGCATGGACAAACTGAGTGACTGGCGCGGGCTACACACCGTGCCTGCCTCTGATTTAGGTGAGCAGATGGGACCAATGGGGTGCAGGACGCGGTGTTATTCGGCCAGGATAGATCACTCAAATTACCATCTTCAACCCGGTTGTGTTGTGCCGGCTTAACGCGATTTTCCTCAATGTGCGCATTTTTACACCCGAGCAGAGCTTTTCTCAAAAGACAGAAAAGCATGGTCGTGACATCAAATCACTTTCAGCCCGTCGACTATCATAATTATTTAGACTCCGATCTCACTGTCGGGGCGAGGCGGACCAGAAAGAGAGAAAGCGAAGTCCACGATTCTAATCTGCAAACAGCAGCCCTACACTGGAAAAACTAATGTGACACATGTCACATGTGCACATGTGACCAGTTTAGGTAACATCACGTAATGTTACCATATTTTCGGTAACGTTTGTAATGTGACATCCTCCATGTTATTACTATAGGCAGACATAACACGTGGCTCCGGATGTCACATTACCAAACGTGACCGAGAATTTGGTAACGTTTTGAAATGTGACATAAACTGGTCACATCAATTGATGTGACTCATGTCACATTAGTTTTTCCAGTGTATGTGCCGCAAAGCAGCAGTAGTATAACTGGTACTGGCTACCGGTTATCTACCTTCCAGGGGCAGCCTTTTCTGCCAGGGGCAGCATATTTTTTCACTGACACTGGCTGACACTGGCTACCGGTTTTTACTCTTCAGGTTGCCTACCTTCTGGGGGGTTATATACATGGCGTGAGCGCAAAGTTGTTGCGAGGGTAGTTGCCTACCTCCTGGGGGTTACCTAAATGGCGTGAGCGCAGACTTTTTACGTATCAATCACGCGCTTTTTTAAAAAGGATTTAGGAATTTCAAATAAATAACTTCAGCCCAAAAACCGTATTTTTTTTAAAAAAAATTATTGTTTTTCTAAATTGATTTTTTAAAATCATTTTCTTTTGTTACAACATATTTGTGCTTTTTTTCTTTTTTTAGGAGAACCCGTTTTTTTTTTTTTTCAAAGTATAACTGACACTATGTCCCGGTTATTTTAGGGGCAGCATTTTTTTAAAAATCACAGAATGACTGACACTGGCTACCGGTTTTATCTACGTTCCAGGGGCAACATGGGGTCAGCCTGACACTGGCTACCGGTATCTACCTTCCAGGGGGGCAAGCTATTAAAAAATCTGGTCTCCTTTCCTTTTGGGTTGATACGACTATAGCAGTCGATTTTAATTAGTGTCAACCTACTTATCATCACTTCTCCCATTTTTTTCCCGTTTTGAATATCAATGTCGGAAATCGATATCGAACATCGATGAGGAAAATAAAACATCTTTCAGAGGTATTTTTACTTGCTATGAAATTTATTAAATACACTGATTATATTTTATAATTTGATTACATAATATTTCAAACCGCATATGAATTTATTGACATGTAACACTTCAAACGATTTGTTCGTCTTCTTGTATCAGTGGTCGTGGTGTGTCCCTTAGTTTCTTCCTGTCTGTCTTCTTGTATCTGTGGTGGAGGTGTGTTCCACTAGTCCCTGTGATTAGTTTTCTCCCGTCTGTCCATCTGCTGTGTTTGGAGTTGTGTGGTGGAGTGGAGTATGTGTGTAGACTGTGCCGTCTGCCTCAGCGCTGGCGACTTTTATGAAGTCGCTAACACTGGACCTACCGGCCTCGGCGGCTCGGCCGCCTTGTCCGGTCTCGCTGGCTCTGTCATTCCCCTTCCTTGCTGCTTGCGATTGGTACCCCACCCCCTGACAGAGCTCCCTTCCATGCCTCGTTCCCCCCCGTTTTCTTTCTGATCTTGTCATGAGGGCGCTAGTGAGTCATACCGTCTGCCTTGCATTTCCCCTCGTGCGGTCTTCAGCCGCCGGGCCGTGTTCCCCACTTTCCCTGTCTCCCCCACTCGCCTTGCCGTGTAGAGACCCCCTCCGTAGGTCCACGAGCCTTGCCTTCCCCCTTTCCCCTCCCCGCCTCCCCGCAGAGGCCCTCAGCGCACAGCATAGTGTTCGTCCTGTATTTCCCCTCGTGTGGTCCTCGTCCGCCGGGCCGAGTTCTGCTCTATGCCCCGTTCCCCTCTCGTCTTCAACTTGATTGGCGCTGCACTTGGTCATTCCCTACCCCTTCCATACGCCGCTCACTTCTCCTCTCAGGCTCCTGGCGTTGTCCCCCACCTCTGCGTGGCCCCCTCTTCTTCTACTCGCTTGATGATGCACGTGGGCATTCCCTATCTCCCCCTTGTCTCCCCATCCTCCTTTCACGTCACCGCAGGCGCGGCCGCGGGCGTCGTAGGCCTTATCTCATCCGTTTCGCCTGCTCCTCCGTCTTCTGCGTTTGTATTTGTCTCTGACGATGAATCAATATTGGACTGACTTGACTGATGAACATATGTGGTTTCATTTCGGCGCGAAGTTTGACAGAAGAAATCAAAACAACTAAAGATAAAAGATAATATTGCAAATAATAAAAATATAAACATTTCAGTTTGGAAGCTGTCTTGTGCATTTTTTGTATCATATGAATTGTTCATTTTTTTCCCAAAGTGTGAGCCTATAGCTCCGTCGCCTTGCGGTGCTAGCGCGTGTCTGGGCTTGCTAGTGATCCCACTCGGTTTGTATACTGTAACTGGAGTCCTTCCTTCTCGGGGCCCTGACCTTGTGTCACAGCCGCAGAGCTAGGTCGGGTCTTCAACGTGTTTCTGAATTTGTACTAGATTTTAGGTCTCCCACTCGTCGCCGCCCCGCGCTGCCGCCCCGCGCTGCCGCCCCGCGCTGCCGCCCCGCGTTGCCGCCCCGCGCTGCCGCCCCACGCTGCCGCCCCGCGCTGCCGCCCCGCGCCGCCGCCCCGCGCCGCCGCCCCGCGCCGCCGCCCCGCGCCGCCGCCCCGCGCCGCCGCCCCGCGCCGCCGCCCCGCGCCGCCGCCCCGCGCCGCCGCCCCGCGCCGCCGCCCCGCGCCGCCGCCCCGCGCCGCCGCCCCGCGCTGCAGCCCCGCGCCGCCGCCCCGCGCCCCGCGCCGCCCCGGCCCGGCCCCCGGTCCGACGCATCGTCCCGCCGTGCCCTACGCGTACCCGCCCCGTTCCCCCGGCCCGGCTCGTCAAGGACAGGACACATGACTCGTAGGCGCTAGTATCGCGTACCGTCTCCGCTGGACTGTGTTCGTCCGTGCTCCGAGTGAGGGCGTGGGCTGTTCTATTCGCGTCATGAGTGCGCCTTAATGCGTGTTCTTCTCTTTGGACATGCGTACACGGATTTTTTTTAGGGGAGGGGGGGGGGGGATTGGGAACTAAATAATTTCACCACACATTGGTTTTGTGTTTTATTAATTTTTTTTACATATTCTCTTGTTACAACATGTTTGTGCTTTTTTTGGTAGTACATCGTCACAAAGTTTTACATTTTTGGCATATCGTTGGAACATTTTGTTGACCATTTCGTCATTTTGATTACAATCAGTTGTAAAATAAGATAAAAATTCTTGCATGGAGAAACCATGCGCCTTAAACAAGAGGTACATGGTACAATATTGTCCACAAACGGCTGAATCAATTGATTGTAAATCTATAGTGTTTTTCTTCCAGAGCGAACATTGACGATCCATGAACTGCCTTATTTTTGGTACATATGGCCCCAGTCCATAAGAGCAAAAGTGTTCACCTCGTCCGTAACACCCCAAATAGATCGCTTGCCAGTGGGCACCCGGCTTTTTGATTGGATCCGTATTCACTATGATGAGTGCAGGTTTCTGTTGAATGGTGCGTGGCAAAGTGTCAGACGCAAACACCCCCGCAAAGTACGGTGCGGCGTGGGGATCTTTTAGAAGGACCGCCTCCAATGTGTACCCATCCATTTTTTTCAAACACCGAAGTCAACGACCACGTTTCGATTCTTATCGATTTCTATAAGGTTATTGAATTCCGAGAAAACGATGCAGTTTACTGCTGTTGTTAATGGTTTTGCAAATTTTACTTCCATTCGCACAATACCTTGGCGCTGCAAGTTCCAATGGCTTTCGTTTGCCGACAAGTCTTGGGAAATATCAAATGCGTACAATGTATACCCCTGAGGATATTCTGCATACGTTATATCGTTCCCTTCATCCTTCCAATGTATACCGGTGCCACTGAATAGCGTGTTATATGCGTCAATATGCAAATTGCGTTCAAAGTCTGGTGTAAGGGGCTGTGCTGGGATTTGTTGTGTGTCAACAAACAAGCTTAAATAATTTAGATTAAAATGTTGAAAATTGTAAGGATTGCTTTGGTAATGTCCGTTGAAGGCTTGATTGGTAACAAATCCAATGATTATTCTTTTTGGAATTTGTCCGAGGTGCAAATTTGAAATGGTTTTGTCTTGAAGTCCTGCAGGAATGGTTATGGTTTTCAAATCAACTCTGGTCAGAGGGTATTTTGCGGGTGCTTTCTCTAATGCCGCTGCATGACCAAGTAGCACCGTGGGTGATATCCGTACTTTTCGCACGAGGAGAGTAGCATCCAGAATGAGCAGCTTTTCGTTTTGAAATGTTGACATGAGCACGAAGGGATCACGTTGTCGAGTGAGTTTTATTCGCAATTCCACGTTATTTAAAAGAAATCGATCTTGATTGAAGAAATCACTATGAATTGGTCCCATAACCTCAAACATCTTACTGTTTTTGGTTAGTTCATGGCGTGCTTTCAGTCCCTCGTTGTTTTGTGGTTTTACTTCATCCATGTATCCTGCTGTGTCTTTGTACCACATTCGCATCGACATGTGTGAGTTTTTAGCTGGCGCGTCGTAGGCAAGGAGTGATTCAATGTAACTTCTGTACGGATAAGTCATCGCAGACTGTGAAATCACTTTCTGATTCAATGAAACGTCTACTTGACTCCAAAGCGAATGTAACAGATAGTTTATAGGCGTGGCTTCATTTTTGTCATCCGCCGTAAAATCCAAGTCCTGTGAATCCACAATTTTTCCTCTGACTTGAAGCAATGTGTGTGCTGGGTCAATATACTCATTCCCTGTACCTGGTACACAAAATTCTACGGTGTTTGACTGATCAATACTTGTGATAGGTTTGTAGGGTATCCATTGTCCACCCTCTAATACTGTTTGTGTCGGTGGTATCGCCCATAAATCAAGTTCTGTTCGAAGGGCCTCAACAGAGGCATTGTGTAAAAATGACATTTTAAAAAATGTGTCCTGGGTCTGGCTTTGGCCTCTTTTGTGTCTTTCCTGTGCGAGGTTCGCGCAAAGACTGAAAATATACCTCGGCTTTCCTTCGCTTTATACCATTTCCACTCATCCTACTAACTAGATTTCGGCCTGCTTCTGAAAGGTGCTGTTTTAAACTGGTATTCAGTGGTACATCCCCAGACGCGGCGTCGGCTAGTATGTGGCTTCCAGCTCGAAGAGCCTCGCGCCCTACCACACTGGCACCTTGTTTCAAGAATGGAAAAATACTGCGAAACAGTCCCCCTAGCAGACTCCCGATCCCTGCTCCCTTCTGTGTGGATGACCCCGCAAAATAACCCATACCAGACCCTGTTTGGGCCTGTTGAACGTAATATTCTTCAATGTGGGACATGCTTCTGTTAACCGCACCGTCTAAAGTGACACAAAAGCGTTGAAGTTCCGTGATCAAATGGTGTGAATTTCCCAGTGTGCGTTCTTATATTTATTTCTAAGGTGTCAAACGATTTTGTCTTCAGTTTAAAGTAGATTGGTGGGTCACATCGATAAGTAGTCATTCCCCCATATGTTTTTCGCGTTTCGACTGGAATAGTTCGTAGCAGCGGAGCTCGTGTGTGTCCCACAATTTGGTCTTCAATTATGTCCAAATACACAAACAGCTGCGGTGCTACTCCCAAACTTGTGTCAACTGGGTAAGTTCCTAAAAGTTCTGTGTTTGTTGAATAAGGGCCTGAGTGGAGCAACCCAAGTTGATTGGCCAGGAGTGGCGAAAATGTGTATTTGGCATCTGGTGTACTTTTAAAGGGATGAAACAAAATGTAGCCTTCTGCTGTCAGTTCCACGACGCTAGATCTTCCGCGTCCGTCTGGTAGTTCCTCGATGGGTGTTAACGTTTCGTGCAAGGCATACAACAAGTTTTCTTTCGTGATGTAGTGTCCGGGTCTCACCAGAAATGATTTTTCTTCGCCGTTTGCGAAACAAATTCTTATTGCGTTTTCACCCTCTGAAACTTGTTTGATTGTGTTTGGATAGTTAAGTTCCATGAGGGCCACTTCCCAGTTAGCGCGCAGTTCAACTCGCTCTGAGAGTTGAATTTTAAAGTTTGAGGTTTTATTTTCGGGGTAAACTTGTGGGCTTGAATTGCTAGGAAGCACCATATAAAAATCCATCATGTTGTTGTGAGATCTTTTGCCAGTATCCATGAGCGAGAGGACTCCGGGTAACCTCTCCAGTGGACAAAAACTTCTTTTCTGGGACCTTTCCCTCGGGTTTTGACTATATATGCAATTTTAAACATCTCCGGCTTTTTCACAGGACTTAGTTCCCAGGAGTAAAATGTTCCCTCGAGTTCTTCATTATTGTCTAAATCAGCTATTCGATAAACGGGTTGTGCATGTGGGATCACCCTTGTTATTTTGAAAATTTCCTCTGACCAATTCCATGTGCACCCTTTCTCGAAACGCTTTTTTTCTCTCGAGATTCGCACATAGTCCCCCACTTTTAATTTTGGAGAAACCTGCTTTCTATTTAATTTTTTCCCATAAAGATTATGATACACTTCAAGCACCCGTTTAGGGTCGCTTGCTTGTGTTGGAGTCATTTTC
Source organism: Frankliniella fusca (assembly GCA_029379305.1). Lineage (NCBI taxonomy): Eukaryota > Metazoa > Arthropoda > Insecta > Thysanoptera > Thripidae > Frankliniella > Frankliniella fusca. The sequence continues at coordinate 1,737,079 of JAHWGI010001285.1, read as the reverse complement.
AAAGCACTGTGCCTTTTGTTGTTGTAAGCATGTGTTACATCATCTAAAACCCCGTTCGTGTATTCGTAACTTTCTCTGTGAGTAAACACTTTCTGCATCCACATTCTTAAAGTTCCGATAAATCTTTCTACAACGGAACATTTCGTATCCGGGTTGTTTGTGTGTGCATAGTCTATACCGTGCTCCTGTAAAAATTGTTTCAGTGTCTTGTTTTTTAATTCTCCTCCTTTGTCTGTTATTAATCGAGTTGGCCTCCTTGTCGTATGCTTAAAAAGAGTTTCAAATGCGTGCTTAATTGTCAATGCTTGTTTGTTTAATACCGGTACGGTCCAAGCAAATCGAGAAAATACGTCAATGACACAAAGAATAAATTTAGTCTTCTGATTGTCGTCCTTCAACGCACTAAAATCCGCCAAGTCTGCCTGCCAACAATCATCAATATTGTCAGCATATGTAACATTACGTGGAAACGTGCGCCTTGCCCGTTTATGAAGTGTGTAAGCGTCCTGTCCTTGGAGGTATTCAACAATTTGGTTCCTATGTGAGTTTGAAGCATTTTTGAGTCGTTCTACATTACTAAATCCCGCTGGGTGACGCGTGTTTTTAAAAATGCTGTCAATTCCATCGTTTCCAGTTAGTGTTTCTGATCCGTTTTGATTGTGTATTGTTTTTCTTGTGCTTATGGATGGCTGTTTTGTCTGTGTAGCTGGCATGGTGTGGTACAAGACCTGATCCACCTTGGGACTGTAACACTTCCTTATATTTTTTGTTTCCTATAATTTCGAGGGGTGTGCCGAGTGATTTAAGTACGGTTGCAAACGTTTCCCACTTGTTTATTTTTGGTGAATCTCGGGTGCGTACGGCATCAGAAACTAGATCTATGATGCTCGGCAACGTCTGATTTCCAACTAAAGTCCTTCCATTTTCATCCCAGCTTATAAACTTTTTGGCTTCTTGTGTAGACAAATGATCTAACAAATAAGCGGCGGATTCTTGAAATTTTCTAGGTGTAATAGATAACAATTTCTGCTTCAATGTGGTTTCGTGGTTGGAGCTTCCCAAGTCTGGCACATACAATTCTATTGGTTTTTTTCTTTCATTTACAAAATACAAGTACTTTTGAAGAGCCTGTTCATACAACTTCCACTTTTCTCTGTCTTCTGCTTTTTGTTTTAAAATATGTTGCATTTCTCTGTCTAAGTCATTCATGACCACTTCAGGTGTGCGTTCTACTGGATTTTTTTCCTGTAATTTTGCTACAGTTTCATGGGGGACAAGCACTAATTTTTTACAGTGCTCCATGCCGATTTATTTGCCAAAAATAAGGTTTCCAATTATGGGAGCTAGAGCGCTCAAAAGTAATGGCAAAAATGCACCTCCTTCTTGGGTTAGGGCCTTCTTTTTCTTTATCCAAGATTCTCCGCGTTTTGCAAGCTTTTTGATAACAGTTTTATGTTTCTTAAGTTTTTGTATCTGTGTTGGTGTTAACGGTACGTTTCCACATAAAGTATTTTCACAAAGCTCACAAATAGAATACACAAGAGCCTTATCAGCCTCTTTTAATATGGCTTTACGCACGGAAGGTCTTGCACGCTGAAGTACGCGAAGTAAATCTTTGTGTTCTTGTCTTTTGGACAGAGCCATTTTCTTCCCTAAAGAGTGTAGTGGCGTCTTTGACGCATTGTTCAACAATGCCTACTTTTGGAAAATGAGTGACTTTTTATACTTTCCATTTGGAATGTATACGACTGTGTTTTCACCAGGGAAAATGTGTGTTCTCAAGCGAAGGTGGTCTTGTTGTCTCACGTGAAAATCAAATAATATGTATGAGTGTCCTTCTTGAGTAGCGTCTAAATATGCTTCTAGCATTCCTCTCCAATTCGCTGGGTCCACCTGCAGTGCAAGGGTTCTGATTTGTTGAATATCACGTGGAGATTTTAACAGAATCACATAATGCGCCTGCAAACTTATTTGTCTGAAGTTCGGTGGAAACAAGGCTTGAGTTAAAAACCAGAAACTCAAATTTCGATGGTGAGACCCCTTTATCGCAATTTTCAGGAATTCAGGGTTTTTAATCTGGTCCAAAAAATCGTCAACGATGACCAATTTAGGTTTTTCCCCTGACGGGAAGTGATCCATTGATGGTGCTCCCTCTATAAATTCTACTCCATGTTTCTGTGCAAGTTCGTCATAAGCATCTTGATACTCACTATAATACCACACAACTTTTACAAAGGAAACATTAAACATGTTGTATCGATTTTCTACGACTCTTTTAACCAAATGTGTCTTTCCCCCACCACTGGGTGCACAAACTAAAACATTGGAGGGGTGTGAAAAACGCAAATCCATGTTGTTTGCACAGTTTGCACATTAGAAATGATCGACATGCCTATTTTCCACTAGTATATATACAAAAGTGTTTATATTATTATTTTGATTTGAGCGTGTACAAAAATTATCATTATATTTTCGTTTCTACGTCTGTGTTTGAACTTCGCAAGCATTTTTATTTGCTTACTAAAAATAACTTGAAAAAAATTTTTTTTGTTCTCTTATTCAATATCAGTAGACAAAACGGAAAAAAATAGAAACCTGATAAATAGGATGACAGAAATTAAAATCGACTACCGGTGTCAGCCGGTTCTAAAGGAAGACAGACCAGATTTTAAAATAGCTTGTCCCCCAAGACGGTAGATGAAACCGGGACTCAGTGTCAGTAATACTGCGAAATAATACGTTGCCCCTGGAAGGCAGATATAACCGGTAGGTAGTGTCAGATATACTGTGAACAAATAGGCTGTCCCTGGAAGACGGATAACCGGTAGCCAGTGTCAGTTATTTTGTGAAGAAAAGGCTGCCACTGGGAAGGTAGATAACCGGTAGCCAGTGTCAACCGGTAGCCAGTGTCAGCCAGTGTCAGTGAAAAAATATGCTGCCCCAGGAAGAAAAGGTTGCCCCTGGAAGGTAGATAACCGGTAGCCAGTACCAGTTATACTACTAGCAGCGTGGGGCAGGCTGGGCGGGATGTGGCGGTACGAGGCGGGGTGGGGTGGGGTGGGGTGGGGTGGGGTGGGGTGGGGTGGGGTGGGGTGGGGTGGGGTGGGGTGGGGTGGGGTGGGGTGAGGTGGGGTGGGGTGGGGTGGGGCAGGCGGCGCAGCGCTGAGGCGCCACCACGGGGGCCGCAGCTTTTTGTAAAGGCCCCGCTCTGCGGTGAAGAGCAACTGGTGCCGCGCTGTTTCTCTCCGCAGTCCCTCTTGCTCTTGCTCTCTCTCTCTCTCTCTCTCTCTCTCTCTCTCTCTCTCTCTCTTTCATGCCCTCGGCTGGTGTACTGTGTACAGGTAGAGCGGCATGGCGCACACACTGAACAGTGTGCACTGCGGTGTGGCAATGTCGGGGTGGGGCGGGGCGGGGCGGGTTGCGGCGGGGCGGGGTGGGGTGGGGTGAGGCGGGGAACGCAGGTCAAAGAAGCGTCGGGCCACAGAGGCTCCTTTGGGAGCCGGGCCGGGGAGCTGGCCAGGCCGCGCCAATCAGATGAATGGACTCCCTCTCTCCCTGTGTCCTTCTCCCTTCCACTCTCTGCCACTTTCTCTCTCTCTCTCTCTCTCTCTCTCTCTCTCTCTCTCTCTCTCTCTCTCTCTCTCTCTCTCTCTCTCTCTCTCCCCTCTCCCTCCCCCCCCCCCTCCCCCCAGATTTTCGCAGTGCAGTGACGAACTCCTCCGGGACAAAACTCCGTATAGGCTAGGGGGCGAAACCGAGGAAAATGAATTGCCGGGCGCAGAGCAACAGCAGCAGGGTGAGGGCAACACCGCACACCACCCCGCCCCGCCGCGCCACTCACTCCCTTTATTAAAAACATGCCACGAATCAGCAAAACATGAAATGGCTGCAGACGCAACACCGCAAGAAAGTGAGTGACAAGAGGAGGGGTTATCGGTGGAGTAACGGCGGTCAAGGCGTATTGTGAAGCAGCCGTCTGATTCAGGACATCGTTCAGGAGGGGCTCTCCTATATACCTGCCCAGTGAGTGCAACAAGGACGGAGCTATACGGTAGGTATAGGAGAGCCCCTCTTGAACGCTCTCCTGAATCAGACGACAGGGCAAGATAGATTGAAATTAAAGCTAAGGGGTCGGCTCCGGGGGGACCACGACGGGTCCATCACTCGATTCTGGAGCGTACACACGATTCCCGATTACCGCGGGAGAGGGGGGGGGGGGTCGCCATCAGTTTTCGGTAAAAGTTCTGACGAAAATTCGAAATTTACTTAATGTCGTACGTTTTTTCATGAAGAAAAACCCGAAACAGCGTGAAAAACAACAACAATTTTGAGATTACCATCGGTTATCGGACATGGTTTACTACACATGATTGCCAGCACGGTGGTTGCCAAGATTGCTGGGTAACGAAGAAAGACCAGACAAGAGACAGGGCTGGAAAATAACTTATGACACGTAACAGTCTGCCGGTTTGCCTACACCACTAAAACGCGTACAGGCGTCAGGGCCCCTTGAATAGGCAGACCCGCAACACTGTTACGTGTTTTCTTTGTCTAAGAGGATCCGTGAATCTGGGGCGGGAGGGAAACAACTCTGAAATTTTTCAGTATAGTATAAATTTTTCAGTAATTCAGAAAAAGTAAGAATATTTTTAAAAAATCACAAAAATTACAAAAAAAAAAATAACAGGAAAAGTTCCAGAAAATTCTCAATAATTCTATAAGACTTCACAAAAATTTGATACGAGTATACCAAAAATTCACCAAAATTCACGAAAATTTAAATAAACGTGTTCACAAAAATTCCCAGTTGTTTCCCCCTCGGTCTGGGCTGGGGCCGGCGGCGCGGCGGGGAAGGGAATGCCGCGGGCTTCGTGGAAGAGGCCAAAATAAGCTGTTAAACACTGTGGCGGCGACGACGGCTGGCGGGAGAGAGCTTATTGTGGGCTGCGCGAGGCCGCCGGCAGAAGGGGGAGGGGGGTGGGGGTTGTACCCCGCGTCTCCTGTCACAATCTTGGCATCGCCGATGGAGAGAAAGCTGCTGCACAACAGGGCACCCGGGAGAGAGGCGCTGTGACAAGAAGGGAGGTATAGAGGAGTTGGAGTGTTGAGGAGAGAAAGAAAGAGAGAGTAATAAGGCGGGTGAGAGGGGGGAGGGTTTAGTAGAGAAACACTGTGAGAAGACGGAAGGGGTAGGGTGAAGGAGAGTTGTAGAGGGACACTATGCGAAAAGGCGGGGGAGAGCGGGGGTCGTAAGGGGTTGCTCGCTAGCCTTTCTTGTTCCTCTTCTCTTACTGCTCCGTCTCTCCACGGTACAGGATCAAAGGAGATATTGGGGCGGACTTGCAACGGGGAGCGGAAGAGTGGGGAGGGATGGGAATGAAAATGAAACATGCGGAAAGAAAAAGAGGAAGTAAGAGAGATGTGCCAGAGAGATGGAGAGAGAGAGAGAGAGATGCAAAGAGAGAGAGAGAGAGAGAGAGAGAGAGAGAGAGAGAGAGAGAGAGAGAGGGAGAGAGAGAGAGGGAGAGAGAGAGAGAGAGGGAGAGAGAGAGAGAGAGAGAGAGAGAGAGAGAGAGAGAGAGAGAGAGAGAGAGAGAGAGAGAGAGAGAGAGAGAGAGAGAGAGAGAGAGAGAGAGAGAACTAGCGGATACTTTGGGACATGGTTGGTCGGCCGGGCAGAAAACTGGCAGCAGCCGGCCGGGTCGAGCCGGGCGGGGACTGGGACTGGAGCCTGGAGCTGCCGCCGGGCCCGGGGCCGGCGCGGCCGGCCGAAAGCCTCGAGGGAAAATAAGTGTTTCCTCTCCTCGTCGTACCGCGGCCGCCCCGTCCCGGCTCCCGCCGCTGTCGTCTGTTTCTGCTGCGCGGGAGAGGGGAGAGGGGGAAGTGTCTCGAGCGGCCCTTCACAATAAATTCAAGCGTACTGTGTTTTTTTCTGGTTTTTCGTGATTATCCTTGTACACGGTAAAAACGATGTCTGATTTTTTGAGGAAAAAAGGAAAACTTTCAGGGCCTTGGATACTTTGAGGAAAACGCCTTAGATTTCGAGGAAGTCTCCTCAAAATTTGTGGAGATTTTCCTTATATTTTGAGGAGTCTTCCTCAAAATCTAAGGCGTTTTCCTCAAAGTATCCAAGGCCCTGAAAGTTTTCCCTTTTCCCTCAAAAAATCAGACATTGTTTTTACCGTGTATTTTTACTGATTTTTCGCTTATTTTTTCCGATTTTTGCTCTGCTGATTTTTTCCTTATTTTTAACTGATTCTGTCTTAGGTTGTAGCGGGTGGTGTTTCCTCGAATGCGTAACAGTGTTGCGGAATTGCATACTCACCCGCGCTGCAGGGGCTATGTGGTGCCTTAAGGGCGATTGGGGTAGGCAAACCCGCAACACTGTTACGCATTCACAGAAACAGCCGGCACACTGATTTTTTTGTTTTAGTCCTCGGGGGTACCGCAGGAGCAGCTGTGCCGGGTGTTTCAGAGAAGAGCTAACAGTATGAAACGCCTGTTTACCCGCTGCAGCTACCTGTAAAGGCACAGCGGCGTGGCACAGCCAGGGGAGGAAAACGCGCGTTACCGTAACGTATTCTGCGAAACACCTGCGGTACAGCGGAGGCGCGGATTGGGGCTGGCTACACCGAACCGCTGCTGAGCGCTCACGCGGCAAAGGGACGCAAACGATTCAAACAAATGGAAGAGTGAGGAGAGCAGGAAGCTTTTCCGGGAAAGATAACCCCATTTGCGTGAGGCTGTCTTTGACACCTTCAGCCAGCGGATTGTGCTGGGCCTGGGCTGGGGCTGGGCCGGGCCGTGCCGGGCCGGGCAGCGCACATTGCTGTTTGGCTTGGCGTGGCGTGGCGCGGCTCTCTGGGAGCGGCGACAACCCCAGCCTCCCTCCAGCAGCAGGTTGCTGAATAATTAACAATACTGTTTTCGATCTCCCGCCACGGCTCATTACGGCCTATGCCACCATAGAATGGGGGACCGGGGTGAGGGGGGGTACTGTTGGGGTCCCTTGAGAGAGGGGATGAGCTGGTACCGCCCCTCTCTCTCTCTCTCTCTCTCTCTCTCTCTCTCTCTCTCTCTCTCTCTCTCTGTCTCTCGCTCTCTTTCTCTCTCTCTCTCGCTCTCTTTCTTTCTCTCTCTCTCTCCTTCCCTAGTATTAGCGATACAGTCACGGAACGATCAAGTCCTCCCGGTGCGAAGGTCTCCGTCCGCCCCTGCGCCGCGACGGTTGTTTCAGCGTTGTAATCACGATGTACCGGTTCGGTACATCGTGGTTGTAATTTACCCCGCATGGCAACTTCTCATCCACACAGTCGGAGGGCAGTAACAATAGGCAGCGGGTGCGGCGGGCGTTGTTATTATTTCTGTGCAATTTGCGCGACCTCACTCAGACCGACCTCACTTATTCGCAGAAGGGCAGCCTCTGTCCTGCTGCTGTACGGGAGGGAGCTCAATTACACCTTAATCCTGTCACGGGTGGCGTTTCCACGCCGCTCCAGTGTACTACGCGAATTGGACATTTTATATATGTTTTGTTGTTGTTGTTGTTCTTTTTTATTTTGGCGAGTGAGATTTGGCAGCGCTCAAAATATCTCGACCTTTCTTTCATTTTATTTTTTTTTCTCAGGAAAAAGACGTGCCAATATCATAAAGCCTGATTGTATTGATATAGGATTTTCAGTGTCATCTATCATCGCAGCAGCAGTTTGTGATTGTCAAGTGGCTTTCGGCCCTTTCCGCTGCGAGCAGAGAGGAGGAGGAGGAGGGAGGGGGGAGTCCCACGCGGGCCCCGCGGTGTGGTGGGGCTCGACAGGGGCGCGGGGGCTCAGCGGGACGCCAAAGTGTTAACGCGAGGGTAGGGGGCGGGGCGGCGGGGGGGCTAGGGGAGGACAAACAGAACGAAAATCAATTCCTGCAGCCCAGGGCGGCGCAGGGCGGCGCAGGGCGGCGCAGGGCGGCGCAGGGCGGCGCAGGGCACTAGTCGTTTCTAGGCCAGGCGGGGCGGCGGCGGCGGCAGCAGCGCGCCTCTGGCTGAGCTAAGCGGCTGCTAAGCGCCGCGGCGGCGGGGCGGGGCGGGGCGGTGCGGGGCGGGGCGGGGCGGGGTGAGGCGCAGCAGGCAGGGGCATCGATTGAGTAGCGGCGGTGGCGGCAGAGGGCTTATCAGATGATGAGAGCTGCTGATTACGTAGGGCGTGGTGCGGCGGGGCGGGGCGGGGCGGGGCGGGGCGGGGCGGGGCGGGGCGGGATGCCGTGGGGCGTGGCGGGGTGCGGCGGGGCGTGGCCGGTCTGTGGGTCAGCAGAGCGTGGGGGCCGGGGGCCGGGTGCACCCCTCCATGGAGGGAGTAGAGGGGAGGTTCCAGCGGCCAGGGATGGGAGTAGCAGAGAGACAGAGAGAGAGAGAGAGAGAGAGAGAGAGAGAGAGAGAGAGAGAGAGAGAGAGAGAGAGAGAGAGAGAGAGAGAGAGAGAGAGAGAGAGATAGAGAGATAGAGAGAGGGCTTTTTTCCTGATTTACTTCACCAAAAAAGGAAAAGAAAAAAAAACGCTCTGCTGCTGCCCTGTTCTGCTGCCGCATGTTCCGCGTGCCCACCCCACCCCACCACCGGCCGGTCCATAGGCCAGTTCACCGCAAAGCGTACTTCCTTTGCATCTCTGCCGGTAGGGAAAGGGTGAATGATGATGTAGCTTCAGAGCGAGTATGGGAGTAGCTCGACGAGAAATAAGATATATACCTCCTTGGCAATCACGCGAGGGTGCAGAGCATAGCAGTTTGTGCACCTGGAGACCCACGTAACACTCTGCGGGTTTGCGTACCCGCCCCTGCCGTACGGCTCCGTCGTGGCCCTTTGAGTCAGGCAGACCCGCCGCACTGTTAATAATACCTTCTTTCTGAGAATCGCACGCGAGGCGCGCGCGTGGAGCACCGAGGACGTCACGATCAAACCGAGCGGCGCGGCGGCGGCGGCGAGGAGATAACGAGGTCCTCCGTTACTCTTTTGACGCGCGCAGAGTGCGTGGCGAGTTGTGCACAAAGTGTAAATGTGGAGGCAAGGTGCGCGCAGCGAATCCGCGGCGCGGGTTAGTTTGAGCACGCGCGCCGCGCCCGGATAAGCAGGACGAGAGAGATCGTGGTGGTGGTGGTAGTGGTGGTGGTGGTGGTGGTTATAGTTTTATTAACCAGACGATGGAAGTCTTCGCTCTTCAGGCGGGTCGAATGTTATCCAGGCAGCCTCGCGTCCCCCCTCCCCCTTTCCCCCAATCTCTATTCCCCTTCCACCTCCTACTCTCTCTCATTCACCTAAAGAAACTATCCTGCCCCTTCCCCCCTCCCCAGCTACTTTCTCATCTCGCACTGGTGAATGCCTCTCTGTGGCTCCCGCCGGGTCCTGCTGCTGCTGCCTCTGCTGCTACTGCTGCTGCTGAGACATCTCGGCCGCCAATTCGTCGGCCTCATTCGCCCGCCAGAGAGGAAGATGCGATTAAAAATGAATACACCGGCGAAATGGAGCGAGAAGGGCAGGGACAGCGCGGGTCGGGGATTAACATAGCCCGCCCCACGCCCACGCTCATTTTCCGTGACATCGCCCTCATTTCACTGCCTGCTGTCCTGTCGGACTCTGCAGACCTGCAGCCCAGCCCCGGCACAGGCCGACTGCCTCCGGAGCCGAGGACAATTATTCCACTCCTGCTGTGCTTTGAGCGCGGCCAACTAATTCGAGTCTTTTTGCGTTCAGGTGGAATCGAAATAATTTCGAACGATCCGTACTTGAGCATGAACATTTCACGACTGCACTCTTATCGAGGGGGAAACAATTCTGAAATTTTTGCATTTCCCGTAATTTAGAAAAATTCGGAAAAAGTCACAAAAATTCAGAAAAAATCAGGAAAATTCACAAAATTTTAAGTAAAATTAAAGTTAAAATTCTCAAAACTATTTTTTAAAAATTCGAAAAAAATTCAGGAAAATTCACAAAAATTTCTCAAAAGGTGTACACACCAAAATTTACAGTGTTTCCCCCTTGGAGAAGCAGGAAGGTTGTTGGCAGAGTTTCCTGCCGGCAGCTTGCTTACCATGGCGGCTCCAAAGTTGTGTAGGGAGAACCCCCCGCGGCCGAGGCCGGCGTGGTGCTCGGGGTCCGAGACGTTGCCGCCGTCCGTGTCGTCCGTGTCGGAGAGGTGGCCGCCGAGGGCGAGGCTAGCCGGCGGCGGCGCGCCCGGCGCGGACTCGTCACCATCCTGCTCCCTGCGGGCCGGAGACGACATACGGTAAGTGTTTGGTACTTTGGTAGATAACGACAAGCGTAAGAGACAACTAAAACATAAAATTATTGATATATTAAATAAATTCTACACCTCTACTAATTTTTAAAATTCAGAAAAATTCGGATAATTTCGGGGTCTTTCAGAAAAATGCAGCAAATTCAAAATTATTGAGAGAAATTTATAATAAATCGAAAAAATCAGGAAACTTTGAAGATTAAACTCTTGAAGTGAAATGCAGGGTGATCTAGCGAAATTCGGAAAAGTTTGCATCATTTGTACACCAAAATGAAGAGCTATTTTCCCCTCGATAAAGGCCAAGTCTAAGTGCTTACCTTCGGGACGGCGACGGCGAGGGGTAGTAGGGCGGTGGCGCGCCCGGCGACCTGGTGGTGACGACGCGGTGCTGGTAGGCGGTGCCGCCGCCGGCGGATGCGGTCACCGGGTACTGGAGCACGCTCAGCAGGAGGTCGTCGCCGGCGGCGGGCGGTGCGGGGGCGGGGGCGGGGACGGGCGCGGCAGGCGGCCCGGGGCCCGAGGTGGACGCCGAGCTGACGGAGCCCCGCGAACGGAGCCCCGGGGTCGGGGTGGGGTGCGGCGCGGTGGGCGAGCGGGCGGAGGCGGCGCGGATGAACTGGACCTCCCGCGACTGGCGGTACAGCTGCTCCTCCTCGGCGCGGTGACTCATGTCTCATGGCACGGCGCGCGGGCGGAGGCGGCGCGGATGAACGGAACCTCCCGCGACTGGCGGTACAGCTGCTCCTCCTCGGCGCGGTGACTCATGTCTCATGGCACGGCGCGCGGGCGGAGGCGACGCGGATGAACTGGACCTCTCGCGACTGGCGATACAGCTGCTCCTCCTCGGCGCGGTGACTCATGTCTCATGGCGTGGCGCGCGTCGGGGCGTCAGGCGCCGCGGGCCACCGGCGCACGCCCGGCCCCGCTGCTGCTGCCGCGCGTGCTGCGCGCTCCGGGGACCACGGCCGCCCGCGTCAACGTCGACCTCATCTGCAAGCAGACAGACTGGGTAAAGCATGAGTATAGATCTAACTGGTGTCACGTAGATACTCCGCGAGAGGGAACTCTAAATTTTTTGTACACCTCGTAATTCAGAAATATTAAGTAAAATCAGGAGAATTCGGAAATTTTTTTTTAAAAAAAAAAAGAAAAAAAATAGGAAAATTTAGGAAAAATTCAGGAAAATTCCCCAAACTTTCGGTAAAATTCAAAAACAAAAATTCACGAAAATGTGTACACCAAAATTCAGAGTTGTTTCTCCCTCGCATTTCGTCATGTATAATTAAACTAAACATTACGAAATGTATTGTTTGGTACATTTCGGAGGCGTATAGTTGACTATGCACTTTGGAATTGGAATCATTCATGCACTGCAACTTCGGGTAACTCAAGCAAATGTATAGTTCTGAACACCATTAAGTGAAAATAGCAACTTGACCTTTTCATTGTGTATAGCCTGTTAAATGCTTCATCATATATAGAGTTCCTCCTATACAACATGACATTTAAAAAGGCGCAAAGTGTTTAGTTGCGAAACACCTGTTTTAGCAGTGGATGGCACGCCATGAGCACCAACTGTATATGCGGTGCAGAAAACCGTTTTGTGTTATTTTTGTCAACGCTGCTCGCGTGGCGGGGCTGTAAAAAGGCAAATATGCATTTCCGCCTGTTGACTGTGGCGCGCGCATGAATGTGACTGTCGACCAGCAGAGCCACCCGAACAACCTCACTAAAATCCCTAGCCCGCTCGTGTGTTGTTCCTGTTGTGCTATCGCCCCCACACACCCCCGACTCCGCAACCCCGCCTCCGCCACCCTCCTGAAAATGCCGAAAAACAACAAGCCCAACACACGTCGAGTTGGGGTTGGGGCGAGCCGCGCGGGGCCCGCAGGACCCAATGAAGTGCTGTGCCATGAGATAGCATCGCACCTGCAGCCCCTCCGTCCCGTCCCGTCGCACCGGCTCGCCATGAGGGCCCGCCGAGCAGCGCTGGAGGCCGGGCTCAAATCGATCTATCGATCGTCTCGCGCGGCCGGCTCAAGCGAGAGCAATCTCTTTCTCTCACTGCTTCTTATCTCTCGTTATTTCTCCCGGCGTCCCCTTCTCTCTCTCTCTCTCCCCCCCCCTCTCCCCCCCCTCCCTCCCTTCCACATCACCGTGCCCGCGGTTTTTTGGTGTATGTGTATGTTTGTGTGTGTGTCGTGTGTGTTTGTGTGTGTGTGTGTGTGTGCGCGCGCGCGCGCCCGTCGGGGTACGTATCTGTCTCTGAGTGCCCCGGGGCAGTTTTGGCGTTTACACCCCTCTAACCTTCCCTTTCTATGCAGGCGCGCGCTGTAGACAGAGAAATGTCGACTGTAGTGGCGGGGCGTTGCGGGGGTAGAAGCCTGGTGCTTGGTGGTAGGGATCCGATTTTAAGAGCTACCCCTACCCCTTTACCCCTGCTCCCCCTCCCCCTCTCCCTGCGCCCCGCCGCGCCCGCGCCCGTCTGGCAGGGCCGTTAAACGGCCGTTTCACCTTGAGGATGGAGTAGATCGGGGCAAAGCGGGGCTCAGGCCGCTTTTCCGTCTCTGTCACTCGGAACCGGCCGGGCAACGCAGCTGGGAGCAAGGCTGGGAGAGTGAGTGTGAGAGAGAGAGAGAGTGAGAGAGAGATAGATAGAGAGCGAGAGAGAGCGAGCGAGAGAGAGAGAGAGAGAGAGAGAGAGAGAGAGAGAGAGAGAGAGAGAGAGAGAGAGAGAGAGAGAGAGAGAGAGAGAGAGAGAGAGAGAGAGAGAGAGAGAAGGGGGCGGAGAGAGGGAGAGTGTTGTGGGCGGGGCATGACCGGGGCCGGGGCGATGTTGTTTTTTTGCCCCGCCCTGCCCTTCCCTCTGAGGGACGATAATTGAGCCCGGGCCGATTAGGATCAAGAGTGAGGTGGCAGAGGTCGGGACTAGGACTCTTTTCCGCCTACAAAAAATAAAAATAAAGTGCTTGGTTTTTGATTTTAGCAAGCGTTGCTGGGCAAAAAAAAAAAAAAAAAGTTTCATCCCGTTCAGCTGAGAACAGCGCGCGTGGCTATCATAATGTGTTCACGCACGTGTCGCCTCCTTTCCGTCACGGCAGCCTCCGTGCTTGTAATCGGTCGGATACTGGCTGTACCCGAAAGTCTTCCGTCTCTCTCCCTCTCACTTGTCACGCGTGAGAGTGAGAGAGACAGAAATACAAGAAGCCATCCCTTCCCTCCCTCCGCGCGCCCCGGCCGCTAGTCCCCCCGCGCCGGTCGTCGCGTGCATACCGTCCCGTTGTGCTCAGCTGCGCTGCGGGTTTGCCTACCCCGTGGAACACAGGCGCTCGCCTCGCCTCGCCCCGCCTGCCCCGCCCGCCCCGCCCGCCCCGCCCGCCCCGCCCGCCCCGCCCGCCCCGCCCGCCCCGCCCGCCCGCCCCGCCCGCCCCGCCCCTCCTTCCCTGTAAGAAACAAGAGGTGCGCCTTTTCCTGTCCCCGCGTTGTCCCCGAAATCAGCTGTCCGGTTTTGCGTGTCGCCGACAAGATTTTCTTAATATAAAGACAGAACCTAGAGGTTTTCAATTTTCAGAACTTTTTACACTGTTGGAAAATACCACGGTAAATGCCTACGGTACACGCTGTAAATTTGTTGCCTGGTCCCGGACCGTAATTTTTGACTACGGTCTTAATCTTACGGTACACACTGTAGCCTGCAAATTTGTCGGGGAAGTTCAGTGGAGCACACTCAATCCGTCATAAAGTACGGTCCGTACCATAAGTGTAGGTACGTTACGGTCTGACCGTACATGAAAATTACGGTACGAACCCTACGCATACCGTAACCCTTCACGGTATTTTTAACAGTGTAGAAGTAATAGTTTTTTTGGGGGTGTACCGTGGTAAGGTGAGCTGAGCGGTCGTGTCCAGTGTAGCCCGCCGCGCAGGGCGGGAAAGTCCCGGGGGGGAGTTCCCTGGGGAGGCGGGGCGGTTCGGGGCGGTTCGGGGCGCACGGCTGGTTCGTTAGCCCGTCCCTCAGGTCCGCGGAGCGCTCGGCGCCACAGGCAGCCAGACAGCGAGGCAGGGCGGGGAGAGGCGGAGCGGGGCGGGGCGGACAACTACAGCACGAATGAATTGCTGGGAAACTGTCAAAAAAGTGGACGGTAGGGGAAATGGAGGGGTTGGCTGTGAGCCGGAGACGGGAGGATTCGTAGAGGGGAGCATGACAGGTAGGGAAAGAGTGGTGGCGCATCACTGAGCACAGTACACATGCTCGCGAGTCTCTCTCTCTCTCCCTCTTGCGAGAGCGAGAGAGACGCTGGGAGAGCGTGGGGACTCTCGCTTTGCTCACCCCGTGCGCGCTCTCCACACACTCGGCTGCGCCGGGCAGGGCAGGGGCGGGCGGGGGCGGGCTGGCCGCTTTGATCACCGCATTGGCAGGGCATGTTTGCAATTTGATCCCGGTCCGCTGAAGAGTCACAAATGATGAGGTGGATTTGCGCCACGCAAACCGTGCAGGACGGGTGTGTTGTTGGTATATGACTGATTGGTGTTGGCGTTATTTTCTCCGCGTCCACCACCGCTAACCACCCCCCACCCGCGCAGCTTGCCCCGCCCCGCCTCGCCCCGCTGTGCCCTTCTCCCTTTCACTCTTTTATCCTGTACAGCTCCCATGCTCTTCCCTGTCTCCCCACTTTCTCTCCGCAACACGAGCCCCGCACTCTCTTCAACTCTTTAAAAAGTCTAATTCCGCGTGAGCGGCGGAGCGGAGCGGACAGGACAGCTGCTGTGCTGTGAGCGAGGCGCGGAACTCTCCTCTCCTCTCTCTTTCTTCTCTTCCCCTCCCTGCCGCCAGATGATCTCTCCCGCTCGCCTCGCATAGCGCGGGACTACAGAGATCTGTTGTTGAAGCGGCAGACAACCGCCCGCACTGTGGTGTGGTGTTTGTGGACAGAAACCTTACTCTCTCTCCCTCCCTCTCTCTCTCTCTCTCTCTCTCTCTCTCTCTCTCTCTCTCTCTCTCTCTCTCTCTCTCTCTCTCTCTCCCCCCCCCCTCTCTCTCTCTCTCTCTCTCTCTCTCTCTCTCTCTCTCTCTCTCTCTCTCTCTCTCTCTCTCTCTCTCTCTCTCTCAACCTCACTCACTTTCACTCTCACTCACTCCCTTGCCGATGTTCCACAGCACATTGGAGGGTGTGGACGGTACCAGACAGACATAAACGTACAGACCGTACAGACACAGACACACACACTCACATACACACACACTCAAACGCACGCAGACGGTGACAATCGCTTCCCCCATTAGCCGCTGCCCCCCAAAACCCGTCCCACACGCGCCCATTGGCCCGCAAACACAAAACGAGTGGAAATGATTGTCGCCTGCTTCCGTTTCCCCTTCCCTTTCTCTCTCTTTCTCTCGCTCTCTCACTGTGTGTGTGTGCTGGTCGTGCTGGTGTTGCCTTTTATCCCCGGGGCCGCCTGTTTGCGGCCGGCTGGCCGGACCGCACCCTTCCTTTTCTAAGGCCGCTGATGGAGGGGGGGGGGGGAGGTGTACGTTCAAAGCGTCGTTGGGCGTACATCGAACCCCTTGCAGCCGTGCGCGAGGCGGTGTAGGTGGAGGGCGGAGGGAAGGAGGCGTTCCTCATAACTGTATGCACCCCGCTCGCGACGTGTCGTGAGGCCCCGCCCCGCCCCGCCCCGCCCTGCCCCACCCTACCTCACCCCACCCCACCTCTCCCACACCGCCCCGCCATGTGCCGTGACGCTGAACATGCAGCAATTACAAAACGGTTGCGTGAGCACACTCCCCCACACGCGGTACATTAGTTTTAAAAAATAAAGTATAAATAGTATGGTTCGCGATTTTTACTGTTTTAAACATCCATACGTATAGTAAATTTACGAATTGATCCGTCAAAGAGAAAATGTAGGGTGGAAAATTTCGCTGACGACGCGGGGCGGAGCGGGGAGGGGCGGGCTTCGGACTTCTCTTGCACGCGCCCCGCCCGACTGTGAGTCCGTCCCCCTTGATGCCTGATTTGTGTGGCTATGGGAGCTTGTTGCGCGCGGGGCCTACATGCGAAGCGTTTCACGGCCCCGCGCGCGAGGGGCGTAGTGGGGCGTGGCGTGGCGTGGCGTGGCGTGGCGTGGCGTGGCGTGGCGTGGCGGGGCGTGGCGTGGCGTGGTGTGGCCCGGCGTAGCAGGGCCCCCGCCCCTTTCCGTGCGGGGTCGGGGTGCGGTGCGGCGCGCGGACACGCCACCCATAACTCAGTCCTGCTACCCGCCCCGCCCCGCCCCGCCCCGCCCCCGCACACTGCACGCCGGAGCTATGAGTCATTAACGCACCCTCTGTTGGGGCTGACGCGACGCGCCTGGCGCCGCTGCCGCCGCGCCAACTAAAACCCTATCGACGTTTCTCCGCGACGCGGCGCTTTCGCCTTTCGCCCCGCAGTAGAGTCGTCAGACAACCTTGCGAAGGGGAAACAATCCTGAATTTTGGTGTACAAATTTTGTGATTTTTTTATTGTGAACTTTTGTGAATTTTAATTTAATTTTTCTGCATTTCCCCTCGTTTCCCCTAAATTTATGTACATTCTTGTGAATTTCTCTAAACTTTTCTGAATTTTCCTAAATCTTTCTGATCAGAATTCGAATTACGGGGTGTACACACATTTCAGAGTTGTTCCCCCTTTGGATTCTTGCTACCGTCCGAGGGGGTATTCACTTCTGTAATACCCTGTACACTTGACTGGGTATTACACGGTATTACACGTAATGTAATACCAAAAAATATCAAAATATGCTCTACGATTGCAACATTTTCTATGTAATACCGGTGTAAAACCGCGTAATACAGTGTAATACGGAGTACTCTGTACAAGTTTTCTCGGAGTAAATACCCCCTCGCTACCGTCACAGCGTTGTAAATTTAGAGATAGAGCCATTTTTATATTCTCGCTGAAGAAGATCAGAAAAAGATATCAGACCGCAGCAAATCATGAAAAATGTACATTGCTGCAAAGGTTTGCGCAGGAAACGGTCGAGAGGTTTGTCTATGATCCTTGTAGAGGAATTAGGTCATCTCCTGGCCGCTCATGAGCGCCTCGCGGGTCCGCGGGGACCAGCCGGGGGCTCCCTCAGATCTCAGGTGTGCGCGTGCGAGAGTTCCCGCCCCGCCCCGCCCCGCCCCGCCCCGCCCCGCCCCGCCCCACGTCACGCTCCGCTACCTTTAATGCCCCCGCCGTCGTAAAGACCCCATCCTCACGTCGTATGCGCGCGCGCGCGTTGCCTCACGTGACACTAGAATTTGGCCCGGATGGCGTACAAGAAAGTGATTTTGATGGGCCGGCGTGCCGTGTGCCGTATACCGCTTCCCACGGAGGAGTAAGGGTTCATAAAGCGCAGCAGCTAACGCGGTGACAAGGTGTGGGGCGGGAGGGGGAGAGAGGGACGACCTCGCCTCGCGGGGAGCAGCAACACTACACGCAGTCGAAATCTCTGAAGGGATGAAGAAAGGAGGGATGCTTGGCTTTATTGCGGCAACATTTTTGCCCCTGCTCGGATGCGATTTGTTCGTCCCCTCTGCAATACTGTATTCGCCTCGCGGACCAAAGATGTGCACAATATATCCTGCTCTAGCTCTCCCTGCTGCCCTTCCGTCTGGCGACTGCGAGAGCATACATGTAGAGTGATAGTGAGGGATGAAATGTTTGCAGGGGTGGCGGGAAAGTTTTCCACTAGGAATGTCGAAATGGGACGATATCATATTCAAAAAATACAAATTTGAACTTTCTGGTTACAATCGTAAAACTATAAGCACTACGAATGGACTCGAGTCGAGATTCAATCCCACGAGCAAAAATTGATTGTCGCAAATTTACACAATTTACAAAATATTCAGTACATCTATAGAGATAATTTTCGTAGTGGACAGACGGACAGACACGGCAGCGGTGAGATACACTGGCTTGCACGCACAGAGGGTGCGAGGGGAAATGCCACTTGCTTCCCGCGGAATGAAAGGAATTCAATTTGAAAACGCAACCGTTTTCGCGGCAAAAGAGAGGTGAGCGGAGAGAGAGAGAGAGAGGTGAGCGAGGAGAAGAGAGAGGTGAACGAGGAGAAGAGGGAGGTGAGCGAGGAGAAGAGAGAGGTGAGCGAGGAGAAGAGAGAGGTGAGCGAGGAGACGAGAGGGGTGAGCGAGGAGAAGAGAGAGGGGAGCGAGGAGAAGAGAGAGGTGAGCGAGGAGAAGAGAGAGGTGAGCGAGGAGAAGAGAGAGGTGAGCGAGGAGAAGAGAGAGGTGAGCGAGGAGACGAGAGAGGTGAGCGAGGAGAGAGGGGAGGGAGACATACGCCCGGGCCCGGGGAGTCTCTCTCTGCGGCTCTGCGGCAACAAAATGGCACGCGGCCATTAAGAACAAGCCCTGCTCACCTGATGCGTATTCCACTGGGCCTCTTTTTGCGGAGACCCGGGCCCGGGAGGTCGCGCATGGTCGCGCGAATCTGTGTGCGCGTGTGAGTAAGAGAGAGGAGAGAGGGAGAGAGAAATCCCACCGGGATGCAAAGCACTTGTGAAGCTGTGTGTGTGTGTGTGTGTGTGTGTGTGTGTGTGTGTGCACACACTCGCCGCTGCAAACCGTTTTACAACCACTACGGGACAAATTCCTCTTCAACAAAGAACAAAACCTGCACAGTAAACAGGGAAGCTACATTATTATCGGGGTCCTTCAAACTCTGGTTTTACCACCCTAGTTTTTACACGCGAATATTCCTAATTAATTGAGTTTGTCCTCACCTTACAAATTTAAATTTCATTACATCTTGCCGTAGAAAAAAAATATTTTTTAAAAAATCCTCGCAATGATAAGCTTTAATAATTTTAATCCACATCACTCATGCTGCAGGTATATTTTACACAGTTAATTTAATTTGTCAGGTTTTGAATTATCGTTGGATCGTGGCGTTAAATCAGAACCAACACTCTCAGCAATATCAATATATGGTTCCCACCCTCGGCATTTAGATGATTTGGAGTTTGGAGAAGAAGTAAGGGAATATGGAATATAGACCGGAACCGGCACTCCATTTACGCTTTTCTCGAATTGTAAACAATATTCATATTCATATTCTCATTTGTCATCGGGGATCTCATGTACAACTTTCAAATCAGATTTGACAGCGTATTTACTGGGATTTTGTTACTGGTTCCGACCCTTATCTCCTTACTTCTTCTCTAAATCCCGAGAGCGGGGACAATCACGCTCAAATTATTCATCATCACCAGGGATTATAGCCGCCTGACGGACAAGAAATTTGCATTATTATCTTGGCATAGATGGCATAGACCATTCCACTGGAACCTCTCGAAAAACAAGTGCACCGTATGTCAGCGATTCCAAAACAGAGTGCAGCCCACCTAGAGTCCTCAAACCTTTTACATATTGACTAATTTGAGTCCCTCAGAACTTATTTATCACTATTGTATGTTAATTTGGCGACAGGGGCCAGTTTGAGATCACTTCCCGTGCATTTATTTTTTGAGAGTATCGCGATTAACGGACCCAGTGATACAGTCAGGTTAACACATACCGCGTTTTATTTTTTGGGGAAAAATAAAAAAATCCGAGATACGCGATGCAAGGCCGTGCCGGCGGAACCTCGGGCAGCCCGTCCGGTCCCGTCGGTGTCACCGCGTCGCGTCTCGTCTCGTCACGTCACATGCCAACCGCGTCGCGTACCGATCCGAGCCCCGCGCGTGCTCGCGTGTCCCGTGCGCAGGGACCTAACGCGACAGACACCCTGCGGCCACCGCGTGCGCGAGCCAACTGTTGTGCCGGTGCGGTGCGGTGCGCGGTGCGCGGTGCGCGGCCCTCACGGCTCGGCGGCGGCGGTGGGAGGGAGACTTGCCCTGCCCCTGCCAGGCCAGGCACAAGCATAGACTGATTCTGAAGAGCACTCCCCTCGCTCTGTCTCGCTCGCACTCATGGGCTTCGCCGTAGAGGTGCGAGAGGGAGAGAGAGAGAGACAGAGCGAGGAGAGCGCTCTTCGGAATATCAGTCGGCAGGAGGAGGGCGAGCAGGAGGGAACCCGGGCCGGCCCAGGCCACAGAGGGGCGGCAACGAATCGACCGGTACTGGTCGCCACAGGTGGGTGAGCGTGCACGTACCTATGAACCCTAGTGAGTTCAGCGCAATGCGTTCGGTATGAGCAATGTGAGCTGCTGCTGCTGCTGCTGCTGCTGCTGCTGCTGCTGATGATGATGATGATGATGATGATGATGATGATGATGATGATGATGATGATGATGATGATGATGATGATGATGATGATGATGATGATGATGATGATGATGATGATGATGATGATGATGATGATGATGATGATGATGATGATGATGATGATGATGATGATGATGATGATGATGATGATGATGATGATGATGATGATGATGATGATGATGATGATGATGATGATGATGATGATGATGATGATGATGATGATGATGATGATGATGATGATGATGATGATGATGATGATGATGATGATGTGTACATGTCTTCTCGTGTCCACCGGTAGGGTGATTCCGCACAGTGGTCTCGTCTCTCTGTCCTTGTCGCAACCACC
The DNA here is from genome assembly GCA_029379305.1 of Frankliniella fusca. NCBI lineage: Eukaryota > Metazoa > Arthropoda > Insecta > Thysanoptera > Thripidae > Frankliniella > Frankliniella fusca. The sequence goes on along the minus strand of JAHWGI010001285.1, from coordinate 1,716,202 downwards.
GGGTTCGGCCATAAGGAGCGAGAGAGAGGTCAGACGACACTTCTGAACGCTGGTTTCGAATCTTTCTGGTGTACTCATTTTCTGAATTTTTATTGAATTATTTTATATATTGAATCGAATTTTTGCTGGAATTTTACCGAAATTTGTGAATTTTTGTGGAATTCCCTGAATGTATCAGAGTTTTCCTGCACCTTCTGAATAACGAGGTGTTCAAGAATTTCAGAGTTGTCTCCTCCTCGCTCTATTTAAGCCGACGCTGTGGACCGCTGTGGGCACGCGATACGAAGTCGAGAATAATTGGGTCATACTATAATTTCTACTGTTACTTCTCTCTCACTTGTGGCTCAGCGCGAAATTTTAATCTCCTACACTGGAGGAGGAGGAGGGGCATAATGATCGGAGGAGCACTGAGCACTGCCTGTCCACATCGACTTGTGACGTTTTATTCTCAGGCTCTCTCACTTCATCTGATTTAACTGTTAGGGGCGGATATTGTGTGAAGTGTAGAAGAGCGCTGTGTGTAGAGGTAGTCACAATTGGAGAAAAAATGTTCAATTATTCCGGGACAGCGCGAACGCAGTCCCGACTATCAAAAATTATACGCCCGAGGTATCCACATTTGGGATACTCGCAGAGGTCAGCCCAACCGAAGTGCAATGGAAAGGCCTCGCCCTGGGAGAACCGCCTTCATGATCACGGTTAACTCCTGCGCCAGGTAAGTATGAATATAATGTGTCACGACTGGAGTATAACCAAATGAGAGTCAGATGAACATGTCGCGTAGGCTGCATCCGGGGAACGCCTCACAGGGATGCGCGACATGCGCCATCTTCGTTGCCGGTCCCGGCTTCGCATGCGAAAGAGAGAGAGGGGGATAAGCCGCCTCGTACTTCTCACCACTGCTCTTGCTACGCTTGGAGCATACGACATCTCTTGGCGGGAAGGAGAACTATATTCCATCTGCTTAATTTCTCATTAACAATGAGAGGACGGCGGCAATATGAATGTTGTTGTCAAGTTCTGCAATGTGTCCTCGCCGGTTGGGAAATATTCGCATGTTCAATTTTAACGCGTTTCTTGTTGTTGCCTCTTCAAACTCAGCAATTCCTCCTTTATTTTTAATATCAAAATTTTAGGATTGGATAAACCGAGCTTGGTTTATTACTTGAACCCTCTTTTTCGAAAATAAACTACATTGACCAGCGTTGTACATTTACCACAACAACAAGTCGTTCTGCCATTTTGGATACTCGGAGAACATTTTTATGGTTATCGATATTTATTCGTCTGAAATTGAGTTAAAAACGAAGCAATACAACAAATGTTTAAATGGACGCATCGTCCATTATCACGCAAGTGTCACGCGATGACGAGCAACTAAATAACTTTCCTGAAAAAGGTGAGCATTGCATCTCCGAAGTGCACCTGTTACCTCTGGAAATCACAGCAGGCTTACGGCTTTGCTCTAAATATGCCCGTCTCGACAAGTACCGTCCCGAAAATAGCGTTTCCCATGCTATTTAAACTTCATGACTCTTTTAAAGCCACTGTCGCACCTATCCCGCCTCTCTTGGTAAACAGTGGGCCTATAATGTTTGCAGCTGCCCAACCCTTATCTTCGCTCCGCCAAGCCCTTGCCCGTGTAGATGATTTGATATGGACTGAGGCTTTGACCTTGTTCTCTTATTTTCGCGGACGGTCTAAGAAGTTGATGTTCAGAATTTCCATTTTGAATCAGTCCAAACGCACTTACTTCATATTTTTCTTCTCGAAAAGTAGACTTTTGTCATTAATGTTCAATGTACATTACATGCTAGGTCCCTATGTACACTATCACTTTAGCCTCCTCCTGTTTTGTTGTCACTGAGCGGTTTGGTCAATTCTTCTCTTTCCTGTATTTTGCATTTACCTTACTTTTCCCTTCCAATCACCTTTAAAATTTAATTTTGTTTTTGAATTATTCCAGTTCTAGCCTCAGCATCATTAACTACACGATTCACTCTGACCATTAATTATATTCCTCATTCAAAATACTTTCCTTACTTTTTAATTAACATGCATTTTCTATTACTTTTAAACTGTTGCTTGTCTTTCTGAACAAAATTGAAAAATTTGCCTCTTTATTTGTTAGTATTTTTTTAAAAAGTGTCTAACTAACCACAAATTTTATGAACCAAATAGTTACAAATATCACCCTTTTCAATTTCAAAAGTTTCACTCATCACCATTATTGATTTGTTCCTGTTTAAGACCAAACCAATTAACTTTGTTCTTAAATTTGTAGGTTAACTATTGCTTTTTGTATGTTCCGGTGATAGTTTGAAAATCGTATTATGTCTTTCATTTTGATTTCTGATCACAAATTTTCCCTGTAAATCAGCTTTAGTTCTTTTCTCATTACTTGGGTGGAGTAGTCTTTGAACAAGTGGTCTGGCAACCTTAATCATTTAATTGATGCAATAGAGTACCTGTCCCGTGTACATATAGAAGAACAAGAACTCCGGAAGTGCGCTTATATTTTTGATGAAAGGGGCATATTTCTCTTTGTGGTCAGTGGTTTTTGTTACATTTGCAAGAAATATAGCTAGAAATCACAAGTTTGCTTGAAAATTCGCTGTGTAAGCAATTATTATCATGCCACTTCCAGAGTTCCTGTTCTTGTAATTTGTATGGGACAGGTTGTCTATTTCTTTTCATTCTGGATAGAGAAATATTTATTTTCAGTTTCTGAACCCTTTATACAAATTTTCTGGGCAAAGGGTAGGTAACTAAAGAAATCATACCTTTATCATTTGCCAGTGTGATTGATTAATCATTCATTCAAGGCAGCAGTAATTTGCCAGCTTTGTGCATAACAAGGGCAGTAGTCACTTTAAGTGTATTCATGTGTTACATTTCAAAGCTTTTTTTTCTCATGTAATATAATCTACAGTTCATATTTAAAAACTGCTAGGTAATTGATCTGACTAAATTTTGAATAGGAAAAGGAAGAGGTTGAGCTCTAAATCATCAAACACAGCGATTCTGTCCCTTCAAGTCCCTATGTTTGACCAACTGCATTTGTTTTGATTTTTTCAGTCGTACCTCCAAGAGAGTATGACTTACCTCCTGCAGGTAATTCTGATACTAAGTTGTGTGCTACTTTTGTCCATTCCTCCTTTCCATTTTACTAATTTTTTTGTGTAATTTTAGGGCAATTGGGCAAAAAGCCCCGAAGAAGCATCTTACGGTCCCTATTATGCTGCTTCGGGGGCCAGGCCAGTTCAAAGGGATCAAGTACAAAGGCGTCTGTGGACAGCGATGGACGATACTCTCCTCAACTCAGTCCGGGACAGCCTCGATATCTTTTACCCCAAGTTCGACCATCAGAAATACACAAAAAGTGTATGGTGATAGACTTGGATGAAACTCTGGTTCACAGTTCCTTCAAGGTTTATAAAAACACTAATATATATATATTTTTTCTCAATAAATGCCATTATTATTATTCATTAATGTCTTTTATTACTCTCTAGCCAATCAACAATGCAGATTTTGTGGTTCCCGTTGAAATTGATGGGACAGTGCATCAAGTTTATGTATTAAAGAGACCCCATGTAGATGAATTCCTTCAGCGTATGGGTGAACTTTACGAATGTGTGTTATTTACTGCAAGCCTTGCAAAGGTAAGAATAAATTTCACCTTTATATGACTGTGTAAATGTGTGACCACTCTAATATTTCATCCCATTTCTAGTATGCTGACCCTGTAGCAGACCTATTGGACCGGTGGGGAGTATTCAGGGTTCGATTATTCCGTGAATCCTGTGTTTTCCATAGAGGGAATTATGTTAAAGATTTGAATAAACTTGGAAGAGATTTACAGAAAGTTATAATTGTGGACAACTCCCCGGCTTCTTACATTTTTCACCCTGACAATGCCGTAAGCATTAACTCTCACAATGTTTCTATCTCTTTTTAATTATCCGAGTACAGTAACCTGTAATTATGGCTTGTACCTTTGTCAGGTTCCTGTTGCATCATGGTTTGACGACATGCAAGATTCTGAGCTAATGGATTTGATTCCATTTTTTGAAAAACTAAGCAGTGTGGATTCTGTTTATTCTGTCTTATGCAATTCAAACCATCCATATAACAGTACCAACAGCCCCAGTAGCCAACTGCAGCATCTCCAACATGAAGAGGATGATGAAAGGCGGCAACAACAGCAGCAAACACAGCAGCTGCAACAACAGCAACAACTATCATATCAACATCATCCAGTTCATCAAATGGATCAGCAGCAGCATATCCAGATAGGAAACCATTCTGTTTCATAACACTGACTTTCCCGCCTGGAGCGGTGGAGGTCAGATTTAGATGAGGGGCACAAGACTGGACTGGGTTGGCGGGGCTTGTGCCAGCTATGTGCCTATGGTGCTAGTTGTGCTCATTGCCGCTTGAATTTTGGGTTATGTCTCAATTGGGCAGTGTTTGGTCAGCTTCTTTGCTGAAACAGCTCATCCATTATCCAATTTTCAAATTTTCTTGTGAAATGTAAATGGTTTTTTCTTTCGTGTCCTGTATCACTTTTCTTTCCTTTTTTTTTCTTCTTCTTTTGCACTGTGATAAATATAAGATATAACATATTTATATCTATGAGTGTATATATATGAATATATATACTACTTAAAATATGTATATATATATACATTTACATATATTTATCTGTGCATACGCAGCTGCATAAACATCCATGTGATATAAAGTAACTTATCGGACTTGAAGGTTTTGGATGTTCACTGCACATAACCCTATGTGATATTAGCGTATTAAGTGAGCCTGGTCTGGTATTGTGCCGCTTGCCATCTTGGCTCTTTAAACGCTTTTTTTTTTTGGTCACCCTCAATGTCCTAGAATTCATCCATTGTTTTGTGGAACTTAACTTATGTCTGTTTTGTGTTACCTCTACTGTTAAAACAACCAACATTAAAGATTATCAACATGCTAATGGAAATGGAGGCACAGATCATGGATGATTAGTAAGCGTGTGAAATCAGAGGTGTGTTTCCCAGTGGCAGCTAGGTCTGCGTTATTTAATGGAACTGACAAGGCAGATTGCAGCCGCTACTAAGTCATCATTGTAGTCTACAGTCCAAGTGCCAATATTATCTGACTGGGTGTCATGAGCCGTGGGCTGATCCCCACTTTTATGAAAGGGTTGTTAATGTATGCTTCTCTTTATTATCAAATATATTTTTTTAAAGATATCAAGAGTCTGCACCTAATAATATGCTAGGTATTTCTCTGATCTAAAAAAACTTTCATATTACAAGCATCATTTAGAATTGATTTCTATTGACCATTTCATCATCAGTGCTAACTTATTGCAGATTAGTACTCATTACTAAAGGACCATTAATGCTATTTTTGAGAGTAATGGCAATTTGATCTTTGGCATTTAATTTTTTCTGCAGGAAGTGCCATATCGAAGCAGTCAGTATCTGTCCATTTCTTTGGTCAATTAATGATTGTCATTGCATAACTTTAACGTGTTGATGTGTAATGTTGATTGTTCATGATTCTATTTGTTTCAACATTCTGTCTTTGAAAAAATATCATTTCGTATTTGTTTTGTCAGTTTTTACTCTATTTAGTAAGGAGTGAGCTTGTGTCATGACTAGTGTCATCAAGCCTACATTCTTGTTGTTATTTTTGTCTTCTGATCTGTCTCTTATTATGTATTTTTTGTTGCAACCCAATTTTTCTAGTTTATTTAATTGAGTCAAGCTTTGGATTCCCTCTAAATTTATCCAATATACATCATATTGGAACTACTCTAGCTTTAATGCTGTTCATTATAGAATAACTTATCATACATTTTATCATTATTGTCTTTTGTTTTTTCATGAGGATGATGTTTGTATAGTTGTTAAATCATAACATTTTGAGAAGTTTTCTTGACTGCGAGGCTTTTGTTTTCCCCTGGCATTCCCCAATTATGCGGTAACATAGGTAAATAGTTGATCAGACATTTTAAATCCATCAATCTTAAACATCAGCCTAATTTATCATGGTAATAGTAATGGTGGTGGTGAGTTGGCATTTTGTGAGCTTTAAAGTGCCTTTTATTGTAAAAACTGATGTGATGCACAGATGGAAAGAGCCTATTCCCTAGTATGTGTACTAATTTAACTAAGTGTTGTTTTTTTTTTTTTTTCCTTTTATTTTTTTTCCCCAAGTGGTCCATAACCGTAAGTACTGGTAATTCTAATATGTATATGTTGGAGTTTGATGTATGTGCAATAGTTACTGTTACTTAAGCCTTCTTCCTGTCAGTATTTTATGTGAAATGTAATATTGGCATTTTGTGGACATCTATCATTTAAAACTTTAAGAATCAAATCTAGCATCTTTCAGTTTCCTCTAAAAGATGTTTAATCTGCATGTTTCTCTTTTGTGTTTGTTTACTAAACAAAAAATTTTTGAATGCCTTAATAGATGAATTAATGTTTTTAGGCCGCCACTCCAAACTGTGTTTTATTGAATCATACTTGTCAGGTTTCAAACAAACATTGCACATTAAGTCTCAAGATCTTCTATGTATTTAGATCAATTTTGGTTATGATAAGTGCTTTGGAAAATACAATTTTAAAGCAAATGTGACTACAATGACAAGTGTGTTGACATTCTTGCCTGAAAGGATACCTTGTGCATTCAGGAAAAGTTCTCATTAATTTACTTAACGATGCTTCTTTTACAGAATCTTAGAACCAGCTTGATACATTGACCTGAGTGTCGAAAAAATGCTTATTTCTGAAGTATGCAATGTGATAGTACCTACTATAACTTTAAATTTCAAAGCGCATATTACCCAATAGACCTTAAGCCGTCTTATATTGTCTGAATTAAATTTCATTCTCTAGGTTCAAAATGTTGTATTAAATGCTTAATGTTTTCTATCAAATTTGTTGTACTTACAAAATTTACTTTGGGTACTTAATCTACTCATATTTTGTCAATCTGAAGTGTCTATTTCAGCTTTATTTATGTGCAGGCTATGAAATTTACGTCATCAAACCTGGTGTTAATCATCAAGTCTGTCATGTTGATCACCAGGCATTACATGTTTTATTTGGGCTCTTTAACATATCAAAAACATCTTTATGTTGCCTCACCAGTTGTTAAGCATTAAATTCTGATGTTGTTCTTGTTAGCTTCTATTTTTGGTACTACTTTTCTACATTTTCTATGTTTGACAGTATTTTCATGTGTATTACCCTGATTTGCATCTATGTACTGGTGCGGTGTCTTAATGTAAGTCTGATGGTAGCATCCAGGTAGATGGTGGGTTGTTGATTTCTTTGGAAGTTCACATCCTTGTAGGAATTGGCACCTTTGCTCATCTTGAAAACTCTGTGAAAATTAGCGATTGACATCCTATGGGAACTGACTGCAATAATGAGGACATTCCTCATGATAGTTGTTTTCATATAACCTAGTCTAAGTTTCAGTTTTTGACATAATTAATGTTTCTTATCCAGTTATATTTCTCTATAGTTGTCATAATACATTGGCTGGTGATAAGTGTAAAAATTTTGTGGAAAACTGTCCTATGTAGATATCATAATTCAAAGTTATGTCACAACTATCCGTGTCAATCCTCATGGAAACTCTCTTTGAAGCTCTTGTGTGTTATTTTCCACCGACTTAAGTGAATTGAAATCTTAAATCTCTGACAGAATTTTCTAATAATTCTTTTATTTTATTTTATTATTAATTATGTTTGCTTAACAGCAATCTTATACCAGTGCCGAAGTCAGTGTAAATGTAAATGTCTAAAAACATCCGAGATTTTTTTTTTTTCTTCAAATGTTTTGGGGCTGGAGCCCTACCTTGTGCATTAATTAATTAATTCAGCAAAATTTAATCTGTTTTTAATTTTAAACGAACCTTATTGATATTACTATCCCCCTCTTTGTATTTCATGTGCTGTTCCACATCATAACGTAGCTTATGCCTGCAATTAATGTTTCAGTTCTTTGCTAATGCTACCATTTCAGAACAATCACAATATTTGGGAAAAGAGTCTTCTTTTATTCTTAATGGATGGCCCCTGTTTGGATCTGTCATACATAACACTTGACTTTTGGGAGAAATAAATTAAATTACAAGTAAAATAAATAATTTATAACTTAACAGATGCTTATATTATTTTAAGTTAGCAAAATATGTCTCATAAATTTGTCAATTACATAATTAAATGAGGGCAAGTGAGGAGAAAGTTTTTTGGAATTGTGGATTATTTGTACATGTGTTACTTCAGTGAGGCAGAACCTTTTCGCTTTTGCTATTTTTATGAGAGTGGCTGATTGTCAGATAGTTAGTTGGTTGCGTTTTGATTTGCTGACACGCTTTGTCTTGCATTCTTGATACTTTATATTTTGTTGGTAGTTGATTTATAGACAATTAATATTTTTATCTGTGACCTGTTGTAGAACTTGATTTGATTTTATAGGCAAAATTTCAGTAGCAACAAAATCAGCTGATCAACATGTTGGGTTTGTTTTCTTCTTGCAGCTTTTGCCAAGTTAAAATGCACAGAGCACTTAACTTAGTTGAGCTTTGCACAGCAGTCAATAACTCTCCTTCTGATTTTACTGTTTAGAGTTGAAGTTTGCAAATGGGTGGTATGGGCATCATGCATTTTGCATTCACATGCCTAGTCCGTGTGTATTGTTACAAATCACACCTTGAATTTAATTCTGCATTATGTATTGTTTTGTGGTTGATTAAATTCAAGCACCTAGTCAAAAAAAACATTTTACGAAACAAAGGCACCCCATTTTATCAATTAAAAACTTGTTTTGCTGTTTGAGTTTGCTATAAGATTGTTTTGAAGCTCCTTATCTTGTTTCAAGACTGTAAACCTTCTGCTTCTTGTGAAAGAACGGTTGTATAGATATTATTCTGTAACCCCAGATTTTTAGATCTATCCTGAGTTTCTCAATTCAATTGTCAGGTTGTGTATGCAGAATTCTTGCAGGATAGCCCAATCCAGTCCACCCAAAGACTAGCCATTGTAGATTGGTTTGTATTTTAATTGGTTAATTCATTTTTATTTTATTCATATTAGAGTGTACATACTATTATTGTTAAAATTTAAAATAAATAATACTCTCCATACAAGTACTAACCTTGACTGGGCAACCATGGGGAAGGTGCAGGGGTTGATTGTAGGTGCTTCCAATTGAGCTTTGTATGGAGATATATTGCTCAATGGTTTCATAATTCAAAGATCTTTTGTATTTTACATACATTAAACTAGCCATAAGAAAAATTTATTGTATCACATATTTTGGAATACCAAACAGGAATTTGAGCCATTGCAGAAAAGAGAGAGAGAGAGAGATGGAGGGGGAGAGTGTGTGTGAGAGCGAGAGAGATTGAAGTATAGAAAATTAATAGCTGTCATGTTTGATATTTACAGATGTATAAAACATAATTGTGGTCCTGATGTACAGTCTTTGTGTTGTACATATTCTGTTTCATATATGAGCAACTGAAACAATCATAATGCCTTTGGTTTTGTAAATATAAAGCCTTTCCATTGAAATGACTCTTTTGACTCACTCCCTCATGAAGCCGCTGCCCTCTCACCGTTAAACCCAAAGCAATGATTTTTTTTAAAAGTATATTATTACTTAAGGGTGCTTTTAACATAATGACGCGATACTCGCAGGCTGTAGCCGTAGCCCCAAGAGGTGCCCAGGCGACGTGTGTAACTCTAGCCCAGCGGCCGTCCCGGCTGAGGCGAGCCGGTAACGTGGCACGTCTTTTGAGTGCTCCTAAATTTATGTCCTCCCTCGTCAGTGTGATTCGAGCCCTTTGTACGGTGCGGCGTGGCGGCCGGGCCGGCGCTGACGCGACGCCGGCGCCGACCTCAACAGTCGGCTCGTCTACAGCATCGCCGCCGCAACGGCGCGGCGCGGGCGCGGCGCCCTGCTCTGCCTCAGGAAGGGTCGGGACGCGGACGGGTCGGGCCCGAGGGGTCACCGATTTTTATGATTTTTTTTTTTAAAGTTTTTACCTAGATTTTTACTTGATTTTTATCTGATTTTTACTTGATTCTTTTTTTTTCTGATTAATTTTTCTGATTTTTTACTAATTTATTTCAGGGTGTACACTGATTTTTGGGGGAGTGAAAGACCCCTCGGTAAGGCCCAGAGATGAGGAAAGTGACCCGGAAGGACCCACAGCCACAGGGTTCTTGACTCGATCCGACCCGACCTAGAGAGACTGTAGATCTAGTGACAGTTTACCTCAGCACGTGTATATGCCGTCCGCTTCGGAAAAAATCGGTACATAACATCATACCATGCAAACTTAGAGCTCAGTTCTTGTCCGCCGATTTGCCGCCAGGCGAGGCCGGAGGCCGGGCTGGTCTGAGGTGGGTCGGCGAGGATGGCGCTTGTCGTCGCCATCCTCACCGGTCGACTGCCTTCGCCCCAAGAGAGCTGAGAGCTGCGAGTTGCGCCCTCGTTCGCTCGCACTTGTCTTAGCTATGGGCGTCAGGCGTCACCAGCAGCGATAGGACAACCAAACCAGCGGTCTGATTCCGAAGAGCGCTTTTGTATCTCCGTCCTTGTCACACGCATGGATCTCGGCCACTAGGAGTGAGTGAGAGGGCGTTACAAAAAACGATCCTCAGAATCTGGGGCAGAGAAGATGTCTTCCCTCTGTGCCCCGCACGGTCCTGGTCGCCCGCCGCAGGCCGCCGGGCGCCTCGTGGCTCTCGTGGCAGGACATGCCTGCCGTCTGACACAGAAGATCGCTCTCGCACCCACCTCCGTCCTTGTTGCACCTTTGGCGGCTGTCCCCTATGTTGGAGACGGCGCGTGAGTGCGAAAAGGACGTGGGCCGCGAGAGCAGCGATCTTCGGAATTAGACGACAGGCGGCTGGACGCTAGGCAGGGGCAGGAGCAGGGCGGGGCAGGGTCCGGCCGGCGCACCCCCTTGCGTAACGCCCGTATCACCGCCGTCCCCAGGGCCGTATCAACTGACCGCACCCGGCTCGGGCTGCTCGGCCCTCGAGGTGGACAGCCCGGGGGCGCGCTGCCGCACCGCGCACCTGAGCCTCATGACGTCGGCCAAGAGGCCGCGAGGACGCGCGCGTCTGTCAAGCAGCGCACCCCGCCGCGCCCCGCCGCGCCCCGCCGCGCCCCGCCGCGCCCCGCGTCGCCCGCGGACGTGTCCGATCGCGCTAACGCGTGACACCGCGGCGTGCAGGCGTGTCGGGTCGGTCGGTGGAGCCCGCCGCGCCCGCGCGCGAGGAGAAGGAGGAACGGGAGGATGAGCAGCAGGAGGAGAAGGAGGAGGACGACCCGAGTCTTGTGTCGAGAGCGGCACGGGGGAGAGAGAGAACCGTGCTAAGAAATTGGGTATCTCCTGTCGTCTTGTTCGCCTGTCAACACAAACGCGTCGCGCCCGGGGCCGGGGCGGGGCCCGCCGCGCCCCCGAGGGGTCCCCGCCCCCCACCCAGCCCTCCGCCCCGCCTCGTCAGGATCCCCGGCAGGGGCGGGCGCGCCCAATCAGCAGACGGCAAGGGCTGTCAGACAGAGAGGGGATGCTCGGGCCGGGCCGGGCTGGGCCGGGCCGGGAGAAGAAGGTGCCAGACTGAAACACAATTCACTTCTATTTTGACGTCGAGAGTGTTGTGCGGTAGCGACGGGCCAGGCGGTGCGGTTGAAGCAGACAGCAGCTTCTCGACGGTACGCCCCAAGGCGGCCGGCGCGCGGGCGCGCGTGTGCCCAGCTGCAGGCCGTGCTCCAGGCAGGCCGTGCTGCAGACCGTGCTGCAGGCCGTGCTGCAGGCCGTGCTGCAGGTCAGCGGGCTCAGCCGCGCGCTCGCCCCGCACCTGCACGAGCTGGCCGAGCCCACGGAGGCCGCCGCCACCACCACCACCAGCATGGCGCCAGACCTGACGTCCGCGAGGTAAGCACTTTACCTGTCCAGAGTGTTAGTGTTACAGCCGTCTGATATCCGAAGATCGCTCTCGCGCCCCCATCCTTGTAGCACTCATGCGGGTGGGGGGTGCTGCCATGCCATGCCCAACAGAGTGCACCGCCATAGGTACGACAAGGAAGGAGGTACGAGGGCGAGCTTAGGAATTAGAAGACAGCAAAGGATACGTAACGGTTTTGCGCGGGTCTGCCAACCCAATGAGGCTGTAGCCGATGCCGGGGGGCCAACCCGCAGACCGTCACGCGTTTCCTGAAACACACGTGACCGGGTCCGGTTCCCCTCGCTGCTGCTGACATCGTCTCACCCTGCTGCTCCTGCTGCATCCCCCTGCCCTGCTGCAGGCTGATTCAGAAGAAGAGCGCTCTCCTCGCCCTGTCTCTCTCGCACTCGTTGGGTGCGCCGCACAGGTGCGAGAGAGCGAGAGAGAGAGTCAGAGCGAGGAGAGCGCCCTTCTGAATGAGCCTGCCGTCCTGCAGGCGCCGCCTGCTGCGCACCCCCAAGTGCGCCCGCTGCCGCAACCACGGCGTCATCTCGTGCCTCAAGGGCCACAAGAAGCTGTGTCGCTGGCGGGAGTGCCGCTGCGCCGCGTGCCTGCTCGTCGTGGAGCGGCAGCGCGTCATGGCCGCCCAGGTCGCCCTCCGCAGGTGAGCGTCCGTGTCACACACTTGTATTCCCCGCCTAAAGAGTGCAACATTGAAAGGAGTAATCTCCTTGAAGTTTTGACTAATAAATGGTCTTTCCGAGTTGAAAACAACTTTGCATTTGGCTGTACAAATTTTGTGAATTTTGCCGATTTTTTTTAAATTTTTGTCGGCAACTTTTCTGGAGTTTTTACTAAATTTTATAAGTTTTTCAGAATTTTCTGCATTTTTCTGAAATTTTCTGAAGTACAAGGTGTATACAAGAAAAATTTCCGACTTGTTTCGCCATCGGGCTTCCGCCGCCCTGCGACACGCTCTCATGTCATGCCTCTCGCTCATCGTGTCGCAGGCAGCAGACGCACCAGCAGGCGGGCCCTGCAGGGGCTGCAGGCGGTAGTGCCCCGCCCCGCCCGGGCCCGGCGCCGGCCAGCCAGCTGCAGGCGCTGCAGGCCCTGCAGGCGCAGAAGCGGCTCTACCAGCGCCAGCTGCGCGTCGTGCAGCAGTCGGCTGCAGGTGAGTCGCCGCTCTTGTGCCTCCGTCCTAGTCGCACCTATGGCGGTGCGCTATGTTGGGGATAGCAGGGGCCCCATGAGTGCGACAAGGACGGATAGGCGTGAGAGTGATCTTCGGAATCATAGTACAAAACGGCAGGCCGCGGTGAGGAAGGCGATTCCGCACAGCGGTTTCTTGTATCTCTCCTTGTCGCACTCATGGGGCACGTCCATAAGGAGTAAGGGGCCTCAGGCAGGAGCGGTCTCTGTCCTGTCCAGTCTCCCGTCCCGCCTGCGGGCGCCGCAGTCCCGCCGGACAAGCGCGTCACGGGGTTGCCTCCCCACCAGGCGTCCGGAGCTGAATGGCGCTCGTTTCGTGAGCGTTACTCGCGCAGCTCACGCACTCAGTCATTCATAATGATCCCGACATCCCACCTCTCCCCACTCTGCCACCCCAAGTATTTTTCCTGAGCGTCGTCAACACCCCTAATAGGGCTAGAATTTTTTTTAGCCCCATTTTCTCTCTATGAATTTTGACATTCCTGTGAGGCGAGAGCTAGTGTTAAGAAATAAACGAGCACTAGGAAAACCTTGTGATCGGGGTTGGTCAGGTTTTTTTTAAATTGAATATTATTTTTAATTAGTTACGGCCGCGGCCTGCTGATGCTGACTCGACGCGGACACAAGGTGCGGTTCGCGGTTTGACCCGCGCGCCTGCTCACCACTCTCCCTCGCCCCGCTCTCGACGTACCTCCATCCTCGTCGCACGTATGGCGGTGCCCCATGTTGAGGATGGCTGGATCCCATGAGAACGACAAGGACGGAGGCATGCGAGAGCGATCTACGAAATCAGACGGCAGCCTGGTGACATGTCGTCTGCCTCGGCGGGGCTAGCCGAGGGCTTGTTCACTGCGGGGGCCCCAGCCAGCACCCCGCGCGTTGAAATCCGATGAGCCTGTTTAGTTTGGGTTGAGTCAAAGTATGCGCGGAATGACTCGTGCTGCGCTGAGCCGTCACCATGTGCAGGCTCTTCGTGTTGGGGGCCCCGCCCCGCCCGGGCCCCGCCCCGCCCCGCCCCGCCCCGCCCCTTCCGTCGCGATGGTCCTGGTGCCGCCCGGTCTGCCTTTAGCTGTCTGAGCGCCCATGCTCGACGACTACACGCTGTCGTGTTCCGGATTATGAAGTGCATTCCCTCCGCCATGGAGCACGTCGTTTTCTCATGACACGGCAAGCCATCATTTCGTCCTCGTCTCAACGCAAATGACTAGGGAAAAAAAAAGGCACAAAAAAAAAATTGATAATATTTCTTAGAAACGAGTCTCGAGACTTTGCGTCCAGTATAGTATAGAGACACGTGTCCACTCCCTCGGCTCCCGCGTTGTTGGGGTGCACCCCATTCCGTGCCCTGCATACTCGAAAGAGACACCGCAGACACGCCTGAAGAACGATGGGCTTGTTCCGCGAAGCAGCCGATTCGTCAAGCCGACGCCGCCGTGTGGTGAAGGGGGAGGGACCAGCCCCCAGATTCAGAAGATCGTTTTGTAGTTCCCTCTCACTCACTCCTAGAGGCCGGGACATATGCGTGTGACAAGGACGGAGAAACGAAAGCGCTCTTCTGAATCTGACGGCAGGGACCCAGGCGAGGACGAGGGACGAGGGGAAGGGGGGAGGGGTTGGGGGCGACGAGGGTGTTTAAGCCCCTCTGCCCTGCCCTGTCCTGTTGCTGCGACCGCATGACACATTGTGCTTCACATGAGGCTTCCGACACGAATTGACTTTATTCGCCCCGCGAGATCTTGCTATCATCCCCTCATGCGAGTGCTGTAGATGACATACCTGGTGCTCCCTTCAGACTGATTCAGGAAAGCGCTCTTATCGCTCCGTCTCTCTCGCACCTACGCGGTGCGAACCATGAGTGCGAGAGAGACAGGGCGAGGAGAGTCAGCCTGCTGCTGTCCTGCTGTGCAGGGTACCGCCAGCGCCTGTCGCGCCTGTTGCCGCTGCCCCTGCACGTGCCGCCCCTGCTGCTGGAGAGGCTGCGGAAGCGTCGCGCCTTCGCTTTTGTACTTACTGAATATCTTCCTGCTGTGCAGGGTGCCGCCAGCGCCTGTCGCGCCTGCTGCCGCTGCCCCTGCACGTGCCGCCCCTGCTGCTGGAGAGGCTGCGGAAGCGTCGCGCCTTCGCTTTTGTACTTACTGAATATCTTCCTGCTGTGCAGGGTGCCGCCAGCGCCTGTCGCGCCTGCTGCCGCTGCCCCTGCACGTGCCGCCCCTGCTGCTGGAGAGGCTGCGGAAGCGTCGCGCCATCGCTTTTGTACTTACTGAATATCTTCCTGCTGTGCAGGGTGCCGCCAGCGCCTGTCGCGCCTGCTGCCGCTGCCCCTGCACGTGCCGCCCCTGCTGCTGGAGAGGCTGCGGAAGCGTCGCGCCTTCGCTTTTGTACTTACTGAATATCTTCCTGCTGTGCAGGGTGCCGCCAGCGCCTGTCGCGCCTGCTGCCGCTGCCCCTGCACGTGCCGCCCCTGCTGCTGGAGAGGCTGCGGAAGCGTCGCGCCTTCGCTTTTGTACTTACTGAATATCTTCCTGCTGTGCAGGGTGCCGCCAGCGCCTGTCGCGCCTGCTGCCGCTGCCCCTGCACGTGCCGCCCCTGCTGCTGGAGAGGCTGCGGAAGCGTCGCGCCTTCGCTTTTGTACTTACTGAATATCTTCCTGCTGTGCAGGGTGCCGCCAGCGCCTGTCGCGCCTGCTGCCGCTGCCCCTGCACGTGCCGCCCCTGCTGCTGGAGAGGCTGCGGAAGCGTCGCGCCTTCGCTTTTGTACTTACTGAATATCTTCCTGCTGTGCAGGGTGCCGCCAGCGCCTGTCGCGCCTGCTGCCGCTGCCCCTGCACGTGCCGCCCCTGCTGCTGGAGAGGCTGCGGAAGCGTCGCGCCTTCGCGGACCGCGGCCTGGACCTCGCCTCCTGGCTGCCCGCGCCCTGGGGGCTGCTACCCCTGCCCGCGCCCGCGCCCGCGCCGCCCCCCGCCCCCCTGTCGCCGCCCCCGCCGCCCCCGCCTCCGCCGCCGGCCTCTTCCACCGCAGCCGCCCCTCCGGGGGAGTCCGCGCGGCCCAAGCCGCGGATATCGTTCTCGGTGGAATCAATCATCGGGGTCAAGTAACGTGAGAAGCTCGCCAAGGAACTGAAAGGGGGGGGGGGGGGGCAGTATTCGCTATCTCTTGTCCTCTGCGTATGTACAAAGCGCCGGAGTACTGGCGATTGTTGTGTAAAAATAATTGTGAATGTGTAAATGTGGGTTTTTTTTAAAAAAAAAAAACGTGTCGTATGATAGGTCTGATAATAAACTGAGACATTTTTTTTCAATATGGCTTTTCCTCCCTTTTTCTCACCTTCCGCCTCCTCCCCTCTTCTCAATTTACCCATTTCAGGTACCTCAACGACCTCAACTTTGCCAGACTGCCTGCCTGGACGGGGAAAGGGGAAGGGGGAGACGAGGGGGTCATTCGTTGAGGAGAACCTCTTCACCTCCTCCTCCACTCCCCTTTCTCTTCTGTTCAATACCAACCTCAAAATCAAAAATTACTGCTGACAACGCTGCAATCGCCTGCTCTTCTTTGAAAATAAGGGACCGAAAACTACTGAAACATTTGTTTCCTCCAAAAAAGAGTGAAACACACACATTTTGTTTATGTGCTTCTCTCTTCAAAAACCGTATGCTGGTGGAAATTTTGAGTGGTCAGGCTGGCAACCGTACGTAAGCCGGTTGAAGTCTTTCCTTTCGGTTTGAAATAGAATTGAATTCATTGTATTGTCGGTTACGGCATGCGTGACTTCACGGTCGACGTTCAAAATTTATGTGTTCTATAGCAATGCACCAGGAGTGGAAGGACCTTGTGCTGAAATGGGTAAGTATCCTAATTGCCAGTTAATATTGCTTGGCTTATTCAGTTCCCAACTGTGGCGGTTGCCGGAGTCGTAAACAAATTCCGTAACGGCTTGACAACAGCTATTTTGACCAATTTTACATTTCCTGCCATTGTTATTCATCTGCAATCCTTGATGAATCATTCAAGAATTATCTCTTATTCTCTCAATGCATGCCATATTTACAAGGATGTCCTCCTGCTTTTTATTACCGACCATTTCATTTTCAACAAACACTAACCTCATACTTTTCTCTGTTAATATTTGTGTATCTAAGTCTCATTTACGTAAAATTCACTACATTTCACACAACGGCATCAGTTGTGAAAAATACTATAGGTTGAATTAATGCAAACAATAATTTTTTATTATTCTTAACAGCTCAGTTGCTTTGGAGTAGGGACTGTCGGGAGAATTGAAGATGTGAAGGAGTTAAACTTTTTTGCTGTTGTCTCCTCAAAGTAAGACTTTGCAGCTATACAATTGAATGTATTAAGATGTAATAGCAATGTTCTACAAATAACTATAAAATTGACTTACCCTGTTATAGCCATCACCTAACAGATGAAGACTCTTTCTCGCAGTTATTATCTCATCTTCATAGTAAGTGACTTTTTACTTCTTTCTTTTCTGGAGCATATACAATCTGTACAACTTCTCTCTCCTTTATTATTTGGTTTATTAAACTCACATTTTTGTTTTTTTAAATGCAGGTCACTATCCCAAATTTGATAAATTGCTGTCTGACCCTTCCAACGCATCATGGGACAACGAAGAGGAGCTATTTCTCTTAGCTTCTCTTCTACTTGTTCATGCATCAATATATCAGCCTTCTCAAGATCTCCAACAAAATGCCTCCTTAAAGTTAAATCATAATGACCAGCAATTAATTGTATCTTTCTTGGAGAAAGTAATGGATTTTGGAAAGCAGTTGAAGCGAGATCAACTTTTATCCTGTGTCCCTTCAGGTCAAGGTAAAAGAATTCAAAATAGTTTTTGATGCCATTTTTTTTTCACATTCTAATCCCTTTTTTTCTTTGGCAGTTCGGATATCTATATCAAGTTCAAGTAATTCTCCAAGGTCTCCTCATGCTCAGAAAACAGTTAGTGGAGGTCTTGCTGATTTTCTTTCGGTATGCAATCTTCAAATTGAAATTGATTGTTAAAGAAACAATATCCCTCCTTTCTTTCTATTAAAAAAATATTTTTTTATTTCCTTGCAGTCTCCTGTCGTGAAACGTCAGTCCGGACTTTTCAGAGAGCGCATCACTTCATTACAGAGTGATGTTGAACAAGAACAGACAGAAAAACTTGAGTTACAAGAAAAGATTGACCAGCAAGATATCCAGATAGCTGAATTAGGTCTGTGAATTTTTGCGAACTGTTCCATTTCATGTTGAACAAGATTAACTGGATTGAATCATTTAACTGAAACTTTTACATTTTAGTACGGAAGCTGAAAGAAAAGACCTGTGAGATAGAATCTCTTCAGGAAACATTGAAAAATGCAGAAGAGGGACAGGTTGCTTTAAGTGAAGAAACTGGAGATCAGAAAGCTGAAAGGCGTAGACTTAAACAACAATTGAATGAATCTGAAGATTATGCCAGACAACTAGAGGAGGAAATTGGTTCATTGAGATCCTTCCATGAGACATTAACTCACAAGGTAAAATGAGTATTGGGTGGTTGCAGAACGTAATCAGTTTTTCCCTTAAGTCTTAGTTACCATATTTCTTGTAATCTTAACAGCTGTCATCGGCTGAGGAAAGACTCTTTGAGATGGAATCTGTTTTATCTTCTAATAGAGAAGAAATTTCTGTTCTTAAAGATCAGGTAAATTGCTTTTTTACCCCTTACTTAGTAGTCAGACTGCTTTAGTAGATAGTTACACACAGCAGTCTACATTTAATTTTTCTTTTTTGACAATTTTTTTATATTTTTCTCTCCAGCTACAAAAAGAGAAGGAAGAAAATCTCGAGCTCAGTCAACAATGCTTTAAGTTTGAAAGAGATCTGAATGAAATCCAGCTATCAAAGATGCTTTCCCCAAGAAGGCCAGTTCTAGATAGCCCTGTTAAAACACCTGTTTCTTCACCAGCTCCAGAAAGTTTAGGATTCATTGTTGAAAGACAAATGATTCAAAAAGAAAATGAAAATGAAGAACTTTACAATACTTTAAAGGACCTGGAGAGAGAGGTAGAGTAGTGTGCATGAAAAATTTCAGCTCCTGGAAAAACCTACTTGTGCTGCTAGTTGGAAATCATAAATATCCTCGATTTGTTGCAGTTGGAGAAGATGAAACAAGCATATAATGTTCTTGAGGAGAAGGCAGAAAATGAAAATGAATGTGCTTCCCGTATGCAGAAAAAACTGGAGTCAAAGATAGGAAACCTTGAAGAAAATTTTAATGCAAAGTGCCAAGAGCTTACTCAGTGTAGTAGAGCAAAGGAAGATATTGCTTCTCGACTCTCTGAGGTATCACAAATAAAAGATGAACTAAGCATGCAGCTGGAAGACTTGAGGGCTACAAAATCAAATCTTCTTTCTCAACTGCAAGAACTCAAGGATTCCAAACACAGTCTTGAAGTTAAGGTAAGAATCAGTAACATTTAGGCTTACAGGAGTTGTAAACAAAATGTTCTATTTTAAAATATTTTTTTCCAGGTTGCACAGATGAATGCAAAACTTGTAATATCTGATGAAAGGGAGAGAGAAGTTGCAGACTTAGCCAAGAAAAGATTATCTGATTTAGATGCAATGAGTCAAAAGTTTTATGACATGGAGGTAAACTATAAAAAGTCTCAATTAGAGCAGAAGATGATTGAGGTGCAACTTAGTGACGCCTTGAAAAAGATCACAGATGCGAAAAGTTTGAAGCTTGAGAAAATGGAATTAGAGTATCAGGTTTGTATTCTTTGGCAATTTTCCTCTTTTGTATAGTGTAACTTGCTCCTGTTTCATGGTTCATTTTGTGTTTTTTTTAGGTTACAGCTCTTAAACAGACAAATGAGAGTTTGGAGAAGCAGTATGAAGATGCTAACTTAGCAAAGAAAGCTCTTGAGGATAAACTTCAGTCTTTGCTTGATGACAAGAAATCAATTGACCTGCAACTCAAAGATATTAATCAAAAGCGAAATGATCTAGCTGCTGCCCTGAATGTGCTTATGCACGAAAAAAATGTTGTGGAATCTGAAAAAACTGCTCTTCTCCAAGAAAAGGTACGTTGGGAGCTTGAATTGGAAGAAACAGCCAAAAGATTGGAGGAGACCAAAGAGCTAGTTACGAAAGGGGAGGTGGAAAGAAGCAGTATCCAGGCAATGTTGACTGAGGCCTTGGCTGCCAATGATATTTTGACATCACATCTTTCTATTTCAACACAGCAAGAAAATGACCTAAGCAATAATCTTGAAGAGATATCCAAACAGAAGAAAGCAGTTGAGCTTCAACTTGCTTCAGTTATGAAGGAAAAAGTTCAAGCTGAAAACTCACTTCAAGAATGTTCCTCTCAACTTGCAAAATCAAACCAGGAGCATGAAAGTCTCATAAGAGAACTAAATGAAAAGTCTGAAGAACTGGATGCCTTAAAGCTTGATTTATCAAAGCTATCAAAAAGCAAAACTGACATTGAAACTGTCTTAGCTTGTGAGAAAGCTGCAAATGAGAAATTGGCATCTAGTTATAAAGAAGTCAGTCAAAATTTATTAATTTCACAAGAAGAAGTATCAAAACTTAAAGATGAACTTAATACCTTGCTTCAACAGTGTGAGGAAAAGTCCTCTACAATTTCTGACCTTGAAACTGAAAAAGCTGATATAGAGGATGACTTGTGCCATTATGTCAGCACTCTTAATTTTACTTCTCAAGAAAATGTAAGTTTGAAACATGAACTTTCTTCTCTCAAGAATGAGAAAGAAGAGTTACTTGTTCAGTTAAAGTCCTTACATCAACTCCAAAACGAATTAGAGGTTAAATTGGGGGAAGCAGCTGAAGCACTCTCAGCTTCCAACAATGAGAGAGCATCTTCACTTGGAAAACTGGCTTCAGTTTCTAAAGAGAAGGAGGAAATTTCTATGGAGCTAAGCAATTTGAAGAATGCTTTTGCCTTAGTTGAATCAAAATGTGAAGACTTAAGGAATCTTAATTCCAATCAAAAGGCTCTGTTGGCAGATAAATCTTTGAAGATTGAAAGCCTTTCCCAAGAACTTGACAATCTAAAGGAAGACTTTTCAGTCAGAAACAAAGACTTACAGAATGATTGTGATGAGAAACTCCAACAACTTTCTCTCTTAAGAGAAGATCTCAATCAGTTGCAGGCTAGTTTTGATAGTCTAGAGAATGAGAAGAAAAAATTGAAGGATGATGTCCTAAGTTTGACTGCCAAGAATGGTGCTCTTGAGGGGGATGTTGCACAACACATTAGTAACATTGAGATCTTATCCGAAAAGATTCAGACAACTTTACAGCAACTTAATAAAGCAGAAAGTGACAAAGAGGAAGCAATTAAACAGTGGAAACAAGCTGAACATGAGCAGAAGATCACCTTGGCAAAAGTTGAGGAACTGAAACGTGAAAATGAAGATGTGGTGATTCGCCTAAAAAGAGCAGAAGATGACAAAGAAATGGCCTTGGAACAGCTCAGGAATGTTGAAGGTGCCAAAGATGATGCACTGATTCAACTGAAGAAAGCTGAAGCGGACACGAAGATGGCCTTGGAACAACTTGCAAATGCAGAGAGTGCCAAAGGAGAAGCATTGGAACAAGTCATAAATGCAAATACTGAAAGAGAGAACGCATTGCAACAACTAGATCAAGTATTAAGTGAAAAACAAGAGGCTCTAATACATCGTGAAAAAGCAGAAGCTGATAAAAAAGCAGCAATGCTTCGTGTAGAGTCACTAGAAAGTGAGAAGAGTGACTTATTGTCTTGTATACAAGCCGAAAATAAGTTGAAGGAGAACTTAATAAGCAATTTAAAGAAAAAGGATGAAATTTTGGAAGAACTTCAAGCAGCAAGTTTGACTAAAGAAAAGCTTATTGAAAATTATATAGAAAAAGTCTCACAGCTGCAACAAGAAAAAGAAAAACTGTCTGAGGAGTTGAAATTGGCCCTATCTGAGAAAGATCTTGCCTCTAATTTAAACCAAGATGCTGCACAGGAAATAGATGCTCTTAGAAATGAAGTTGAAAGAGTCACATCAGTCAAAACTTTACTGGAAAGGGAAGTTGGTGACTACTGCAAGAAACTGGAAGTCACACAGAGTAAAGTTGAATCTCTTGAAACACAAATTATTTCAGAGATACGAACCATTCAGGAGCTGGAGGCAAAACTTGCTTCTTCTTCAAATACTGAGACAGAGAAAGAAAAGCAAAGTACATCTGAAGTGCAGGACGATGCATCGAAGCAGTGCAAAAAAGCAGAAGAATTGGTCCAAATATTACAAGTTACAACTCAAAATCAAAAAGACATGTTGGAGAAAGTACGTAAAGAAAATGAGGCTCTTCTTGGACAGATTGACGAATTACAAGGATCAATTGAAGTAAAGGAAGAACTGCTTTCTGAAACACAGGCCTGTCTTGAGAAATTGAGGGCTGAGAGAGACTCTCTCAGAGATTTAGTCACTGTTAAAGATCAAATAATCAATTGCGAAAAGGCTACTGCCTCATCCCTTGAAAGACAATCAAGTGATGAGCTGGACGTTGCTATGAAACTCTTGGAAGGAGAGTTGCACTCTTCCCAGTCTACTTCAGAAATGATAGCCCAGGAATTACGCATTGTTCAGAAAACTTTTGAGGAAGAAAAGATGAAATTACAAGAAGCTTTAGCTGAAGCTCAGTCTACTGCTGAGAGCTATCAGAAGGAGGCTGTAGAGTTGAAACAGCAGCTCAAAGCTCCTCGCTCTGGTGAAAAAGTTGCTGACGCACAACGAGAAGAATATCAATGGCAATTAGATGGAATGAAACATCATCTAGAATTCCAATTTGATACTATGATGAACCAAAAACTGGATGTGGAAGACCATCTAAGCATATTGCAAGGAGTTATCAAAGATGTGAGCTGCATTTGTGATAATGTCTTTGCTGTGCTGCCTTCAAATTGTGATGCTGTGTATGAAGTAACTGTCATGAGGAAAGAAGTTGAAATGAAACTACGTGCTGTTGATAAGAAGTACTCTGATAGTTTGTGTGGCATTATATCTCTGGCTAATGATATATTCAAATTCAGTAAGAAGCAAGTGGAACTGCCCGCTAGCGAAAATCAGTTAGATCTTTCTTTGTTGGCTGAAAGAGATAAAATTGAGGATAGGATTTCAAAGTCATGTGAAGGAATGTCATCCTTATCTTCTGATGTTAGATCTGTAATCAATAGCTGCAAGTTCCTTATTGAAAGATGTGAAAGCTATCTTAAAGCTCAAACTCGAGAATCCTTGAAGATTAAGACATCGTTTGGAAAGGATAGTATTGCAGATGGTTCAATTGAAAATGTGTCTCCACACAATAAGTGTGGACCAAGCAAACAATCTCCACCTGCTGCAACAGTTGAGTCGAGCAAAGTGAGCACTGGAGCTCAAAAATGTAATTGGTTTGGTAACTCAGCTAACATAGAAGACGGGTATCATCTTCTTGAAAGCTCACACTCCGAACTTGAAAAAGAAGTTGCTGTGTTACGAAATCAACTGACTGAACTTAAGATGGCTGCTGCTCAGGGTTCAAGCAATGATGAACTTGTCAAGCTGAAAGCAGAAGTAAGTAATTTAATGCTACGTCCAACTCCTGATCAACTTGAAGAAAAGCTGAAAGAGCTCCATGTTCAGTATTCAAACAAACTTGAAAATATGAAATCAAAAATGAAACAAATTGTTAAAGATGAAGTGAACAAGGTTGAAGAAGAAAAGCAGAAATCAGAGAAAGAGATTATTGCTAAGTACAGCAAAAGAATAATTGAATTTGAAGAGCATGTGAAACAACTGAGTGAACAATTGTGGAAGTTGGGTGAGAAACTTTTGCAAGAGCAGCAGGATCACAAAAATGCCAAAGAACGTTTGGAGGCTCTGAAGGAGCGCCAGCGTCAATATTTAATGTCTAAGCAACGTACACAATCTCTTGATCGATTGGATATGATCTTACAAGGAAGTAAAATTAGGTAAGTCAGTACGTTTTCGTGTTTGTTATGTTTATGATACACATTACATTTGTGAACTTTGTGCTCTCTCTTTCAGTAGTAGTTCATCATCCTCACAGCTTAAAAGGCGATGTAACAGCCAAGTTACCCAGGGTGGGCTGGCTTCAGCTTCTGCTAAGGTTCATCCCGTCAGAGATGTTTCCCCAGAAGTTGATGGGAATACATCAAGACGGTCAACAATGATGGCTCCAGCATCTATGGGTCAGTATTGTATATCCGTCCTGCTCTGTAAGGCCATTCAGAGTGGAAAACTTCCAACTTTCATTTATTTTGAAGGTCTTGCCTTTCCTGAAGAAGATGAAGATGGCGAAGTCTTCAATAATGATTACCTTGCTGAATTGAAGGAAGGAAAGTGCAGAGTTCCTCTTGATAACAGTCGCATCAGTGAACTTCAATACAGGAATTCCTTATGTCCTCCTCACTTAAAGAGTTCATACCCTGCTGAGACTCAATTTCAAGACCCTCAACTATGTAGAGATGAAGAAATTAAGGTATCCATTTTATTTTGTTTTTTCTAGTTTCACAATTCTTTTGTTTGGCAAAGGGAAGGGGCTTAATTATTTTTTCATGAATGTTAATTTTATTTAATTGTTATTCTTTCTGACAGGGTGCTGATGGTAGGGTGAGAAGACAAGGGAAAGACAAGCAGTCGGTAAGTAAATACCATATTCTATTGTATAAACCTGTCTTAGATTTTTAGCATGATCTTTGGTGTTGATCAGTATTTAGAAATTTTACCATACATCCGACAAAGAGCTCTCTGTTATTTGCAGAGGTCTATTGTCAATTGGCCCAAACAAACTGCACAAGAGCAGAAACGCATGCTTCTGCAATTACGTCATGTTTTGTTGCAACCAAAATCAGTTCGTAGATCAATTATTCGACACAGGAACTGTTGGTCAGACATTCGAGAACTTACTCACCCCACTCATGTCTGTGTTAGAGCTAGAGTAAAGCAGCAGCATCATGATGTGTTAAACAAACCTGATGCTGCACCAGCAAATTTTTCCCCAAGTAGATTGCCTGACCGTAAGAAACAGAGCTCTATCGAAACATCTCCCCAAACCCAGTGCCACTGTCAAAAAAAAATGAAGGAAGTTGATAATGCGCTCTTGATTTCTTCAAAAGGAGCTGGAAAGCAAGTTCCCAAAACTTCAATCCAGAACAGTAGATTGAAATTTAAAGAAGAACCATCCAAAGTCTTGTCAGATAACAAGAAGGAGCTGAAGTGTAACATTCACAAACCTGTTCGGATCAAAACTCCAAGAAGAATTGATACACTACCTAAGAAATCCCATAATTTGCCACAGTGTGCATTTAATGAAAAGAAGGGGAGGGCAGTTCAAATGTGCAGAGGCCAAACTGATAAAGATCATGCAAACTTGAAGTCCCCAAAAAGTAGATATTTGAGATCACCATATTCAGTGTACTCCCCTATGACACCACAAAAGTTGCCAAACAATAAACCTAGAGTCAGAAGTTTACTCAGATTGGAGCAAACTCCAGCTTTTCAAAACCCTCCAAAGATATTACTGAATGACAGACACGCCTTGCATTCTCAGAGGTGTGGCTATACTAAAACAGTGGCGCCTGGGAGAAAACCCTTAACCCAGCGAAATGCTCAAATTCCACAAAGAAAAGGAAATCTTCATTCACAAGATACAACAAAATCTACTCGCCATGCTGTTATTGCTAAACCTTCTCTTTTAATTTATCAAACAAAATTGTGGAGACGTACTCCATATGACAAGCAGAAGTCACAAAAAGTCGTCACAAACCCTGGTAGCTGCAGGACGATTGGAAAAGTTTCCAAGAGCTCTGAGGTCTCAGCATTACACCCCAAAAATCCTTATGAAAATAAAACTAAAAGACCTCATGTAACGTTAGATAAGGAAACGGCCAAGTCAAGAAGCCCTGCACTGAGCTCAAAACGGATAAGTAGTAATTGTGCTTTTCCCAAAATGCAGTGGGAGAAAGGCAACAAAGTTTTTGATGCTCAGAGGTGCCTGGAAAGGATAGCTGCTAAGCTGCAAAGACTGCCTTGTAATGGTCATGGTCCTGGAAGTGTGATGGCAGAAAGACTTGCTTGTGATGGGAGATTACTTGCCCGACAAATAAAATGGAATCAATCACAAAGGACAAGATTGCATCAGCCGCCGATAGAGGAGAAAAGACAAGGATCAGCAGAATTGAAAATGGCACATGGAACTAATCTCTATTCTAGTCAAGAAATTTTTTCCAAGCTTTCAAAATGCAGGAATTTTCATCAGTCTAACATTTTGTATAGTGATGATGACCTTGAATTCCTTGAAATATTGGACAACACTTCTGTCCCCAGAAAGTCATCGAAGACTGACTGTCTATCACCTAAAGTTGGGCTTACCCTGGAACTTAAAGGCAATCTTGTTGATCGAGTGATGTCTCGTTTTGGAAAAATGGAAGGAAATGGAAAATTATGTGACCTTGCTCATACCCTTTTTCCAAAAGTGGAAATTCCCATAATCTGACTCCACTATTGACCTATTTCTTCAGAGGACACTCTTGTTGTGACCTGAACACAAATTGCTGAGGTACGACATTCCTTTAAAGCTTTAAACATAGAAGTTATAGAATCACCATGTTTCCCTTTCCCTTAGCACATACTTGCTCTTACCTTTTTCTACATTTTGTTCATTATTTAGGAATAGTAGCTACCGTTATTTAAGTCTGTTCGACTGGTGAAAGGAAAGTTTTGGTTATTTTGATAATAGCACTGATTTAGATGTTGCATTCTTCTCTTAGCAATTATTTAAAATTGCACTCAATTGCACAATTTTGGGGTTGTATTTTGTATGTAGATAAAACTGCATGGTTTACTTTGCAGACTTCTTACAAAAGGCCTGGTCCTCCTACTCCTAGTAAGAAAGCAGGCAGACTTTCACTTCAGGTAAGAAATTCTTGTCTTTGTGTCTTTTGATTGGGACTCATTTCCACATAGCCTTCTTCTGTGCTTTTGTTTGCTGGGTCATGTTTTGTGATTTTGTTTCTTTTCTACCTTTGTAAATAGGGAACAGGTCCATGGGTTTTTTCAATTAATGTTTATGTCAGAGTAAAGGTGAAATTTCAGGTCATCATTGTAAACATAGACTTTTTCATTTTAATGTTTTCAGGGGAAAGAAGATTTAACACCACGTGTATCTGCCCTCCGTGAGCACAATGAATCCATCTCATCTCAGGGTGTAGGAATGTTGCGTGTTGCTAAAACTACTCCCAGCAGATTGAGGGCCTTGTTTACCAGCAGCAAAGTTGCAAATGCTGCAACTTTGCCTGCTACAAAAAAAGAAGAGGTATTGCTACAACATACTTGTAAAAAGGTATATAATGAGTTTTTTTTTTTCTTTCTGCAATATGAAAATTGTTTCTTTTTACAGAGTGCAACTCCTGCAACACCTACTTCAAAGCGCTTGAGTATTTTTAGAAAGCGATTTGGCAGCAACAAAGAGAACCAAAGTGCCTCCAGTGGTTATGCCTCTTTCCACTAGTAGATCAACAGGCAGTATTTGTTTAGTAGTTACTCTTGATGAACTCTTAGTATTATCTGACAATTTGTGATCCACTGTACAAATTTTAAACTTTTTTATTCTTCTTTATAAAATGTAATGTTAATCTAATATTCCTGGAAATGTATTTTCTTTTAACATAACTATAATAAATCTGTTAACCATCAAGCATGTTTTTTAGTTTATAGGTAAATTTAACTTCTTTTTGGGCTTTCAAATATTTTATTAGATGTAGTAATCAATATAAAGATAATACGTAGTTGATGGAAGATCAGACAAATTACATGTCAAAGATATAATTTTAGGTGGGTACCTCCTGTTCTTTGTCATACACAGCCATTATTTTCTCCATGATTTCCCACATTTTGTCTTTGTTTAGATCTTCAGAAAAAACCTAGAAAAATAAAATACAGCATTAAAAAAGCTTTCAAATTATATAGGTATAATAAATAGGAAGATGGATATTTACTTACAGTATACCAGAATGGTCCATCACCTTCATTGGTCAATGGAACAGTGACTCCATAGCATTGCAAAGCCAGCCCAATACATGCTAGAGCAACATGTTGAGGGGAGTAGTCTAAAACTGCTGAATCCAAATGGAAATCCTGCAAAGAGAGGTATTTCTATTATGATACAAACAAAACTTCACTTTATGATAATGAAAGAGGCTATCTTACCTGCAGAAATGCAATGGATGCCTTAGCCAGAGGAATTCGTCTCCATTGATCAGCTTCAAACCAACCTTGAAGACTTTTGAGGTAATGAAACATGTACTGGGGGGAAAAAAAAAAAAATTAAGACCTTTAATACTCCTGAAGGACTGTTTTAGTTCATGTATTTTCTAGAGCACTCACCTTGTGAGGGTGTTCAGGCGTAACTTCAAATCGTAGCATCCTCATGAGTAAGAGTTCCGCTTGAACTATAGAATCTCGCAGATTCCAGTATTCACTATTAAGTTCCAGAGGTGGCGCATTTCGGTTTAGGGTATTGTGCGAAACATTCATGACATCGCGAAGTTTTAAAGGATCGTCCTTGCTTTTGCCTGCCAAGTATAAAGCTGTGGCCCCAAATAGCTGAAAAAGGGAATTGACATGAAATATGAATCTACTATAGAATTTTGTTTAGATTCAGTAGTTGGTTCAAATTCACTCACATAGGGGTCATACAAATTCATATCTGCTTCTCTAAAGAATCTGTGGAACAAGACTGCTGCAGTGGCAATGGTGAGAGGTTGAGCATTCAGTTTTAGGCCTAAACAGGAACACAAATGTTAGGGCAAATAATAAAGAATGGCAAGTTAAGTAATATCTTGCAGCGAGAAAGTAAGTGCATTAGAGCACACGTAAGAGAAAACATATTCTTACCGCATTCAAAGATGAATCGGGCACCTGTGAAGTTTGTAATGCGATCCTTGTATTTAACAGGAGGGAATTCTCGTCCTTTGGATTGCTGCAGCTGCATGACGTCAATAACGTCCTTCATAGAACCTGAAAGTTGAAATAAAATGATTAGAGTTAAGACAAAAATAGGAAAACAAAATAAACTCATCTGGCAGTGAGTGTCAAAGGTTGAAAATAACAGATGTTGACGGAAAACAAAGCATGTAAAACCATGAGGTGGGCAAAAGCCACAGTATAACTTGAGGTTCTTCAAAATATTACCAGTGCTTGGATTATTTTTTAACTCACCTCTGGCCATCATCTTGTTTCTGTTGGGTTAGGAAGCGATGGTAAACAATACAGTGACCTTTCACAGCAGCTACGATTCGAAACGAAATCGACTAAATCTGGGGGGTTTGAGACACAATGAAACGAAAATGTAGGATTCAGTCAAACAAAGTGAACTACTGGCGGCTAGAATAGCTGATTGTTGAAAAGTACAGAAAAGTACATACAGTACACCGGCTTTCCTCTCCAAACGACGCGGCCCGAGTTCGCTCTTCGCTCGACGCTCGAGCGCTTCCGAGTAGGGTTGGTAAAGTCGATTTCGATTTTTCGATTAAAATCGATTTGAGACTTTTGAAATCGATTTTTTTCAAATCGATTTGGGGTTTTGGAAAAAATCGAAAAATCGATTTGGCGTGGTCGATTTTCGATTTTATTGGAATGAGGCAAAATTGAAAATTTTCGCAAGTTTAACTGGTTGACACGCTACGACCGCGAACTGGAGACGGAGCCGACTGAAACGAGACTGAAGCATCGGGTCGGGTCGTCTCTAGTCGACAATATATACTGTGATGTGTAACAAGTTGAAACCAAATATATAGCTTTAATATAGCTTCCTTTTACTAATTTATTACAACAGTTGCCCATTTATTTGCAATTTTCCCCGCTTTTATGTTGTTTTTTTTTTGTGATAAAAATCGAAAATCGATTTGAAAATCGATTTGGGCAATCTGAAAATCGACCCGAATCGATTTGGCCTATTTTCAAAATCGATTTAGCAAAAAATCGATTCGGCGAAAAATGTTTCCAACCCTACTTCCGAGCGCCTTGCGCCTTCTAAAGCGATAGCGGTTGTTTTTACTTCACACTTCACTGTGAACAGTTGCATTCACACTCACTATTCGCACGGCGGCGGTGGGTTTTGGACGTTTTGGATGTCTACAAGTGAGGTTGGGACAGTCTTTGAATGTTTCGCTGTTTCCTTATGAAAGAACTAATGTCAGCTGTCCAAATACAAGATTCTGTACAAATCTCCCGTTAAATTTCCTCACAGCAAAAATTTTCTACCCTGAAAATGGATGACGAAGAGATTCCCGAGTTGGTTCCAGCAACGTTCCAGCCGGTGCCAGTAACAATCATAACTGGATATCTTGGTGCTGGAAAAACTACTCTCTTGAACTACATACTGCATGAACAGAGTGAAAAGAAAATAGCAGTTATTCTGAACGAATTTGGAGAAGGTAATTTTGTGTTATTCTACATCACCTATTTTAGTGTCTCAATTCTACAATGTCACGTGGTATCTATTGTCAAATTTGAAGTTATATTGTGATGATTGTAAGTCTAGGAAGCGCTCTAGAGAAAAGCATCTCTGTTGGGAAAGAAGGAGCATTATATGAAGAGTGGTTGGAGCTTCGAAATGGGTGTTTGTGCTGCTCGGTCAAGTGTGTACACCAATACTTTTCAAACGTATATGTATGAGATTTATGATCTAGAGAATAAATTAATAATTTGTATTTTTCCCTTTTTTCAGAGATAATGGTGTCAAAGCTATAGAAAATTTAATGACAAAACGGGGGAAATTTGATTATATCTTACTTGAAACCACTGGACTGGCTGATCCAGGTTAGTAATTATTACTTACCTTACCTATACTATGAAACACATTTACTCGTCGAAGTGAAGACGTGGAACACTCCTGGTTTTCTTGTAGGTCCTATCGCAACTATTTTCTGGCTTGATAAAGAGTTGGGAAGTGACATTTTCTTAGATGGTATGTATGACAGTTTTCGGATAAATAAATATTTTTAATGTTAAATCTTGTAACTGGCACTGGCACCTCGGCACCTCTAGCCTCTCCTCTGTGGACTTGTTTTCTTGGCTTCATCCCCTCTTTTCATTTTAGGTATAATTACTGTAGTCGATGCCAAACACTGTTTAGAGGTACGTTGATTTTAATTTACGTTGTTGCTGTCTTATGCTAGCCTTCGCTTGTCATTAAATTTATGTACTCTTGCATTACAGCAAATTGATGACAAAGCAAATAATTTTGATGATGGAGAGCCTTCTAATGCAGCCATTCGGTCTGTACTCCTATGTTCAGCAAGCATTGGTAACATTTTAAAATCCAATATTTTAAATGTGATTCTGATATTTATTTTTCTTACAATTAAAATCTCATAGACAAGTCTGCTTGGCCGACCTCATCCTGCTAAACAAGACTGATCTGGCGTCCAAAGAAACTGTTTCAAAAACTAAAGATGTCATACAGTAAGTAGTTATTATTAGACAATTTGTTTCCTACATCCAATTTCTGATTCTAGATTCCTTTTTGATTTCCAGTGCTTTAAATGGTGTTGTTGATCTGATTGAAACCCAACACTCGAAGTAAGTTGTACCAGGAGCAAGCATTACCATTGATTACTCTCTAACTGGTTATTAACACATTATTCCTCTGTCCAACTAGGGTGTCACTAGACAAAATATTAGATCTCCGTGCTTACAGTGGGTCGGGATCCAAGCGGTAAGTCTGGCATTAGACAGTGGTGACTGTACTTGAAATCGCAAACCAGTTGTGCGTGTGTGTGTGTGTGTGTATATTATTTTCTGGTCTATGCAGGATTGAGCGACTCATGGCGTCCGCCCAGCAGTCGCAGACGCTGTCCCACATCGACAAGGTACCCATAAGCCTCCTTTGTCCTCTACCTCGGTAGGAGCTAACATTTTTTTACACCTTTTACAAATCTAAATATTTTGAAGGGGGGAAAAATCGAGCGGTGGATCACTCATAAAAAATGTGTAGAATGATAATTTTTTATTTTTATTTTTATTTTGCTTTTAATTTTGGGAGGAAAATTTCTGTCAGTGTTTTATAAATTTTGATCTTTTCCTCCTATTTCTGTCTTTTTTTTTTACTTTTTTTTTTCTTTTTTATTTTCTTTTTGTTTATTTCGGATTTTTCTGTAGTATTCTTCTTCCTTGCAAAGTGACTCCCCCTCGAAAAATATTAAAGGAAAGGTATTTCCTGTTGTGTGTCCGCCCGCAGGACGTGTGCAGCGTGACGCTGCGGCTGGCCGAGCCGCTGGGCCGCGCCGCGCTGGACCTGTTCCTGCAGCGGCTCCTGTGGGAGCGACGCCTGCAGGACGCCAGGGGCGCCACGGCCAGCGTCATCCGTCTCAAGGTAAAGTCCCTCCCGACCTGCGCCGCGCCGCGCCGCGCAGCTTCCTGTTGCACGTCTCCTGCTCCTGCTGCTCCTCCTCTTCCTCCTGCAGACTGATTCTGAGGAGCGCTCTCCTCGCCCTGATGGGGTGCGCCGTCGAGGTGCGAGAGAGACAGAGCGAGGAGAACGCTCGTCTGAATCAGTCTGCTGGTGCCGGTGCTGCCGCTGCTGCTTCTGCGAAATCCCCTTGAACATGGAGGAAGGAAGCGAGTTTCACGATGATGTATCCCTCCTCTCCTCTCCTCTCCTGTCGGTACACCACTTGTTGCCGAGGCCGTGCCGGGCCGGGGCCGGGCGCACAACGAGGCCACATCTGTCGCCGTGCAGCCCAGCCCAGCCAGCGCGCGGCCCTTAGCCTCACTTACACCCTTGCACCATTGGTGCAGACTGCCGGTGCTAGCCGGACCCGTCTCGAATAGGGGAGTCGCCGAGGGGCCCTTCAATATAAATTCAACCGCACACAGATTTGTCTCCCCTCCTCCCCTCCTCCCGAGTTTTCCTTGATTTTTATTGATTTCTGTTTCTGTAATTTTTTGCTTTTTGTTTTATTTAAGGGTGTATACTGATTTTTTTCCCCCTTTTGTTTCTTTTTTTGAGTGATGGACCCCTTGGGAGTCACGCACCACGCTACGTAGCGCTTGAGTCGAGGGGGAAGCAACTCTGAAATTTTTGCACACCTTGTAATTCAGAAAAAATCAGAAATATTCTGAAAAATTCGGAGGAAAATTCAGAAAAATGCAGGAAAATTCCGAAAAAAATTCCAAAATTCAGGCAAAAGTTAAGCAAAAATTCAGAAAAATTCATTAATAATTCACAAACATTTCCAAAAAAAACTCCAAAAATTTACATAAAGGCAGAAAATTTATTGTACGCTAAAATTCAGAGTTGTTCTCCCCTTGGCTTGAGTGATTCCCCTGGAGGGTAGGCAATACGCGGAACAGAGTTCATAGTGCGCACGCACCCCGCGCCGTGCCAGCCGTGCGCAGGCCTTGCAGCTCAACCGTCCTCTGTGGCATTTCGAAATACTCACTCGAACTTGTCCGGTCATCATCTAGACACCATTGCGCTCTTCAGTTGTAAGGTGACTTTTCTCCGTCGGCAGGAAGAAAGTATAGGACGCGGAAAGTAAGATGAGGAGGGAAAAGACCCCAACTGTATGGCGTGGGGCGGAGTGGGGCGTCAACTCGACGGCTAAGCGTAAAGCGCCTGGAGAGCCCTTGAGGGAGCGGGAGCAGCCGCAGGGGAGAGGGAGGGAGGAGGGGTTGTGTTGCCCGCTACCGCGTCCCAGCCGATCCGCCCGCCCTTCTCCGAAGTACCTTCGCCGCCGAAATCTGCCCGCGAAATTCTCACACGGCACGTCGACTTCGACTTTTCCCTTTCGAGCGATCTGCGATAGTGAAAAATAAGAGTAATTATTATTATCATCGAGAAAGGATATCGCGCGCCCGTGACCGGGGTATAGGAGCTCTCTGCATGGTCCCCCCGTGATCTGTGATTCAGTTATTGCTGTCAAGGAGCCTTACCCCGCCTCCCTCCTTCCCCTTATTCCCAACCCCTCCTCTTGGATTGTCACGCGCTCGATCTAATCTGCTGTCCCTAGGGGTTGGCGCGGCGTGGCGTGGTGCCTTCGGGCCGCGCTGCCCTGGGGAACCATCAGCTGTCCCATTGCGACAGATTGACACTTGTAAACTGTTTCTGCGCGTTCCCCGCCCCGCCCCACCTCGCCCCACTGTCCCGCAAGGCATTGCCATTCCCCGCCGTATACTACGCGCGGTCGGTTTGAGCCTTTCTCCCCGCACAGGAATAAAGGTCCCAAACGCCAACTCTGTCACTGTTTCCTCCATGAATTATCTTTAAAAAAATAAAAATAAAAAATGGTATTTTTTTGGAGTTTGATCTCAATCCCGTGCGGATACACTAGAAAAAAAAAAGAAAGTTGCTAAATCCACCATTTAAAGGTCTTAAACGTTAAGTGTCACTGAATAATAACTAAAACTATAAAAGGCACTAAATTATCGGAGTGGAGCCAGTCCTGCCGTCCCCGCCAGGCAGGCAGTCCCACGGCGCTATGAGACCTTGCCAAAGTTCCCCTCTGGAGTGGACTGCTCTCGTCTGCCGCGCGCACAGCCGCACACACCGTTTTCACGAAACTTCAATTACCCCAATTTAGTCTGTGAGTGACACGTTGCCGCAGTGTCCTTCCGACACGCTGCATGCTGTGCATGCTCGGTGCGCGGTGTGGCTCGGCTCGGCTCGGCTCGGCTCGCAGATTGGCCGCTGATCCGTTTCTCACCGCAGCTCTACCTGGCTCCATTCGATTGTCTGCCACTTAGTGGCCTCGTTCTCGTCCCTAGAGGTCCGCGGGGTCGACCCGCTATAAGCGGTCCCACCAGGGGTCGCGCAAAACGGGTCAAAACGGACCCCGCCGGGCGGGGAAGTACACTGGGAAAATTGTAAAACCACCATGTGTACAGCTCAGCCGAAGATTAAAAAAAAAAGGAAAAAAAAATTAACCTCACGACTTTTCTTTGACAATGATCTTAATTGCTAGGATTCTCGAATCCATTATGGTAATACTTCGACAAATATTCTTTTTTGCAAATTATTTGTTTACATTTTTCATTCGCTCTCTTGTCACGCGTTTTGTTAAACATGCACTCTTCATGGTGGTGTATCCACCACATGGAACACACACGGCATAGGCCGCAGCTCCGCCCGCCGCCTTCAAAGTCCTGCATGAAATAACTGTACGATCGTAAAGCGAGGATAGAGGAAATGAGACGGAAAGAAATGTACACGGAAGTAAATGGGAAGTCGGTTTGCGATTAACCCAGAGAGAGAGAGAGGGGCGGGTTTGGTTTTATTTTATTTCTTCACCTCGCGCTTCCTTACCTGGTCGCGGCCGCGGCCCGGCCCGGCCCGGCCCGGCCCGGCCCGGCCCGCTGCCCTTCTGTCAACATTGACATTCACACAATGCTACACGTATGAGGCCATGCAGGCCGCGCTGCAGGCCGGACAATACGTAGGGGTGACGTGCCGGGCGCGCGCCGCGCCGCGCCGTCCTCCGCCAGTGTGTATAAGCAAGCAAATAAATATATAAGCCTGTCTGATCACACTGCAGCGCGGCTCTCTCGGGGTCTGACCTGGCCCGGCCCGGCCAGGCCCAGCCGTCTGATTCAGCAAGATCGCTCTCGCGCCTTCGTCCTTGTCGCACTCGTGGGGCCCTGGCCATCCCCAACATGGGGCACCGCCATAGGTGCGACAAGGACAGAGGTACGAGAGCGATCTTCGGATTCAGACGGCAGCACGCTGATCCGAACCGAAACGCTTTCGTGGTCGCGCTCGCATGTGTTTTGGTCTATCTTGGTGGATTTATCAGCGCGGGCCTGTCAACACACGCGGAGAGGCAAAGGAAAGGTTTCTTTTTCTGATGGCCAATCAGGATGAAATGGTGAATGAAACATTTTTTATTTTATTTTACTATCATCGTCGTCATCGTTTTTGGAGCGTTGTCACAGTTGTCGCGTTGAAGGGAACGGGAACGGGTAACAGTGATGGATACAGCGACCCGGTCGGTCGGGCCCGCGAATGAATGAATGAATGAATGAATGAATGAATGAATGAATGAATGGATGGATGGATGGATGGATGGATGGATGGATGGATGGATGGATGGATGGATGGATGGATGAGTCCTCCCCGGTGTCGGTCGGAGTGAAAGGCCTTCGAGGTTTGGCGTCTGCGATTATCCTCGGACACGTATTAGTACAAAACTGCGAGTAGAGTTTGTGTAATACGCTTTTATTTACTTTAATTAAATATATAATGCACCTTAAGTAGCTTCAAGAATAATAACGACGAAATAGATGAATTCGTTTCCACGACTGTATCGTCCAGTATGACAGTATTTCGATAGTCATTTCTTCGCACTGGCGGGTTTTTCCCATGACACGTTTAATTTGTCGCTGCGTGATTAATGACGCAGACGCGGGGCGGAGCGGGGCGGAGCGAGGCTGGGCCACCCGCACCGCACCCCTTCGCCATCAGCTGGTCACCTCCCGCTATGTGCGGCGCAAAACGCGTCGTCTGCCGCGATCACCGAATCAATATGATGATAAACGGGATAGCACCCCTGCTCTCTCTCTCTCTGTCTCTCGCTCTCTCGCTCGCTCGCTCGCTCCCCAACACCTTCTCTCCTTGTTCCTCCCCTAGCTGCGTGATGATGTGCTGGCGGGGTCGCTCCCCCTCTTATATACCAAATATGAAGCTCCACTACAAATTGTGTTGACAAACTGCTGTGTATTAAACGGTGCTGGCCCGCCATGCCGTGACCGCGCAGTGCCCACCGCACCCCACCCTGCCCCGCCCCACCCCATCCTGCCACACCCCACCCCATAAAACCTCACCCCACCCCACCCCATACCACCCCACCCCACCATGCCCATTGCGCATCGCTTGTGGAGGGCTGATTTTGGAGGATCTGGACTGGAGCCCGCCAGATTAAACCATATACCTTGTATACTAACCTTTACCCCCCCCCCCCCCCAACTACAACTATTTTATCTTTTCATCATGATTTTTTTTTTCAAATATTTTTTTTGTTATATATATCCGTGTTTCGCGCCTCGTCAAACCGGTTGCAAGCCGAGGGGTGGAGGCTGACACACGTAAACTTTATTATTTTTTCTTAAAATAATAAAAATACAAAAATTTAGCACTGTAAGTAAAGATGCTGTCCAATACCAGACTTCTGTGGCACTGAGTAAAAATATTCGTAAATTAACATTTTTTTTTTTAAATTACGACACAACGTGGTAAATTTACGAAAGAGTCGTAGACTTCCAACTGCAAATACCTCCTCGTCAAAAAATTTTTGTCGGCACATGGTGTCAAAAAACCATCAAAACAATACAGCTGGAAGTTGTAAATTTACGACGTTTATCATGGAAAATTTTCCCGTAACACATGAATATTTTTCACAGTGGGCCATCATGAATTTGCTAACCACATTTGCCCACACAGTGTGTCCGCGTCTGAATTCGGCGTGGTGGCCTGCCTCTGACTGTGCGGGAGGAGGCAGATTGAATATAAATCAGTCCCAGTAGCCAGTGAGTCAGCCATCAGCCGCTGGCGGGGCGGGGCGGGGCGGGGCACCCCGTGCAGTGCATTGAGGCGCGCGCCCGTAATGTGTGTAAACAGGGAGGAGTGGTTTATGGCCGCGACCACATGGCAACAGATTCCGCCTCAAACTGAATGAAATGAATGAAATTTTATCGGGCGCTCGAGATCGCAGTTTCGGCAGGACATTTGCGGAAATCCCGCCAGTCTGCCGTATACCTATCGGTCGTATGCCGTCTGCCGTCCATGTGCCCATGAAAAAAAAAGAAAAGAAAAAACCTTGCTCTTATTTCTGCGGTAATCATTTCCTCCAAATTTTCCAGACTTACACCACGATGACTAAAGTCCTACCTTCTCCATAAAAATTCAGAAAATTCAAACACCCTTTCCGTATTTGCTGCTTTAACTTTTCTTTTGAAAACAATAAAAAATAAAATAAAAATAAATTTGCTACAGTGGGACGAATTTCTTTGAGCGGGCAGCAGATTCGGAGGAGTGCGTGCGTATGGTCGTGCTGCGAGTCATTCATTTTGTCTTCTTTCTCCTTCTCCTTCCTCTCTCACGGCCGGCGAGAAACAATATGGGGTGTGGCGAGCGCGGCGCGCATAGCGGGACCAGACCGTGAAAGACGCCAATCATGTTGTTTGTCCTCCACCGGTCCTCGTACCTGGTTGGGCCGCGGACTCCCCTCCCCTCCGCTCGCCGCGGAGCTAAACGTGTTTTGATAGATGCCCCCCCCCCCCCCCTTCCCCTCCCTCTACACCCCTCCCCCATCCCCAACCTCCCCGCCGCTCTCTTCACCTGGGGGAGGAGCTCCGTCGCGTTCCTCTCCGTATCGCTGCTCTGGTCAAACATTTACGGATGCAACCGGATCCAGCGCTAATCGCCGCGTCCAGTCTACAAAAACGCTTGGAGGCTCGGCAAACACACACCACACGGCAAACGCTGTGCTTTTCAGATCAGATTAGCGTGCAGTATCGTTTCTTTTGGTGTTTCGCGCGTTATGCGCGAGTGATTTGAAAATGTTTGTTCCCGCACTAAAACTATACCCCCGCAGGGCAGCTCTTCATGACGCACATGGGGCTGCTGCTGCAAAGGAGGAGGCGAGGGGGAAGTAAGAACTCTGAAATTTTCGCGCACCTCGTTGGAGAAAAAGAAAAAAAACTGTGTCCCGGTTTACAAGAAGCCACTATTTACTTATGGAGAAAAGACCTTGCAGCGTCTTGATTTTTTCCAAAACTGCTTGAAATCCAGGACGTAGTTTTTACAATGTATTTCATAAAGGAAAAAAGAAAAGTGAAAGAAGAAAAAAACATTCAGAGAAATTTGTGAAAATTCGAAGCTTATCCAAATTTTTTGAAAATTCTAAGCTTATCCTTAAAAAAACTTGATAAATGTTCAGATATAAATCAGGAAAAATTCGCCAAAATATTGGGTAGTGTGGAGAAACTTTCGACATTTGTGCACCAAAATTCATAGAGCTGGTTTCCTCCCTCGGGGGAGGAGGGGAGTGAGACAGCGAGGCACGTTTTGTTTAACGCATTATCATTGGTGCTCGTGAGATAATCCGACCCTCTTTTTTTCCTCCCTCTCTCTCTCTCTCTCTCTCTCCTTGCTTTATTATTATTTACTCTTTTGTTCGTCGCCTTGGTGCGTTTAGTACAGTGCGCAGCGTGATGATGGCAGCAGCAACATGTTTGTTGGATTGCACCGCCTTCGGGCCCCGGGGGCTGCTCACGTATAGCTGATGTGTGATGAAGGTGCATGACGTCACTGCATGCAAATGAAGAGAGAGAGAGAGAGAGAGAGAGAGAGAGAGAGAGAGAGAGAGAGAGAGAGAGAGAGAGAGAGAGAGAGAGAGTGTCGCACATGCAAAGGGTTTTGATATTCACGAGGCGCGGTCATCGGACGTCGTGACCCGGACCGCGCTCGGCTATGTGTAAGTTATTTACCCCGCCGGGCGGAGCGGGGCGGGGCGGGGCGGTCGCGCCCTGTGGCCGCCGAGCGCAAACATATTTGTGGCCGGCGGGTCATAATGACGGCTCATGTATTCCAATATTGTGCGTGGCGCTGCATATAAGCCGGCGTGGCGGCTGCCAATAGCGGTAATTGTGTGGGCCGCGCCCGCCCCGCCCTAGCCGCAGAGGCTCGTATCTTGGGCCATTTGTCAATACTCCGTGCGCTGCTTCGCGGTGTCATTGGGGTCGCGGCTCAGCATGCACGCACCCCCGCGCGCGCCAAATACACTGCATTTCACTCTATTGAGCACGCCGCTGTCATAACATACGGTGCCGCGAGCTTTTTTCCATAAAGTTATTTTTCAATGGAGTTACTAAGCGGTGACGTACGTGACGCGCGCATTGCGCGGAGCGACCTGCTGATCTGCAAGAAGAAGGAATGTGAATGAATGATGACTTTTGTTGCGACTCAATACCGAGGAGGACAGGGGCGCGCGCCCGCGGCGCACCATTTTCTTTCTAGATCTTGTTTATTATTTTTACGTACATATGAAATCCGTGCGCGCATGAGGGTATATGTATACAGTTTTGCCACAAAGTTTCAGAGCGAAGTGCAGTGGGCGCACTTCCTCCCCCCAGCCCAGCTCTGCAGCGTGCCGCATCCCATCTGGTCGCACGGCGCACACGCCCCGCCCTGCCCCGCCCCGGGGATTACTGATCCCGAACCGGCCAGGTGTGTGCCGCAACCACGTATCTCATCGGCTACCGCCCACTAGTTGCGGTAGTCTGCGCCGGTCGCACCCGCGCTTTACTGCTCCCGGACATATACGCCTTAATCCTTGCCGTCTATTGGCCGAATATAATGATGGCAACATTATTATTATTGCAGCTATGTATATATTCGGGTCGTTTATTCCGGTTTATTCTTCACTCCCGATGCTGGGGTTCTGCTGACCACCCGACGAAGTTCGCCCTCACTGACGAATGCGCAGAAATTTCCCTACTCCCTTACATTTTATCTGTCGGCCAGAACGGATGGGGAAGCAGCTCTCTGAATTTTGATGTACAAATGTCGTGAAGTTTTCTGAGGTTTTATTGAGCTTTATACTCATGAAGCTTTGAATTTTCTTGAATTTTTCTGAAGTTTTTATGATTATTTTTAAATTTTATGAGTTTTGTTCAATTTTTCTACATTGACTTGATTTTGGTTTCTGAATTTTTCTGAATTATTTGCACAAAAATTTAAGAGTTTTTTCTGTCTTGCTGAACAGGACTCTTATTTTTCTCTGACTCTTGCGTCACTAACAACTCGCAGTTTTACCCCCCCCCCAAAAAAAAAAAATCCCTTTGCCCCCTTATACTCTTGTGATACTTGCCGCGCGCTGCTCAAAATGGAAAGGCGTTTTGGTCGCGCTGTGTCGCTGCCGCCACACCCGTCCATCTGCAATGAACATCTCCCCCCCCCCTCATCCTCCCCCTGCCTGGACTCCTCTACCCCCCACCCCCTCCCCCCCTTCGGCCTCGCGGATTTAGCGGCTTGGATCTTGATCTGCTTGTGCCTTGCGCCGTACCTTTGTACCTCCGCTTTATGAAGTCTTAAAGACCCACAGTGAGCTTGCAACAGCGCTGGCGCGGCGGGCTTAGCGCGCGCGGGCAGGGCTCGTCCCTCCCCGCCCCGCCCCGCCTCGCCCCGCACACATGGCCGAGCAGGACAGAGCTGCTGACGTTTTGATCCTTTGTTGACGTTAAATTCATGTTGGGGCTTTTACGCAAAACTTGTCTTGTGTACGCTGCGCGGACTTCCGCCCAGCTGGGGGTAGGATCGCAATGGCAACCTTCTTTTCCTCTTCTTATTCTATTCCTTTTTTTTATTATTTTTTTTTTATTTTTATTTTTTAGCTGCTATTGCATCTAAATCGTTTTGGCTCCCTGCTGCTGTGTGCTGCTGCGGCGTCGTATCTTTGACGAGTCGCGTTTTTGTCGGGCGCGAAATACGGAATGATGTAATTCCTCGTGTTTCTTTTCAAAGTGCGCGCGGCGTACACACAGCTTCAGGGCAGTGTGATGGAGTCTGCAGGCCCAAAATGAGATAATCACACTATTGCTGCCGAGAAAAATTCCTCTTTGGGAACGTAAAGAAAAGAAAGTGTATAGTTGCGTTGAGATAACCTTCCGTGGACACGATCCATGCCCCTGTAAAAGTGAAAAATTCCCAACAAAATTCGCTCCTTTACTTGTTGGAATCTAAATAAGAAATCCTAGCCTCAGACGGTTCCATCCGACGTCTACTTTTTTCTTTCTTTATTTTTCTCTAAAGCGAATCTTTGCACACGTGTGATATTACGCACTCGGGGGTGCCCTTCACGTCAGTTTTTAATTCTAACGCATGTAATCCTTCAATGCCTGCTGGAGTGGAGGGCAGATGCCCCGCTCCGCTCCGCTCCGCGCCGCCGACTCGACTCTCCTCCTCTTGTGGTCTTGAATAATTACTCACTCGGAAAAGGAAACGGGTTGCGAAGGAGACGCATGCATGACGGAGCTGAAGAAGCAAAAGGGGTCTCTCTCTCTCTCTCTCTCTCTCTCTCTCTCTCTCTCTCTCTCTCTCTCTCTCTCTCTCTCTCT
Source organism: Frankliniella fusca (assembly GCA_029379305.1). NCBI lineage: Eukaryota > Metazoa > Arthropoda > Insecta > Thysanoptera > Thripidae > Frankliniella > Frankliniella fusca. The sequence goes on along the minus strand of JAHWGI010001285.1, from coordinate 1,673,846 downwards.
CTCTCTCTCTCTCTTGCTCTCGTGTGTGTGTGCAACGGTACGTGCCCCAAAAGACATGCGCGCAGAAAGACGAAGAAGACAAGCATCTGCACCGCCCCGCCACACCCCACCCCACCCCGTGTGCTGCAGCGCACACTACACGCCTCTTTATTTCGGCAAAGGCATCATGATTCCTCAGTGGCGCGCACGGTGTGTTTGTGCGCGCGCGCTTGCGTATGCCGGAGCACAGATAGCAGTAGCTTTTGTCCGTGATTGCATATCATACTGGCGCGATATTGCGATTGCAGATGCGCGTTTTTGTGTTTCAATTAGAGCGCGCGCGCAAACAGAAACCGGGTCCGGGTGTTGTGCTGCTGTCCACTCGTAGCCGAACTGCGTCAGCTGGCTAACAAAACTCATCCGCGCGGCCTGGCAGTCGGGGGCGGGGCGGGGCGGGGCGGGGCGGGGCGGGGCGGGGCGGGGTGAGGCGGCGAGCGAGGCCCCGGCGTTGATGCCGCTCAAAGTTGAACGAGAATGAAAGGGAACCAGCCCTTGATCCGCCTCTCCATCAGAAGAGCTTGACGCTCGATTGTCCGACCGCGCCAAACCTCCCCTCCCTCTCTTCCCTCCCCTTGACACTTCTCTCTCTCTGTCTCTCTCTCGTCCCCTCCCGTGCCCGCTGTGGCGCTGGTGTCGTGCTATGGGGGTGGTTGTCGACAAGGGCAGCGGCTGGGGCAGAAGTATAGACGTTTGCGCCAGTTTCGTTCGGTTCTCCTCCCGGAGCTTCACCGACTCGTGCAGTGTTCGCCCCTACTGTGGCGTTGGAGATCAGAGTAGAGCTGTGCGAATTGTTCGAATTCGAATCGAGTTCGGATTGGTTTGATTCGAATATCGAAATAATTTAACATTTCGAATAAGGTTCGGTTCGACTTCGAATCACACCGGGATCTTGAATCTCGAGTGCGGTGTGGTACTCGCTCGTCGCACAACTGCGCTACCGGACCATTTTGAGTTTAAAAAAAAAAAAAAAAAAAAAAAAAAAAAAAAAACGCTTTTTATATTTCTGTAAAAATTACAATTTTCTTCGATTCGATTTGGACTTGAATTTTAGGAGATTCGATTCCATTTCGACCTGATTCGATTCGGGGAAAATTTTTGAGATTCGATTCGAGGGCAAAAAACTCGATTCGCACAGCTCTAGGTCAGAGCACCCGCTCCTCATCTCTGCACGACGTATATCTCTTGTTTTCACGAACAGAGCGTTGTCTAAAACAGAATAAAGCCACAAGAATAAAGTCAAGAAATTTCTCACAAACTGTGTCGAACCTTTAAAATCATTAGCATTAGCGTATGTTGCTGTTTTTTTCCTACTTGTTTCTCATTTAAATATTATTTTCCTAATGATTTTTATGCAACGCTGTCCCAGTCTTGACACGTTCGGTGTGAGACTCGTATTTTCATATACATATATGTTTTTTTCCCTCGACCGGTGGGCTCTGCGACGACACCCCACCCACCCCATACCCCTGCCCGGCCCGGCCCGGCCCCGTGGCTGGAATCGTCGCGAACACGACGGTTAGCATGCGGCGTCTCGACTCCGTCGAGGAGGAGCAGGGCCTAAACTCCTTCCCCTCTTCTTCCCTGGTCTCTCTCTCTCTCTCTCTCTCTCTCTCTCTCTCTCTCTCTCTCACTCTCTCTCTCTCTCTCTCTCTCTCTCTCTCTCTCTCTCTCTCTCTCCCTCTCTCTCTCTCTCTCTCTCTCTCTCCCTCTCTCTCTCTCTCTCTCTCTCTCTCTCTCCCTCTCTCTCTCTCTCTCTCTCTCTCTCTCTCTCTCTCTCTCCACTCCCCCTCCCCCCGGTCCCTCTCACTTTCCGCGCCGGCATTCCTCGCCCTTATAAGCGGAGAATGTGGCGCTGCTTTGCATGATAGGGGCTGCTGGTCGGTATGGGGCTGGTGGCGGGGCGGGGCGGGGCCGGGCGGGGCGGTGCATGGTGCTGGGACACACTCCATTAGGAAGGGATTCTGCCGCCCCACCCACACCCCGCCCAGATAGGCCCTCGCTGCCATGGTCTGCACGCGGGAGTTTGCGATGCGATTCCTTGCGTCACGTCGCGTGTATCCCGCGCCCATACCGCCGCCTGTATGCGCGGCTGTTGCCCTGCCTGTGTGCGTGGCGGGGAAGGAAAATGGACAGGTTGACTTTTGAATTCGTTGGGGTCGGGACGTTGGACAGCTATCGCTGCGAGAGCGCCACCTGTCTGCCTGTCTGCTCGCTGAGAAAAAGCACCCGACAAAAAGGGCAGAAGCTCCGTTACGATTATTGTTGAAGCCCCTTTCTTCTTGGCAGTCGGTGGTGATAAGGCGGGGCGATTGTTGTGGCAGCGGAGGAGGGCCTAACCAACCCCACCCCACCCCGGGTCTGTCGGTGGGGCCCGCGGGGACAACAACACTCGTGTCATAACGGACACCGCTGCAGATAGACATTCCAGTGCGTGGCGGGGCGTGGCAGGGGGAGCTGGGGAGGGGCGTTTGCGTGGACTAGCAGCAAGCGCCTTGGAATGCCTTACCAAAGGGGTTGCTCTAGGGTTCGAATACTGCTAGCCCCCTCTGCTTCGCCACTGTCGGCGCTGTTACGTATAGAGATTACGGGAAAAAATTTTCCATGCAAGATGTGTGCAGTCATTTTTTTTGCCTTCCGATTTTTTAAAAATTGTTTTGATTTTTTTGTTTTGATTATTCTTGTGATTTTTCAAGAGAATATTGAAACTTACTGATAAATTATATTTCTTTCTCATTATTTCAGTCTGTTTTTTTTTGTTTGTTTTGTTCATTCATTCATTTATTATTCATTATTATTTATTTTTCTGCAACTTTACTCTAGATTTTATTTTGATTTTTAAAAATTGTTTTTGATTTTAAAATGATACTTTGGGGACCGTACAAAATGATTTTTCGAAGTGATCCCTCACTCAACGGCGCCCACCCGCACAGCCGCTTTGGAGATTATTAATTTTAAACGGATTTGCCGCGGCCGCGGAGTTGGCTATGGCTTGGCGCCTCGTTGCGTGCCTTGCGCCGCTCCCCGCCCCGCCCCGCCCCGCCCCGTCCCGCCCCGCCCCGCCCCGTCCCGCACCGCCGCGGCGCATCGAGTGGCGAGCTTTTCATTAGCGCGCCACACATCCCCTCCGCAGCTGCACAGACACAGGGTAATCATTATTCAGGCGGGGGTTATGGCGCGGCGCGGGGCGGAGGCGAAATGTGGAGGAGGCGCGCTCTTTACGTTTAAAGTCGATTATATCGACAGAAATCTGATACATCGCACCGGGATTTTTCCGTTCAGTCTTAGAGTGATGTATGTGTGTATGTGCGTGTGTGCGTCAAATCACCGCCTGCTAGACCTACAGCAACAGCAGCGAAAAGCAAAAGCTGCCGTTGTATCGACCCGACCGCCCCTAGCAGCCTAGCAGCGCGCCTGTGTACTGCTGGAAGGCGGCTGGAGGCGGTTGGAGGCTCCGGCGCGCTCCAGCGCAGTGACAGGACAGCAGTAGTGACCCCCAGCGGAGCTGCTGGCAGGCACGCTGGCAGCAGGAATGCGGTGCGGCGCTGGAGAAAAGGGGGGAGGGGGAGAGAGAGAGAGAGAGAGAGAGAGAGAGAGAGAGAGAGAGAGAGAGAGAGAGAGAGAGAGAGAGAGAGAGTTGGGCGGTGAGTAGTGGAGGGGGTCGTTATCACGTGCCGGCCCGGGCGGGGCGGCTGCGACAACGCCTCTGCTCTGGAGCCTGTAGAGCGCCCCGCAACCACCTCAGTTGTTGAGCCGCCGCACCCTCCTCTGCCTCTGCCTCTCCCTCTCCCTCTCCCTCTCCCTCTCCCTCTCCCGCCCGCGCGCCGCGCGCCCCAGTGGGCCCCATAACAGCTGATGTTATAACGCGGCCTCACTGCACGCCAATGAGCAGTCCCGCCCGACCCGACAGAGCATATTTTAAATTTTCTCGCCTCCGGTCATCGGTCATGCGCCCGTACAAAAAAAGAAGAATTCGTAAGACCCACACACATATTTTCTTTTCTATCGTGAAATTAAATTTAATATCCCCACCCTCACCCCCCGCCAAAAAAAAAAAAATTAAAAAAATATTACGTTGGTCTGATTAATTTGGTTATTTTTTTCCTTCTCGTGCAAACAAGAAAAGGGTACAAAAATCCAGTGCGTATTAAAAATAAAATCGTTCCATTGAGGCCAGAAAGGAAATTATCGCGTGCTGAACCGGAACTCATACTGTACCGTGTTTTGCGGAGATCTCAACGCGTGGTGCTGCGATACACGAGGCTTACAGGGGGTGTCGTGTCCGGGCCGGGCCGCGTGCCCGTCCTTGTAATGAGAGGAGAGGTGTTCTCTCTCTCTCTCTCTGTTACTCTCGCGCTTTTTGGCCGACGCTCGAGGCGCCGCGGGCGCGTGCGGCGGGGCGGGGCGGGGCGGGGCGGGGCGAGGCGAGGCGGGGTGGCGCCACGCGACCGCCACGCGCGCGCCCAGCCAATATCACGCTGCTTGTTCGCGCCTCCGGCCGCCCCGCCACGCCCCGCGTTGCACACGATATGATGGCGCTGTTTGACTTCGCCCCGCCCCGCCCCGCCTCCCCCACACACGTGACCGTAATATATATTTACTCGGGTGGTGTAAGTCGACGGCGATTATCATCAAAAGTCCTCTTGAGATCGGTGTCGCATGGCCCGCCTCTCTCTTGCGTCGGCTCCTCCAATTTTGTCGTCTCTTCCTCGACCCGCTTCTATATGATGACACCCCTGACCAGTGAAATCATTGGTCTCGACACGATTGTATCGTAAAACCGAACGTTGTAAATTATTCCCACTAAATTTCTGCATCTTGTATAAAGTTCAAAAATTGTCAGGATGGGTTCTTTAATTTTATCGCACTCACTCACTCACTCACTCACTCACTCACTCACTCACTCACTCACTCACTCACTCACTCACTCACTCACTCACTCACTCACTCACTCACTCACTCGCACTCACTCACTCACTCACTCGCACTCACTCACTCACTCACTCACTCACTCACTCACTCACTCACTCACCCACTCACTCACTCACTCACTCACTCATGCTCGCGCTACGGAGCTGGTGTAATAAGTATTTAATAGAAGTGGCCGTCTGTGTGCGTGCGCGCGCGCGGGCGCGCACTTCAAAGGGGCGGGGCGGGGCGGGGCGGGGCGCCAGGACAATATCGCGTGCACGCCTCCGCAACAAGCTTACAGAGCTGGCCGGCAAACAGTCGCTATTTGTTTGGCGCCAAAGGAAGCGGCGGCCGTGGCGTGGCATGGCATGTCCTGGCGTGGCTTGGCGTGGCTTGGGATGGGATGTATGGCTCCGGCCGGTTGTTTGGAACACGATGGGATTGCACACCGCAAACTCATTGCACACGCCACACAGAAAGTAAAAAAAGAAATTTGAAGAAAATTTCAGTCAATTATAATTTTTTGTTATTTTTTTCTATGAGGCAGGTTTCTATCCGAGGGGGAAACAACTCTGAATTTTGGTGTACAAATTTTGTTAATTTTCAGTGAATTTTTAGGAAATTTTTACTTGAGTTTTTTTTTTCTAGAATTCTGTGTATTTCAGAAAATTTTTATGATTTTCTGACATTTTTTCTGAATTTTTCTGTCAATTTCGGAGATTTTTTTAAAAAAAATTTCCTGAATTTTTCTATGAGGTGAACAGAAATTTCACAATCGTTTTTCCCTCTCGTTTCCTCCAGTTTATAAGTTTTGTAACAATGTTTGTATGATTTTTTTCTCCAGGGTGTGCTGAACCTGGAGGGGGCGCCGCACCTGCTGCAGGCCGTGTACCAGACGTGGGACCTGGAGGCGGTGCCGGCCGCGGCGCGCGGGGACGAGGGGCTGGACCGGGACAGGCTCATCTTCATCGGTGAGTGACAGGGACCTCGCGACACCTTTCTGACGGCCTTATTTGCGTCGCCAAACTGCGGCGCGACAGCCGATATCACCAGTATAATCAGTGAAAAAGAAAGAAAAGGGGAAAAAAATACGTCGTGTGTTTTTTGTCCGTCCGCCGCAGGTCGCAACCTGGAGGAGCAGGGTCTCCGTCGGCTGCTCGCAGACTGCGTCACGGAGGTGCAGTCCTCGCCGCCGTCCATTGCGTCCCGGTGACGAGCACCCCGTGCTCGTCATGATGGCGGAAAATGACATTATTTTCATACTCTTATGAATTATTGTAATTTCGTGTTGTCCGTGTTGCGCCTCTTATACCTCAACTCGCGAGAGAGAGAGAGAGAGAGCGTCCCAGTTGACTTAACGGGAAATAATACTGTTTTATTGCCTCGAAACTCTCTTGGTGCGCCCTTGCTTACTTCTGGTCCCTTTTCCATTATTCATGCCGCTCTCCCGGCGTCGCGTCGTCATCTCAAGTTTGGCACGCCTGCTTTGGCGCGGATTACAAAGCCACCCTTTACCTTGCGCGTTGGCGGGCCGGGCCGGGCCGGGCTGAGCGGGCCGGGAATACCGTGGAGTCGCTCAGGCAGGTCCAGCGGGCCCCCCGCCCCCGCACCACCCCCGCCCGTCCCCGCTGTCGCCGCCGTCTTCTCCTGCGAAAATCTCCAGCCATTAGGAGGCAACATAATGTTTTCCAGCACATCAAAGTGCCTCTCGCTCGCCGAGTTATCTCCTTGCTCCGCCGGCGCGCCTCACCGCTGGCGGAGCGCGACAAACCCGCCCCGCCCCGCCTCCCCCCGCCCCGCCCCGCCCGTGTCCCGAGCGGGAGCGCCAACGGGAAAAAGTTTCGAGCCGGAAATAAAGAAAGCGTTTTATTCCTTTGATGTCGTCGGCTACGGTAAACAGGCCGTGTCGTCCGGCGTAGAGCTTATACCAACTGGAAGTGTAATTCATTAATCCCGCGCGCCACGACCAACTCCTTTTGCTTTCCCTTTTTCCCCGTTTTTCGTTTCTCCCTCGCGCGCGTTTTTATTTTCCTCACTCTTTGGTTTTTCCTCTCCCGCTGCTCGTCCTCCTCCGGATCGATGTGTGCGCGCTGTGTGTGTGTGTGTGTGTGTGTGTGTGTGTGTGTGTGTGTGTGTGTGTGTGTGTGTGTGTGTGTGTGTGTGCTGACATGAGCCCCATGCTGCTTGCTCTCCACTGCTCGGCTCAGCTCCGCACTGCTCCGTTTTGCTTTTTATTATTACGAGTGACATGAAAAAGGCAAGCGGGAAAAATGTTATTGGATTTCGTCCGGCGCATGCGTGTTTCCGTACTCTTCACGCTCGTGCGCTTCTTTACTCCCGTTCTCGTCATCCTCGTCCTCCTCCTCCTTGTCGTCGTCGCCCTCCCTCGGCCACCTTCCTTCGCCTGTTTTCCCTCCCCCTCTCTATCTCCCTCTCCACGGGTCTCTCTTGGTGACTCGCGCTAAAAAAAAACATATTAAAAAAATGGTTCATATATCTGCAACTACTTCCATGGAGTTGTGGAGTTTATCTCCTTTGGCGTTCCGAGGCGGACCTGCGGCCTGCGAGGATCGCAGCGCAGGCAAGCGTACGGCGTTGACCCGCTGCCGCCTTGTGTCGGCGTCCATGTTGGCAATGTGGAATGCCTCCGTGGAATGTGCGATATCACATAACATTGACCACCGTCGCCCCCACCCCACCGGGGCTGGGGGTGTGTAATGGGGTGCCGGGGACGGGCTGGGGCGGGCTGGGGCGGGGCGGGGTGCGGCGGCCGCTGCATTTGGCGCGGGGTGGGTTATAAAGGGAGGTGTGCGACTTCACACTGGTGCCGGCGCCAGGAGAACCCTGCTGCCGCGCCCCGCCCCGCCCCACCCCACCCCACCGCACCCCACCCAACCCCAAGCCGCCCCGCCAATGCTACTCTTGCGCATCGACCACCCCGGAGGATTGGTATTATTGATTGGACTGAGGAGGAGTGCTGAGGCTGCTCTGGAGTGGTGGAGGGGCGGGCGGGCCGCGCTGCCGCTCAGCCTGACGTCGGCTGGATAGGCAACGCGCCGCGGCGGCGTGTGCGGCGGGTCAGCCTACTAGGCGGGCGCGGACTGCTGGACAGAGTTGTTCTCCATCTCAAACAGGTGGGTCCGGTCCGGGCTACCCGAGATGCGTCCAAACCGGGTAATCACTTCGAAATATCACTGTACGTCCCCCGCAAAAACATTTTTAAAAAAATTAAAAAAAATTTAAAATATCAAAATAAAATCACGAAAGAAGATGAAGAAAAATCCAAAAAATCGAGAGAAAAAAATGAAAAGACTATCGAATAAAATTGGAAGAAATTCAAAAATAGTGGTAAATGATCAAAATTTATCAAAAAAGTGACAAATTTTCCTTTAACTATTTAAAAAAAAAGTACACACATTTTGTATGAGTGATCCCCCCCTCGTCCGAAACCGAGGTCGAGCGCGATACTGTCACCGAATAGTATCGCCCTCTCGCTCTCACCTACGTATTCGGACGACGCGTTCCGCATTGCCGGACCCTCACGTTCGAGAATCGTGTTGAGAATTCGGCGGCGGCGGCGGCTGCTAAAGCAGGGATGGAAAATGACCCCCCAAAATAAATAAATACATGTCGCATCGTCTGATGGTATTTTCTTTTGAGTGCGGCAGCAGCGGCAGCATACTGACTGTGATTGACTATGCCTCCGGTGGACCGTGGCGCACTGGATTAGGGTATCCGGCCTGACGGGGCCTCTGGACGGGGCAGCGCGGGGCGGGGCGGAGTGTGATGTCCGGCCCGGGCCCGGTGCAGTGGTGCACTGCTGCAGCTAATGTTTGTCCCCGAGTCCAGGCCGAGCCGGGCCTCAATCCTTGCGCGCTCTCTCTCTCTCTCTCTCTCTCTCTCTCTCTCTCTCTCTCTCTCTCTCTCTCTCTCTCTCTCTCTCTCTCTCTCTGTGAAGCGCAGATCAAAGGGGCCGGGCTGGGCGGTCAGTGGCCGCTCGGCTCGGCATGTTGTGAGAGTTAGCGTACACAGTGAAATTTGTTTGGGACTGAGCGCGGCTGCGCGGCTCAACCCCGACCCTCTCTGCCCCGGCCCGGCATGGGAAGAGCTGCAGGTGACTACTTGCGACCTGCTCGCTCACGGCCACAATATTTTTTTCCTGCCATTGCTCTGCTGATCAGTCCTCCCCCCGCCCCCCCCCCCTTTTTTTTTCCGGGGCCACACCCACACCCTGCCAGTGGCGTATAGGTAGGTATAGGTTTCCGCGGAGCGCAGCCGGTTGTACTCTACTGATCATTACTGTTCTGTCGTTTTATCCTCACCCCTCGTTGTGTGACTGCTATTGCTTGTGGAACACTAGCAGTCTCTGATTATTGCGCCCGTAGTATTCTACTTAGTGTAGAAAAATTAATCACCAAGCTTATGGCAGGTTGGCTTTCAGTGGCAACTGCTGCGTGCTAAGCTTTTTTAGTCTGGTCTGGTCTTAGACCCAGATAAATCTGTGGCAGCAGCAGCCTCCGTCCTCTGCAGCCCGGGGGGTCGGCTCGGCTCGGCTGCGCTCGGCTCGTCTCGTCTCGGCTATTCTGCTTTGCATGAGACGTGGGTGGCTATGTGTGATCTCAGCCTCTGCTGGACCTCAAAGACGCGCCGCCGAGCTGTGCTCCCCACGCGTGTGCGGGCGGGGCGGGGCGGGGCGGACCCTTCGAGGTGTGCACGCCGCTAATTTGTGCCGTTTAGCTGCCCCCCTCAGTCCTCGAGCGCGCTTATCGGCACGCACATCAGTGTCTTTCGCCCGAGTTGAGCTGACCCTCCGGGCATTGTTATCGTTTTCTAGCTTTTCGAGTGTATTGGATGATGAGGTTTAAGGAGGTAGAGGGGAGGGAGGGAGAAGGCGCTTCTGCTTCACCTTGGAGAAATTTGTGAATCCTGTTAAGATAAAGATCAGGATGTGTAAACGGACAGGGAGGAACTGCATGGATCGCGTGGAAGTTATTGAAAGGAGATTGCCTCGCAGCTGCAGCTTCTATAATCTGCTTGAAGGAACTTTGCCTTAATTCCTCTCCCAATCTCACGAAAAAAAATCGTCGTTCTCATGCACTTGAAGTTTCATATGACAAGTAGTCGGGTGCTGACCCGATAGTCTGTGTGCGACGAGGGGAAAGCAATTCTAATTTTTTTTTAATTGCTTCGTGATTAAGAAAAAAAACTAAAAATTTTAAAGGAAGAAAATTTTAAAACTCAGAAGAATTTAGACTAAAAAAAAAGAGAGGAGAGTTAAGATAAACCAAAGCTTTTAAAAATCAAGAAAAGTCTACAAAATTTACAAATACGACCTGTGAAAATTCCAAACTTTAGAGCTGTTTCCCCCTCGGTGTGCGGTATCTGGAGTGTGCGCGATTCCTCGGCTACTCCCCTCACTTTGGGTGTTCTGAGAATAATGGCCAACCTTCTCAGAAAAATGAAGCATTGTCCGAGAAACACACGAGCCATTAGGCACCACCTGGAGTGTCTGACTGGAGTGTCTGACTCGAGCATTATTTGCATCCCTGCAGGATTGCAGTTTGCGACGCTGACCACCCACACGCAATATTCTTTTCTTTATTAAAAGAAAAAAAAACATGTACTGGGAAACGATGCAGGAATTGGGGGGGGGGGGATTTTCAAATGCTATCCATAACTTCCAACGACAATAAACAAATAAAATTCTAACGCTATAACGCGTGTTAAACGCCCCCCTAGGTTTTAACGCTTACCAAAGATTGAAGAATGATTTTAAAAAATATAAAGTCCAAACTATTTTTGAGTGGCGAACCGAATATTGCAGACAATAAAGAACGAGGATGAAATCCGCACAAGTGCGTAGATGTGTGATATTTGTACACTTTGCTGCGCGTGTGCGTGGGGGGCCGGTGCCGCCGGCGGACGGCCGCACCTTTGTGCAGTGTGTCGGAAAGCCGCCCTCAAAAAGAGCCGCCTCGCAGCGCCACCCCGGCTGCAATATTCACAGCAGCAGCAGGCAAAATGTACTGTGCGGGGCGACGCGGCGCTCTGAATGGCCGCCCTCAACGAATTCGCTCAAAGAAACAAAAAGACCGGGGGAAAAAGAGGGGGGGGGAGGGCAGAGAACGTAACACGGCCATCGGCAGCGAGGCGGCGATCATCGGAGCTGCACCACAATGCGAGGCTGCCAAAACATTTTGGCTGGTTACGTGTTTAGCGTCTTATCAACGCATCTGACGCCGGCAGAGTATCAGATTGCATTACGCGCCGCGGCTCATCGTGTGATACGCACATCACACTGCTATGACGTGCGCAGCCCGACGCAGCCCCTTGTGTCTTCAATAATGTTTCTCATGGCGCGCGCGCAGAGCTTCGCTTGAAGTACGGTTATGTCGACGGCAGTTCACAAGGAACTTAAGACACCGTTCGGTAAATGATGCCGCGGAGATATTGGGATATTTATTGGGGATGTATAATGCAAAGCCGCGCACTAAACAAAAATATCCAAAATAGGCTATGCATTGGCATGTATGTCCTTAAAATTTGAGCTCAAGAGTTCAGCATATTGGCCCTCACAGCTTGTGCGTTTTTTTTCTGGCTTTTTTTTTCTCTCTTTTTTTTTTCAGCTGTGTGATCCAATATTTTAGCTATTGCAGCTAGAAATTATGTCAGGCATCGAAATTATTAGCTAAAGGCCACATGATCTCATGCATTAGCTATCTCGGCTAATGTTTTGTTTTTCCGTGCAAGGACACTTTATATACACTGTTAAAAACGTTTTGAAATTTCTGAGCGAAATCCCCCTTGTAAAATTACAGATGTGGTTGTGAAATTTCATAACATTTTTAATTTTAATCTATTTCCCAGCTGCGAGTGCAATGTCGGGGCGGCAAAGCAGCGCACCGTCGCGTTTAGCGTCGACGTCGACCAATTTGTCGACGTGTGACACTCGCCATTATATGGAGGGGTTATTATTTGTGTGAAACGTACGCTGTATGCCGCCGTGTGGCGGCGGAGGCCTTGGCGAGCCCCGTGGCTAGAGGCACAAAAGCTTTTTCTCAGCCCCCCTCCCCCCTTCTCTCTCTCTCTCTCTCTCTCTCTCTCTCTCTCTCTCTCTCTCTCTCTCTCTCTCACCCCGCCCCCTCTACACCTGTCAGGCTCATGGACTGGCCACTGGGCGCTTTGGCTGCACCCGCCTCAAAGGCTCCTAATAACAACATCAACAACAACATGTAGGTTTTGGCTCGGCGGGACAACAAAAGACGAGCGCAGCGGCGCGGGCGGCGGCGACCAGGATATGGAAAAAGGATGAGAAGGAGAGAAAGATGCAGGAGCCGCCTGCATCAAAACAAGTGGAGTAAAGCAAATGAGAGAGAGAGAGGGAGAGAGAGAGAGAGAGAGAGAGAGAGAGAGAGAGAGAGAGAGAGAGAGAGAGAGAGAGAGAGAGAGAGACGGACCGGTGGATAAACACACAAGCTAAGCCTCGGCCAGGCCAGCGGAAGTGCGGGCCTCGCCTGCGCCGCTGCTGCTGTCGCTGTGACTTTGCGCATTCTGCATCTGCATCCCTCTCTCACGCATGAGTATTGTGACTATTCCGCGAGCCGTATTGAATGTTATATTCTGCTCGCAGCGGCACCTTTACTGCAGCGGACTGAAATCTTGAAGGAATGCCCATCATCATGTCGCTCTGGTTTCTCTTATCAGCGCGGTGGCATGGGCACCCGTAGCGCTACAGTGCTTATTTGGACTTGCTCCTCTCTCTCTCTCTCTCTCTCTCTCTCTCTTCTCATGTTGTATTTCTCATGTCTACCTCTTTCTCTCGGTTGTGACTTGAGCAAAGAGAGTTTCTCTGTCTGCCTTCTCTCTCTCTCTCTCTCTCTCTCTCTCTCTCTCTCTCTCTCTCTCTCTCTCTCTCTCTCTCTCCCTCTCTCCCTCCCCCCACACACACACACCTTTTTCAAACGTCGCTTGATGAAAAACATTTATCTCGAGATAGTGTGGTACGGAAAAGACCAAGGAAATATATATGTGTGTGTGTGTGTATGTGAGTCGTTGATGGAGGCGCACGGGATTAGCGACGGGCTTATTTGAGGACGGTATCTGGGCTCGCTACGCCTCGGTCACAGGCGAGTGGCGGTCTGGGCGCAATGCTGCCGCAGGGTATTCCGAGAGGCTTTTGGAAAAATATTATCCGAGATATTATCTTATCCTTTTTCGTTTGTCACATGCTGTACATTTTGCAAGCTGTCCTCGGGATTCTCGGGGCAGATAAAATGTACGTCTGAACACGTGTATATAGCAATATTTTGTGAGTGTGTGTTTTTCCCCAAGCCCACGGAGGCGGAGGAGTGTTACACACTTATCCGATGAGCGCCTAGTGAATGGTATAATCTGGTGAGGGACAATTAACGCCAGCATCTCTTGGAGCCGAGACAAATTGCTTAGGTGGCTCAGACTACTGCCGTGAAACTGTGATGAAGGATACAACAACTACTCGTAATCCCCACGTCGCTTAGCTTTTATTTTTATTTTATTTTTAACTGTGGAAGGCAAGTATAGTAGCCGCGCGAGGGGTGGTCACGTGATGAGGCTACCATTTAAGCCGACTACCGCGGCGTTCCTACAAGTACCCGATTAGGGGTGGTCGCCTCGCCCCGCCCCGCCCGCGCCACGTTTGCTGGCGTGTGTCGTTTGGTGTTGCAGGAGCCGCGCTGTTTTTTCTTTTTTTTTTCCTTCTTTTTAGGAATCCATATGTATAGTTTAGTCAGGTCTAACGGGAGCGTCGTGTTTTCCCAGCTGTAGACCACTCGCTTCGATCCTTCCATTTTCTCTTTTCCGTACTGCCGCCTGCCGCCCTCGCGCCCCTTCCACGCTTTTCTCTCTCTCTCTCTCTCTCTCTCTCTCTCTCTCTCTCTCTCTCTCTCTCTCTCTCTCTCTCTCTCTCTCTCTCTCTCTCTCTCTCTCCCCCCTCCCCCCCCCCCCCCCCCCCTTCCCTAGCTCGCATTCCTTTCCAGCGCGCTCCTTGGTGTCAAGATCTTTTCGCGCCAGGCAGCAGCGGCACAGATTACTTTATATCGCGATGGACGGAGATATAAAGTGTCACGCCCCAGAGTATTGATGATGGTCCAACTTTGATTCCAGCGCGTTATAAAGTGCGCCCTGCTTCGCGCCGCCACGCCCCGCCCCGCCCCGCCCCGCCCCGCCCCGCCCCGCCCCGCCGCGCCCCAACCTTTTGCTCCCCGGCGCGCTCTCGCTTCCATTTGCAGACACGGCCGTTCTTGATTGTACTTTGGTTTCTTTGAGTCGCCTTGCTTCGCCTCGCCGGGGTGGTGGTCCCGGCCCGGCGCCCTGGGCGCCTCGTCTCCTCGTCACTGCGGGGAGGCCGGGCCGCGAGGACTCCTATTAGCGGTCTGATACAAAGTTTTGTTGTGTTACTTGGCGCCCCTTTTTGTCGGCCGCGGGCGCAGTGAGAGCACCGCCGCCTCCGCCGCCTCTGCTGCCGATCGGCGGCGCTTTCCACCTGTCGCAGCGGAAAAGTCGTGCGGAATGTGAACGAAACCAACTCGAATCGCCAGCCACACCTTATTTCAGTGCTCTAGGGCTGTGATGCGGACTATCACGGGATAGTTTTGTGGATGGGGGAGGGCACTCATGCAAAATGTGTCCAATGATTTTTTGATATTTTTTTCCCATGAACTATTTTGATTTTTGTTTAGAATCTTCTATGAAAAATTTTCAATGAAACTTTCTTTCACCTTTCGATAAACTGTGATCTTTTACCACGATTTCTGACTTACTTATTCGGTTTCTTGATCATTTTTTCTCAATTTTTCGTATTTTTCTGTATCTTTCCTCTTAATTTTATTTTGACTTATTTAAATTTCTTGTTTTCATTTATTAATTGATTTTTTGGGGGGGGCCACTGTTATTCAATTCCTGTGACTTCACTTTTTTTTTTCCCTGTGAAAAGTGTCACATTGTTTAAAATGCAGTGTCACATTCTTTTCAATGTGAATCGCCCAAAATATGCGGGCTAAATTTTATTGTCACATTTAAAAGAATGTGACATTACTATTAAAAGGAACGTGACAGTTTTCACATGAAAAAGAATGTGACGTCACAGTAATTGAATAACAGTGCCGTACTATGATTTTTCGAAGTGACCTCCCCTCGGTGTTCTGGTAAAGCACAATAAAAAGCGGGGCAAAATATTTTCTGATTTGTACGACGCGCGCGGCGCGCGCCATGTGTGGAATTCACACTGTGGCGGCGGCGGATGTCGCTACGCCCTGCCACGCCACGCCGCCCACGAATCGAATTGGCCCCCAAAGATTAAGAGCGTTCTGACGATGAGGAGGGAGGAGTCGACTCTTCCTCCCAGGCGGGGCGGGGCGGGGCGGGGCTGAGCGGGGCCCCTTCGGCAGCAGGGTCGTCGTTGGAGGGGCGGGGCAAGGACAAAGATTGAGGACTTTAATCAAGTACCGAGGCGACACGAAGAAGGGAGCAGGCGAGCGTGGCGTGGCGAGGCGGCGCGGCCCGGCGGTCCCTTCACCGACGTGTAGTACACCCTCAGGGGGGCCCCCTTGGCCACACAATCGTTTATCAGGATCCTAGCCGGCTGACACTTGTCCTTTTTCCTCTCTCTCTCTCTCTCTCTCTCTCTCTCTCTCTCTCTCTCGCTCTCTCTCGCTCTCTCTCGCTCTCTCTCGCTCTCTCTCGCTCTCTCTGCCTCTTCCTCGGGGTGTAAATTTGTCCGCGGCACTTCTCGATGGCGCTGCTTGACTGCAGAGCGCAGCGGCAGCGAAAAAAAGAGGAATAAGCGAGCAGGCGAGCGACAAAAGAATGTCGGGACCTACTTTTTTATTCTCTATCCCTCTCGCTCACTCTCGCCTTATCGTGTCGTCAGGGGGGCCTGACACGCCCCGCCACGCGCTGAGCAAATTGTGTTGTCCTGCTGGGGCGCCCTCTCCTCTTTCTCTTTTACTCTCTCTCTGTCTCTCTCTCTCTCTCTCTCTCTCTCTCTCTCTCTCTCTCTCTCTCTCTCTCTCTCTCTACTTCCTTCAAATGCCACAGCACGGATTGGACCGCTTTTGTCCCACCTATCTCAACCCCTTTGCTAAGCCCCACACTTCTCTCTCTCTCTCTCTGTCTCTCTCTCTCTCTCTCTCTCTCTCTCTCTCTCTCTCTCTCTCTCTCTCCATCTCTCTCTTTCCTCTCATACCTCTCCAATTCTCTCCCATGTGTACGTTCGCCGCGGTCGCCTCGAGCGAGGTGCGGAGCGCTGCTGCTTTGGTCGGGCGGCAGTAAAGCGTTTCATCGGTCCAATCTATTCTGCCGATTGGACTCTACTCTCTCTCTCTCTCTCTCTCTCTCTCTCTCTCTCTCTCTCTCTCTCCTCACGCTCTCACACGTGTGTAGGATGTGTGTGTGTGTGTGTGTGTGTGTGTGTGTGTGTGAGCCGCGCGCGCGCGCGGCCACCAATATCGTCTGGTCACACAGGCGAGAGTAGAGCACTCGGGGCGCATAGCTCCCACTACAGCCCCTGCTCGCTCGCTCGCTCCCTCTCCCTCGCTCACTGCTGGACCGGACCACAACTATTTGCGCAACCAAGATGGCGGTGGCGCCCCGAAGCGGCGGGCTGTGAGCCAACGCGGTGCCAGCCAAACGCTGCGGTGGGGAGCGCAATGGCGCCATACCTACACGGGCGCCACCTAGAGGCGCACACTACAGGCGCGCCCGCTGCTGGCTGGGAGTGGGGGCGGCGGCCCAGGCCGCGTGGCCGCCCGGGGTCAACCCCCCCTTCCCGCCCCGCACGGCAGTTGGTTTGGAGCTGGAAAAGCAGCTTTATTCCCGATACAAATCCCCATGTTGTTGAGCCGAGGTTGAGCGCTGCTCAGTCAAATGGGGCCGCCGCCGAGGCTGCGGGCGGAGAGTGTTGGGCTGTAGCCGCATCTCCTCCCGAGCTTCTCCATGGAGGGAACGACCCGGCTCGACCGTCTCGCTGTTGTTTGCAGACCTGAGCGAACAGTCGCACAGTTATATTGAATCTCTGTACTCTCTCCGTGCTCTTGTATCCTCCCTGCTGCTCTACTACTCCGCCGCCGCGGGCGCCCGCAACCCCTCCTTGTGTCAGCCGGCTGTGCCTGGTCGTCATAACCCGCGCAGCTCTGGCGCAGCGCCACGCATGACTCGAGAAGAAATCCAAGTGTGTCAATGTCACACATTTGTGAGTCAATGGAAATGGACCATTTTGCGCCCACAACGCGTGGCAACACCGCAAGTCAGTTTTTATCTTTCTGATTTGAAGTCTTCACAGAGATTGTCAATAACATTTTGCAACGCCACTCTTATGGAAATTCACAATGTCCAAGTGTTAGACTTTTTTTTGAAAACACGCCCCAACTACATCTTTAACGTACGACATGCGCTGTTGCCAATTTGTGGGCGCAAAATGGTCTATTTCAATTCGTTCACATTAGCACATGGGAAAAAATGGCGTGATATTTCCTGAGACGTTCTTCAATACCCAGTGCCTCCTGAAAAACCTGCGTTTCGGAGAAATCTGACCGACGTGCGAAGAATGCTATACTTCTGTAGCGCTTCATGAAAAGTGAATAAGTTTATCTGATATGCTATTATTTTTATAGTTTAAAAAACAAAAGTGGTTGCTGTGTGCGAAACGCTCTAGTAGTTGTGCTTGGCTCGCGGTTGCCTGATACGGTTCCATACGGCCGCATGCTCCAAACAGCGCCACTCGGGTTTACACACCAAAGACAAATAGCTCCGGAGCGGCAGCCGCAGGTAGGAGAGAGCGGGAGGCGGGAGCACGGCGTCATGTGAAGGGGGAGGGCCAGGTCCTCTCTCTCTCTCTCTCTCTCTCTCTCTCTCTCTCTCTCTCTCTCTCTCTCTCTCTCTCTCTCTCTCACTACAAACTTGTTTCATTACACATACCGGGGCCTCGCTTTGCGTCTGCTCTGTGTGTGTGTGTGTGCGCGCGCCCTGCGCGACAGGGCCCTATACTACTTTACTACGACAGCGGCACTCGCTACAACAATATTCAAACGCGGCGCCACTAGGGCCGCCGTGATTGGCCCAGCAGCCTCCTAAAGCTCTGCAGCAGCGTCGCGCCGCGGGCACCGCACCCCGCCCCGCCTTGCCCCGCCACGCCTCGCCCCGCCCCGCCCGTGCGCAGATGACAAAGTAGAGACGTTTATGCAAATACATTCCCCGGGCTACAATGATATTACCATCCAGCGCGCGCTGCTGCTGCCCCCCCCCCCTCCTCCCGAGCCCAGAGCTGTATACCTCTCTCCTCTCCTCTCTCTTGCGGCCGCAGAAATATGGCTCCAGCTGCTGCTGCTGCTGTCATTGCATTTGCCGAAAGTATGATGGGGAGTTACGCAGAGAAAAGCCTTGATGTATTTATAGAGGCAATGTTTTTACCTTGCCAACAATTGTGGCTGGTTCGCAATTGTGTACGATTTACTACGTATAATGCGAACAAAATCGTTTCGCATCTGCGAACAAATTTCTTTGTAAGCTTTCTAATCAGCCAAATCCTTCGCATTCGCATGGCAACCATATCGAGGGGGAAACAACTCTGAATTTTGGTGTACAAATTTGGTGAATTTTTGTGAATCTTTGTTGATTTTTTTCTGAATTTTTGCTTGCAGTTTACGAAAATTTGTGTTAATTTTTCTGAATTATCCAGAATTTCTCTGAATTTTCTTGAATTTTTCTGAATAATCCTGAATTTTTATGATTTTTTTCCGAATAAAGAGGTGTACAAAAATTTCAGAGTCCTTCGCAACAATTTATCACATCTTTCCTTTCTTTGTGTAGCCTTTCCTATTGACGCAGTAAAAATTTCTCCCTTGGGCTTATTTCGACGGAAAGATACAGACCTCGCTCTGCCCTGCTCATGTCGACATAGTCTTTCTTCTCTCATTCGAAATGACGCCATGTTGACACGGGGATCAGTTCAAGTGCCGAGTGAGCACAACATTATCGTTGACGTTATGCCTGCTCACCGTCTGTGTGTGTGTGTGTATGTGTGTGCGCGCGTGTGTGTGTGTTTGAGCGTCAAGGTGGCTGCGTCTGGGTTTCCGGGACGCGATAAGCCTATCCGAATAAAACGGGTCGTGCACGCGCGCTCTCTGCAGGCCTTTGGCCGGGCCGGGCTGCTTGCAGAGCTCATCTTGTCAGTCTGCTCGCGCGGGTCGTTCCTAAAAAAGTTGACGAGGATCCTTCGAGAGGGCGATAGGAGTGCTGCCACTAGTCAGAAAAATCAGAAAAACGCCAGGTTTTTGAAAAGTCTCCAGGAAAATCAGCCAAATGCCTAGAAAGTTGGGGGAAAAGTGTGAGGAAAAATGGGCGCAGGCCTAAGTTTTTGCCTGTCGGGCTGCAAACGGGTTAGTACATCTATTTTATTCCCTGTTGAAAATTGTTTGACAGCAATAAAAACAAATATTTTTTTTTTTTTTTAAGGACACTTTACGACCCCTACTAACCGTTGTTTTACCGGATATGTGGTTCGGAAATGTAATGAAAAACCCTCATTATCGTCAGGAATTCGTCAGGAAAACGTCAATTTACGATTCCAGTTCTGTGCCAACCCTGGCAGGTGGTGGGTGCCATCGAGAGATACTGATAATAAATGTACAGGAGAATGTTGTTTATAGTTGAAGAAATATTCATCCGAGCAATTGAAGTTTTTCATGGAATCTGCGAGGAATTCGATCCCATTTGAAACGCTCCATCGCACGGTTTTGTTTCCAAGAGAGAAACCGTGTTTTCAAATAATCCGCTGGACGTTCAAGTAAACCCGTTTTTTAAACGCCAGACGGCCTGCAGCGCGACGCTCTTGAGCTGCTGCCGGAAGCGCGCGCGAGGGGATGCTGGCCGGCAATGTAATTGGCGTTTAATGGAGCCTAACTTTACACGCTTAGCGGCTCCATCAACAAGGAGGCAATTTGGTGGTTTTAAATCGGTGGGGGAGAGAGAGAGAGAAAGAGAGGGGGAAGAGGCCTCGCTTGTGCTCGCGCGCAGCCCTGGCTGTGCAGCCCCTGGGGCCTCGGGCAGGGCGGTGCTGGGCGGGGCAGGGCGGGGTTGGGCGGGGCAGGATGGGGCTGGGCATCTCCTCGGATTGTACAAAGGAGCAAGAGCGGGTGGAGGAGGCCGACCGCGCACGGGAGAAGGCGGGGCGGGGCGGGGCGGAGCGAGGCAGGGCTGTGGGACCTCTGGGGGTTCTTGAGGAGGACGTTATATACGCGCGGAGCGTATCCCACCCCGACGGTTCTGCGTAATCGCCAATAAGTACAACCCCTTTCCAAGCTGATCACACTTCAGCTGCAGCACCGCGGTGAACAGAGCCGACGGTCTAACATGTCTAAAGCTTATTTCCCAAAAATTCACCAATTTTGCTCTGAATTTTTATTGATTTTCCCCCCAAATTTCCCTGATTTGTTTTCAATATAAAAATTTAAACTAGTGTATTACAAAATTGTGTGGAGAAAAGTCAGATACCGATATTATTGTTAGCATAATTTTCCGTTTTGTACTTGCGGCATAGTCATACATTGAACAACCGTGAAAAATATGTCAGGAAATTTTCGGCCTTCTTTCTTTCTTTCTTTCCCCCCCCTTCTGCGGACGCAATACCGTACTTGATGAAAACGGAAACGTCCGTTCAAATCTCCGCGCAGTATATGGTAGTTTCTGCACTGCAGTACTATAGCGGAAAAAAATTACATCATGGCTTGGAATAAGGACTCGTCCGTATCCATCATAGTCCGTATCCATCATAGAACGTTTCCGTCATCCATTCCTTACCATGATTCTCATTTTCTTTTTATAGTGAAGTGTGATGCGTTTAGTACAGGTAAGGACGGTGTGTAAATGAGACCGCCAATGCGTTTGAAATGTCACATATACATCGTGTAGTCGCAGCTGGTGGAGGTGTCGAGCGGTGCTAAGTAGGGCGGTCGATGCGCCTTTATTTCCTCTTGCGTTCCGTTCCGGTCGGGTGGCGTCGCGTCGCGCGCTGACGTGTCGTTCAGACAGGCAGTTGGCGGCCGGACACAGCGCGAGCGCCTGCGTGAACCTCCTGGAGTCACTCGTCCCGCTCCGCCCGCACCTCCCGCACCTCGGCCGACACCGCCCTCAAGTTGGCTCCGAGCGGCGAGGAGCAGAAGTTTGTGGCCCCGAGACGCTTTCTGCTCGCGCTGTGTGCGGGAGCCTGGTTGCCCTGCCCCGCGCCGCTATGGGGCCCACCCCGCGCCGCACCTAGCCTCGCCGAGTGTTGTAGTGTTGTGTGCAGGCCGAAGGCCCGGGCCCGGTCCTTTGTCATGTACCTAGGTAGGGCGCGCGAGGGTGGAACGTGAAAAAGCACCGAGACACTCGCGGCCAGACGCTGAAAAAAAAAAAATGTTCACTGTGAAAAATATCTTAGTAAATTTTACGATATATTTTGTACAATACGACTTATGAAAAATGCTGTAAATTTACGACAACCCATTCTTGCTCGTAATTGAATTTCAAGTTGATAGGTATTTAGTGCTTTTATGTTTTCGATTTGAAGTTGTAATTTTACAACCTCGCTTCTCGGAAAATTTCCCCGTAAAACCTACGATGATTTTTCACAGTGTTTGTTTTGTTTCTGTTCTTTTGATTTCTTCTTCGAGGAGTAATGTTTTTATTATGCCGTTTCCATTTTTCCAGGAATAATATGTATGGCCATATATCCTGGGCAGTAGTTCAAAATCTTCATTTCTAAAATGTACCGGGTGTTTCTTTGAATGCGTAACAGTGTTGCGGGCCTGCCTACCCCACTAGCTAGTAAGACGCCATGGCCCCTGAACTCCTGCCGAATATGCGATGCCGCAACACTGTTACGCATTCAAAGAAACGAACGGTACGAGGATAAAGTCTTTATTCACTCTAAAAAAAGTTTTCTGGCCTCAAGAAAAGTATACTTAAAGTTTGACAATACTAAGTTTTGTTGCTGCCAATAAACTTTGCTGCAATCAAGATACTTTTTTCTAATTTTAGTTATTTTTTATGGTTTGAAGCAAATTTTTATTGTCTGCAGCAAAAGCAAGTGTTTTCCTTTTTTTAAGCATACTTTTCTGGGGGCCAGAAAACTTTTATGTGCACGGTAAACGAAACTCTCGGAATCCGAGAGCACACCTCGGTTTTGGATGCGCTCTCCTTTTCTACCGATATGAGAGAGAAAAAGACAGCCCTATATAAAATCGAGATGTGCTCTCGGAATCAGAGATTTTTGTTTTCCGTGTGAGTGTTGTTCTGCTGCGTTCCTATCGGTCCCTACTCTGACCCACGCTGCCTCTTGTGGTCTGCGAAAAAGGTCCTTTTCGTATTTTGTAAGTTTTGGGTTCTTTCTCTCCTCAGAACCTCTTCTTGAAAGTATCTTGTTCACAAAAGTCACTCAGTTCTGTAGTTAAAACACGCCGCATTTGTATCTGTTAATGAGGATTTTATATGATGGAGAGGAACTGTTTATAAAAATTAGATGACTGCGTCGTTTCGTTAAGAAAAGTGTTCCTCAACGCGAAAGTTTTGTTGATCTGCAATGTACGGACCATGATGAGTTTAGAAACATACATTGCAAAAGGGAGGGAGGGAGGGAGGGAGGGAGGGAGGGAGGGAGGGAGGGAGGAAGGGAGGGAGGGAGGGAGGGAGGGAGGGAGAATGAGAGGGAGGGAGGGAGGGAGGGAGGGAGAGAGAGAGAGAGAGAGAGAGAGAGAGAGAGAGAGAGAGAGAGAGAGAGAGAGAGAGAGAGAGAGAGAGAGAGAGCGCAAAATGAGGAGAGGGGAGGATTTGAATCAAAAAGGGGCGGCAGTGCAGTGGAGGAAGATTTGCTTTGCCCGAGTACGACATGGTTTCTACTCTCTGCAAACTAAATAATACGCTTTTGCAGACTCGGGCCAAACTTGACGGAAGGAAGCGAAGCGACGAGTTTAAGGAGAGACAAGCACATGCGTTATATTACATTTATTTTGCGCCAGTTTTGCCCGCAAATGTTGTTTTGCCTTTGAAATAAAATGAATATAAAAAAAAACCTGGGAAAGTGCCACCGCTCTTGGCCGGGGAGGATCGCTGGCTCGTATCGACGGCAGCTATAAATTAGCGATGCCGCCGGTGTAAGTTAAAAAAAAAACTCTGGAAAATGATGAAAGAAAGAGGATTCACGTGTGTTAGCGAGGTAATGTTTAACTAAATTTAAATTTCACTGCGCAATCTTTATTTGTTTTTGTTGTTCTTCCTTTTTTTCTTCCAAAGGGAATTAGAATTACTTTTTAACATTTTTTTTTTTAAATCTTCTTGGATTAATATTTTGACGGTAGCCGTGCTCAGCTTTCAGTGTCGTTGAGAGTAGCAGAAAGTCTTGTGCAGCCAGAGGGAGTGGGGTGTGGCGTTGTGCGCACGAGGGAGCGAAAGGAGAGAGAGAGAGAGAGAGAGAGAGAGAGAGAGAGAGAGAGAGAGAGAGAGAGAGAGAGAGAGAGAGAAGGGAGGGGAAAAGAGTAGAGAGCGAGAGAAGCAGGAGACGGGGTGAGGGAAGGTGCTCCCCCGCAGTGGCTCGTGCTTATGTCAGTGCTTTTGCCTTACCGACTGCGGCGATAGTAAACACCCATATTAGGTTTTTATGTTGGGGCACTCCAGCGGCGGGGCGGGGTGCAGCAGGAGGGGGGCGCTGTGGAGCGCACAGCACAGCCTCCGCTGCTGGAATAGCTCTCGATGGGGCGAATTTCCTCTGCTTTTATTTCACGGCTGTTCGTGCGGGAACAGAAATGGGAACGATTTTGAGCGGTCTGCGTGGCAGCACGTAAACCCATACCCTACTTATGACGCTTTATTTTTTGAGGGGGGTGGGTGGTAGTCGAGCACTCTCTGGTGAAAATTTTTGTTTTCCTATTTTTGTTTGCGGTAATTGTGGCATAAAATCTAAACAAAGTGAACAAATATGAATGGTGTCTCATGAAGCAGTAGGGTTTTCTCAAGAGGGGAAATATTAATTTGAAAGATATGAATTATGGTCCTTCTTTTTTTTTAATTTAATTTTTATTTTATGTTTTATGCTGTTCGATGGTTGAAAAACAGTTGTGACTTACTCCTTCAATCTTTGTCTCAGTTTGCACATTATTAATTTTACTCGCCAGGAATGTCGCTTCGATTTGCTGTTTGTTTTGTTGTGTTTAAATTATTTCATACGCATCGGCCTTTTGCTAGGCTGGTGTGTATGAGTTAATTATAGGAAAATTTTAGGTAAGTAGTATTAAAAAGAGCAAAGCAAAAGCGAAACGTAGATATCTTTTCCTTCTAAAATTTCACCTGTACTTTTAAATAATGTTTTCCTTGTGCCACTTGAGTATTAACATAATCTGTCTGGGCTTGAAGAGTAGTAGTTGTTTGCAATGTTTGCTCCTATTTCATTTCTGTCTGTGCTGTTCTGTTCTGCAAAGCATATGGAGATGTATTCATTTTGTTTCAATAGGGGAGCCAAGTGGTCACCATCGCAAATTCTGACAACGCATGGCTCCGCGACTTGCTGGCTTGCTGCTCCCCTTGGTGCAACATTGCTTTCTCTTTAAGCCTCATGCACTTTCTCTTCAGGGTCACCATCTTGGAAAAAAAAAAGAAACTTAACTTGCATATCGTTAATGAAAATAGTGCGCAGTAAGAAAACAACTTCGTTGCCTAAAAAAAGTGTGAAGCCGATAAGCAAGCAAGAACGAGGGCAGTGCAGTGAAATATCAGAGTCCTTTTAAAAAAAAGAAAAAAAGAAGTAACTGATGTTTGTGACCCCATGGACTAGATTCATAACGCCATGAGGCGAATGGACAGGACTGACGTGGTGGTGGTGAATGGAAGCTGGGACACACTTTATGGACTACTTGCGGCAGCGGGACTTGTAACGCCCACTACGGTATGGTAACTGCAGTCTCACTGCGGGCACGGTATACACACACACTCACTCACACACACTTTTCATTCATTCATTCATTCATTCATTCATTCATTCATAAATGCTTTCATACATTTACACGTTCATGCATTACAAAATCAGTTTCAGAAACCTCACCAGCTGTGACGGTTTACTCGGAATTTCAAATGTTTAAAGGGATGGGAAATATGTAGGGGTGGAAAGGCATAGCAAACCTCATGGATCCTCTAGCAGACGCTTCTGTTCGAATCCCGCGCGATGGGCGTGTAGACGCGTAGTTAGATGGGTCCCATGCATAGCAGTGTTACAAAAAAAAAGTAGGCAAAGTCCCCTCGAATAGACCTGTGTTTGCGGCAGACGGGTATCTCCGCCTGCCTACTATGCAAGTGGTCGACTCATATGTGGAGAGTTTGCCTAGTAGGGAGGCGGAGATACCCGTCTGCCACACACAGGTGTATTCGAGGGAAATTTGCCTACAGTTTTGGCAACACTGCACCCATACCATCACACTATCACGCACGCACACAGGGGCTTTAGTAAGAGTATCCATACCCTCCCCTCCCCCTGTCCCCGTGTGAAGACATTCGCCAAATGTACCGAGCAGGCAGGCGTTTTGCTGTCCGTTATGGCTGCCGGGCCAGCCGGGTCCCGTACCTGCGGCCCGCGGGGGCTGGAGCCAGGCTGGGCTGGAGCCGGAGCAAGACCAGGCGAGGCGCGGCAAGGGTGGGACCCCCTCCACCACGCCCCACCCCGCCCCGCCCCACCCGGCACGGGGCCTGCCGCCGCCCACCAATCACAGCCGAGCGCTGGCCTGGCCCCGCCCACCGGGCCGCGGCAGCGCGCCGCCCGCGGCGGGGGGAGCGAGCGAGCCAGAGAGAGAAGGAGAGAGAGAGAGAGTGTGTGTGTGCTCATCCTCCCTACGCCGAGGACCGCCCGGCCCAGGCCCAGCTCGGCCTGGCCCGCTACGCGCTGCGCCAGCCTCAGTCAGTCCCTGCCCGGACACAGACCGACGCGGACGGGTCCCGGACGGTACGGTCCCATCGCCCTCTAACCACCTCTCCTCGACTCGCCGCCACGGCGGGACCAGTGTCTGCGCGTGTGAGATAAGAGGAAGACTGTCAGTGCCAGCGAGTGTTGTGTGTTAGCCCGATGTGTCTAGCTATGGACGAGGGCGGACGCGTGCTGTTGGGGTACCGCATTGGCACCACGGACGGCCACAGCCCCTACCACCTCCACAACC
Source organism: Frankliniella fusca (assembly GCA_029379305.1). Taxonomy (NCBI): domain Eukaryota; kingdom Metazoa; phylum Arthropoda; class Insecta; order Thysanoptera; family Thripidae; genus Frankliniella; species Frankliniella fusca. Next base: position 1,647,696 of record JAHWGI010001285.1, on the reverse strand, counting down.
ACCACCACCACCACCACCAGCCGCTGGACCTGCGCGGGCCCGCCGCCATGAGCCCCATCATCGGCGACCACCTGGGCGACCACCTGGGTGACCACCTGGGTGACCACCTGGCCGACAACCTGGGTGACCACCTCGGTGACCACCTGGGTGACCACCTGGGCTCGGGCGACTCGGCGGGCGAAGAGGAATCGGACATCAACGTCGACTCGGACGACGGGCGCGACGAGGCGCGCGGCGGCAGCCCCGGCAGCGCGCGCAGCCTGCGCACCCCGCCCAGCCCGCGCAGCCCCAAGGAGGGCGACGAGGCGGCCGGCTCGCCGCCGCCCTCGCCGGCCTCGCACGCCTCCCACGACCTGGACACGGCCAGCCCCAACGGCAGCAGCAAGAAGTCGTCCTCGTCGTCCTCGTCCTCGGCGCTGGTCAAGCCGCCCTACTCGTACATCGCGCTCATCACCATGTCGATCCTGCAGTCGCCGCACAAGAAGCTCACGCTCAGCGGCATCTGCGAGTTCATCATGGCGCGCTTCCCGTACTACCGGGACAAGTTCCCCGCCTGGCAGAACTCGATCCGGCACAACCTGTCGCTCAACGACTGCTTCATCAAGATCCCGCGCGAGCCGGGCAACCCCGGCAAGGGCAACTACTGGACGCTGGACCCCATGGCCGAGGACATGTTCGACAACGGGAGCTTCCTGCGGCGGCGCAAGCGCTACAAGCGGCAGCCGCCCGACTTCCACCACCACCACCATCACCACCAGCACGCGGCCGCCATGGCCGCCTTCCTGGGCGACCCGTTCCACCCGCACCACCCGGCGCACCACCACCTGGGGCGCGCGCACGGCACGCCGCCGTACCCCTACCTGTCGCCGCTGCCGGGCGGCGGGGCCCTGCCCGGCGGCCACGGGCTGCCCTCGGGCCTGCCCGCCGGCCTGCCCGCCGGCCTGCCCCCGGGCGTGCCCCTGCTGCCCCCCGCCGAGCTGGCCCGGCTGTCGCTGGGGCTCAACTTCCTGGGCGCGCCCATGCCGCTGCCCCACAAGCCCGTGGCCGTGTCGGCGCCCGCGCCGCCCCCGCAGCAGCAGCAGCAGCAGCAGCAGCAGCAGCAGCAGCCCGCCGCCCCCGCCGCGGCCGCCCCCGCGGCCCCCGCCGCCTCCATGGCGGACACGCTGACGGCGCTGCCGAGGACCATCTCGTCGAGGGACAAGGGCCGGGGCTTCAGTATCGAGTCGCTGATCGGGTGCCAGCAGGACGCGGCGCCGCCGCTCAAGAGGCCGGCCCTGGACCGCGAGGCCCTGGGCGCGCTGGGCGCGCTGGGCGCCCTGGGGCAGCCCGGCGCCCGCGGCCACCACCTCCCCGCCGTCACCCGGTCGCTGGACTCGGCCTTTTCGCCCATGTCCGTGTCGGCGTGGGCGCGGTGAGGGCTGCTCCCGGGGGAGGACTTCTGACTGTGATGGGGTATCGACGGTTCGTTGTCGCTGTTTTACTATAGTCGACGATACCCTCATGTTTCCCCCTTCTTTTTATTATAATTATTATTATTACTCGTGTTAGTGATTCCTGTCGATAGATGGCATTGGTTTTTTAGTTGGCTCGAGTGCCAGGTGGCAGCGGAGTGACTCGCAATCGAGTGGTGAAGAAGGGGTTTTGTTGGGTTAATTTTCTTTCTTGAACTTAAAATTTTTATCTAGTCACCGTGACTTGGCATGGTGGCCGTGTCATGCATTGCTAAACGCACCCCACCCCACCGAGGAGCAGCAAGTTTTAACGCTGGTTATTCCAAGGCGGAGTCACATATCCGGAAGTGAAAAAATAGTTATTTGCACATGGAGGGAGTGATTGTAATTATTCTTAATATTCCTAAAATATTTGTTAATTCTCTGTGATTTTACTATATCTTTTTGTTATTGTTATCCGCGAGAGAGCGCTTGGAATTGAGGTTCCTACGATTTCTTAGTTTATGTTATCTTTTACTTAATCTTGTTTTCGTTTCATTTTAAGTATTTTTTTTTTTTTACGCGAACGCGTGAGCTTTGTTATCCTTTCGCGTTTTAGTGGATCTTAGCACTATATCGATAGCACTACGTGTTAGAGATGGATTATGGATACTGACCATTTTCTGTATATTGTGATCGTTCCTGCGGTGGTGTAATATTCGCCGTCCTTGTGACCAAAGAAACTGTCAAAGAATGTTGATTCCTAGAAATTTATTATCTGATAAATCTGATGGATCTTATATAAAGGCTTCCTTTTTTTACTGCTGTTTTGTAACGTGTGTAATTTTTTTCTGATCTTTTTTGCCGCTTTCTCTTATTATTTTGTCGCATTCAAACTGAGTTTTAGCAAATAAATTTATTATGGTTACCAAAATTAGTAGATTTTTTGCGCTTCAGCACACACCTATCCGTTATAATGCTATCGCTTTTCATAAATTCTTCATTGTCACAACCTGCCATATATGAAGCAAATTTTTATAGTTTACAAATGTAAGATCCTGTACGTTAATTCAAATCGTGTATATTCTTGTAAATATCAAGTGTACATGAACTATTTAATAGATCTAAATATATAGGGGAGACGAAAGTATTAGCGTAAATAAATGAAAAACTGTTTCCATTTCTAAAAACTATTTCGCAATCATTCCATCCGATCCCCCTCCCTGCTGCCGTGGCCACAACTGGTGCGCGAAAACTCAAACCAATGCAGGAGGCTCGCATACAATGGCACATATAATTTGAGACGACTATAACGATGAGACAGCCGTACATATCGAGTACAAACAAACAAGCATTGACGCGGCGGGGCGCGCGCTGATCCGCACGGGCCTCTGCCTGCAGCATCTCTACTCCGGATCCTTGTTTTGATGGGTGGATATCGCCACGATTGAGTGAAACACAATAAACCCCTCGGGTCCGGTGCGGGCCGCTTCCGCTCGGCCGAGCCTGGCGCAGTCTGGCGCACCCCCTGCCCCCTCACCCCCTGCCCCCTCACCCCTACAGCCCCCTTGCTCCCCTCCATCAGGGAACCACCAGCCCACCAAAAAAAATAAAAAATAAGAGGAAATGGCGACGGGCTGGCGTGACAAAATTTTAGAAGAAGTCAGAGATTCACAATTTCTAATGACTGATTCAAATCCGAAGGGGGAAATAACTCCGAAATTTTTGTAGGCCTCGTTATTCAGCAAGGTTTAGAAAAATCCAGAAAATTTCAGGAAAATTCGGGAAAAGTCAGGAAAAGTTGCGAAAATTCAGGAAATTTTACGAAGATTTAGAAAAAAATCTATCAAACATTCACGAAAATTCAGTAAAAGTTCACAAAAATTCAATAAAATTCACAAAATTTGCACCCCAAAATTAAGTGTTATTCCCCCATCGTTCAAATCCGAGTTCAAATCACGTCGCTCAGTTGAAAAATTTTATTTGGGTGTAAAATGTAATCGGAGGTGAAATGAAAATGTATAACATTCTCGGTAATACCAAGCCCGGGGATTCCCAGGGCACTGTAGTTCGAAACCAGGAGATGAACTGGAAGTTAAGGGTTAACCCTGGGTTTCCATCGAGGTTTCCAAGGGGATTCCCTGAAAATCATTTCCTGGTCTCCACTCCAACTACCCTGGGAATCCCAAGGCTTATTGGTTTCACCGTGTTGGTTTACTTCCTGACAAATTTGAGACAAGTTGAGGCCTGGTTTGTAAGTACAAAACGATGAGGGTGGAGGGCGGAAGGCCCCGGCCTCGCGGCCCGCGGTCGGCCACCTGTCCTGTTGGCCTCAGTGAGGTCGGCGTGGGCCTCGGCTCGGCTCGGCTCGGCTCGGCTCGGTCCGCTTGCCGGCCGTAAGCCCTCGTGAGTTTACATAGCAGAAGGTATACACAGCGCCTTGAGGAGGGAAGCAGGGAAGCCCCACGCGGGTCGCGCCGCGCCTGCAGGCCGGGTCTGCCGACTTTTTCCGAAGAGCGCTCTCGCGCCTCCCTCTTTGTCGCACTTGCGGGGCCCTGCCATCCCCGACATATAGAACACCGCCGTAGGTGCGACAAGGACGGAGGTACGAGAGGTACGATCCGCTGGCGAGCCTGCTGGCCTGGCCTGGCCCGGCCTGCTGCAGGCTGCAGGTCCTGCTGCTGCTGCTAGGCCAGGCCGGCCGGGCCACGGAGAAGCCCGACAAGTGCCCCGCCCTGGTGCCACGGGGGTCGAGCCGCGCGCCGCGCCGTCCGGTCCTTACCGCCCCTTACCTCGGGAGGGAGGGCGCGTTTGTTTACGTTCTCAAGACGAACCTGCGGTGAGTATTAATGACGTCACAGACACGGCTACTTTTAAAAAAATATTAATAATCATAATCATTTTTAAAAAGGGCGTATAATTTCTGCAATTTATATAGCAGCGCACCAGCCATTATTTTCTGCTTTCATGCAAAACTATCTAAAACTTTCTGAAAGACATTTACGGTAATTTCGCTGGGCATTTAGTTACAAGAGGTATGCCGACGTTTCACAACTACAGTACGCTTTGCGAAGGGGAAACAACAACTCTGAAATTCTTGATCACCTCGTAATTCAAAAACCAATTTATTAAAACAATAATTTTAAAAAAATCAGCAAACATTTGAAAAAAATTAAATGAAAAATTCACAAAAATCGCGACTTTAGTACACCGAAGTTCAGAGTTGCTTCTCCCGCGGGTCAAATAAATGTCTTTGGCTGTCTACCACTCTGTGCGGCTCGTGCGCTCTGGAAACTGATACAGCAGAGCGCTCTCCTCCTATCTCTCTCTCTCACACACACACCTGATACCGCGCACTCCATAAGTGCAAGAGAGACGCAGAGCGAGGAAATAAGCGCTCCTCTTAATCGGTCTGCCTGCGTGCTCGAGAGTGATGACGGCCCACGGTCCTGCAGGACTCGTGTCATGCCCTCGGGGCGCAGCAGGACAGCAGGACCCGCCGTCCAGTCCCGACCCGACCGCCGCGACAATCCTGCAATCAACGGCGGCAGAGGCAATCCGGACGCGAACGGCGGTAGCTCTCTCGCTCTCTCTCTCTCTCTCTCTCTGTCTCTGTCTCTCTCTCTCTGTCTCTCTCTCTCTGTCTCTCTCTCTCTTGTCTCTCTCTCTCTCTCTCTCTCTCTCTCTCTCTCTCTCTCTCTCTGTCTCTCTCTCTTGTCTCTCTCTCTCTCTCTCTCTCTCTCTCTCTCTCTCTCTCTCTCTCTCTCTCTCTCTCTCTCTCTCTCTCTCTCTCTCTCTTCGGATCAAAGCGATGCGATCACGGCCACCAGATTACAACCGGCTAAGTCAACACCGCGCTCTGACGCGCTCTGCCTGGTCTCGTGCCGCCCCGCCCGCGCGGTGCGCTCGGCTGCCCCGCCTGGGAGAGAGCGCCCCGCCCCGCCCCGCCCCGCCCCGCCACGCCCCGCCACGCCCCGCCACGCCCCGCCACGCCCCGCCCCGCCCCGCCACGCTACGCAACGCCCCTCCACGCCGCGTGCCAAAGTGGCGGGGCTGGGCGAGGCGTTTTCCCCGTTTTCCTCCCCGGCCAGTATCGATGTCACCCTATCGACAGCAGCAATAACCCCCGCGATATATATAGGTCATGCGTGATGAGCGTCCTCATTTCATACTGGGTGCGAGAAGCCTGAAATTTGTTTATTACGGGTTAAAGAATTTCGCGTATTGTGAAAAATGTTTCTATTCGCCCCCGCTCCCCCCACAAAAGTATTGTCATTGGAATTTCTTTTTCTTTTTCCGGTATTCAAGTAGAAAGACAGCGGGACGGTGTGGGTGTGCTGCCGCGAAGCCCCGCCTCCGCCCCGCCAACGCGATTCGGGTGGGATCCTGTCGGTAAATACGAAAGCCCCTCTGTCTCTCTCTACCTTGGGGGCGGCTCGCGGATCGCGCGGCGGGGTATGTTGGAGGCGGAGGTCTTCGCCCGCGGGGCGGGGCCGGGCGGGGCGGGGCGGGGCGGGGCGGGGCGGGGCGGGGCGGGGCGGGGCGGGGCGGGGCCGGGCGGGGCGGGGCCGGGCGGGACGGGGCAGGGTATGGAGGCTGCGGGGGCGGCGAGTAAAGCGATTCAATTCTGTTTGCAGGGAAAACAGGCAGCGCTCGCGCGCGGTTCTGCTTTGCGCAGCTTTAGGAGGGAGGCGCTAGCGCGAGAGAGGCGTCCTCATCAAGTCACCGCCGCGCCCCGCCCCGCCCTGCTCCACCCCACCCCACCCCGCCCCACCTCGCCCGTATTCAATAATAAAAAATAACAAAAATGGAAAAAAAATTATACTGCGAAGTTTGGACTTGATTCGCGTTTGCACGGTGTGAAAAATTCTTGTAGCTTTCCGGGTAAATTTTCCTAGAAGTGCAGTGTTGTGTGATTGTAAAATTGCAATTACAAATCGTAAAATTACAAGCCCTGCTCTGCAAACTCAAGTGTAGTACAGTACTTCAGTAAATAGTGTGAGACCAATGGTCCTGCAGTAAATAGTGTGAGACCAATGGTCCTGCAGTAAATAGTGTGAGACCAATGGTCCTGCAGTAAAAAAGTGTAGGACCCGTTGTGTCCTGCAGTATTTAGAGCAGGACACCCTGTGTCTGACAGTTTTTAGTGTAGGATACCATATGTCAGACACAGGGTGTCCTGCACTAAATACTGTAGGACACTACGGGTCCTACACTTTTTACTGCAGGACCATTGGTCTCACACTATTTACTGCAGTACTGTACTACACTTGAGTTTGCAGAGTGTTTATCGACTGGGAATTTTTATCAGGCGGAGCAGGAATGGACTGTCGTAAATTACAATATATTTCGTAAATCGTAACAAAATTTCTCGTAAACTTACAAAGATATTTTTCACAGTGCAGTCCATGAAAATGTGCTGCTTGTGGTTAAGATGTATAGACCAAGCGAAATGTTCATGGCTAAAAGTGCTATCAAGTCGTCTTTAGTTTCGCGTGCGTGAGCTCATCATGTGAATGGGTGGGGGAGAGAGTTGTGTCGAAGCGCAGCGTTTGTACACCGCGCTTTCAATCGCGTTCAAGGCTGGAGAGTGAGTAATCGTTAAGAGAGCGAGGGATCAGGAGGGGTATGAAGGGGTGATTTACTCTCTGTGTAATCGGAAAGACAAACAGCTGACAACGAATATGAGAGAAAAGCGCGCGAGAGCGAGAGAGTGAGCGAATAAAGACTTGCTTGCTCTGAGCATCGGTGGCCGGCGGGCATCGCGGCGCGGTGGTCCCCGGCGGTCCCCGGGCCCGGGGGCATGCAGGGTGGGGCGGGGCGGGGCCATGCGCGGCGCAGTGCGAGGCTCCCACGGGCTGGGGAGGGGAGCGAGGCGACCTAGGCGACCTCCGCTTGTCCCTCGCGGTGAGAGGTTGACGTCATTGTTTAAATCATTTGGGAAAAGACCGCCCGACTGTTGACGAAACAAAAAAAAAAAATCTCAAAATTGGTCGATAACTTTGGGCTGGCACTTCAGCTGTGAATTACAGGGTAGACGCACGTTAAAACCGTGAAAAGGTGAGCTAAAAGTGCGTCTACCTTGGCCTGCGGCGCGCTAAGGTTAACAGTTAATAATACAGATTTCGATTAGTCGATTATCACTAAGTTATTGTTTGCTCGAACCAAGTTACGATGGCAACACTGATGTTTCCACATCTCACGTCTCACATCTCACATCACGGCTCGCCCCGGCCACCCCATGGCGCATGCTGATAGGGCTGAGCATTTAAATTTGAATTTGAGTCAAAGATTTGAGTTTAAATTTAGCTCAGCCAATAAGGAGATCGAGTTTTGCCTCTCTGCCAAGTCTCATGAAAATCGTATAGAAAAATCCAAATTTAGGTAAGGGGCCGTGCTAATAAAAAAAAAAAAAAACGCATCCTGACACTAAGCCATAAGGCTACTTCGTGCCTAAAAGATGTAGTAAAATGTTTAGGGTGTGTAGGCATGTAGATTTGCATCGGGAGGAGCTCTAGTGACTTTAAGTGTCTCGACTTTAATTTTATGTGCGCGCTGATATTGGAACTCCTCGGGCCGGGGGGGATGATCTTATATATTGGGCAGGGCAGCAGGTGGTTGCATGACAATGTGCGTCATCATTATTCGTCTCGTAACGCGATGATTCGATGAGGCTGGAGGGAAGGACCGCCCGCGAGGCGCGCCCGCACCGCTGCGCGGCCCGGAGCTGCAGCCTGATTCCGAAGATCTCTCTCGTACCTCTGTCCTTGTCGCACTCATGGGGTCCTGCCCTTCCCAACTTATAGGGCACCGCCATATGTGCGACAAGGAGCGAGGTGCCGGAGCGATCTTCGGAATCAGGCGGCTTGCGCGCTGGAGATCGAATGACCGAGGCGGAGGGGGAGGGAGGGTGTGTCCCTCTGGGCGGTGCCACTTGCTCGCTATAAGTGGTGTTGATAGGAGGGGCGGGGCAAGGCGGGGCGGGCGAGGAGGAGTTTAAAATCAACTCGAAAGAGATTAGCGCGGCGCTGAGCCGGCCGCTGTATGCAGTGCACCACGCGGGAGAGACGGGGAGGGGAGGGAGGCGCAGCCGCGCTGGGATTTATTTAATTTATAGCCGATCAGCGGGCGCCACCGCGGCCGCAGCTGGATACGCGGATCGGATGCGAGTGCGCGGGTGACGGTGCGCAGATGCGGGATGCGAGTGTTCGATGTCGGTCGTGAAGTGATGACACGTCCCACACGGTAGTAATCATATTGTCTAAATGAAATATTTTAATATGTGGTAAGCTCTTTAGATACTGAGGAAATATCCTCAAACTGTGTAGAAATTTCCTCCTTTTCTTTTTTTTTGGTGTGTGTGTGTTTGTCAAACTCTGAAGAGTTTGCCTCGCATACTAAAAAAGTTCCCTAAAGCTTCTCCTTCTTCCTCATATAACATCGGTCATTGCTTTTTTTACCATGTTAGGTCGCATGTGTGCATGGTGATCGCGTGACACTACTACGTGTTGGACTGATGTCCGCCGCCGCCGCGCCGTCACCCGCCGGTGTCACCCGCGGCGTCACCCTTTATAGCAAGATTGTCAAACACTGGTCTGCGCTCCGCCTACAGCCCGGGCCCCGCGGGCCGCGTAGCGCGCGCTAGGAGGGCATAGTCAATAACCTGTCACCGGCGCCGCGCTGGCCTCCCGCGCCCTCCACCCTCTGCTTAGTGGCGCCCCCCCCCCTCCTCCCTTAGAAATGGCCCCGGCGCCTCTACAGGGATTAGCAAAGGAAAGGGGCGAGGAATCAAGTGTATTGTGAGCGAAGAGGCTCGCCTCGGCCGCGCTGGGCGGGGCGGGGCAGGGCGTAAGGGTCGCGGGAGGGAAAATGGAGCAAGGTGTCGGCGCAGCCCTTCTTTCCTTCATCTTTTTTCCCCCTTCCCTTTCGCTTCTGCCATCACTTTTACTATTATTTTCCTCCTTCTTTTTCCCTTAAATCCCCTTCAATCTTCTATGCTAGCGCCGCCGCCCCGCGCCGCCCCTTGCTCGGCTCCCCGCGCCCATCGTGTTTGACGAGCCCTGCTGTGTGTCCGATGATATACTCCGTGCATTTTATAAAAGAGCTTCACTCTGAATTCCAAAGTGTCTCATCGCCTTGAGGGCTACAAGGGCCAGTTGAAATATAGTGCCTATATGCCCGACTGTTTATGTCGATAGTAATTATACATAAAATTTGATCTTTTTCCATTTTAACAGACCTCTTCTCTCTTAAATTCTTGTAAAAGAATTCTGTAAAACCGCATTACAAAGCCAAATTTTCTTTGTAAAACAAAGAAAATTCTTTGTGATACAAAGAAAAAATCCTTGTAACACATTAAGATTTTTTTTTTTTTTTTTTTTTTTTTTTTTTTTTGCAAGACAAGGAAATGTCCTGTACACTACGCTTGCACAGAATTCTTTGTATCCAATACAAATAAAAATCTTTGTAGACGATAAAGAGTGTTGTTTTGAATTTGATTTGCTCCAGATCCGACAGACTTCTCTATATCCTTCGCCGGCTGGTGCGCTCAAAAACACTCGTCCAGTCCTGCGTCCCCCGCACCTCTGCCTCCTACCGCGCGGTGGTTTTCCGCTAATTTACCCAGATTCCATGCATCTTTAATGCGATTTGAGCGCGCTTGCTCGAGCCTTCCCGCGCGTCACTCCCTTTTCCGCCTTCCACGTTTTGTTCTCCACGTTCTTCTTCTTTTTACTCTCTCTCTCTCTCTCTTTCTCTCTCTCTTTCTCTCTCTCTCCCTCCCTCCCTCTCCCTCTCCCTCTCCCTCTCCCTCTCTCTCGCTCCCTACCCCCTCTCCCCCCGCTCTTATCCTATCACTCTGCCGCTGGGTAGCAGGTGGCCGGGTGCCGGAGTGGAAAGACGTTTGGAGAGTCTAAAAGATAGAGAAAGAGAACAGAGATGCGGGCGAGTGGCGAGAGAGAGACAATGATGGGAAAACTCTTTTCACATCGTAGCTACATCATCTCACGCTTTTTCTTTATATTCCATTTACGTTCACATATAGCTCATGGATTGTTATTTATACTATTTGAAGAGTGAATACTTCAACTTGTTTAATTTTGATAGCATAATTCATACTCTTAGGATAACTCATAAGAAACTTGTTGTGAGCCTTGTCCTTGAGGCCACAGCGCCGCTTTCGGATGCGGCGTATAGGTCAAAAAGATTTTGCTAAACCTTATACCTTTTTTGCCTCGGCCTTTTTTTTTTTTATTTTTTTTTATTTTTTACTTTCACTTTACTGAAGGTAAGAGGCCAAGCCCCTCTTGCTCCTGCTCAGCCTGGCCCTGGCACCGCCCCGCCCCCGCTACCGCCCCACCCCGCCCCGCCCCCGCCCCACCCCGGCGCGGCACGTCTGGCCCGTGTCCGCCCCGCCAATCACGCCAAGGCAAATTGCCGGTCCGCTTGGCCTGCCCAGGCCGCCCTCTAAGTGCCCAGACTCCTGGCAGGGCAGGGCGCTTCGGGGGCGGGGTGAGGCGAGCCCCAGCTGCCCCCGCCCCGCCCCGGTACACCACGGGCTCGATTTCACGCAGCGCTGAGCGTGGCGTACCAACCAATGATTTCCCCCTCCAGTCCCCCCTCTCCCTTTCTCTCTCCCTCTCTCTTACTCTTATCGCGTTTTCGACCTGCTCGCTTCGATTCTCTCCGTGCAAGGGGAGTAAAATAAGGGGAGACCTGCTGCGATGGGGCAAAAAAAAAGGAAAAAAGGGGAGAGAGAAGCCTCGCAAAGAACTGCTTCGTCTTGGAAAGAAAGGGAGAGACGTGCGATGGGCTCTATGCGAGCAAACCGCCTCCCGTTTAGCTTTTACTTCAACGTCTCTCCTTGAACAAGGATGACTTGGACTTGTTTCTCCCGTGTCGCCCCCGCCCGGCTCGGCGCGCCCGGCAGGGTAGGCTGTCCCGTGGCGCAGCGCTGTTCGGCGGGTCTGCCTACCCCGCGGGCGCGCGCGCTCCGCCGCGGCTGCCATGGCGACTGCAGTTAGTCAGAGAGAGAGAGAGAGAGAGAGAGAGAGAGAGAGAGAGAGGGAGAGAGTCCAAGTCCAAGTCCCAGCCAGGCCCGGCAGTTTGTAAACTGAGACACAAACGCCCCGCGCTCTCCACCCGCCCCGCCCCTCCCCTCCCCGCGCCCTCCTAATTTCCCCAAGCAATTCCTCTGGGGATTGATCCAAGAACATCAACAACACCGTCAGCACCAACCAAAATTTATACACGACCCCCCTCCCCCCCACCCCCACCCCCAAGCCGCTCTCTCTCGCTCTCTGTCCCACTCGGAGATACCCGCGGCGATCCGCGCTGCGGCCGGCTTCCCTCTGTGACAAATCGTACTGGCGTGCGGGACGGAGGGAGAGAGCGAGCGAGAGAGAGAGAGAGAGAGAGAGAGAGAGAGAGAGAGAGAGAGGAGGAGAAAGGGCGAGAGTGGGAGAGGGACGACACATGACAAATTTGTCAAGTCGTAACGGCGGTGTTCGTACTCCAAACGAGCTGCAGGCGAAGTAGGGGGGTCCGGGGCGCTGCGGTGGAGGGGAGGGGGAAGCAAGTTCATCTACATTCCCCCGCGCGCGGTGGAACGCAGGCCGAGCCGCGCGCGCGTCGTCTCGCCGTTTGCCAGAAGCGAAAGGGGCGTAACAAGAGAGGAGAGAGAGCCGGGGACGGGGAGACAAGCCATTGCCATGCCAGGGGCAGCAGAACAAATAGAGGGGAGACCCGGGCCGCTGCTGTGCCTGCCCCCTGCCTGCCTCTGCGCGCTCCTACACACCCCTACCCGCCCCCTCCCGTAACCTGCCGGCCCCCCGCCTACCGCGTATACCTCGACGGGGAAACAACTCTGAATTTTGGTGTACAGATTTTGTGAAGTTTTTCTGAACTGTTTTGAATTTTTATAGATTTTTTGTGAATTTTCACTTGAATTTTATAAAAGATAAAAGGTAAACCTAACATTTTGTAGACGTTACTGAATTTTCCTGGATATTTTTTTCTGACTTTTTCCCGAATTTTCTTGAATTTTTCTGTTTTAACTTTTCTAAATTTTCTTGAAGAACGAGGTGTACGAAAATTTCAGAGTTGTTTCCCCTTCGGTATTTCTGCCCCTGCTCTGCAAATCTAAGTGTGTAGTAGTTTGACACTTAAAACTGCAAAACTAAAGTTCTGCAGTTATAAGTGCAGAACTTTTTGTTCTGCAGTTATAAGTGCAGAACTAGAGAGTTCTGCAGTTACAAGTGCAGAACAAAAAAGTTCTGCAGTTAGAACTGTAGAACAAAAAAGTTCTGCACTTATAACTGCAGAACTTTAGTTTTGCAGTTTAAAGTGGCAAACTACTACACACTTAGATTTGCAGAGTGCCAGTTTCTCCCTGAACCTGATTGGGCACGCGGATGGCGGGGACAGGAGTCGTATACATGCGATGTGGTGAAGCGATGTTAGAGACAGATGACGTGTCTGCAGACGATACAATATGTTTATTATAGCGTGTTCAGCGCGGGTGGGGTGGGGTTCTTTTTCTGAATAATTTTTAGGGTAGTATAATAATAATAGTCGTATTAATGGCGGAGATTTATGACGAGCGAGCTGCTATGTAGATGTAGATGGCTGCGGGCTTGCCCGCGCCGGAGAGTCTTTGACACGACGAATTGGAGCGGACGGCGGCGCGCGATGCGTGGCACGGCGAGTAGGAAGTGGCGTACCGGTCGGGCGGGGCGGGGCGGGGCGGGGCGAGGCGGGGCGGGGCGGGGCGGGGCGGGGCGGGGCGAGGCGGGGCGGGGCGGGGCGGGGCGGGGCGAGGCGAGGCGGGGCGGGCCGAAACGAGGCGCGCAGCCTGCAGGGGAAGTGGACTGTGGAGCCTGCCGAGCCGCACCGCTGTGGGCTGTTTACCTTTTCCTTGTGATGCCGACTGTCAGCTGCATCCCCATGCTCTCTCTTTCTCTGCTCTCTTTCTCTATTTGTCTCTCTCTTTCTCTCCCTCCTCTCTTTCTCTCTTCCCCTCGCGTCTTCACACTTTTTTCTTACTTCGCCCTGTCCTTCCCACACCCTGCTCCACCCCGCCCTGCACCGGTGGTCTTCCCTCTCACTTTCTGTCGTGCAGCCAATTAGTCGCCACTGACACCTGGGGGAGCGCTGTGCTGTAGGGTGGTCGGGTAACTCGACTCGCACAACGAGGAGAGCTCTGGCGGGGCGGACATGATGCCACCACCATATCGCTTTGAAAGGAAAAATGAAAACTCTGCAAAACTACACTCTTAACTTCTTACAAACAAAACAATTCCTTGTATTACAAAGAATTTTGTTCAACCCCGTAATACAAAGCCAATACAAAGCAAAATTTTCTTTCTAATAGAAAGAAAAATCTTTGCAATACAAAGAAAATTCCTTGTAGTACAAGGACAAACTTTTTGTAATACAAGTAAATGCATTGTATATTACGGTTGCACAGATAATTCTTTGTATTCTATGAAAAATGTCTTTGTAGAAAGTAATTTACAGTGTAGCTGCAGATTAAACCTTAATAAATGGAACCTGTAGAGGAAGAATACCTAAGAGTGGAGCATTTTTCCTAAGAACCCTGGCAATTTGTTTCATTCAACAAACTCTAATTATTAGAACTACCAATAAATATATATTTATTATTTTTGAAAAGCCCGACCTTTTTTATGTCGAAATTATTTCTGCCATGAAAAATGCAGCTCCGAATTGGTGTAAACAACCTTGTGTTGCCCCTTTTTTAAAAAAAAGAAACGAAATAAAATAAAACGATGAGGCTGGAGATCTCGGCGGGTCGCGCTCTGTTTTCCTTTGCCCCGCTCGTATTTGCTTTGGCCGAATCGCTAATCCCGCGGCCCGCTGTGTTCCTCAGCGTGTAGATCACGGCATCGTTTTCTTGTCGTCCTAATGGGATATTTGCGTGATCGCCAGGTTAGGCTGATTTATTGACTCTTCTCCAACTCTCTCCCTCCTCCCCGCACTGCCCTGCCCCTGACCGACCCCCCCCCCTCCCTTTCCCCCAACCTCTGCGGCACCGGGCAAAGACACACACACACACACACACGCACACACACGTGAGCGCGAGAGCGCGCGAGGAGCAAAGCGGCACATTTGAAAGAGATGTCAAAATAAGAGGGGCTTCCGACGAAACCTCATAAATTGGATGTGAACATCCGAACAAGACAGTAGCAAAGTCCTGGGAGGAGGGTGGGGGGCCGGGGCATGGCCGGGGGGCCGCCGGGTTTCGGGGTGGCGGGGTGGCTGACGCGGCCCGCATCGGGGTCACGGGGGGTGGGGGGATGAGAGAGAAAGAAAAAGAGTGAGACAGCAGAGGAGAGTCTATAAAAAATGAAGAGCAGAGAAGAGTTGACCTTATATGTTTCCTGACAGCTCTATCTTGGTATAGTTGGTGTAGTGATGGAACCTCTCCAACAGTTGGACTGAGTCACGCTGCTGACCACAAGATGAGCGCAAGGGCATAAGGCCATAAAACTGAGCGAAAATATAAGCGAAATAATAAGAATCGTAATGAAGGACTTCCTGCCTTTGACAACTTTTACTGAGCGGTTCGTCCGGCCGCGCGCGTGCTCGTTCGGGGACGACGACGATGGGTGGGTTGGGGGCGGGGTGGAGGCGGGGCGGAGGCAGGGTCGGAGGCGGGGGCGGGGCCCTATAGGGCTTGGCCGCCCCCGCCCCGCCCCCGAGCTAGCCTGCCTGCACGCCTCGCTCGGGAGGAGTACATAATTCGGGGGCCGTAAGTTACCATGTTTTCGGTCAGCGTGCCAACGCACCACAACATTGTGACTTCCTCTGCGGCGCCACGGCGTGGGGCGGCGTGTATTGGGGCGTTGTGGCCGGGTGACTATCTCGCACGGTCTTCGCGGGCGCATGGATTTCATTCACGGTTCGCACCAAAATACACTTCAAGCCATGCTGAATTTTTTAATAATATATTTTTACAGGAAGCATACAGTCTGAGTGTGGGTGGTGTGTAGCCATTCTATGCAACGCCTTTAACCCTCAAAGAGCTTCTAAGGCCCCACTCGCTTTTTGAAAAAAAAAAATAAAAAAAAAGGCGCGTGCCATTTTTTTATGAAACAGGAAAAAAAAATTGAGCGTAATAAACAAGCGGTGTTTTACAGTTGTGCGGTGCGCGTTGTGCTCCACGCCGGGCGCGCCCATGTTGCTTTGACGGCCGCGTGTCTTCATGGGTGCCGCACGCGCCCCGCCCCGCCTCACCCCGCCCCGCCTCGCCCCGCCCCCGCCCCGCCCCGCCCACAAATACAACACCCCCGCAGCGCTCGAGTGGGCGGGGCGGGGCGCGTGGCGGGTTCTGATTTACGCCACGTTTTCATTAAACGCGACACGACCGCGCCGCGCCTCTACTCGACGTTCATAAAATGTCTGAGGCGGCCGGGCGCGCCGGGTGTGTTCTTCGCGCGCCCGCGGCGCCTGAGCTGCTTTTGGCCGGCCGGAGAGCGCGACCGACTGCTGTGGAGCAGGGCAGATCTAGGGCGAAGTACAATCGCGGGGTCCTTCCCTCTAAAAAATTAGAGTACAGCCTCAAGCAAAATCAGCAAAAAAATCAGAAAAAAAAGAGAAATAAGAAATAGATCAAAAAAAAATTAAAGAAAAGAAATCATAAAAAAATCAGGTAAAACTGCAAAGAATAATCTGTAATCGGTATTCGCTTAGATTTATCGTGGAGGACCTCTCGGGTATACAATGCGTGCCGTGGTGTTGGTGCTATGCTTTTTACTGCCGGTGGCAATAACTCAACGACGCGCTGATGGGCGGCTGGCATGCAGTCAACCCAGAGACGAGACGCGACGCGACAAGAGAGGGAGAGAAAGGGGAAAGGGGGGGGGGGGGCTGTAGAATAGAGAAAATGGGAAATTAGCCGAGATTATTTTTTTTACACTTTCTGCTAAAGGTTTTATGTGCTCCTTTTCTTGTTTTTAATTGCTCATGCTCCAGGTGGTTACGAAATTTTATTTGATTCCGGATGGAGGAAACTACTTTTGAACTGTTCTGTTAATTTCTTTTCGGGCTGTAAGTTTAGGGACTGTTGCTACGTTTTTCTAGAAGTTATTACTGCTAATCCACCCCTTGACCAACCTATCCGTCCGTGCCAACCTACATCAGCCGTCGCCCCGCCGCGCCCCGCCCCACCCCGCCCCGCCCGCTGCGCCACGCCTCAGCAGCTCGCGGGCCGCGGCGGCGCGCCGCTCACAGAGGAGGAGGGAAGACCAGAGGCGGGCCTGCAGCGTGCTGAGGCGTGGAGACACCCATTTGTAACGATATCGTTAACACACCGAGCTTTAATTTTAGATTTGTGGAGCGGGAGGGGGCGGCGGGGGAGAGCGCGACAGCGCGACACAGACTTCCCCCTTCTCTCTCTCTCTCTCTCTCTCTCTCTCTCTCTCTCTCTCTCTCTCTCTCTCTCTCTCTCTCTCTCTCTCTCTCTCTCTCTCTCTCTCTCTCTCTCTCTCTCTCTCTCCCGTTCGCTCGCACACATACACTTACATAGGGGTTCACGGTCCACCGCCCTGCAGGCACGCCGCGTCACAAGAGAGGCGCTTGCTGCCTCCGTCTCTCTCTCTCTCTCTCTCTCTCTCTCTCTCTCTCTCTCTCTCTCTCTCTCTCTCGAGACAAACGTGTGTAGCAGCAATAACGTTAGGAATGTTTGGGAGCAGTAAGGCCCTTTGCCCTCCACCCCTTGCAGTTCCTCTGTTCCCTCCGCCTTTGCGTAGCCAAACGATTGTTTTTGCTGATGGATCTCCTTTGGCGCACGTATGCGCGCACACAGGCGCAATATCGGGAGGCGCGTTTGTCGCTGCTAGCTCTCGTCATAACTTTCTTTTGTGATCTATTTTTGTTTTATTTTTACGAGCTTGAGGCGTTCCTAACAATGGTCGCGGATATTTTGTTACCTCCGCCCCGCGGTACACAATCGACCGAGGTGAATTAAATATACCCCCCCCCCTCTGTAAGAAATCCGTTGGTGCTACTTCAAGCGCTGACCCAGTACATGCCACCCCACGGGTGTCTGAACCAAGGGGTCCTTCACTCAAAAGAAAATAAGTGTACATCCTACAATAAAATCTGGGGGAAAAAATCAGAAAATTAAAAACAAGAAAAATCAGAAAAAAAATTGAAAAAGTCAGATAAAATCAGCAAAAAATCAGTAAAAATCAAGATCAGGTGAGGCTCATATCAGGTGCGGGAGCAGGGCGGTGCTTAGCAGGGCAGGGAGGCTTACATGGCGTGGTGGTGGTGGTGTTGTTGTAGTCGGGGAGCGCAGCATAAACACATTGCGCTCTGTGCGTGGGAGCGTCTGTCGCTGGAGTGGGCGCGCTGCGTGCTCCAGCGGCTACAGAGCCCCCCCGGGGGTCGCCCCGCCACGCCCCGCCACGCCCCGCCTTGCCGCACTGTAGAGTAGGGCGAGTCATTGTGCAGGTTGCAGAGTTGTTGCATCGAAGAAAAGGACCCAACAATAACAGATGTTCGAGTTGCCTCACTTGAGACAGGCGTCGCCCTTGTCTCATTTGGAGTCTTCGTCTGCTACTTTTCGGTGCACCGTCTGCGTCTTCATACATCCTTCTCTTTCGGTTCTGTGTTTCCCACGACGCCGAACTGCTTTTGCCGACCGCGACTCAAAGAGCATGGCTCTGCATCCTCATAGTAAAATATCGATGGTAAAACAACTCTGAATTTTGGTGTGCAAATTTGGTAAATTTTAGAAAATTTTTGCGGGTTTTCGAGAATTTTTTGCTTCAGTTTTTCTTGAAATCTGTCAATTATCGTGAATTTTTGTGAATTTTCCTGATTTTTTAAAAAGTTTTCCGAATTTTTCTGAATTTTTCAGGAATTTTTGACACTTTTTTGAATTTCCCTGAGTTTTTCTGAATTTCTCTAAATTTTTCTGCATAATGAAGTGTGCGAAAGTTTAAGAGTTGTTTCCCCCTCGTAAAATATGCAGTTGCATGAAGCCGAGAAGGCAATAAGTAGTCCATGACTCAGTAAAGTGAAGCTATAGAAGCGGCCTGCACTGTCGCTTGGCAAGGTGCACGCACCTGCGCTCCCTGTGCTGTAGGTGCGAAGGTGTTGCCGACTGGGCAAGCTTGGCTGCAGCCCGGTTTACTGATTAACTGCACTGTGTTTGGGCACCGGTGATTTGAAGAAAAAAGAAAAAAGATGCACTTTTGGCGCTTAGAATTGGAGTGCATTTATCTGATTGTTAAATTTTCCACCCGGGCAGGGCAGCACATGTTTTTTTTTTTTTATTTTACATGGTTGGATGCGTTTTGCAATGCGTTTTTATGCCTGCATGCCTGGATCGGATCGAACCTTTCGCCGTTGTCTCTCTGCGAGGGTGGCCGAGGGCCGAGCAGACGCCTTATACATCTGCCTTACAAAAGTGTGCCTGCCCCGCCCCTCTCCGCCGATCACAAAGCCCTCCCTGGTCCCGGGGCCGGGGCCCGCGCGGCCCGCACCCGATCGGCGTCACCCTGCGGACCACCACAGGCTATGGGGAACCACCGCGGGCGCCCCGCCACCCGCCACCCAACAGGGCCGCAAAAGGGGTAGTAGTAGCTCTTGTAGACATGATTCCCGCGGTTGTCTGCTGCGATTCTCGTTTATCGCCATTGTCTGCTAGCGGATGCTGCGTGGACCACCCGCGGCGAAGGAGCAGAGCGGGTTGTAATCGCATATGCAACGGAGGCGCGGGCATTATGCCTCTTGTTCCCGGGACAATGAGACGGACAGGGTCTTAACCGCGATGCGGTCGCGTCATGACGCATGCATCGCCCGGAGTGAGGGAAGGGTCGCAAAACGGTTGTGAAAGGATTGTGCGTGTCAGGGAAATGTCAAGGGGGGAAGAAAAAAATTGGTCAGGGAAGTCAGGGAAATATCAGGGATTTTTTTTTCAATCGACCGCATTTGCCAATTTTTCGCAAATGGCAAATTCTTTCTACACTTTTTTTTTTTACAGTTTACTCTACTCCATAAATTATTTGCGTTCATGTCAGGAGCAAATACAATTTTGCCAGGGAATTTGACTTTCTAGATTGTGTCGCCATCCTGATGTTCAAAAATACAAAAAAGGAAAATTTCAAAAACACAAAAAATATAAAAAATAATGTGAACAAACGTATGGCTGATAATAACTTACTAGTTCTCCGAAGCCGCGAGATTTTACTCTTATTACAGATAAATTAACTACGGGAATTTAAACTCCAAATCGTGTTTCTCTTTTTTTTAAAAAATTCTAAATGTTGAACTCCGAGATTGTACGAGTTTACCTTTGCCCCTGGCCCGACCCCTGCATGTTCTCTTCGTGTGTGAGAACGCCCCCAGGTGTGCGGTGCTCCACGTCGTGCGGGGACCTTCCCTCTCCTGTCCTTGGACTGGAGAGGTGGTGTATAGAACGGTGCGGGCGTCCCTCCCTTGTCCAAGTGCCCCGCCCGAGGCCCCGCCCCGCCCCGCCCGAGGCCCCACCCCGCCCCGCCCCGCCCCGCCCCGCCCCGCCCGCACAGTGAGTGTAAGCTGCGCAAACTCGAGCCAAACTGCACAGCGCAGCCGCGCCCAGCCGCGCCGCGCCACAGCATGGCTAACTTTTAAAAGTAAAGTTTAGTCGAGTGTGGGTTCCACGTGTGTGAGAGTGTGTGTGGGAGAGGGAGAGGGAGAGAGAGATAGAGAGAGAGAGAAAGGTGGAGAGGGAGAGTGGTTAGGAGGTGAGAGGGCTGCAAAAGTAATTCTTTCTCGGTTTCCAGGCTGCGGCCCCTTCTCCAAGCCTCCTCATTCGCCCCAGGCGTTTGGTCACAGTGAGTTGACGCCCCAACGAGTTTGTATCACCACCAGACGTAAACACAGAAACTATTTGCAATAAGTTTATCTTTTTATTTCCTGAATTTTGTGACTTAAAAGTTTGAAATGTGTATATTTTTTTTATTCAAATTATCCAAGAAAATTAAAAAAAAAATAGAACAAAAGCATTGTCCACTGTACCTCGTTTTTTCCCCTTCTCCAATTACAGTGGAAACTCTTTGAAAAAATGTGGTGGTGTTGGAAACCGCTGTGTTGCTGAAGGGGTGGGTACGTGTGTGGAGGCAGTGCAGGCAACAGCAGGCGCCTTTGTGGAAGAGGAGGAGGAGGAGGAGCACAGTGGGGACGAGAAGCAATCACACGACTCGGTCACAATGTGGCAGTGGAAATGTTGATGAGATTCAGCCTGTGTTGGCGAGTCGTGCCGGGGCGGGCCGGGGCCGCTCGGGCTTGGCACGCTATCTCTTCGGCCCCCGCTCCGCTCCGCCCCGCCCCGCCCCACCTCACCCCGCCTCACCACGCCCTGCCTGCACCACCCCGCCCTGGCCCTGTCCTTTCTCCCCCTAAAGGCCACACGGGGTGGGGTGGAGCGGGTTGCCTAGCGCCCTGCTCCCTCCCTTTCTCTGTCTTCCCGTCGTTTTACGTCTCTCTCTCTCTCTCTCTCTCTCTCTCTCTCTCTCTCTCTCTCTCTCTCTCTCTCTCTCTCTCTCTCTCGCTCTCGCTCTATCCGCTCCTCTCCATCGCCCAATCACGAGCCGAGCGGCCGCCACGCCCCGCCACGCCCCGCGTCCCGCGTGTGGCCCAATCCAGAACGCCGTAATAAAACTGTTTAGGGAAGCGGGGGGTGAGGGGACGAGGCAAAGCCCCTGGCCAGGCCAAACGCTGAGTGTTGGGGGACGGCCAAAATACCGCACCGGCCAGCCGGGTGAGGCGGGGTGGGGCGGGGCAGGGTGGAGCAGCCTGGCTGTCGAGGCGGGTTTTGCTGGTCTTTACTTGGAGGGAAACAGGGGACTTGCAAATAGGATTTATGCTTTATTCACGATTCTATTTTTCTCCTTGACCTGTCCGTTTCCCGACAGACGTGTATAGCGGAGGAACAGTCCGCAGTGGACAGCAGCAGCGCACGCGGCTATCGTGAAAATGGCCGACCGTCAATTTGAATTTATCCTCGTTTTCTGAGGCAAAAGTGAGGGAGAGAGGGAGGGAGACAGGGTGGGATAGAGCGAGGAGAGAGAGAGAGAGAGAGAGAGAGAGAGAGAGAGAGAGAGAGAGAGAGAGAGAGAGAGAGAGAAAGTTCAATCTCGTGGTGTGTGCTTCCGACAGTGACAAACTTTGCGCCACCTCAGCGTCTGCCGGCGCGCAGACAAAGAAAAACTAGGAGAGAGGAGCAGAGGAGAAGAGAAAGAGGGAGATGGAGGTAAGTCGCGTGGGCCCCGGGGGCCCCTCCAGTGGTACACAGACGGGGCGGGGACTTCACTTTCTATTCTCTTGTCCCCTCTCTATCCGCTGGCCCTGCCCTGCCCTGCTTCGCTCTCTATCCTCTCGGCACCGGCGCACACACAGCCCTACTTGGTCGGGTCGGCCCCGGCCGGGTGCGCAGAAACATCTATCTCTGTTCTGTTCTTCGTGTGCCGGGCCGGCTGCCCAATCTCTCCGGCAGGGCGGGGCGCGGCGGGGCGCGGCGGGGCGGGCTGCCCCGGCTGCTCCTGCCCGTGTCCAATTCACACCCAGTCACCCACCCAATGGCATGTGCGGCGGCGCCATGCTGCCTCCTCTCCCCCTCCGCGGCGTCCCTCCCCTCTCCGGGGCGTGGGGTGGGGCGGGGTGGGGCGGGGTGGGTCGCGGCGCGCACACAGCATACGCACGTCAAATGGGGACTCCACCTACGCGAGTCTCCTCCTAGCCCTACCCGCCCCTCAAGCACGCCGCCCCACCCCGCCCCATCCCACCCCTAATCAAACCAACAGGCAAACTCGTGGAACGTATCCTGCCTGCGTGCTTGTCTCGCAGTAGTAGCCGCTTCCTCTCAGTCGTTCGCATCGAAACCGTGCTGTCCGTTTCGCACAGAAGGGATAAGGCGACGGGAGGATCACTCATACGAGACGTGTACAAAATATTTTTGTTTTGATTTTTCAAATTTTTAATTTTTATGATAAGTTTTGATCTTTTCTCCGTCTGTCTTTTTTAACTTTCATTTTGTTTTGTTCATTTTTTTGTTCATTTGTTCTCGATTTTTCAGATTTTTCTGTATCTTTCTTATTGATTTTTTTCTGTTATTAATTTTTTAAATGATTTTTAAACGATTTTTGGAAGTGACTCCCCCGTCGGGTAAGGCTCCTTGCCGGGCCTGAGTGCTGCGTGCGACCTTATGTTCGCGTTACCGTACACTCTTCATTTTCGACGTTCACCTTTGTCACGCGCAGCTCGTTTTTGGGCCGTACGAATCGGCAATAATAGCTGCTTTAGGGCTTTGGTCCCTCGGCTCGGAGTCACTCGGTGATATTACACGGCGGATTTGAAAGCCTGCGAGGAGGACGCCACGGTACGGCGTCTGTATATCAGCTTATCGATTTCATTTGTCCTACACGCCGCCTAGCTGTACATTGGGCGGTGTCTAATTCTGACGCCTGGCGTGTTAAAAACGACGTTTTATTTGTTACTCATTTTCCATTTCGTTCTGGTTGCGGCTTCTCATACTTTTTCATCGCACTATTTGTTTTATCGCGAGGAGTGAGGAATAGTATGGTGGCATCTCGCGCGGTTTGTTGGTGCTGTCACGTGATAAATCACTCGGTCTGATCGCTATGCGTGGCGCGGCGGGCCCGCGGGGCGCTCGGGGGAGGATGGGAGGAGAGGAACACGGGGGCGGGGCGGGGCGGGCCCACGGGACAGGCACGGGGCAGGAACCGTGCAGCGGGGCGGGCCGAGCACGAAAACGATTCGCCAGTCTGAATAAAGAGGCCAACAGAAAAAGGCTGCCGGCACGTATACAACGCGGGGGCCGCCACCAAGATATTAAAACTGAAAGAGAAAGGTGGGGAGGCGAAAAAAAAGGAGAGAAAAAAAAGAGGGTGGAAGAAAGAAGGAGAAATAGAGAGTGAGAGAGTTCAGCGGATGAAAAGCCTCGCACAGGCTCTGCTAGAACACAGGACAAAGGCCAAGCAAACAGCCTGGGGCCTAGGCCCCTTAGTCACTCACTCTCTCTTTCTCTCCATCGCTGTATCTCTCTTTCTCCCGACGGTCTTTACACTGCCCCTTTTCCTGCCTGCTGTCTCCTATATCTCCACCCCTCACCGTCAACTGCTTCTTCCATACCTCTTTCCCTGTCTCACTCTTTCTCATAATAAAAGAACCCGCAAACCCACGGTTTTCGCGCCAGAAAGCCTCGGTGCCGCCTGTCTTTGTAAACATGAATTAAATCTCCTCTCCCCCCCCCCCCCAAAAAAAAAAAATCCAGGTCAGTTTTTGATTGCTGTTCCACGTGCGGCATGTTGTTTTGTTTGTTACGAGAAATCGCTCGACTGGGATGACCGGCGGGTATATCGAAATGGCTTTGGCGGGGTGGGGCCCAGCTCACTGCGGAAGCGGGCGAGGGAGAGAAAGACAGTGAGAGGAACACAGAGAGAGAGAGAGAGAGAGAGAGAGAGAGAGAGAGAGAGAGAGAGAGAGAGAGAGAATGTCTGCCTGCGCGCGAGCGCCCCTGCCTTTGTCATGCATACTCCCGTCCTGGTGTGTCCCGGCCGCGGCCCGGCCCGGCGTGGGGTGACATCGGCTTGGAAATGGAGTTTCGCTGTCCTCCTCACCGGTCCCCGGTCCCTCTCCTCTCCCTCCTGCTACCACAGCGAGCAGTACGGTCGCACTCACGAGGGGCGAGAAAATCCCCCGACCGAAAGCGCACATACTCCCCCTCTCCATTCTTCTCTGTGTATTTGAGCACTGGAAATACAGGGGTAGGATATGTAATACTTTTAAAAAGGCGCAGTACCAGGCAAAGGCATTAGATTTCTCGTTTTTCCATGTACCCCCCCAGCGCGGGCATTTCCAGTTGTGTTCTGCCGCTAATCATCAGATTTTAGCTCAAAATCCTGGGTCGAATGAGCCTTCATGTGATTGGGCTCTGCATCACGTTTAAGATAGTGAATTAGCTTTATTGGGAGGATAAAAACCTATACACTGTTTAAAAAAATGTTGGAAATTCACAGCACCTCTGTTGTGAAAAAAGTTGCCAGAACTCTTCGTTAAACTACAACAGTCCTCTGTATTTAAACAAAAACTCTTCGGGAAATTCCAACTGTCCTCTGTATTTTAACCAGAACTCTTCTGGAAATTCCAACCGGCCTCTGTATTTTAATCACAATTCTCCAGGAAATTCCAACTGTCCTGTGTATTTAAAATACACTGGCTTCAACAATATGGCCGACTGGCCGACAAAATATTTCAGGCAGCAAAAGGGTCCTTTTCTGATTACAGAGAAGTGTTGGGATTTCACAATCGTTCCGTATCGAGGAAGTGCTGGGAAATCGCAATAAATTTTTAACAGTGTACGTGACGTTGTTTTTCATGAAAATCCTACAACTTGAGGTACATTTCATGAATATTTTGTTGAAATATCCAGAATCTTTATTTTTTGTGAACTAGGCTAGAGTTTACTTTCTCCTCGTCTCCCGCCCTTGCTGCGACCAATTTCAGAGCGCTTGAAAGTGTTTCACGTGGTTGGCGCCCCTTGCAATAATGATGAGAGAGCATGTAGTGCCCCGCCCCGCCCCGCCCCACCATGCGGTTCCACGCCCCGCAGCCAGTGGTGTTCCCAGCGGCGGCACACTTAGCAGCCAAACACGGCCGCGCGCGACGCGCGCACTTTGAACCGATTTATTGGATACGTTTCCTGTAAAAGCAGAGGCGGCGGCGGCAGCAGCTGCGGGCGGAGCGGTGGAGGAGAGTGGAGAGTGTAAGAGGGAGAGTTTGTGGGGGGGGGGGGGGGGGGGGGGGGGCTAAACACGTGAGAATGCGTATCGCGCGTCACACTGAGAAATCCCAGGGGAATTCTTGTGTTGGACGTTCGATTCTCTCGACGCAGAGGGTGCCACGCCACGCTCCGCCACTCCCCGCCACGCCCCGCCACGCCCCACCACGCCACGCCCCCGCTACCGTCGGTATGACGACAACATTGCGGGTCGCCTCGCCGCCATCCTTTCATTTCCTGCAGAATAATCTCTCCCTCACTCCCCCCTCTCCCTCTCTCTCTCTCTTCTTTTCATAAGCGGGCGGGAGAGATGTATTCACGAGGCACGGTTTGTTGGAGAGGGAGAGCCGTTGAGCCGGGCGGAGGGAGAGGGAGAGAGGTGGGGAGAGAAATTAAGGCATCGTTAACGCCCTGTGCTCATTCTCCGCCATTATCTCCTTGCGGGACAATTATTTTCGCGGGCAGTATCAACGAGACGAGACGACCGGGGGTGAGAGGGGGTGGGGGGCGGGCGGCAGACGGCATTAAGTGCTCCAACACGCTGCACTGCAGGTCTCAATTCATCCCTTCCTTCACCGACTCACTCTCTGTCTCTCTTTTCCCTTTATAGATGGCTCTCCTTTGGTCTACTCATCTCTCTCCCTCTCTCACACCGACATTGCTCTCTGTTCATGAGTTTCACGCGCGCGCGCCATTCTTGCGTAATTAAATTCAATGCGTGGCTTAATTGTGGCGTCGGAGAAACGCTCCCGTCTCTCTCTCGCTCTTCCTTTCTCTCTCTCTCTCTCTCTCTCTCGCTCTCCCTTCATAGTGTCTGTGTCCCTCTGGCGCAGCTCTGGTGCAGTGGTACTTCCCCGTGCCTGCCTGGCTTTATTGTCACGTCCTAGACGCCATCGCTCACTGTTCCGTGTCTATTACGTGGAAGAGTGGCGAGAGGGCGAGGCTTCAGGAAGGTCAATATGTCGCGAAGTGAGTTCTGTACAATACTTTTTGAGGCGTCATGCCCCTCTGTGGTGTGCCCTTTCTATTTCGTTGCTGAGCTAATTTTAAACCATTTTCCAGTGAAAAGTGCCAATAAGCTCAGCTTCACTGGAAAAACAAAGTTGCTGTATAGCAGCCCTTTTTGGGGTGCGATTGAATTTTATGGGGTGATACTGCACTAATGCCTTTGTAAAGTCACGAATATGGCCAAAAACAGCACCTTTGCGAGGCGATAGCACCTTTCTAAAGGCACTATTTCACTAACGCCTTTAAAAGGCATTAGATAGCACCTTTGTTTTTCCAGTGTTACATTTCACCGCAAGGTGTAGGCCTTCTGGCTGAGACCAGCGTGATGGGATGGGATGGGAAACCGACCCGGCTAGCTTGCCGTCTTGAGAAAAATCTTTAAGGCATTAAGATGATGTCAGTTGCAATCCGGAAGCGCTGCAGGCCTGCAGCGCTTACCTCAGCCCGACACGACCTTAAAAGATTTAGAATTTGTGTAAAAACAAGTCCTGCGCAAAACGTCTTTTTTCTTTATTTTCTCCTTTTTTTTTGCATTATTGTCTCCTGCGCGACGCGCCCCGTCGCGCACATGCCCCTCTCTCTCTCTCTCTCTCTCTCTCTCTCTCTCTCTCTCTCTCTCTCTCTCTCTCTCTCTCTCTCTCTCTCTCTCTCTCTCGCTCGCTCGCTCGCTCGCTCTGCTGTGTTGGCGAAATAAAAGCTGCGGAATGGCGGAGTATCTCAATATCGCGCAATAAAACGATAATATAATGCGCCTCTGGCGCCGCGGCAATAGCGGACTCATTATGGGGGAAAACTTTGGAGGATCTCCCCCTCCCCTTCGCTCCCCCTCGCCCCCCGCCACGCCCCCGCTACGCCCCACCCCGCCGGCAGTGTCCTATAGGATACACCCGCCCCACCCGCCGCCACCGCTTGTCTAATTGACTTTTCTTTCTCTTCTCGAGGAAGGAAAAAAAAAGGAGAAAAAAGAGTCAAGTGAGGGCGAGAAACAGTGGGGCAGCAGCTCCCTAGCAAAACCTGCATAAAACACAGAGCCCTATGCGCTGCAGCGGCAGCTCGAACCTTCGGCTGCCCTGCGTTAGGGTTTCCTGAAAATTATTTAGCTTTTGTAAGGGACGTAATTTGAGGAGGGGAATTGGGCCGTAAATCACTTAATGACCATGGTGTTGGGAATCATCAATGAAAGATCCGAATTCAAAGTTACCCCTAAATGGAGGCAACCCGAGAAGCATCGGCATTCCCTTTCGTCTTAAATCTGCTGATGGGCTCAAATGCAGTAATCTTGATCTTGATGTCTCACGTAATTTCTTCCGGCCAGTAGCCCTAGAAAATTTTCGTGCAACGTGTGGTTCGTGCGGAGCAACGGACTCGACGTCAACTGAGCTGACGCGGGGGATGGCTCGCCGTCAACCCCCGGGGTGGTGTGTCACGTTGACTTGGACGATCCCGACGTCAACCGTCATCAGCGTCAGCAAGCCCGGCCCCGGCCCCCGCCCCGGCCCCGGCGCAGCGGCAGAGTGGGGGATCCTCCTCCTCCAAACCTGCTGGAGCAGTAGACGGCTTGGAGCCTGCCGCCCCGCCGCGCCCCGCCCCGCCCCGCCCCGCCCCGCCCCGCCCCGCCCCGCCACGCCACGCCCCGCCACGCCCCGCCCCAAGGGCCGTAATGACCTCCACACCCTGCTGGTGTGGTGCCGCGCTGTCTGCCACTTCCTCTCCCCCTCCACCTCACACGCGTGGGTATGTTTCCCGCCGCCGCTGGTGCTGCTCCTCCTGCTCGAGGGGGAAACAATTCTGAATTGTGGTGTACGTGTTTTGTGAATTTTCGTGAATTCTTATGAACTATCGTGCATTTTTGTGAATTTTTATAAAACTAAAAAAAAATACTTGAATTTCAACAAAATTTTTGTGAATTTTTTCTGAATTTTTTTTCTGATTTTTTCCTGGTTTTGTAAATTTTTCTGAAGTTTTTTCTAAATTTTCTGGAATTACGAGTTTTACAAAACTTTCAGAATTATTTTGTTCCCCTGTGCTCTTGCTGCTGCTCCAGCTGCTCCTGCTGCTGCTCCTGCTGCTGCTCCTGCTGGTGCTCCTGCTGCTGCTCAACTGCTGCTGCTGCTCTTGCTGCTGGTCTTACTCCTGCTCCCTTTCCTTCCGTCCGAAAGCAACCAAACCGATCGGCGCGCCAAAGGAGAACGCCGCGCCGCATCGCTGCGCCCCGCTGCAGAGAGACGGAGTGCCCCTGCGGGCCCCTGCGGCCCCTGCGGGGGCGTGGCGGGCGGAAAGGGGGCCTGGCGGTGCCGGGGAGGATCCGTGCTGATGATTTACGACAAAATAACACCGGGACGTGCGCCACATGGAGACAGAGTGGAGCCGCTTATCATGCGGCGAGCCCGCCCGAGCCCGCCCGAGCCCGCCCAGCGGCACAACTATAATTAATAGTGATTTGTGGTCGCGGGGGCGTGGCAGCGCCGGCACGAGTGCTGTCACAATATGACGCAGGCCATCACCTACAACACACAATTTTATATATATTTTTTTTATTTGAACATTTTACTCTTGCGAATACGTTAGCACAGAGGAAAAATAAAATTCCTATAGGCAAAGTTTGTGACCTGGTTCTCTCAAGTCAAGTCAAATGTTTTTGTGCACTGTCAAACCGGGTCAAACCCTTCATTTTGGTCTCAATTTTGTTGTTTTGGTGCGTAAAGAGTGGTGTCGTCGCTCACATGGTGGCCCGCCTTGCTATCTCTCTCTCCTTGCCCAAGGCCCTAAGTGCACGCAGTATGCGCCCCGCATGGAAAATATTATTTTTGTGGTAGCGGTGCGTCGTGCGTTAGATGGGGCGGAAGTGCTCCTCGTAGTGCGTGCGAGAGAGGGGGGGAGAGAGAGAGAGAGAGAGAGAGAGAGAGAGAGAGAGAGAGAGAGAGGCGGGGTGGGGTGGGGGACGTCTGGCGCAGGCTGCAGTAGACTGCGTGGCACCAACCCCGGCTGTTTTTGTGACGCGTCTGTCTGCGCTGTCGAGACGTCACCCCCTGCCCTGCCCTGCCCTGCCACGCCCTTCCCTTACCCCCTGACGCTGCACCTTACTCTCAAGAGAGACATTTTATGACAATTTTATGCGTATAGCCTCTGGACGGTGAATGAACTCGCAGCAGGAATTTCCCGGCGTGATGTTCTGAACGAGCCAAAAATCACTGTTTTTCCACAAGTTTGAAAGGGTGCCTGAGATGATATTAAATCTTATCAACATAGCCCACTTATACACGGAAATTTTCTCACCTTTATGAATCCCCACATGTTTTTTTTACTGGAACTGTTTTTTCTTTTCTTTTTATTTTCCAACATACTCTTTTGCTCCCAATAATGGCTGGTTGCTGATTCCACTAGTACCGAGCTTCGAGCCTCATCCGGGATCCGGGGCTTCCCTGCTCAACCTGACTTGGCGATAAAAATAAGATAATTTGTTCCCGTGTGATTGTAAACGCTGCTGTTTTCTCTTCGAGGGGGAAGGAGGGAGAGTACAGAGGCCGCACCTACTGAGAAAGCAAGAGGGTATGTGGAAAGCGGTCGATTCTCACAAACCTGTGTGTTTGAAGCTTTCGTAAACAAACGCGATGACTGCCGGGCCCGCTGCTGGAACCGCCCGCGCCAGGGCCGCACAGCGCCGCACAGTGCCCAACAAATGTTGTCAAAGAAAACTTTTCAAAATTTCGCGCTTAGGAAAAAGAAATTAAGTACATTATTTTCTTGTTTGATAAATTATAGGGATAAAAAGTATACATTATCACTTACCCGCACAGCTTCGACAGCTTCCCGCCAATGACTCCCCCTCTCTCCCTTTCTCTTCTCTGTAGGAGTCTCCCTCTTCAGCTCTTCGTTGCCTCTCCATCTCGCTCGCGGGAGAAACGCGACATGTGTGTCGCGGTCGGTCTGTAAGGGACTCGACCACCCCGCCATGCCCTGCCCTTGCCTGCACCACTCCCCTCTCACCACCCGACTCCTTCACATGCACACAGCCCGCTGTGCGCTGTAAACTGTATGGCTGCTTTAATTATGAATCCATTAGTGAATAATTGCGAGTCTTTCGAGTCGCGCCCGCGCTCGCGCCTTTTCCTCCTCCTTCTCCCTCTCGCCCCCTCGGGTCTCTCTCACTCGCTCTCGCTCGCCGAGGAGCGCTACAAGTTGGAGCGGTCCGTGCCGGAGCTGGCAGGCTTGCAGACAGGGTGATTATGCCCTACTCGGCTCTAAGCGCCCATTACTGTCATCTAATGCGTGAAGAAGGCCGCTCCGCCCGCGCTCGGCCTGCTCGCGGAGCTGCGGCGCCACCCGCGGGTGGGGTCTCTCTCTCTCTCTCTCTCTCTCTCTCTCTCTCTCTCTCTCTCTCTCTCTCTCTCTCTCTCTCTCTCTCTCCTCCCTTTCTCTGTCTCACTGTCACCCTCTCGCTCTCTCCCTCTCTCCCATACATTCTCCTCATGAACCGCCTAACAACGGCGTCGTCTACTATCCACTTCTCCTCGTGCGATGTTGTATAGGCGCCTTGACCTGAACGGAGCGGTGTACTCACCACTCCACCAGCTCGGTGCCACTCTCTCTCTCTCTCTTTCTCTCTCTCTCTCTCTCTCTCTCTCTCTCTCTCTCTCTCTCTCTCTCTCTCTCTCTCTCTCTCTCTCTCTCTCTCCCTCTCTCTCTGGCAAGGATGGCCCACCCTAAAGTCGAGCTCGGCGCCAACGGGGGCGCTTTGTACTGATCCGCTCCCCTTCTCCTCCCCCGCCTCTCTCTCTCTCTCTCTCTCTCTCTCTCTCTCTCTCTCTCTCTCTCTCTCTCTCTCTCTCTCTCTCTCTCTCTCTCTCTCTCTCTCTCTCTCTCTCTCTGGCTCCGGCTCCTTTCTCCAGTGCCACCGTGCGCACTTGACGGCCTGCTGGTGCCTGCTGGAGAGCACACTTGTGCCTGGAGCCACACAGCACGGGCCCCGCCCCGCCCCGGCCGGCAGGGCGCGGGCGCTCCTCACCGTTCCCGCCCCGCCCCGCCCCGCTCGCTCTTTTGTGTGGAGATGTGACGGCCTAATACGCTATGCATACATGATTCTTTATTAAAGAACTTCACTCTCTTAGTCGCTCGCTCGCTCGGGGTCGCCGCCGTGCACGGCGCGTCCAAGTCAAAGTGGAACATGGCAGGCGCGGGGAGGCAGAAAGGGGTGCGCGGCTGTTTGGAGAGCAGCTTCGAGGAGGTCGAGGTGGCATGGACAGGTGCTTCTTGTTGTGCCATGACGGGGTGGGGCGGGGCAGAGCGGAGCAGGGCGCGCGCGTGGGCGTTCCTTGCGTCGTGCGACCCGAGCTGCCCCCCACCCCGCCGTAGTGCGTCGTCTCCAGAGATTCCCATTTCGATGAACGGAACGGTGTACTCACCATATTCCTCCGCAGCTCGGTTCCCAGATTTCCCGCCGGGTTTCAGCGAGGGGGATATCACTCCTAAAAATGTCCAAAGTGATTTTTTTTTACTTTTCATTTTTTTCAGGGAATATTTCCGTCACTTTTTGATAAATTTTAATCTGTCAACCCCATTGCTAAATTTTTCGAATTATATTTCGGTTTTTGTGGTCATTTTTTTTCTCGATTTTTCGGATTTTTCTGTATCTTTTTCCTTGTTTTTTTTTTCTTTTCTTTTTTTATGATTTTTTTTTGCGTGCAATGATTTTTCGAAGTGACCCCTCCCCCCTCCCACCCCCGCTCCGGGTTTCAGATTATGTCTTCTGAAAAAAGAACTTCTTGCTTTTTCTCATTATCATTAACACGCGCGACCTACCTTTTTTACCACTTTTTTCCCCTTCTCCACAACTTGAGTAAAACATCTTTTGTAAGCGCCGCGGCTGGTCCCGTGTCGCGCCCCCTCCGCTCAGCTCAGCCCCTGCCGCGGCCCGCTCTGTGCAGTGCTGCCACCACCACAACTCTTTGCTCCTCTCATTAGGGCGCATTGTTGCCAACACTGCGGCTCCAGGACCACTTGTCGCGCGAGTCGCGAGATTTCTCCCTGCTTGGTGCTGAGGCTTGCTGCCCTCTGCTACAGCAGCGCCGCCCGGCCCCTTCTATACCCTCTTCCTTTCCATCCTTGTCCTCTTAGCCGGCCCCACCCCGCCCCGACCCACCCCGCCCCGCCTCGCCCCGCCCCGCCCCGCCCCGGTCCACAGCGGAGCCCCGAGATGTAAAGCCAAAATATATATATGCTACAACAAAGGCTGCAACTTTGGCGGCCGGCCCTGAGTGTTGGCGCTTCCGGGGGCAGGGCCGCCAACTGCTGCTGCTGCCTTGTGCGGCCAGGGCCAGCCAGCCCCTTCCCCTTTGGCTCTCCAAAGCCTGCTCCACTCCCCCCCCCCTCTCTCTCTCTCTCTCTCTCTCTCTCTCTCTCTCTCTCTCTCTCTCTCTCTCTCTCTCTCTCTCTCTCTCTCTCTCTCTCTCTCTCTCTCGGTAAAGTTGAGAGGAGAAAGAGAGAGGAATGGAGAAGTCCGGCCTTAAGCTATGGCAGAGGCGGACAAAGCAAAATGGAAAACGACGCGCAAAGTGAAATCGTCAGATAAATATTGCTCGACTGGATGATTCTCCGGGGCGGGAGAGACGTCGTATGGCAAGTCGGCTTCAGCGTATATAGCCAAGTAAAGATAAAAGTAAATAAGATTTTTGAGTGATGTGAGCGCGGGAGACGAGAAGAGGGTCTAGGTGAGGTGAGGCGAGCTAGCTCGGCAGGGCAGGGCGGCCGGGCCGACGGCTTTGAGCGCGACACCCACCAAGCGACACCCACGGCGCGCGGAAAATGGCGGCCCGCGGGCGCACACACAAGTAGGGCGTAGCCAGGCAGGCAGGCAGGCAGGCAGGCAGGGCAGGGCCGCAGCGCCAGCCAGCGCCTCCTGGCAGGCACTGGCTGGCACTGGCAGGCACTGGCAGGCCAGACCACGGCTTATTGCTTACTAAGACTGAATCCACTTGTGGCGACGCTCCTTTGTGATGCTCGCTCGGGAGCGGGGCCGGGGGGCGGCGGGGGCGGCGGGGGAAGGCGGGGGCGGCGCGAGGCGGCGGGGCAGGGCCGGGTTGGCACGTTGTGTGCTCTGCACTTGAGCCCCACCGCCCGCCAGGCTCCGCCCTCCGCACCCCTGCTTCTCTCGCGCGCTCTCTCTTTCTCTCTCTCTGCGCGCGGGGGCGCTCTCCATCCGATTCCCTCTCCCTCCCTCACTCTCTCTCTTTCTCTCTCTCTCTCACACGTACATTCTCCATTCACCCCCTTTTCGCAGGGGAGCACATAATCGCCCTGTTGGTGGAAGCAGTGATTATGTCTTTATTCAGGGGGAAAATGTAAGTTGTTTTTCCTTTTTTTCCTTTCTTTTTCCCCCCTTTTTTTGCGAAAATCCCTCTTACTTGGGTCATCTCTCATCGATCGGCAAACAGCCCCCCCCCCCCCCTTCCCGACTCGACCCGCCCCTCGGGCTGCCTCTCTGTTTAGCATGACGTGTGCGTAGAAGAGAGAGGCCTTCATGGAGTCAATGCTGACCAAACAGATTCAGCAGCCCCCCGGAGCGAGCTGTGCGAGGCGAGGCACTAGACGGACAGGAAAGCTGCCCGAAGCGCTTCGCCTACAACAGAGGGATGTAGTTTCCTATTATTTTTTTTTCTTTTCTATAAATTCGTACGACTGGTTTGTGCAATATTTTCAGGAGGAAATAATCACACATGGGACACTTGGACGAACGCGGTCTATTCTATTGATAAACGCGTTTCGTTTCACTGTGAAAAATACTCGTAAGGGTTACGGGAAAATTTTCCATGATAAAAGTCGTAAAATTGCAATTTGAAATTGTAAATTTACAAGCACTCCCTATAGACTTGGAATTGACCGACGAGCAAGAATGGGCAGTCGTAAATTTACGACATATTTTGTAAATCAAAATTACAAAAAATGTCGTAAATTTACGAGGATATTTTTCACAGTGTTTATGAATGAAAACTGACACGCTAATAAACCCCAGCAGCTAGCTGAGCTGGCCACAGAGTACGCGAGGAGGAAGGAACACTACGTTCAAAGTTGATATAGTTGTGCTACACACAATGAAGAATGATGCCAAACTGCTCTCCACTCTCCTGCCTGTCTGGTACGGTCGCGGCGGAGCGCAGCGGCAACTCGAAAGCATTTAATTAGTTCTGTGGGCGGGCCGCTTGGCCGCCGCTTGGCCGCCGCTTGGCCGACGCTTGGCCGCGCCGCTTTGGGGCGGGTCCGTCACGCCGCCTGTTTGCGGACAAACACTGCATGGAGCTGGTGGGGAGCGAGGCGAGGCGAGGCGCTTCCCTTTTCGCGACCATCTCCGCCTGCAACACTTTTGCTTTGAGCGTCAGACCTCCTTTCTTTCTTTCTTTCTTTCTTTCTTTCTTTCTTTCTTTCTTTCTTTCTTTCTTTCTTTCATGTATTTTTTATTCATTTCCCCCTTTTCTTTCCCTTTGTTACCCTTATAACAGCTCGTCGTACTCGCAATACTTCAACTACATACCTTCACGGCAAGAATGAGGGCATTTTTTGGAGCTAATTTTGGTGCCTTCGCAGTCGTCATGAATGGACAACTTGCCCAGAGAGGCGGAGCGTGGCGTGGAAACACAACAAAGCAAACAACGCTCTATAAATAATGCACTTTAAACGGAAGAATTGTCATTTAACGTGATGCAAATGAATGTGCAGGCATGACAAGCACCTCTCACTAAATACAGCTATCATTGAATCGAGTTCAAATCAAGATTTAAAACAGTTCTATGGGTAGGTTATGTTGCTTTATTTTGTTTCCTACTACGCTCCGCCACTCTGGGCAAAGTTGTCCATTGTAGTAATTACTCACCCTAAATTATTCTGATTTTTTTTTTCTCTCAAAGTTTTCCATATACTTACTTAAGTGTGCGCAGAGAAGAAGAGAAACCTCCGAGTTTGTAACCAGGTTGCGTCAGTGAGGTGACAGCTATTGCTTGCTTTTGCTTGCTGCATGTCGCGCAGTGCGCAGTCCCGCATGGATGACACGCGAGCCTCTCTCTCTCTCGCTCCCTCTCTCTCTCTCTCTCTCTCTCTCTCTCTCTCTCTCTCTCTCTCTCTCTCTCTCTCTCGCACGCACTGAATTCACCGCTGCTTGGTGTTTCCTTTTCCCCTTCCACGCGGCACGGCGTGTATCGCGAGGCGCGGTGCGGCTGTGTGGCTGTCGAATGGGGCTGATGATGCGGGAGCGAGACGGGACGGGAGGAGGGGAGGGGGGGGGGGGTGCTGAGGGGGAGAGAGAGAGGGAGGGAGGGGGAGAGGAAAAGGTTGATTCAAGGGCTCGGTACGCGAGGAGCGATCGACACAACAATTGTCTTCAAGTAGGCACCATACTTTTGTCTTCACTCTCCCTTTGAACTAACCCTCTCACTCTCTCCATATCACACACACACACACAAACTCCTAACGCGGCCCCCTGCTTCCCGCGCGTATTAGAGATTTTTCAGAAAATCCTGGGAGGGGGGGGGGGTATGGAAGAGCTAATGTAGGAAACTATGTTGCGTGGGTTAGGCCCCTCACAAATACCGCACCGCTTCCGCCTCTCGACACCGAAACAGTGTTTTCTTCCGCGCTTCCTTTCTTATTCCTCTCCGACAGCTAAACAGCCCGGCGAGAGGATGTGTGTGTGTGTGTGTGTGTGTGTGTGGCCGGCCAGCCGGGCGTGAATCCACGTTTGTTTAAGATTAGTGGAGAGAGGAGAGGGGGTTGGGGGATGGGGGCGTGGTCCTGAGGGCACCACGCTGTCTACCCCGTACTGGCCGAGCCCCCTATCCACCCCCCTCATCCCCTGCTCCTCCCAAATGCCGCCGGAAGCCACATCTGAGTTTAGTGTCACGCACGAGGATGTGAGGAGAAGTGTGTATATGTGTGTGTCTCTCTCTCCCACTCGTGGGCGACCTGCAGCGCCTGCAGCTTGGTGGAGAGAGGGGGGAGAGAGAGAGAGAGAGAGAGAGAGAGAGAGGGAGAGGGAGAGGGAGAGGGAGAGAGAGAGAGAGAGAGAGAGAGAGAGAGAGAGAGAGAGAGAGAGAGAGAGAGAGAGAGAGAGAGAGAGAGAGAAAAGCAAATTAGTGTTATCGGAACGCGAGGACTTGTGTTTTCATCTCCGGGTGAGAACGAGCTTGTTTTGAGGCGGCCTGGTGTTTTTGGCGGCTCGCAGGAGGGGCAGGCTTCTTCTTGTAATCTCCCCGCCGACACACATGTGACTCGTGTGTGCCGCCCCGCTCCGCCTTCCTCGGAGCCTTTTTCACACAATGTGTATATATAATGACTTTCCCTTAACGACTCACATGGCTATTGGCATATACTCTGCGGCGAAAGGGCACACGTTATGGATGTTGTTATTTATGTATATCTGAAAAGCACTGCTTGTTAATCATTTGCGGCCAGTTTTTCGGGATTTACGGAAAGTTTCCTTAACACATATGAAGTTGTGAATTTTTCAAGTCTATGTTTCAAGTCCATATTTCTACTTGTCAACCTTGTCGACCGCTTCGAGATATCGAAGCTGCGGGATGCTGCTCGGTGGCCCGGCACCCAATAAGTTGAGGTTGAAGACGCGGCGCGGCGCGGCGCTGCGCGGGTGTCGGTGACCTGCGGTCGCGTTATAACGTACGACGGGTCCAAACTGTTCGACATGGTGGGGCGGGGCGGGGCGGGGCGGGGCGGGGCTGCAGCAGCCAGCTCCAACAACAGCAGCTGGATAGCTCATGTTCTTGTCAAGACAAACTGTCTGTTTACCAAACGACCAACCGCCCCCCCCCGCGCTCCCCCTACTTCCTAAAGCCCCCGCCGCCCCCGCGCCCCCGTGGCTCAGCCTCATCAGCAGACAGCGGGTCGCCATCAGAGCTTCGGGGAAAAACAATACGGGT
Source organism: Frankliniella fusca (assembly GCA_029379305.1). Taxonomy (NCBI): domain Eukaryota; kingdom Metazoa; phylum Arthropoda; class Insecta; order Thysanoptera; family Thripidae; genus Frankliniella; species Frankliniella fusca. Next base: position 1,610,533 of record JAHWGI010001285.1, on the reverse strand, counting down.
GGTGGTGGTTGGGGGGAGGGGAGGGGATGTGGCTCGGTATTCGTGATGAAGCTGCACCTCGGCGGGCCCGGCAGACGCGGGAAGAGACGGTGCGGGAACTAGAGCGAATATAAACTCCATGTTTGCAGCCCTAAGAGTGTGAGTATGTCGCTGCGAGGGCTCCTCGGGCTCCTCCTTCACTGTACCGGGTGTTTCTTTGAACGCGGAACAGTGTTGCGGGATGGCATACTCACCAGCTCTGCGCGCTGCAGGGGCCATGGTGCCTTACGGGCGAATGGGGTAGGCAAACCCGCAATTCTGTTACGCATTGGAATAAACATCCGATACACCCTAAAATAAAATCAGTAATAAAACCAGAAAAAATCAGAAAACATCAAGAAAAAACAGTGAAAATCAAGGAAAATCACGTCAAACCAGAAAAATTGGTATACCTTGAATTTATAGTGAAGGACCCCACGGGCCGAGGAGTCCCTCGGGGCAGGCCCATGTTTAGCTGAGCTCGGCTCGGCTCGGCACGCCAGGGAAACAGAGCAACTGTTGTCCCAGCCCTGTGCCAAACTGAACATGAGGGACATGGGGGCGCGGGGGATGGCAAATCAGAGCTCGGGACTCGGATAAACGAGAGACGACGCAGCAACGGGACGAGTAAATATTTTGCCAGCGAAAGGACAGAGTTGTGCTGCTGCTGCTGCTGGTGCGCCCCTGCACACCCTGAGCCGCACCCCACCGCACCCCGCCACACCCCGCCGCACCCCGCCGCACCCCGCCGCACCCCGCCGCACCACCCCGCCGCACCACCCCGCCGCGCCCCACCACGCCCCCACGACGCTGCGGGTATAGCGGGGGTACACGCTTCACGGTAAAAACAATGTCTGATTTTTTGAGGAAAAAGGGAAAACTTTGAGGGCCTTGGATACTTTGAGGAAAACGCCTTAGATTTTGAGGAAGGCTCCTCAAAAAAGAAGGGAAATCTCCACAAATTTTGTGGAGACTTCCTCAAAATCTAAGGCGTTTTCCTCAAAGTATCCAAGGCCCTGAAAGTTTTCCCTTTCTCCTCAAAACATCAGGCATCATTTTTACCGTGTTACAGAGCCATCGGGACCTTTCCTGGGTACGACGGCAGCGCAGGCTCGGATACGAATTACCTATAGCAGCACCAGCGGAGCTCTTCACACTGTTGAGCAGACATTGCGACGCCCAGCCAAGAAAAAAAAAATTACAGCAGCTCTGAACAGCAGCAGAAGGCAAAGGCAAGGCAGTCAGCTGCGGTGGTACGTATGCGGTGCAGCATGCAGCACGCGGTGCTCGCTCCTCGCCACCATGCAGTACCACACCCTCCTCTCCTCGTGCTGCTGTCTATCTGTCTGTCGGACACCACACCACACCGCAGCCCGGCCCGGCCCGCCCCGGCCCGGCCCACCGCGCCGCTCAGCGCACCAGTGGAGTGCGCCCGCAGTGCTCGCCGTGCACAATGTTGGCATGCCCGAGTACGCTCTCAAGTGCGCGTTGGCCATGTGTGAGCGTGTGTGTGAGAGAGAGAGAGAGGGGGGAAGAAGAGAGGGATGAGGCTACTTTTTGCCGCCGGGCTGTGCTGTGCTGGGCTGGGCAGGGGCAGGGCAGGCCGCTGCTGGTACTGCTTCTGATTCTCGTGGGCGACCGCGCCCGCTGGCCCGGTGCGAGCGGACCATACGGCGGGGCGGGGCGGGGCGGGGCGGGGCGGGGCGGGGCGGGGCGGGGCGGGGCGGGGCGGCCGCAGAGACACACTGGCGCGGATGAAAAGAGACAGGGCATTTAACACAATAACGCAGGTGAGGGAGGAGGGAGGCAAAGGGAGAAGAAGAGGATCGTAGTGAACGGGGTATTACACAACTTGACGCACACACACACACGCACACACATACACGGCTGGTGTTTCTGTCATCCCTCGGCAGTGGCGGGTGCCCGTGCGGCGCCCCCTCCCCTCCCGTACCCCTCCTCCCCCCTCCCCTCCACGCTATTGTCATTGTGTTGTGCAGGCTGCTCCATTTCACCGTCGATTGGAATTACATAATGCGAGGGTTTGCGCCCCAGCGGCCTCCCCTCCCAGCCTCCCCCTGCCTCCCCCACCGCCCCCTGCCGGCAGGGCGGCGCGCTATTCGGGGGGAGGGGGGAAAGGGGGACGGGGGCGCCATTGTGGAAGGGTGAGACGAGACGTGGGCCCGTGACACGGAGACATGATTAGTGTTGGGTGCCACACCATCACAGCGGGGCGCAGCGTACCTTATTTCCTTGGCATTTTCAAACTGCTTCATTCTTGAGAAGTGAACGCAGAAAATTTTTAGATGGGAAGAAAAAAGTGTATGTGCTTAGTCGAATGAGCCTTTTTCCTTTTCAACTTGAAATTGAAAAAGTTGTTATGTTCTTGCAATGTCATCAACTTGTCCCTGATGCACACTCTCTCTCTCTCTCTCTCTCTCTCTCTCTCTCTCTCTCTCTCTCTCTCTCTCTCTCTCTCTCTCTCTCTCTCTCTCTATTGCTCTGCTCATACTGAAAACAACTTGCTGATGGGCTCACTCGAGTGCTCCTCATTTGGCTGGCCCGGCTGGGCCGGGCCGGGCCGGGCTGCAAGCACAATGAGTCCGCGGCTAATCCGGTGGTGTGTGTGGCTCCCGGAGTCCCGGCCGGAGCTGGAGCCCGCCAGTATCGCTCCGGGGGGCCTTCGGCCCTGTAAGGACTGCCCGCTGCGAGGAGCTGTCCGAGCGGACGCGATATCCCCATCACTCGATATAAACTGCATTCACTATTTTTTTTCCCTCCAGTGCCGCGCTGCTACTTGTCCTCCCTCGGGACGGCCACCACCAGCTCCGGGAGCTCCGGGCTCCGGGGGCGGCCAGCGGGGCGTCCCCGCGGCGCGGAGGCCCTCACTCACACCAACAAACACATCACCATCATAATACGTCAGCCCCGAACGTGTCGCGACAATCGACCCGAATTAAGCGATGCGTTATCTTTACACCAAAAATATCGCTCCTCCTCGAGTCTTCGTCGCTCTCTCCCTTCTCCGTCCCTCTTTCTCCTCTCCTCCGGCAGGGTGGTTGCACGTATGTGTGTGTATTACATTCGGCTCAGCTATAGCGGGTCGGCGGCGGCGGCGCGGGCTGCCAAAGGAGCATCAAAAGGTAACCGAGTGGGCGGGGCGGGGTGGGGTGGGCTGCTGAAAGTGGGTGGAGAAAGAGGGGCGGGGTTAGGCGCACCAGAGAGGGAAAGCAAAATGTCGACCTGCGAGTGCAGAGGTATAATTTTATTCTTTGCGAACATTTAATTTAATTCAGGGACATGTGTATAGTGAAGCCAGAATTAGCTTTCCCTTGCACAATGTTTTCAGTGAAAAAGAGGCAACTTTCAAAATGACTGTCAAAAAATATTTATTTTAAAAAATAAAAACAATTTTTTAAAAAAGGACTCTATGATAACAAGGGCTTAACCTCCGACTCTTTCCGTGCGTGTCTCCTGTCCTCTGCGAGCAGGGCTCACGCGGCTCACGCCCCTGTGAGGCACGCCGGCACGCCGCGCGGAAGTCCTACACCCCCGCCCCGCCCCTCCCCGTCCTGCCCCGCCCCCCGGCCGGCCAGCCGGGTGTCTCCGGCAGCTCTTACTTCCGTCTAATTAGGCCAGATCAAAGCCACCGCCGACGGGCGGGGCGGGGCGGCTGACAGTCAGAGGCGGTGCGTCCTCCGCAGTGCCGACAAGCAGTGCAAAGGCATGGCCTCCTAGGCCCGGGCGCGAGCGGTGTCCTCTCCGCCACGCCCCGCCACGCCACGCCCTGCCAATGTCGCGTCGGTCTCTTTATTTGCGCTGAGGTAAGTCGAGGCCTCCTTGAGCTCCCGTAGGTTTCGCATCCACTCGAGACACCGCAACTTGAGCCGGATTCACATCGACGTTTTGCGATTGACGCACCATACCACCGGTGAGGGTGACGGCGGCGAGGCGGGGCGGGGCGGGGGCGGCGACTGCCTTTGCCTTCTTGTTTCGTTCTGATCTGCCGCCACCCCGCCCCACCCCGCCCCGCCCCGCCCCGCCCCGCCCCGCCCCGCCCCGCCCCGCCCCGCCCCGCCCCGCCCCGCCCCGCCCCGCCCCGCCCCGCCCCGCCCCGCCCCCGCCCCGCCGCTGCTGACGCTACGGCTCTGCATTCGACTGCGGCGGCGACCAAATCAGATCAAGTGTGTCGTCCCCCTCTGCCCTTTTTTCTGCGCATTGTGTCCGCCGGAGGCCGGGGCCGCTTTGGCTGACACGCCGAGCAGAGATGAACTTACTCGCTGTCCTCCGCCACCCTCTAAAGCGGGCGGCGTGGCGGCGTGCGGCGAGGCATCTTCTGATCCGTGTCCTTGGCTTATCTGTCGTACTCGGGGTCGTCGAGAGCGGTGCATCCTCGCGTTCGAATATATATTTTTTTTCCTCGTATAAATCTTAAAAGGAGCCCAGTACAATCATTTGCAGGCTCGCAATTACACACCAGATCAACCGAGGTGGAAAGAACTTTGAATTTTTGCTTACACATTTTGTGAATTGTCGCTTGAATTTTTCCTGTTTTTTTTTCTGAATATTTGTGAATTATTGTAAATTTTTAAGATTTTTCTAAAGTTTTGTAAATTTTCCTAAATTACGAGGTGTACAAAAAGCGCAGAGTTGTTTTCCCCTCGAGATCAACTCATGGAACAAGAACTTTCAAGCTTACTGCTTTGCCGTAAAGCATGTTTTGCATATATGTTGCTGCGGCTGCGATATTCGGAAATTGTAGCTCCGCGGAGCCAGAAAGAGTACCGACGAGTCGGAGGCGGGCGGGGAGGCGGTGCAGTGCTGTGCGGCCTGCGGGGCTGCAGGCTGCAGGCTGCAGTCTGCAGGGACACTGATGTGTTTTGTGAGTCGGAGCCGGAGATTTAGGATCAGCCAAACAACAGTTTTTCGTCGTCGGTGTCCTTTGAGCTCGCCCCGGCCCGCCGTCTGATTCCGAAGATCGCTCTCGCGCCTCCGTCCTTGTCGCACTCAGCGGTTACCGCCATCCCCAAGATAGGGCACCGCCATAGGTGCGACAAGGACGGAGGTACGAGAGCGATCTTCGGAATCAGCCGACCGGCGCGGCGCTGCTCTGCGCTGCTCCCCTCCCCTGCACGGCCCTGCTCCACTGCTGCTGCGGCGGCGGCCGCGTTTGCTAATTCATTTATAACAGTTCACTTTGTGTGTGATTGTTTGTAAGCAGCGCCTGCTCCGTCGAGCGGAACACAGCCCGCTCCGCTCAGCTCTGCTCTGTGGTGGAGTGAGCGGCCAGCGGGGAGGGGTGGGGGCGCCAGGGCGGGGCGGGGCGGGGCGGGGCGGGGTGGGGCGGGGCGGGGCCGGTGAGGTGGCCGAGAAGTGGGGGCGGGGTGGGGCGGGATAGGCCAGGGAAATTACACAAATGTCATTATATGCGCGGACAGATAAAGTAATTGTTGAATGAGATGGACACCCGCGTGTAATTATTCTCATCGACGTAGTATTTAAACTGTGTCGTTTATGTTTTTTCCCCTGCGATTTTTTTTAGCACCAGATGGTACATTTTAGACTTTAAAGAATTTTAACTGCATTTAAATTAATGTGTCATCTTGCTTGTACTGTCGTGTTCAACGAGTGGAAAGGCAGGAGGCAGGCCATTAGTTCTGTAGGGGGCCGAAATGCCTCTACCATCTCAGATTCCTCATCTTATTTGCAGATACAATGCAGTTTTCAATCAAATAATTTATATCCAATAAAACCGAGTGTTTACGACTAAAACACTTCAGTCACATCGAGAGTATAATGAACAAAAAGCAAAAATACGATTAAAACACTGTAAATGCTACGGCCTCTTTTCATGCCGAAATTTAGGCATTCTTCTGGGCTGCCAATTTTCGACATCTTTGAAAGCCGATTTTCACCATTCTTCATGGAAAAAGATGAAGTTCGGCATTCAAAGATGCCGAAAATTGGCATTCCAGAAGAATGTCGAAATTTCAGCATGCAAAGAGTGAAAAATTTTCAGCTCTTGAATCATAATTCAGTTTCATCCGCTTGCATTTCCAATCCCGATCGGAATTTTTTTTTTTCGGCTTAAGTTGTCATTGAAAAATATGTATTTAAACAGTAGTACTCTGTTCAGCCGAGAGGTATTTCCGTACGCCCCACTTCCTCCTTGGGCTTGGGGTAGGAGTAGGAAGATCCACTCACCCTTTGCTGGGTGTCCGTGTGTGCGCGGGGTAACGGCAGCGGAGCAGCGCGCGTGGGGTAGCGACCGAGCGTAGCGTCCTCCCCAGCCCGGCGCGCAGCGACCTCTGTGGGGCGCGCTGCGTCGCTTCTCGATGCGCCGCCGCGCCGAGACCCCCGCCCCAGGATGATCCAGTGAACCACCCCTAGCAGGATTTCAGAAGGGCAAACTCATGCGCCCCTCCTGTCGCCGCCGCGCAAGTAACTTGTATCCGAGGGGAAACAACTGAAATTTTTGTACACCTCGTAATTGAGAAAAAAAAAATCACAAAATTGAAAAAAACTAACAAAATTTACAAAAAATCACAAAAATCCTACTAGGCCAAGTCGAAATGAGTTTGATGGTCGAGTTCCGACGGACAGGTGCCCTCCACGCAATCGTGGAGGGTGCAAAAGGCGGGCGGATGTGAAATTTTTTGAAGTGCTTGATTTTTGCCAAGCATATTATGGATATCTTTTTATATTACCAAAAAGCATGGATCTTTGATTTTTAACCTGCCACATCCAGTTACACTCTGCTACTTTCAGTTGAAGATATCACTTTGAAGCAGATTACATTAAAGTAGAAACACTGAACTTAATTAACTGAAGTTGATGTCAGGTAGCTTGTACTCTCAGAAAGCGATGCATCATTCGCAGGGGGAATCGTAGAATATTAGCGTGCGGGGCTAAGCGCGCGGCGCGCGGTGCACTGCCCCAGCGATGGCGCCCAACAGTATGGGGCTAGCCGAGGGGAGGCAAGGAAAAAAAATCACGAAAATTCAGAAACTGTGGACACCAAAATTGAGAGTTGTTGTTTCCCCCTTAGCTTATATCTCTCACACGACCCCTGGCCTCTCGTTGTACTAGGCTGAGTCGAAGGACTCTTTGAAGGTTTAGATCCGGTCCGGTCGGGGGGGGGGTGGGGGGGGTGAGGGGGGGGGGTGAGGGATGTATGTGTGTGTGTGTGAATTGTGGAGCAAAGCATTATCAACCGGGGAGCGGTTAAACGATAGCTTTTTTTCACAGATTTGCGGTCTCATTCGCTGTGGCGTTGACGGTTCTGGCAAAGGGCTTTGAAACTTACTCAACCGATAAATTTAGAAAAAATGAATGGGAAAAAAATTGGCGTCCTCTTTTCAAAAACTTAATTTTTAAAACAGTAAAAAATTAAAACAAAACAATCTTCCAAATTTATTTTTTTGTAATATTTGTTTTTGATTTGTTTTAAAGAAAACGGTTGCTTACTTATACGCGTAACGAACATTTGAACAAGCGCATTTTTCTTCTAACATGCTACGAGTTTTATCCAAAAGTCTGGATTACATGTTCAGTCGCTAAGTTCTCAGTGACTAAGATGCTTCTTCTGTAGAACGCGCACGACGACTGCCGGCTATCCTCGTCTGACGTCACGCGTGGGAGCAGTCACGCTTTTTCGTCACGCTTTCGTCACGCCCCCGTCACGTGCTGGTCGCCGCGGCCCACGGACCGGCTGGGACGTCCGGCGGGGCACATAGCGTGACCAGGCGTGACGTCACAGCGACCCCGCGTCGCACACATTTTATAATTACTCGCAGCACGACACGACTGCGTCGAAAGCAGCGCATAAAAACTCCAACGCGAGAGTTTATTTTTCTTTTCCTATTATTTTTTTTTCTTTTCGTCGATGTCTGAAAATAGTTGGTTCTCTCCGTTTACTCGCGCGCCCATAACAAATCAGCAGAACGACGAAAGGGTGGTTCTATTCCTTGTCGCGCGGCGGCGGCGCGGCCCTGCGCGGCGCGGTCACTGTGAGACAGAAAGAAAAAAAGAAAAGAGAAATGGAGAGAGAGAAAAAAAAAAAGGGACTACTGTGACGCGTGTTTTGTTTAGAGGTGCCCCCAGCTCGTCAGACCCTCCCGCCTCTCTTCCTCTCTCTTCCACTCACAAGCTCACACTCTCTCTCCTTCACTTTCACACGGGCCTAAGTACCCCCTTCCCCCCCCCCTCCGGTCCGCACGCGGCGCTCCACGCTGTGCCCCGCTGCTGCTGCTGCTACTGCTGCTGGTGTCCCTGTAACGAACTGTTGCATCACTCTCGAGCTCTTTTGCGGCTTCTTCACTCACACAGTGACGGGCCGCGCCGCGCCGACCAGCATCAGCTGCCACCCTTCTCCTGCTCCTGCTCCTGCTCCTCCTTCCCCTTCTCCTTCTCCTCCTGCTCCTCCTTCTTCTCCTTCTCCTTCTCCTTCTCCAACCTTCTTCTCCTTCTCTTCCTCCTTCTCCTTTTCTTTTTCTTTTTCTTTTTTCCTCTCCTTCTCCTGCTCTTTCTACTTCTCCTTTTCCTACTACGTCTCCTTCTCCTCCTTCTTCTCCTCCTCTTCCTCCCCCTCCTCCCCCCCGCTCGCTTCTCAGGGTCGTAAAAGGGCAGCCCATGAGTCAGACGTTACGTTACGCGCCGGGCTGGGCCGGGCTCACGCCACTCTTGGCGGGAAACACATCTTTTAAGACAAAAAAAAAAAACAGCACAAAAAATGAGAATAAAAACTAAATTACAAAAATCTATTGAATTTCAAAAAATTAAAATTTGCATTCTGAATGGAAAACTTACTGTGAACCAAGTTTTGAACCGCGGCGATACGGTGGTGAAAGTGTCTGTGATTGCAGATCTCCCTCCCTCCCACCCTTCCCCACCCCCACCCCCTTTTCCTTCCCCTTTCCGCACACCCACCTTCAAACTGACACTTCACTTCACCACCATCATTATTCTTGTCTGTTTTTGCATTCTGTTTGTGCTCATAACGGCGCAGCAGCCGCACTGCACGAAGCAAACGAGAGGGGGAGGGGTGGAGACAGCCCATGAAAAGTGATTGATTTGGCAGATAAATTGGTTCGATTGATTTTTTTTTTTTTTTTTGTTTTCTTTATTTTTCGTTAGATTGATTGCGATGACAGCCGGGCGCTTCCACGTTAAAGCGCGGAGCTCGTCTCACCTGGTGGCCCGGCGCGGCAAGAGAGCTTATCTCACTACCGCCCCTCCCCGCCCCGCCCCGCCTCGCCCCGCCCCGCCCAGCCCCGCCCCGCCCCGCCCCGCCCCGCCCCGCCCCGCCCCGCCCCGCCCCGCCCCGCCCCGCCCCGCCCCGCCCCGCCCCGCCCCGCCCCGCCCCGCCCCGCCCCGCCCCGCTTCGGTGTGAAGGCCGGGCCGGCGTGCAGCGTGCATCGACCGCTGGCTGCAGGCGCGTCGCTCCGCGCCCGCCGACCTCGGAGGAAAGTAAGGGGCCTACTTCACTCCAAGGAGGCCAACTACCACCTCCCCATGCCCCTCCAGCAGGATGGATGGATTTCTTCCGGTAATTTGGCCTCTCTCGCTCCTCCCGCGTCGTACACGCGCTCGCGCTGGGGAGAGGGTGTCGGGGCGCCGTGGAGTTAGGCACCACCGTGACGCAGCGGCGCTGCGGGGTGGCCTACCCGCTCGACCGCAGGCGCTAGCTGGCAGCCCGCAGCGGCGGCGCGGAGCGCGAGGCGCTGATCTGATCGGGCGCAGTCGTGTCACTTACACTTTCACACAGTTTATAAACTGACTGATGAGTACGGAGTTTTTGTCTCTCTTTTCTTTCAGTTGTCTTCTAAATCGCTGTGAATTTTTTTTTATTTTATTTTTTTTTTTTTTTTATTTTTTAAGGAGGAAAAATCTGTCCAAGGGATTTTGATAAATAATATCTATGGTTATAGAATTTAATCCGACTTAATCTTGCAAAATCACCATTCTAAAGTTTCATTGACAGAATTTTTGTAAATTTTAATTAAAATTTCAGTTGCTGTAGTATTGCCTTTTTTCCCTCCCTTTTTGAATTGAGGTCAGGTTGCTTTACGACCGTGTCCTGCTATAGTCGGTTGAAGTCGAGTCGAGCGGACGGGATAGGGCGAGGCTCGGTGGGGCGGGGCGGGGCGGGGGCTGTTCTACGGCGGGGTGGGTCTGTTCTGGTCGCACACTCCATATCGGTTCTGGTATCAGCGGCGCTGGCTCGCTGCCGCACGGCACGAAACCCTTGCAGTGAGCTTGCTGACGTCACGGCGGGCGCAGCGCTAGCCGCCACCGCCCCCCGCCCCGCCAGCAGGGCTTGTGTGTGGGCATTGCTGCTGGGTATTTGTACAGACCACAACGGGATTTTTATAGAAAAGTAAATTTATTACTGTTATTATCCTTTCACACCACGTCTCACAAACATCAAAACTAAACAACATCTTACTGAATTTATTTAGAGAAAAAAGGAGGTATGATACTGGGAGTTACAAATAATTGGAGTATATTTACAAGCGTGTGAGGTAATTACCTACCTTTCTACGTGTTCCGCTTTTACAAAGCTAAGGGCAATAGATATCTATAGTTATCACAGAGCAAATATATTAATATAATGTTCTCGTATGATTGTGAAACTTAACTCTCCTGGCAGAAAAGGCAGATCGATCTATTTGATTCACTTTTACATTGTGAGTTGAGGTACTTCAGCTCGCTTCGCACTGACGTCTACACTAGCGCCCTTGACCTCGTTGATTGGGGGCAGTGCTGCGCAAACCGGGCCAGCCGGTGGGAAGCAGTCGCTCACAAAAAAGCAAACGGGGACCAAGAAAAACAAAACATTTTTGACGAATAAAAAGAATATTTATAGATATCTTTTGCAGTCTTATCACATGCGCATTTTTGAAACGATATTTTTCAGGTACCCGGAAACAGTCCTAAAGGTTTCTAAAAAAAATTGTTCACGCTAGTACCCAACGCGCTTTAGGTTGACGAAAAAAACACCGCTCTGCAAACTTTTTGTAGTATGTTACTGGGGTAAAAAGTTAAGTCTTTATGAGTTTTAATGAATAGAGCCATTAGACCGAGGGGTCCACCACTCTGGTAATCTTGTGTACACTTTGTTCTATAATTACTGGTTGTCACATCCCAAAAATTCCACTTTTTCGTTGTTTTTCAAAGTCTTTCTGGCACGCTAGTTTCGGATTTCAAATACAATGAGCAAAGAAAATGACATGGATTTCAGAGTTTTTTTCGATAATTTTACCGAAAACTGTTGGTAATCAATGGTAATCGTTAATCGAGTCGTGCGTGTACGCTCCTCGACCGAGTGATGAGCCCCTCGCATTACACTCTCACTTTTTTCTGTCGTACTGTACCACACTTGAGTTTGCCGAGCACTTCCACGCCGGTGCACAGCTTGTCCTCCACGGGGACCGCGCGTCCTCACATGTGCCCCTGGGACTCGAGCTTGAGCGCCGCCTCGTACGACGGCAGCCCGTCGGCGTCCAGCTCGCAGCACAGGGCGGAGGCGGACGAGGCCGCCGGGACGCCCTTGAGGTCGGCGCGCCCAGGTCCGGTGCACTGCTTGTCCTCCACGGGGACCGCGCGTCCTCACATGTGCCCCTGGGACTCGAGCTTGAGCGCCGCCTCGTACGACGGCAGCCCGTCGGCGTCCAGCTCGCAGCACAGGGCGGAGGCGGACGAGGCCGCCGGGACGCCCTTGAGGTCGGCGCCCAGGTCCGGTGAGGACGCGCAGAAGGAGGACGGCGTCGCGGCGCCCCCACCCCCGCCCCCGCCGTCGGCCGGCTTGGACTGCGGCGGCAGGCTGACGACGGTGTGGTAGGCGGGCGGCGGCGACGGCGCGGGCACCACGGCGTCCAGCGGCTCGCCGGCGAGGAGCACGGCCCCGGCGCGCTGCGACTGGAGAAAACAGGGCAGGGGTGTGTGTTAGGAGCGGGGAGGAGCAGCGTCCTCAGCCGACTCATTCCGATGATCGCGCCATCGTGCCTGTTCGTCCTCGTCGCACTGCCATCGAGGTGTCTTTCACCAAAAATTCAAGCGTACACAAATGTTTCTGATTTTTTCCCGGATTTTGTTTTTTGGAAAGGTGGTGGTGGTGGTGGGGGAGTTCCCTAATTTTTCTTGATTTTATTCTTGATTTTTTCTTGATTTTTACTTGATTTTTTCCTGATTTTTTTCTACTTTCTTTAAAATGATTTTGTTTTAGGGTGTACACTGTTTTTTTTTTTTTTAGAGCAGGACCCGGAAGGACCCCTCGCCTGCCATATTCCTGCAACATAGGGCACCGCCATAGGTGCGAAATGACGGAGGCACGAGAGCGATCATCTGAATCAGACGGCTGGGTAAGGTAAGGTGAGGTCAACGTGCCCCTACTCGTAAGCCTGGCTCTGCCCTTGCTCATGCTCCTGCCCTAGCCCTTGTCCCCTGCCCCTGCCCCCCCCCCCCTCCTGCTCCCTTACCCTTCTTTCAATTTGGGAATGGCGCCCTCTGTGCTTACCCAACGCCACAACCCATCCTCCCACCCGTGACCCTCTAACTCTTGGGAAACGCCCCTGCAAGCCGTGCCCAGCGCCCAGCCCTTGCGCCAGCTGACGCTGCGGTGTTGACCACGGCGCGAGGGGGCAACCACTCCCCATCCTAGTGTACACGGGATTTCTACTGATTTCACAAGATTTCTCTGAGATTTTGAGAGATTTCTATGAGATTTCACACGATTTCTCTCAGATTTCATGACATTTCAGAAGATTTCAATGAGATTTCATGAGATTTCACAAGATTTCAATGAGATTTCATGAGATTTCTCAGTTATATTTCCAAGGATTTCATCGAGATTTCTGAGGATTTCATCGAGATTTCTGAGGATTTCATCGAGATTTCTGAGGATTTCATCGAGATTTCCGCAGGTTTGTACACAGGATTTCTCGAGTGGTTGCCCCCTCGCCACGGCGACCCTGGCACCTGGCATCCCCCGTCTGCCCCGCGACCCTCGACCACAGCGGCCGCCGGGCCCAGGACGACCTCGAAGGCAGGTCCTGCCCGTGCCGCCCTGATGAGAGGTAAGCTCTTTCGGAATGTGAACCTGGCACGCGAGGCGAGGCGAGGGCAACGCGAAACATTTTTACGAGCGCTGGATGGAGACCCAAGTGTGTGAGTGACGCAGACTTGCTGGAAATGCATTTATGAATTTCCATTCGTCCATACTCTAAGTACGATAAAATGATACGAAGAAAATTCACACGTTTACTCGTTTGCGTGTATATACGAATGAAATTTCAGGCAGCCCCAAATGTGTGACATTCATACACTAACAGTGGGTTTCCACAAGTGGGAGTGAGGTGGTCGGGGGGGAGGCCCGTGCCGGACCATGCGCCGGCGGCGGCCCTTGCTGCCTGCAGTCATCGGTGATAGTGAGAAGAGGCCATAATAATACGGCTTAACCCCCTCCCCCCCCCCCGCCCCAGCCCTGGCCTGGCCGCAACTGCACTTTCTCCCAATGTCACCCCCCGCCCCGCCCCCGCCTGACCCGCGCGTCTCAAGGGCGGCAGTGTGCACGCCGGGGGGACGTGATGCGACGGGACGGACGGGACGTCCCCGCCCCCCGGTGTGAGGACTTTACGACCCCCGCATCCCCCCCCCCACCGCCCCAACCCCGTGCCCTTGTGCCGTGCCGCCACCGAGGCAACAGCAGGAGAAAAAAAATACTTTAAAAAACATTTTAGCGGCATTTTATTTTTTTTATTTTACAAAAGCGTCGGCCTTGCGCTCTTCTTGTGCGCTGTCCGCGCCGCGTGCATTGATTTCGCCTATTATTTACCGCCCTCCCCCGCCCCGCCCCGCCCCGCCCCGCCACGCTCCGCCCCACCCCGCCACGCCTCGTCTCTGGATCCGCTCGGGTTTCAGCCTCGCCTCGCCCGCCGCTCTTCCCCGCCCCGCCCCCGCCCCACCTCACCACCATACCCCGGGCCGGATGGACGGGGGAAATAAATATCTGACCGCCCCGCCCCGCCCCGCCCCGCCCCGCCCCGCCCCGCCCCGCCCCGCCCCGCCCCGCCCCGCCCCGCCTCGCTCCTCCCGCTCGGTACGCTGCACTTGTACTTCATTTTGTTTTTGGCCTATCTCTGTGTGTGTGTCCGCCGCGGGTCCGGATAACAAACCCGCGGCCGGCGGGGCGGGGCAGGGCGGGTGCGGGCGCACGGGGGATGCTGCACGGCGGCGCGCCGGGGGTGTCGATAGGCGGGCCGACTCAATAACATCTGTCACCATCCCTCACCGCGCCCCGCCCCGCCCCGCCCCGCCCCGCCGCACAACGCATTACCGCCAAACAGCACAGACTGACGCGGCCGGCGTGGACTTCCCCGGGCTGCTGCCTCGCCTGACCCCACCCCCTGCCTGCCTCGCCGCTAACAATAAAACCATAAGCAGTATGCACAGTATCATTATGGTGCTATTTTAAAACTTGGACGTCGTAATCAGTGCCGATCTGGGCTGAGAGAGCAGTCTGCACCCTGCCACACCCCCGCCGCGCCAACCCGGCCCCGCCCCGCCCAGGCCCAGCCACGACACCCGGGCCGCGCCGCGCCGGGCACCTGCAGAGCGAGGCAGGCAGGCAGGCAGCGGCAGACAGCGCAGTCCACTCTCCGCGATTGATACGGTCACGACATCTGTGACCACGTGCCCCGCCCCGCCCCGCCCCACCTCGGCACGGCCAGGTCGATACGGCCCGCTGCTGCCGCCTCCTCAGCTCCTTCCCACCCGTACAGTGCACCCGGCAGGCAGATCTCCCAGGAGAAGGCCGTCCTGCGAGGGGGAAACAACTCTGAATTTTGATGTACACATTTTCTGAATTTTCATGAATTTTTGTGAATTTTTGCGTGAATTTTTAACTGAGGTTTTTTTTTTTTTAATTTTCTCTTGAATTTTACCCAAAGTTTTCTGAATTTTCCTAAAATTTTCATGAATTTTCCTGAATTTTAGTGAAGTTTTTGGAAGTTTTCTGAATATTTCTAATTTTTCTGAATTACGTAGAAAAATGTTGTCTGTCTGTCTGTCTGTCTGTCTGTCTGTCTGTCTGTCTGTCTGTCTGTCTCTCTCTCTCTCTCTCTCTCTCTCTCTCTCTCTCTCTCTCTCTCTCTGTCTGTCTGTCTGTCTGTCTGTCTGTCTGTCTGTCTGTCTGTCTGTCTGTCTGTCTGTCTGTCTGTCCGTCCGTCCGTCCGTCCGTCCGTCCGTCCGTCTCGCACTCCTTAGGTAACCGCCCCGCCGTGCCCTCTTCACCTCCTCCACCCCCTTCATGTCCAGCTCGCGACGTAAGCCCGGCGGAGCACGTAACGGGACGCGACCCGGTCAGTCAACACAGGTGTTAGCGAGGAGGGAGGGGGAAGGAAAGTGTGCTCCACACACACACACATACACATTTACTCATACACACACACACACACACACACACACACACGATGGACAGATTTAGAGGGAGGGTGTGTGGGCGGGGCGGTCGAACGCGCGCGTATTTATGCGGCAGTAAAGTGTCCTCGCCGTCCTCGCGACACAACACACAACTTTATCTCCGCCAAAGGGGGGAACAACTACTCTGAAATTTTTGTACACCTCGTAATTCAAAAGAATTCAGAAAAAATAAGAAAAGTTTTTTAAAAAAATGGGAAAAAAAAGAAAAAAAAATGAAAAATTTTGAAAATTTTGAAAGATTCTGACAAAAAACAAAACAGGGAATTTTAAAAAAATTCATAACAAATCACTTACAATTCATTAAAATTTACAAATCTTGTACTCTACATTTTTCAGAGTTGTGTCCCCCTCGTTCTCCGCGCTCAGCTCGGCTCGTCGTGTCGCGTCCCGCTCCGCGTTTACCGTGCACCGCGTGCTGCACACGTACCTGTCCGTCCAGCGTGAACACCTCGAGCGGCCCGTCCGGATCCGGAAGCCAGTACTGGGTGCGGAAGTGCGCGTCGCTCTTGCGCGCCGATCGCTGGCAGCAGTAGCAGATGAAGAACACGAGGAGGATGAGGCCGCTGAGCATGGCGCTGCAACATGAGAGAGGGGCCCAGTGTTAGAGGGATGCCGTTGTGAAAGGGTTGTTATAGGGGGAGGGGGGGAGGAACATATCTGAATGTTAGTGTACAAGTGTCGTGAATTTTTGAGAATTTTTAGTGTGTTTATTTTAAAAGCGTAGGCCTTAAATATTTACTAACTTCTATTAATTTTGTTGATTTTTAGCAGATGATACGAATGTATCAGCCTGCTTGTACTGTCATACAGCAAGCAGCCTGCAGAGAGCAGCGCAGCGAGCAGACGAGCAGACAGCAAACGGCAGAGCAAGAATGGCATAATATTATACAGGGGGGAAAATGTCGCGCCGCGGCGGCGCGCTCCGCGCGCGCCCCGACTACGCGACTACTCCACGCCACCTCTCATCAGGCTGCCAGCAGGCGGATTCAGGGTATCGTTCTGTATTGCCCTTCGTCTCTATGTCCTTGTCGCACTCACGGGGCAGGCCCATAAGGAGCGAGAGAGAGAGGACAATACAGAACGGTACCCTGAATCCGCCTGCAGGCGGCCGGGCCAGTGCCCCCTCCCGCCCCGCGCCTTCCCCCTCTCAGCCCAGCGCGACAGCGCTCCGCTTACTTGATTCTTTTTTATTTTTTATAAATTGTGATTTTTTGGCATGTTAAAACCGATTTTTATCTTATTATTATTTTTTCTGACGGGCGAGGTGTCCAAATAATTCCGAGTTGTTTTCCCCTCGGGGTGGGGGCGATGGATGAGGAAGGGGCGGCGGCTGTGGACGGCGCGGAGCTCAAGGACGCTGGGGCCGGGACGGACACCGTGTGTGGGAAGTTTCAGCGAGTTTTTGGCGGGGAGGGGGGGGGGAGGAGTTGGTCCGCGTGCTGGGGTGGGATTTCCCGTCCCTTGCTCTTCATCCTTCATCTGCTTTTGTCTGAGTGTGTCTAGTCTGGCGGGGTTTTCCTATGGTGCTCTGTTGCAGCACGAGGTAATTCCCTCTACTCTGTGGCACTGTGGGGTTGGCGCTGTCGCCTATATTTTTCACCGTGGCTTATAGTGCGATGGAGTGGATGTTTAGTTTTTATTTCCGTTTTAGTTGCGAGAGAGCGAGCGCAAGTCGTGTTGTACGAACGTGTGCATCGGTTGTGCGGTTGACAAACGCTTTACCAACAACCTGGCACATACCGGGTGTTTCGTTGAATGCGTTAACAGTGTTGTGGGACTGCGTACTCGTCAGGGCTTCGGAGGAGGCCATGGCACCTAGCGGGGTATAGACAAAACCTCATTATCACTGTTAAACATTCAAAGAAACAACCGGTACACTTGTATGTGTGGGGGTGGGGGGAGGGAGGGAGGGAGGGAGAGAGGGGGAGAGAGAGAGAGAGAGAGAGAGAGAGAGAGAGAGAGAGAGAGAGAGAGAGAGAGAGAGAGAGAGAGAGAAGTGGGGGTATACGACCGGGGTGGTGGTGGAGGGGGCTGGGACGGTGGGACGGGTGGGAAAGCCACGAGCGGGACTACGCGGGGCTGTCCTGTCAGCTCTCTAACAGGTGGACGAGCGGGGGCCGCTGGAGAGAGAAGGAGGGGGTGAGAGAGAGAGAGAGAGAGAGAGAGAGAGAGAGAGAGAGAGAGAGAGAGAGAGAGACGCGTGGCACGCCGAGAGACTGATGGCTGATGGGAGGGAAGGGCAGTCGGTGTCGGTGCCGTCCGTTCGATTCGACCGACCATTCTCGCTTCTACAGTTGTTTTCTCTACACTGACCGGCACATGAAATATCCACGAGATGGATGGACGTGTAGGTTGGAAACGGGAGGGAATGTAAGCGGTTATAGGCACCACGAAGCTAGCTTTAGTCCCGCGCGCCCTTGAAGCTTTCCCGTCCCGGGCTGTGCAACGTGCGACCGCTGCAGCAACCCCCCCCCAAACCCTAGGTGATGAGGGGGTGGCGTGTGAATAAAGAAAAACACATTACAAACACGCTGTGGGGCTGAATTATTCATTCGGTTGGTAAACCTGCAGCAGCCGCGCCGTCAGGCCGCCAGGCCCGCCCTGTCCCGAGTCCTGAGCTGAGCCGGGCCCCCCGCCCAACCTGCCCCCCCCCCCCCCCCCGCCTCCAGCTTGCCTACAATCCTCCCGCGCAACGCTCTGCCACTCCACGATGCATATAACGTCACGCTGTCCTATATTCCACGTTCCGCGTCCGCCCTGAAAGTCTCTCTGTTTCTCTGTCTCCAAGGATTTTTCTTTTTCTGTTTTTTCGGTATCACGTCTCTCTTACATGCAGTCTGCATTATTTGCAGCAAATACCCATCCCATATCGCCGTCGCCATGAGCGCTCTAGAGACCCACGTAAGTGTGTATGAATGTCACACACATGCATGTGTGTGTGTGTGTGTGCCGGCTGGCTGCGAGCCACACGCCACCGCAGTGTGACGTCCACCCCCAGCCTCGCCCCCACTGCCACCCCGGGGGGTAGCCCTGCACGTTGATCGACTGAATATAGTTTGTCGATATGCCATCGTCATCTAGAAGCGAGGGAAGGGGATGCGAGGGGAGAGGAGGGTACGATAGGGTGTTATTGAGGGGAGGGGAGGAGGTGGGGGGGGGGTACGCGTGTGAGACGAGGAAGAGAGAAGGAGGAGGGGGGGGGGGGAAGGACGCAAATGACGGCAATCAGACAGTCGTCGCGCGCGCGCCACCGGCGAGGCGGAAGTGCACCATGCCCCCCACCCCCACTTCCGGGCGGGGCCGCCCTTACCCCATCGGGGGCACACACCTGCCTAACCAAACGGGCTAGCTCTCAGCTGTGCGGCACGGGGCGCGCACGTGACGGCCGCCGCCCTTAACGGTTACTTCCCCAACCCCCAACCCCCTACCCCCACCACACCCCGAGGCTCCCCCCCCCCCCTCCAAACGACACCCCCCTTCTCGACGCTCGCTGCATCGACGAGACAAGAAATTGTAACATAACGATCTGCTCGCGCATGTAGGTGCCTCCGTCTTTACGCCGAGGAGTCCTTCACTTTAAAAAACAAAACAAAAAAAAAATCAGCGCACATCCTAAAACAAAGCCATAGAAAACAAATAAAAATAATGATGAATAAAAATAAAAATTGAAAATTGAAAAAAGCTATCAGAGAGCCAATTATTCAAAACCAAGGAATATCACGAAAAACAAAAAGAAAAAAAGAAACGAATTCTAATCTGTTTGCGCTCGAATTTATAGTGCATGACCCCTCAATTTACTCCAACACGCCACCTGCTCCGCCGCCGCCTACTTAGCCGCTAGCGCTCTTACAGCAGCTCTGTGCTCGCCGGTCGGATTGAGGTTGGTCATTATCAATTCACCGCTGTGACGTCACTTAGGCAAGCTCCCCCTCGCGTTGTGTGCTGCGCCCCCCGCCCCGCAGTCAGCCGTCAGCCACGGCGCGGGGGGGGGGGGGGGAGGGTTCCTGCTACATTCCCTCTGTCGCGTGTGCGGTCTCCGCTGTATGTCTCCCCCGCCCCTCACCCCCAACCCCCGTCTTCTGTTCCTTTTCCTGTGCCGGCTAACGCTACTAACGCTGTGGCAGCTGGAGCGAGCCCGGCGGCAGCCATGGCAATCCGTCCCAGTAATCACTGGCTTTACTCCGCGTCTATTAGAACTAAGCTATATCGTGCAGAGATATGCCATCGTCGGCTCCAATCATTCGTCCCCATTTTTCACCTGCTTTATTTTCACAGGGGACGCAGGATGCGGGTGGGGACAAATTCATGTTTGAAGACAAAATATCTAGGGACGAATTGTAGAGGACACATATCGTTTGAGGCGCTAGTAACCGTACTCAGCCTGTTTCCTTTTTAACTACACGGGTGCAACCGAGAAAGGGGTGTTAAAAGTCACTGTGCGGCGCCCCAAAAATTAATCTAAAAATAAAGCAAATGAAACTAAAATCAGGAAGGGAAAAAAAAACAGAAAAATCCAAAAAAGTCGAGAAAAATGAACAAAAACCGGAAAAATTCAGACGTGGGTGGTAATAGATCAATATTTATCAAAAAGTGACAGAAATTTTTCATTGAAAAATCAAAACAAAAAATAAACAAAATTAAAGAGTTAAAAAATACATGTACACATTTTGTATGAGTGATTCCCCTCGGACTCGACGGCTCGGTCGGGGGTGGCAGCGCAGCGCCGGGCGCCGCCGTACCGAACCCGCTACCAGCGCGCAGCGCGCCCTTCAGCCTTGGCATTTGAGCACCTTAGGACGGCAGCGAGGGAGGGGGAGTGGTGCAACGGGTGGGTGTGGAGGCAAGCGGGGCGCGGGGCGGGACTCGCGGGAGGCGGGAAGGGGACCGGTCTGCCGTCTCATTTCGAATCGCGCTCACTCGTATCTCCGTCCTGCTCGCACCCACGGTCCGCCCACGGTGGTATGGCACAGGGCCCCACGAGAGCGACAAGGACGGAGGCGCAAGAGTCATTTTCGGAAGCAGACGGCAGCAGGCCGTGCCGGACCGGACCGGCGGCGCGGCGACCGGAGGGTAGTAGGGATGTACGGGGTTGTCGCACCAGGACGGGGGGCAGGGCGGGGTGAGGTGCGAGGTAGGCCCCCTCGGGGCCGCCCATCACTCAGAGCTGCATGCCACCTCCCCAAGAAGTCACAATATGCATTATACAGCGCGTCTGCAAGTGCCCAGTGCTCGCTCGGGGCTTGCTCGGGAGCCCCAACCCCCAAGCCAGCTCTCCCCGTTTGCCGGGTAAAGTTGAACAACAGTGACATCGCAGAGTTGGATGTGTGTCTGCGCGGAAGTACAGCGTTACACTGTGTGTGTATGAACCATGAAACGGAAAACAGCGCCGGGGCTGCCGGGGCCTCGGGATGTGCCACGCCGAGTAGCGCCCTGCCCGAGGCCCTGCCGATTAATAACGCTACACGTCGTTCCTATGAATTAATTTACTCGGCTGCGCGGCGCCTGCGGCGCGGTCCAGTGCGCCGCGACGCGCTGGCCTGGCCAGCCCGAGCTCAGCCCGGCGGCGAGCTCATTAGCCAATATCCCGCAAATTTATGGCGCGTCTTGAGCCGCGGCAGGGGCGGGGTGGGGCGGTATAGTAGCGCGGCGATGATGCAGCCACGCTACGCCGCGCCACGCCGCGCCAAGCTTCACCAGAGCGGAGCAGCAGCAGCAGCAGCAGCAGACTCAGACGTCCCCTGGGCAATGTTATCGTTACCAGCAGGACCATCGACAAAGTGGAGCTTCCCCGCGCGGGGCGGGGCGGGGCGGGGCGGGGCGGGGCGGGGCGGGGCGGGGCGGGGCGGGGCGGGGCGGGGGAGTGACTGATAGGCAGAGGCGGGCGCGCCGACCCCGCTGAAGGAAGCTGCGCTGACTGGTTGGCGGGGCGGGGTTGGGCGTTGGGCAGCAGTCTTGCCGTCTGATTCAGAAGATCGCTCTCGTACCTCCGTCCTTGTCGCGCCAATGGCGGTGTGTCCTAGGTAGGTTGGGGATGATGGCAAGGCCCCATGAGTGCGACAAGAACGGCGGCGCGAGAGCGATATCTTCGGAATCAGGCGGCTGGGCTGGCTGTGATGCCGCACTCCCGTGCGTCGCTCTCTCAGCCCATCCGCGTCCCGACGACCAGTGACTACGCCACTGCCACAGACCGGGCGCGCGGTCGATCGGGTCCAATCAGAGGGGACACACGGGCCGGGCCGGGCCGGTGTAGGCGTTTTGATTGTCTCCCCTCTTTCCCGGCAGTGGGCGCGGTGTGGTCTCGCTCGAGCCTCGCATCGCTGCTACTGCTGAACGGAACGGAATGGGGAAGACGAGGAGGAGGAGGAGGAGGAGGAGTTGACCTCTGAAAATCACCTCTCCAGTTATCGTTATATCGTCGGCCTGTCGGGGAGGCCACGGTGCGGGGTACGGCAGCGTAGCGGGCGTCCTGATCGGAAGTCACCCCCTACCCCCTTTCTCTCTCTCTCTCTCTCTCTCTCTCTCTCTCTCTCTCTCTCTCTCTCTCTCTCTCTTTCCCCTGGGCCTTCCCTCCGCGCTGCTTCGCTCGGCTACCCCCACCTCGCGTGTTCGCGGCGCCCCGCTCCCAGTCGGTCCTCACCTCCGGGATGGGGGAATGATGTCTTCTGCTCCGGGGGCAATTATTGAATCAATTTGGAGACTGCCGGCCCGGAGCCTGGAGCGGCCTGCCCTGGCCGGGCTGCTGGGGGGCTGAAGGGCCGTGGTCGAGCGGAAGGAGCACGGCGACCGGAAATAAGGAAGACGAGTCGGCGAGGGCAGGACCGGACCGGGCGGGGGGCGGGGTGCGGCGGGGTAGGATGGGGAAGGACCAGCTCCAAGTGGAGTATCCCCCCCCCCCCCTTCGACAGTTAACAGGGAGCATCAGACACTTGCACGTGTGTCTGTGTGTGTGCGCGCGTGCGCGCGCGCTACGGAACACCGGAAGCGAGCAAAGAACCCGTGGCAATGGGCTGACCTCGGCCGCGGCCGGCCTGAGCGGCAGGGGTGGGGGGCAGCTCGCGAGACTGGCCTCGCGGCTGCAGGGCGCGCACGTAAGGGCGTGTGGTGGGACAAAAAAAAAATGTTTAGGAACGCGGGCGGCTAATTGTGGCGGTGGCTGTACGGGACGGGGCTGTACGGACCGCCCTCCTGGGGGGTAAGGCGTCCCGGTGGCGTGCGGCGCAGCAGCGCGGCGTCGACCTACCCGCGCATACTCGCGGCAGAGGGACGTTGGACTGCGTTACGGGGATGGGACAGTAATAGGCCTTTCTGAAGGAAGGGCATGGCCGATTAGGGGTGCGTGCCCGTGTAGGACGGGCCGGGGGCGGGGAGGGGCGGGGTGTGGGTGGGTCGGGCGGAGTGGGTGTGGTGACCTCCCGTCTGTCGCGGGGAGCCCCTCTTAATGCCTACCGAGGTCGAGGGCGCGACGGCGACCACGCCCTACTGGGTGGAGAGTGCCGTGCTATGCCACGCCATGACGTCCCCCTGCCTCTTGTGAATTATTCGCTCACCGTTTGACACTTTTGGGGGAAGTAGAGTAGACACGGGCGCGACCGTGCGGCTTATTGCCATGTTTCATTCACGAGTGTAAGAAATGCGTAAGGCTGCACCGCCCTTCACGTCGACTTGTTGGAATAGGGAGAGAGGGGATGTGGACAGGGAGGGGGACGCGGGGGCGTGCGGCGAGAAGCTGACGACCCCCCGGCTGCACGTCAGCTGTCACATCCAGGATGCAAGGTGGAGGGTAGTACGGGGGAACCGGATCAGCTGTGGCGTGTCGCAGATTAGATATACGCGCGTAGGCGTGCGCGGGCGGGGCTGGCGAGGGTAGGCAACCCTCCTGCTGACTTACCCTCCGAGCAGCACGTTGACGCCCCCGTGCAGCGAGCCGGCCAGGGTGCCGGTGACGGAGCTGCCGCCGCGGCCCAGCCCGAGCCCCGTGAAGTTGTACGCGCCGCCGGGCCCCACGGGCGCGGACGCGGACACGCTGTTGTGCTGGCGCACCATGCCGTCCACGGACCACGACCCCTGGTGCGTCTGGTACGAGCCGCCGGGGCCCGTCAGCTGCACCATCCTCCTGGCCGTCAGCGAGTTGGACAGCGCGTTGACGACGGTCCTGGAGCCGGCGGCGGGGACGTTCTGAGCCTGCTGGGTCGCGGGGCCGGGGCCTGGGGCGGGCCTGCGGCCATCCTGCGCCCTGGGGGTGCTCGGGCTGGCCGGCGGCACGGGCATGGCGAAGCGCGGCGGCACCCGGAACACGGACGCGTCCACGGCGTCGTCGGCCCGCGTCGTCAGCGGCCCGCGGCTCATGGTGTCCACGGCGTCCTCGTCGTGGGTGCGCGCCATCACTGACACCTGCCCGAGCGCCGTCCGCACCACGGTGTTGCCGCTCATGTCAGAGTCACCGACGCCGGCCGCGTGGATGGCCGGCGGCGCCGTCGACGTGCGCGTCGAGGCGGCCGCCGCCGCCGAGGTCGCGGACAGAGGCTGCAGCTGCGCGAGCCCCTTCTTGAGGTCGGCGATGGCCTCGGTCAGCGTCAGCGAGGACGTGGGCCAGAGCAGCGTTTGGTATCCTGGTGGCGGCTCCGGGTCGTCGTTGTCGACGGGCTCGGGGAAGAAACCGTCGCCTCCGTCGCGGTGCGCGTCCTCGGCGCCCTCCTCCTCGCGGGGGCCTCCAAGCCCGGCGGCATGGCCGTCGTCGGCAGTGGGTAGGAGTCGCGACGCCGAGGTCCTGCTCACCGCGCCCGCCGTGGAGCCCGTGATGGCCACCGGGGCCGAGGCCGGCGCCGCCGTGGGAGGCATGGAGCCGAGGCGGGCCGTGGCCGAGGCCGAGGCTGTTGGCGGCCCAGGTCAGGTGGCGCAGGCGCGGCGCGGCGCGATGCTACGCGGAGGGTTGCCTAGCCTGCGCGCTGCGCCCTCCGCCCTGTCCTGTCGCGCTGCGGGTGCGCGGGTGCGGCAGCCCGGGGCGCTGCACAGCGAGTGGCCGAGGCCGAGGCACACCCGGGGCTGCCCCTGCGCTGCGCCGGGCCGGGCCCCACCAGAGGGGCGCGAGGAGCGAGGCGAGGCGAGGCCAGCACGCGACACGTCAGGGCCCCGCGCGGTGCGCTGGCTGGCGCTGGCCGCGGGGGTTGCTACCCCTCTGGCGGCGGAGGCCCGGTGGGGTGGGGGCAGCCACGGCCCGTGCCAGCGTGCGGCCGGCGCCGCTCGCCGCTCCTGCTCTGCAGACTGACGCAGAAGAGCGCCGCCCTCCTCGCTCAGTCTCCCTCGCGCTCATGGGGTGCGCAGTATAGGTGCGAGGGAGACAGAGCGGCTGCTCCTGCTCCTGCTCGTCCCTCCGACCCAGCCCTCGCCCACGCCTCGCGACCCCCAGCTGGGTACAGCTGGCGCAGCTGGCACGCTGGGGTCGTTTCCTACGTTGCGCACCATCTGGCCCATCCGTCCCATCACACGGACGCGCTGCACACTTTCAGGTACCCACACAGGGAGTTGTTGTGCGGACTCTTGACTGACATGGTGTCAAACAAATCAGTCCCACTGACATGGGGAGTGTCTGGACAATTTTGAGGCGTCGTGTGCTCTGGCGATGTAAGACTCAACATTCATTTTAAATAGTTAAGTCAATGTTGACAGTCTCCCTTACAAATTGAGTTTAAAGGTGTCATTAATTTTGACAAGCAATAGACTAAACGGCAGATTTTTTATTTACAGATGCTTTTACATAGAAGGGACAGCTATGACGATAAAAATTATTGTAATCTATGACTTGGGAGTCAAAGCAGATGGTTGAGGGCACCTGTACTTCAAAAGCTCCACCTCAGCTTCAAAGTAAGACGCTGGGTTGTAACAGAAATATTCTGGGTTCTTGTACGCAGTGCTCTTGGAAGCTCCAGGTCCTACCTCTGAAAAGTTCAAGAAATGAATTTCGAAGGTAATTTACAAATATTCTCAGTCAGATCCAAATTGATTGACTGATTTTAAATTACGAACCTGTGTTAGGTACATCTAATACTTTCTTGCTAAGACCAGTGACATTGGGGGTAGAAGTTGAAGAGCTGCCTGAGGCACCCCCTGAAGAACTCTTGGAGGAGCCCTTCGCACTAGAATAAAGCCTGCTTCCGCATACCTGAAAGTATATTTCAGAAGTTGCAAATTAGAAGTCTGTCGGACCACAAATGTTAAAGACAAAGTTACAACTTCGAACCAGGAAACATAAAACACCAATGGCAGCTATCTAACTCCTGTAATATAGATAACTAACTAATCTCTCGGCTTATCGTGTGACAAGGCAATAACATGCGTAGAAAACATTTTAAAGCTGAAAACTTTGGCGTTGGTGAAGAGGTTAGGTCCAATCTTAAAATCGCCTTCATTGAACTACAGCTAATAAAATAAGCACTGACAATACCCGACACCTTGAATAATTGCGTTAATGTACCTGGAACCGTGGATTCAAGCGGCAAAGTCCCAGTATTTTTGAAGCAATCCTCAATTCAACTGTAGCAGCCATTTTCAGCAGATAGCTATCACCTGTTTTCTGTTGGTAGACTGAGAGAGAGCAGCAGCAGACAGCTTTCTCCGTTTCGTTAGGTTGGCACACTGCCGTTTTCTCCTAGAGCTCCTAGTCTATTCGAAAGCTTGCTGCCGATTGGTGAAAAGAGAGACTTCTGCTAAATCTAGCCAGGGTTGAGCCAATCCCTGAGTGTTATGCCAAAGTCCTGAACTTTTACACGATTACAAACAGTGTAGTAACATGGCCACGATCACCAAGTCGTGTTGTTGTCTGGAACCATGCTAGTTTCACTCTAATTTTCTTTTATTGCGAGAATAATGTGATTTAATTCGTTGCGGATAATCATGTACTTTCCTATCGGGTGGCCGAGGGTCTTGAGTTTCCCTCAGCAAGGACAATGCTCCATCCGTCAAGTTATTTGTAACAGAGACAAAATACTCTTCGCTATTTTGACAGACGATACTTTGTCAATTTGGTTTTGCAAGGTAGTTATATTGATATCATTTTTCATTGAAGCTCTTAAAAAGTGATAATGAGCTTTTTAACTCTCATTTTGTGGACTGAAGTGTGGTGAGAGGGTTGTCATTCAGTGTATTTGACGTGAGATAGGTTATGTTTTCGTTCATCTATCTGGTCCATCAATAATATTTTGAAATGCTATAAGTTTACGGCAGCGAGTGTTTGAACGCCCGAATTAGCCTTATTTCAGTCCACTGTGTTTTCTTTCTATTTTATCAACTGTCTTCGAAGTCAGTGTGCTGACGTGATCCAGATATTTTTCTCTAGCTCATAATTTCATGTATCTCAAATTTTTAGCCATGTCTCCCAATTGTCTCGCACCGGCGACCGCGAGAGTCTGTGCAGGCTGTTGGCAGCAACGAATCTGTAGAATGGAGGCCAGACTCCAGCATGCTTGTTGTAATTGTAAGGTTTTGAGAAAATTTTTTACCTCAATGTTATTTAATAGATTCATGTCATGAAACTGATTGTGTATCAATGTTTTCTCTTAGACATCTGCAGGCTACATGCTCATGTACCGCCTTGGGGTGCGACATGATCAAAAAGGACTCTATGAGCAGGTTGATTCCCCTACCCCTAGTATGCGAAGAGATAGTGCAGAACTTTTTTTACAAGAATCTATACCACCTTTACTTTTAACATTGGTAAGATTTTTCTCTTTTTATAAATTTATCAATTTTGGTTCATTATTTGGTGAATATTTGCTATTCTTATGGTCCATAGGAACAAGAAATTAGTGTATTTGATGGCTCCTTGACATGTGTAGCATGTATCAGAGATGAGTTAATGGTAGCAACAACTCAGGGCCACATTTTACGGTATCGTTGGGATGGACATCAAAATAGAGATTATAACTTGGATCTACGAAGAATTCCATTCTCTATTGATCAACAAGTTTCGAAAGGTACGGTTTCGTTTTGCAAAGAATTTCATTTAGCAAGGGAGGCCCTAATAAGCTTCCTTTATTTCAGCTATTCCAATAGTGGAGGCCAATACCTATGTTATCAGTATTGATTACTCTCCTCTTGTGGGTGGTTTTGCTGTCGTTCTAAATGATGGAAGAGCTGCTTTCCTTACTGCATCAACTCTTAAGTTTGATCCCAATGTAAGTGTGGTGAATGTTGGAGATGTTGGAGATGACAAATTTTGTTTTTGTTAGCACTTTTATGATCAGCTGTCTGTGTGCTTTGCACATTTGTGGTGTGTTTTTTCCCTCTATTCTGCACTGTAGGAAACCTGTGCTTATCTTGAGACTCCCTCTGATGCTTACTACATCTAGTGTGTTGCTCAACACAATCTTTGGGTTGCTATATTTTATTCATTTTTATTATTTTCAAAAAAATTGATGTATGGTTTTGTAGCAGAGTATTTAACAATCCTTTCACCTCAGATCTCCCTCCACATTAGCTTGCATCTATTTCATGTAGAACTTTGCTTTAGTTGCTGTATCTTTCTTAACACAGGTGACCCCAAAAGAAGAGGACTGTAATTCAAGAAATTTCGAAAAAAGGATGGTAAGACTGTGCATTGTGGCGGTATGTGTTTCATGTTAATTGCTTGGTGGTGTTTGCCTTTTTTGTCCTCCCATGTGAGGTATAGTGCTTGCTTCTAGTCCAGCAAGGTATGTCATTTTAATCTTTCCTTTCTGTGGCATACTATATTTTTAACTGTTTTATGAGCAAGTTTCTGGTTCCTTATTTTGTCTTTTACTTTATTTAATGATTAATCCCCAAGGAAGAATAAAATTAATATACAGTAACAGCTATTTGTTGTAGACTCTTAGACTTTCTTTCTTAGACTCTCATTTAATCATTCTTTTTCTTTTTCTTTTCCCTTTTTCTGTTTTTTTGAGGTTTGGTTCAATTTTTTTTTTTTGTCTTATTTCTGAAAGTGTATGAACCAAAGCAGACAAAATCAAAGCATCAGAAGATTAAAGAGTCCCCTATGCCACCATCTACATGAAAAAAAATTATTAAATACCATCCTGATAGTTAATAGGCATTACAAGCATACTACAGTCTCCTTTTTTTCCCTTTTCATTTTACAGCAAGTTCAGGGGATATGGGCTCAAAATGTTGATGATGCTACCTGTGCTGCTGTTAATCACAAGTACAGACTCATTGCATTTGGCAGAAAAAAGTGAGTTGGGTAGTCACTAGTATTTTTGCCTTTTTAATTATTTTATGTTGTTGCCATAAATTTAAAATATACCTTAATCTGTATTGTAGTTCACAGGCTGTAGTCTGCTGTGTGGATGAAACGACTGGTGGACTAGAGGTCACTCATGAATTAGTTCTCTCGCCTAAAGACTATCCTGGTTGCCCTGGGAGAGTACGTTGCATTAGATGGACCCCGGACGGACGTTGTGTTGCCCTAGCATGGGCTAACGGTGGTCTTTCTCTATGGAGCACCTTTGGAGCACTTTTGTTGTGTTCCCTGGGATGGGATTATGGCTTGAACAGTGAATCTGCTAGCGCCAGTCTTCTAAACATTCAGAGCATGGTTTGTACCTGTGTGATAATACTCAAAATGTGCTGCCTATACCATTAAAAAGGTACTTAAAGAGTTTTTAAACTAGGAGTGGAGTGCAGAAGGCTATCAACTTTGGATGGTACGAAGGTTACCTGACCGTGACCTCGGTGAAGACGATGGATTAGATCAACCTACCGATGCTGTGGTTCTACTTGATTTTGTGAAAAGTGCTCTCACTGTGAACCCTTGCATGGTTAGTAGAATACTTGAATGAAAAGAAGATTTTTGTTTGGGTCTCCTACAGTCATTGCATTCATTGCATTACAGGGTCATTTGAAGCACCTTTACCTTCAAGGAGAAGACAAATTATTTATAAATTTAGGGGGTACTGGTCTGTCTTGCCCTAAAAAGTCTGTAGATGATTCTAAAGGACATGGAGCATTATTTGTGCCGGGTCCAGGCCTAGCTTTCTCTGAACCCTCAGGAAATACAACTAGCGGTGGTACCAACAGTCAGCTAATGGGGAGTAAGCAGTGGGTTGTTGTTCCTTTACCTTCAACCTACTCTGCTGCTAACTGGCCCATAAGAGTAAGCACAATTTTTTTATTTCTTAATTTTTATTCCAACATGAATTCTTTTATTACATGTATGATTTTGCTCATAGTATACAGCCATGGATAGCTCTGGAGAACATCTTGCTGTAGCTGGAAGAGCAGGCTTAGCTTTATATTCTGTAGCTAATCGAAAATGGAAACTGTTTGGAAGTGAAAGTCAAGAAAGAGATATCATAGTCTCTGGTGGGCTCCTTTGGTGGGGTTCCTATGTTGTCCTTGCTGCCTACAGTGTGGCATCTGACTGTGACCAACTTCGATTGTACCCACGAGATTCTAGACTCGACAATTCATTTGCAACTGTGACAAGGTTACCAGCTCAGGCTTTATTACTAAATATCCTGCAAGATCGCCTTGTAACCTTCTGTTCAGATGCCAGAGTCACGATATATGCCCTTTCCCCAAAAGATAATGTTACTTCAGGTAGGCAAGAAAATATGTGGCATTCACATGTTCAGTTACCAAGGAAACTTTTAAGTTTAATACAATTTCTGTTTCAGGACCATCAGTGGACGTCACTGCCCTGCAGATGATTGACATTAGTGCTTTGTGTGTCCACCCTGCATGTGTAGTGTCCCTTGCTTTGACTCCTCTCCGCACTGAGTCTGGAAGAAGTCATTCTCAACAAAACTCCCAACAGATGGAGAGTATCGTCATGAATGTGAGTGGAAGGCTCCTCATGGTTCAAAGAGAACATGGGGGAAGAATTGACTCTGAAGTACCACACAGCAGTGAACTGGTGAGCATAAACGTAGACATGAAACTATACCTAAGACCCTCAAGAACACCACACACAAAAGACAGAATAATTTTTAGGTCTTTAAAATCTACCATATAAACCTAGTAACTTTAAAAAACAAATTAAAATTTTGAGTTTAGTCATTTTTCTTTACTTAGCAAAAGCCTCCACATTCTAAAAGCCATTGATTGCAGAAAGTTTTAAATATGTTACGAGTTTTCCGAGATTGCTGCCTCAGTTTTAAGCATCCAATAAGAGGTTTATTGGTAAGATATGATGATCCATTAATGTTTAATGTGGGATCAATTTCTAAAGGTGTGCACATTTGTTTGAAAATGCTTGATTTATTGCACATTTTGCCCCCTGTATTTTAATCTTTTCATGTCCTGTTAGAATATTATTTTGCTTTGCTCTTGGATTGGATAAAGGGTAGGCTTTGTGATCTTACATCTTTCAAGGTTTGAAATTTTTGTCTGTCGTGTGTGAGGGTCAACACTCCACAACCATAAATTTCTCTGAAACTCTATTTGTCTCTCATGTGCTGTGTCCATTCATATTGCACTTCTCTATTCCTCTGAAAGTTTGGTATCCTTAGCCTCTAGGTATCCGAAACTGCTTTCAGATTTCTTTTCACACTTATGGATCTCAAAATTAAGTGATGAATATTCACAGATACCTGTTTTTCTTTAGTTTCAGTGCACCCCTCCTACAGTGTTGGCTTCCTGTGTTGAACATGTTTGGGTTCCAAATCGTAGTGTACCAGAAAAACCGCACCTTACTGAGGCCCTGTGGCTTTTCTGTGGGGCACATGGCATGCGTGTTTGGCTTCCCCTTTTTCCCAGATCCAAAGACAATCAGCATAGTTTTATGGCCAAACGCATAATGCTGCCTTTTCACCTACGAATCTACCCTTTAGGTAAATACTTTCATATAATCATTTCTGTTTGCCTATTTCTGTTGGCCTAAAAAAAAAACATTTCCTCACTCTTGTTTTTTCTTTTTCATTTTATTTTATTTTAGCAATCCTTTTTGAAGATGCCATACTTCTTGGGGCTGAGAATGACACACTTCTTTATACATCTGATACTAAAAGTCCCTTTTCATTACCTTTTTGTGTACTGGAACGTACTGTAAGTATCAGCTATTCATAAGGTTTCAGAAGGATGCAAGGAAGCCTAAGAATGTCATTCAAATTTATAATCATGTATTTGTCCTGCAGAGCCAAGTTTATCTTCACCAAATTTTGCGCCAACTTATCCGACGTAACTTGGGTTACCATGCGTGGGAAATTGCCAGGAGCTGTACCGCTCTACCATACTTCCCACACTCCTTAGAATTACTCTTGCATGAGGTTAATTTCTTTTATCTTTCTTATTGACTGTACATCTGAGCATGGGCTTTATCTGACTCATCTATTCTACTGCAGGTTTTGGAAGAAGAAGCAACCAGCAAGCAGCCAATTCCAGATGCTCTTCTGCCTAGTGTTGTAGAGTTTATTCAAGAATTTCCTGTTTATTTAGAAACAGTTGCTCACTGTGCAAGGAAAACAGAAATTGCCTTGTGGCCTTATCTTTTCGCAGCAGCTGGCAAACCCAAAGATCTTTTTCAGGAATGTTTAGCAAGATGGCAGCTGGATACTGCTGCATCCTACCTTATAATTCTTCAGGTATTTTCCTCTCCATTTTTTGGTTTTTTATGTTTGTGTGAATGTGGCCGGTAAGTTGTATGAGAACTTATTGAATGCTTCAATCAACTTTTCTTCTCCTTTAGAATCTGGAACCATCTACTGTCAGCCGTCAATATGCTACTCTTCTTTTGGATGCTGCACTAGAAAATTGTCATTGGGAGCTATCCAAGGACTTGGTGCGATTCCTTCGAGCAATTGGTGACTGTTTTCTTAATTTTACCATTGTATTAAAAATAATTGTCTTTGCTTTTCTTGTTTTAATGTTTTTTATGTTATCTTTTATGCAGACCCAAATGATGTTGAGTCTCCGCGGGCATCTTTTGTTATGCCATCCCATTCTTTACGATATGGGCTAAGTCCGCAGTCTCCTCCTTTGAGCCCTAGTCAAGAAGATTTGACTTTAGTTCTAGGAACTATGCAAATTTCTCGTGGACGGAGCTTCAGCACTACACTGAATCCAAAATTAGATCTTGGAGGAAAAGATTTTCCTTCTGGTACCAGTAATGTTTTACCAATTCGAAGAGATAGTATTTTGAAAGGCAATGCTGGGCTAGGAGTAGGAACTCCTACTCCTACTCCTGGTGTCGCAGTCCCTTTACGAAGAAAGAAGTCTGTTCCAACTGGGAGAGGAGATGCAAGGTACATTTTATCTCATTGAAATTTGGAAGCACAGGGTACCCATTTTAAATTTTTAGAAAGGTGAATACTTGGTTAAAATTTCCCATTTTTCACATGTTTTGTTCTGTACAGGGATTTATCTGGTTCAGCTGAGGAATTTTTCATGGATGTAATTCTTCAGCGACATGCGCGGCGTTTATTATCGACGCGACGTTTAGCAGACTTAGGACGCTTTGCAGCTCGCCTAGACTTTCATCTCGTAGCTTGGCTGGGAAGAGAAAAGGAAAGAGCTGCTCGTGTTGACGAGCCCGTAGCTGCTCTCCAGCAACTTCATGCTGATTTTAGTTGGCCTCATCCTGCTGTGATGTCTCCACTTGCTCTTGGCCTTGATCCCAGAAAATCAAGTGAGCTTATTAATATGCATATGCAGTTTGTTTGTCCTTAAAGAAGAATCTTAAACAATTTTTAATGGCATTTTGTTATTAATGACAGGTATACTTACTGAAGAGCACCTATTATCATTGAACATAGATGTAACAAGTATTCAACAAGGTCTGACTGGGAACATTGGAAGTGGCAGTCGAATCGGAGATAGTGGTTACATGAGTCAGTCCGGTGTCCCGAACCGACTCCTGCCTCACAATTATACAGAGTATCTTAATAATTCGAACTGCGTTGAAGAAGCAAGGCTAGTTCCTCACACAGTTGCAGGTGAAGTATAAACTGCTCTTTATCACATACATTTCAGTGATATGGGTCTGGGTGAACTAATTATGATGTCTGGTTTTGATACAACAGACGATAGGAGTATTGTAAGTGAAGAAAGCTCTTATTGGGGGGATGATAAAGAAAGAGACAGAGGTCAATACTCGCCTGAGGACACAAGTGGCACTTGGAGCCAAGCTGCTGCAGATATGACGAGCACCTTGGAGCAGTTAACTATGGAGTCCTCAACTAGGGGGTCTCAAAAGGCTGAAGTGCAACTGCGGTATGTTTCTTTGGCTGTTTTACTTGCCATTCAAAAATTTTACTCATCTCATGTAATTAATAATTAATTTAATGTGACACTTAACCTGTACCTTCGCTACAAAATTTCCAGGTACCTTCTCCAGTTAATGACTGAAGCAGGATGCCTTGAATGGGCTTTAATTTTAGCTATACTTCTGCATGATGCGTTGGCTGTAGTCCGTACAACAGCTGCTGCGAGAGCCCCCTCTCAGTCATACTCCTGTGTGCTTCGCTTACGTGACACTATCACCACATTAACAAGCTGGAGTAATACGGAATGGTAAAAGAACTGTCTATAAATGTTTTCATCTGAGACTCATCCAGTGAATCCCTTCTAAATTAATCTCTCTCTTTCTCTTTAAGCCTTGGATACAAACCTTTCATGATGGCAATTCAAGGACAAGTTGGTGTTCTCACAAAATTAATGACCAGTAAGCAACAACAGCACCAAATACAGCAGTATCAGTTACAATTGCATCATCAGCAGACAGCGCCTCTGGGAGTTTCAAACCCAAATTCCAGTGCAACTTTCTGTGCAGAGAATGGGAACAATCAGGTGAATTCATTGATCAAAATGATTTTTTTTATCTTCCATAAGAGGAATTCTAAACATTTATTTCTTGTAGGAGTACAGCACCACTGAAACGTTATCTATGAAAGCTGAGCGTACTATTGTGACACCAAGTAGCAGTCGCCCAAGATCAGATACAGCCAGTAGCACTTCAACTGTAATGACAGCTGGACCTGTTCCAATCGCTGTTGCCCCCTCCCAAGAAAGCGGCATCGACATGGTCCAAGAAGGTATAGATGTTGGCAAAGCAGAGGAGGAAAGTCCAATGCCATTGGAGGCAAAGCCAGAAACAGAATCTGGATGTACCATTTCTTAATCTGTACAGTACTATGGAAATTGAGCATTTTTGCCTTTGTAAGGCAGTGGTATCTAGTTAGTTGATCTGAAGAAAAAAGGAATTCATTATCAAGTTTTCCTCCTCATTTGCTAAAACATCACACTTTTTCACATTACTGTGCTCGTGGGTAAATTTTTTGACAACACATTTATTTAAGAAGTGAAGAGTTTTGACTTGCTCAAGAGTAACTCATGTCTTGTCAATGTTGGTTTGGTATGAACTTACAGTTTTTTATGGTGTTCTGTACATAGGTGCATGCTTTTTGACAATACTACGATGTTTTAAAATGCTTTTGGAGTTGACGAATTAAAATTTGCTCAGAAAAATTGAACTGATTGCTTTCAGTGCTTCAACATTTTCATAGGTCTATTAATACTTTTCTAATATGTACAGAATAAATGGACTTGTTTCTGGAGTTCCAAGGTTTGCTAAAAATCTCAAATGTCCTGAGGAATTGGAACTAGATACATTTGAAATTTTTGTGATGACTGTGCCTTATATATGGACTTGAAAGGTATTGAACATGGAAGTACATTACAAGATGATCTTTCAGAAATCAGCACCATGCAGTTTTTGTTTGTCAAAAGTGCTGACTTGTTGTTTTGTCACAAATAATGTGCCCAGTTGTACTTGTTTGTACCTTCACATTTTCTTCTTTCAGGATCACTCTTTATATGTGGTCAGTGAGATAGTCTTAACTCAATATGGGGCATTACTGGTTAAATGTTGCACTTCAAGTTGTTCTTTACTCATGCACATTAAATATGGATGCCTCAAAATGTACTCCTAGCCGTCCTTTTCATGATCAGCAATGGTCTGCTCAAGCTTGTTGCTCTTTGCGCCTCCTCATTTGAGTTATAATGTCTAAACTCTATTGTTTTGTTTTTCATTTTATTTTATGTTGGTGTATGTTGTGACAGGGTAAGGTAATCACTGTTGCAGACACAGATATTTTTGTCCTTGACTGACTGTTAATCTTTATAAATTACCAGTATGTGGAGAATTTAACTAATAACTGTGGGCATATCTTTTCTTCCTTTGATATGTATGATGCCTGTTAAGACACACTAGTTCATTCCCTTGCACTAAAATTGACTTTGCTCAAGTATGTTAAACTAGGATTTACATAGCTGCTTTGGTTGAAGGAACAGGTAAAAAAAAATCGCTTGTACCAACTCCATCCACGCTTTACATTAAAATCATGGAGACAATGCACTGTATTGTCCATGTTCCATTGATCCTTTGTTAAGTTTGCTTTATTTTAGCACCCTCCTATGATATGCCTGCAAAGTCTTTCTTTTTTAATATTTCAAGACTGGATATGTGCTTGTTTCCTTTTTACGTTTTTGATGTAAGCAGAGTATATTTATTGTGTATGATAAGCAATGTCTATCTACCCAAATAACTATGGTTTTGAAATCTTTGTGTTGTGAAAGATACTAAGGCAAGAAAAAGTTAGTGTGGTTGTTGTAAACTAAATGTGTTTTATCAAAAATGTCAATGTCCCCAATGATTTGCTTTTATGTTGCTTTACTTTGGGTATTGTTGTGCCAATGAAATAGTTAAAATAGTACAAAGAATATGATTTCTTTCTGGGTATATGTAAAGGTCAAAAATTATTGTAAATTGCTCACCATAAAAAGTTTGTATTTGTGCAAGTTACACTAAGTTATTCAATTCATTTAAACATTTTATCACTTCATTCTAAAGTGCTACTTAAAAGTTAAAAGATTATGCTTTTGTGATAACTAATGAATTTTGACTGAATGGAAAGCTCACCTTGTAACACTTTAGCTTTATTGTTGAGTTTGAATTAGTTTTCTGATTCTTAACTCATCCCTTTCATTTCTCCCTATAAGATATCTTGCCCTCTAATTTTATACTGTATTCTATGTGCAAGTAACTCTTGTAGTTCAGTCAATTGGTTTGCTGTTTGCTGTCATATTCATGTTGTTAAATGTTATAATTGGCAGGTGAACTCATTATCAATGTTAATTCCAGTTTTTACATATTGTGATAGTATCTTTGTAAGAATTATTTATCCTATTTTAAATGTATATAGTTTTATTTCTTGTTTAAGAAATGAGATGTCATCAAAATCATAAATCACTGTTTTGTGAAATTCACAAACTTCTTTCGCCGGCCAGAAAAGCAAGATGGCTGAGGTTTTGGGAATGCATTGTGTTTCTGCATTAAGTTATGAATTTGGAAAATGATTCCAGAACCTTTTATTGGTTCTTTTTTTACCTCATAATAGTGTAATTTTGAAATTGAAATAAGGACTGAAGCGCCCTGAAAATAGTTGTAAAGTACACAAAATCCTGTTATTTGAAAACTGTGTCTGTATTTCAAACTTTGTATTTATTAATGTAACCTTTTAGGCTTTAGGCTTTGCCACATCTTAACCTGCTTTATGTAGATAACTCCTATTGATAATTATTCTTCCAATCTTCAACCAGCAGTTTTAAATGCTTTGCACAATGGTGTTTGCACGAAGAATTATCCTAGGCAAATTATGGGATAATCTAACTTGGCAATGGCAAAACTGTAGCTACAATTTAATATATTTTTTGTACTTACATCAAATGGTGACAGGTCTGACATGTGGCCGCAGGGCCATAATTCTTTGTTGAAGGAGGGTTAATGTCTGAGCACGACCAAAATACCGAAAATGTGCCAATGAAACACGTGTTTGCTGAAGTGAGCAAATCTCAAATATATTTTTTAAAAACTGTTAGTTACTTCAGATTTATTGGTACCCCGCCCCCGGCCTTCTTTGCTCGCCATGTAAGATCAGACCGAGGTTGGCTACGGGGTAAAACAAAAATTCTGCACCTCCCTGTATTTCTCGTCCGAAATTAAACGAAATTCTTTTTCCCTCTTCAATCGAACACACGCGAAAGCTCCATAAGTCTCCCTTTGTACAACATATGACGGCCACAAATCGCAGACTTCCCTCAGCGCTTACAACTGTTGGGCACCGATACGGTGCGGTTTTGTGCCGTGTGGTCCTTCACTCAAAAAATCGGTGTACACCCTAAAACTAATTCAGTAGAAAATCAGCAAAACACAAGAAAAAAATCAGGAAAAAAATCAGAAAGAATCAAGGCAAAATAAGAAAAAATCTGTGTACGCTTGAATTTATTGTGAAGGATCCCTCGGTTTGTGCCCCCCACCCCGCCCCGTTGGACCGTCAGGTCCAGTGTCAGGGACTCGCTGCCGCGCCGGGCCGCGGGCTCCCGCTCAAACCTCGACGGGAAATCTGCGACAGGAACGCCCGGTTTTGCCTCAGTGCATCTAACCCAATCTAATCTGGCCCCACACGCTTAAAGGGCTTAAAGTCACACCTAGTTCCCCTCCCCCCACCTTCCCTTCGGACACTGCGCGTATAAGGCGTGCGTCTGTCAACGTTACATGCGCAGTTCACCGGGGACACGGTGATTAGCGGGTGGTCCCCTCAACCACCTCCGCGGAACAGAACAGCAGATAGATGCATGCAGCAGACCGAGCAGACTTTGGAGCGTCCGCCCGTCCTCCCCGGCCCGGCGTGGGCTGGCTCGGGCCGTTCCAGTTTCAGGCGCGATGGAGACACCGTCAGCCGCCAGCCTCACGTCACGGTAAGTCCCTGCAGACCTCTACACTGCAGCCGTCTGATTCCGAAGATCGGTCTCGCGTCTCCGTCCTTGTCGCACTCATGGGGCACTGCCATAGGTGCGACAAGGACATATAGGTACGAGAGCGGTCCTCGGAATCAGATCACAGAGCGGGAGCGGGCAAAGAGGTGCATTTGACGGTGGCACGGCGGGGCGAGGCGGGGTGACCAGCAGAGCAGAGGCGTGACAGGTGCCGGTGCGTTGCGTTGCGTCGGGGCCTCGCCAAGTCTTGAACTGGGCGCATAATTCCGCTCCATCTCAGGGTGTTAGGCGCCAGTTCAAGAAGTGGCTGGCCCTCTACGATGCGGGCGAGCGGGCGGGTTGCAGGAAGGTGAGGGCAGGGCACGGCAGGGCAGGGCACGGCGGCGCGCAGCACGGGTCCATCATGAGTACGCACTGCACGAGCACGATGAGGGCACGGGCCGAGGCACGGGCGCGGCGCGCAGGACGCGCGGTGGGCGCGGCGGGCTCGGGGGGCTCGGTGGGCGGGCGGGAGGAGCGCGTCCGGTCTGTCGATGCATCAGGGCCTAACTAACCCTCGCAGAGGGAATGCCTGACCGCACGGTGCGGGTTGGGGCTGGGCCGCAAAGGGAGGGGAGGGGGCGGGCGCAGAGGGGGGCGCCGTGCCGCTGGGGCGGGGGTGGCGGGGGCGGCGAGGGCGGCGGTGCTGGCGGGCAGGGTCTACTCTACTCCGCCCTGCCCTGCCCTCCTCCTCCCGCCACGCCCCGCCGCGCCCCGCCGCGCCCCGCCGCGGGCGCGGGAATGCCGTGTGCGGTATGTTCCAGAGGTATTCCCTCCCTGGCCGGGACGAGGGGGTGTCAAATGTGTCATAGCCTACGGACGGCAACGCGGTGCGGCGGGCGGACCCGAACTGCAATAGACCCTTTCAGCATTGGCGAAGTGAAGAACAAGGTGAAAAACAACAGACCGGAAACAGTTGCTTTTTATCACCCGCATGTGCCCAAAACTGCCAAAACACCTAAATAAAAGGTAGGTCGAATCGTTTTGATATTGATTACATTTTATTGAAGTGTTCACTGGAAAAACAAAGGTAGGACTTAATGCCTTTCTAGGGGTGTGAAATTTTAATGCCTTTGCAAAGGCACGAAATTGTCCAAAGGCATTAAAATTTAACACCTTTGGGCAGTTTTAATGCCTTTGCAGGGGTGCTAATTTTTAATGCCTTGGTAAAGGCACTAAAACCCTTTTCGTCCTACCTTTGTTTTTCCTGTGTTCATGAACGTTTGCGTTATGAAAAGCAACTGCTTCCGGTCTGTTGTTCTTCGCCTTGTTCTTCACTTCGCTAATGCTGAAAGGGTCTATTACAAAAACGACTCTCGCTACTCACTTCGGGAGGCATGCTCACAATGTGGTCGCGCACCTTGGCCGTGAAATCAACCGTGCCA
The DNA here is from genome assembly GCA_029379305.1 of Frankliniella fusca. Classification (NCBI taxonomy): domain Eukaryota; kingdom Metazoa; phylum Arthropoda; class Insecta; order Thysanoptera; family Thripidae; genus Frankliniella; species Frankliniella fusca. Next base: position 1,570,871 of record JAHWGI010001285.1, on the reverse strand, counting down.
ATCGCGAATGGGATTTGCAATATTTTCGAATATTCCCAGCAAAGGTGGAAAAAGATATTGGTTACCCCCCATTTTGGGCCCTCGTGGGCAACACAACCCGTTTACAGAGGGGTCGAGTTCGTTGCCTGCCCTTTTTTTATTTTTTACTTATAGGCCCCCGTTAGGAAGGGATTATTGCTCGTGCCAGTGAATATTTGTACATATATGTTTTTAATTTGGCGAGGTAGGTGCCTCAGTGCTGCGCTGAGTCGCGGTGTCTTCTTACCCTGGCGGCGGGGCGGGCGCTTATCGCAGCGAGGCGGGGCGAGGCGGGCCGGGCAGGGCCGCACTTGAGCAGAGGGGCTGGTGCGGGCTGGTGTGATGAGGACGTGTGAAATAAAAACGTCACCGCGTAGTGCCGTTTACACCAGCTGGCAGGGTCCAGAGCCCTTACCCGCCGTGATCAACTGCCCCTCCTTCCCCCCTCCCCGCCCCACCCCGCCGCCACAGACAGGCGCCACTTCTGAGTCTCCCCTCTCCCAGCCCGCTCCGTGACCCTCCATCCATAACTCCAGTTTCACTAACGTCTCAAAAGCCCACTTCCCTGACTAATCCAAACAGCGCTGCAGGAAGGGCGGTGAGGGACGCAGGGGGAAAGGGGAAGGTTGGGGCTGGGGGAGAGCTGACAAAATGGGTTCGAGGCACTTGTAAAACACTGGCTCTCGGCCGCTTTTATTCGAGTGTTTAAGGATGGTAAAAGTACATGTCGCGCTTTCGTTTCGGTCCCTCCGAAAGACACCGGCGAACATTTAAAATGGCAGTTTGTGCGGTGGGTCCAGGACGGCACGGTCAGCCTGGTCAGGATGGGATTTCGGCGAGGAGGAGCACGGCGAACGTGACGACCAGCGCGAGGAACACGACGCCGTCGACGATCCGTGCGATTTTCTTCCAAGTGATCGGCTTCGTGGGCTGTTCGTCCTGGAACAAGGTTCACACCCTCAGTGCGGGTCTTCACATGGGATTTGACGAGGGAGCGTGGCCACATGATGGTCATAATGCTCCGAGCGCCCCGCCAGGACATGCGCGCCCACCTGCCGGTTCATGCCGGACTCAGCGGCCGCCGCCTCCTCGGTACTGTCAGCGGGGCTGACGATATCGCTCTGGTCGTCGTCGTCCTCCTCCTCTAGGAGCATGCCGGTGACGGGGCGCGCGCGCTGCAGCAGCCAGGACGAGCCGCCCGTCAGCCAGGACGGCGGCGGCCCCGGGCGCTCCGACAGCCCGCGCAGGGCGACGGTGAGCAGCACCACGAGCGTGGCGATCACCAGGGTGTCGCGGTAAAACAGGACTGCAACACAGCCACACGCGCCGCAGTGGGCGAGAAAAGACTCACCAACGAGGGGAGAACAACTCTGAATTTGGGTGTTCAAATTTTGTGAATAATTTTTGTGAATTTTCGCGAATTTTTCTGAATTTTTCTCGTATTTTTGTAAATTTTTACTGGAATTTTACTTTATATAATTGTGAATTTTCCTGAATTTTTATGAATTTTTCTACATGTTTCTGAGTTTTTTGAATTTTCCTGAATTACGAGGTGTACAAATATTTCAGAGTTGTTTCCCCCTTGCGCACCAACCACCTAGCGGCGCGAGCGTACGTGCAAAACTGCCTTTCCTTATTTGCTGAATTTAAAAAAAAGGGAAAAATGAAAAAAAAAGTCTCTAAAAAAAACAACTTACTGATAAGCGGCGCCTTGCCGTCGATGTCGTCCGGGACGGTCTCGCTGAGGAACTGCAGGTACATGCAGAGGCAGGCCACGGAGGTGAGCCCCAGCAGCAGCCGCCCCGGCCAGCGCGGGTCCACCCACAGCTGGGCCAGTACCAGGCAGGGAAGCACTGACCGTGTGGGGACATTGCGGCGTTAGCATGGGTAGGCTCCTCGCCCGACTGGCGTGCGCGGAGGGTTGCCCGCCGTCTGATTTTGAGGATCGCTCTCTTATCTCCGTCCTTTACGTACCTATGGCGGTGCTCTATGTTGAGGGGGGAGGGGCGATAGGGAATAGGGCCCCATGAAGTGCGACAAGGACGGAGGCGCGAGATGCGATCTTCGCCGTCAGACGGCCGCGGCTACTCACCCAGGGTGGGCACGCCCACCGTCAGCGCGTGGACCTGGCTGTTGCGGCGCAGCTTGAGGCGCAGCTCGAGGCGGGAGAACTGGAAGCCGTGGATGGTGGTCCCGCGGGGCGCCTGCTTGGCGTCCACGATGATCCACTCGTGACTCGCGTCGCCGCTCACCATGAGCTCCTGTAGGGTGATTCCGCACACTGGTTTCATCGCTCTCTCCTTGTCGCTCTCTCGGGGCATGGGCATAGGGAGCGAGAGAGAGGGCACTATAAAACGGTGTTCGGAATCACCCTGCTGCGGGCGGGTGGCGGATCAGGTGACGGGACGGAGAGGGCGAGGCCCTCGCGCGGGGGCATTGCGATCAGAGCCGCGACACGATAAGCCTCGACGGCTAGGCTCACCGACGCGCGCGCGCGCCAGCCTTGGCCGTGCTCACCGTCGAGTTGAAGGGCACGGATATCTTGTACTCTCGGCTGTCGTGGTTCCTGCTCGCCAGCTCGAACACGCACTCGTGCTCGTCCAGCGGCCAGCGGCGCGCCGAGTTGCCGCACGTGGTCTGCAGGTTGTACACGGGGTTGCAGCTGACGTTGCCGGCCGAGGTCGCGAGGCACCGGAGCGACTCGAACTGTCGCTGCATCCTGTGCGGGGGTGGAGCGGAGGGCGGTCGCGATTAGGGCAGAGGAGGAGGTCGCCGTGAAGGCGCATAGTGGCTTCGTCTCGCTGTCCTTGTCGCACTCGTGGGTCAGGGACGCAAGGAGCAGGCGGGAGGCGAGAGGGCACTACTGAACGTTGTACGGAATCACCCCGCGCGGGTTGACTTACGAGTTGAGCGCCTCCAGATCCGGGGTCCAGATCTCCTTCTCGGTGAAGGTGGCCCCCCTCACGTCCGAGTACTGAGTGGGGTCCCAGCGCAGGCGAGAGTCGTACCACCTCCAGCCGAGGTCCACGAGCATGTGTAGGCGGCCGCGGTGCACGTCCTGGGGCACACGGGGGAAGGGAAGGGGGTTGGTTCACTTCTTGTGCTTAGCGTGCGTGCAGGGGAGGTGTCTCGGCCCGGGGGCGGGACGAGCGCGGAGACTTGCCAATTGCAGCCGGTAGATGTACGTATTGACCTCCACCTCGGTCCCGGGCTGCACGGCGAGGCGGTCGTAGTCGCACAGGAGGTCGGCGCGCAGCCTCTTGATGTCGGCGCCCCTCGTGTCCATCGCCCTGGCCACCGAGGGCGAGCACTGGCCGTCGGCGTCGGCGCGGGCGCCCGGGAGCACTGCCGGCAGCGGGAGGGGTTGGACCGGGTGGAACGCAACGGGGGACGCAGAGGCGTAGGAACGTTAAGAGGGGACAAAATGAGCCCCGCGTTCCTACGCCCCTAGACGGATAGGGACACGGACAGCCGACTGACACTGAGGATCGCTCTACATCTTTGTCGCACTGCTTAAAGGGCCCTGCCATGCCTGTCATAGGCACGACAAGGACGGCTGGACCGACTTGGACAGAGAGAGGGGGGAGGGGGCGCATACCGCGCAGCACCTCCGGCGAGGGGACGACAAACACGGCCAGGATGACGGCGGGGAGGTAACGAGGACGGAAGGCCATGTCTGCGTCCTGCGTCGTGTTGTGCGCTCCAGGCGTCCTGCGTTCTGTCTGCGGCACATTTGTGTAATCTGCCGGCCTACGCCCCCCGCAGCGCGGCGGGGCCGGGCGGGACGCGGCGCAGACACGGGGGGCGGGCACAGGGCGGGCACGGCACGGCACGGGCCCATGGGTGGAGATAGGCGCCAGGAGACATTGACACACGCATGGCAATTGTAAAAAAATTGATTTATTTACAGTTTGTACATGTGAAAACCATGAAGTCTGTACATGATGTGGGACCAACATATGTACATGTTTGTGACTCTTCCTCTCTCTGGCTTAAATATAATAATAAAAAAAAAAAACTGTACAACATATGTTGTCTAGTGTACACACTTCAGGAACACATGATTCAATAACGAGTAACAGTAGAAGCTATTTTATCACATAACAAAGTTTAAATGGTTGGAGTTGCAGCCGCCCATTCACAAAACAAACAAACAAACAAACAAAAAATTACAATTATATGTGCATAAATGCCTGACAATTATGTAAGGATCACAACAAAAATGGCACACACGAACTAAAATGAAAATAGTTATTTAAAAAACATATCTTTTAGGTAGTTGAAGTACAAATCCGTGCAAGATTAAATGTCTTCATTGTCCTGACAATGCTTCCCAGGGTGACACAATTCTTACTTTTACAGAAGTCATCACAAAACAAAACATCATACAAAATTTTGGCATGTGTTTAGGTGCATTACCTGTTAGCCTGGGAGCAATTAACAAGCCTTCATGAGAAGATAAATGTAGTCAAAATGATAAAATAACTCAAATTTCTGAAATTAATTTGAAGCTACTGTGAGATCTGCAAAATATGAATGTGTATTGCAAAGCAGCTAGCAAAAAGAGATCAGCACAATTCCAGAAAAAGCTCCTGTGTAGTGCTCAAAACAAAGAAGCCTGACAATGAGGTAGCAAGTACCTAATTAATACATGGACAGGAATAGCTGCTTTGGGTGGAAAAGGGGGAAAAGTAAGAAAAACTAAAAGGAAACAAAAAGAAAACCTCACACCTTCAAACTCCATAAAATTCAGAACTGCTGGCCTCTTTAACAATGGCGCCTAACACCGAGTAAATATAAGTCATTAAGAAACTCTAATTTGCAAAGCTATGAAGAGTTCTTACTAAATCTATTTATTACAAAGTTATCAGTCAGTCATAGCAATAAAGATTGAGAGGAGATATTAAAACATCAAAACCCTAATCTTGTCACATCATAGAAATGGAATACTATTTGTATCTTCATAAGTGAACCCTGTGCAGTTGACATGCCTTTTCCAATACAATATACAGAAACACCAACAAAAATACTTCTAGGGAGCAATTACTTTATAATAAGGTAACAGGAAAAAAGATACAAAGGAAAGTTGATGACAAATGGAACTAAAGTGAAATCAGGAACATTGCATGCTTCTTTAGAAATTTTTATGCACTCCAAACATAAGCCTTCACAGTTAGACTGTTCAGTTTGTCATGAAACTGCTCAAATGCTGGCTTATTTTTTTTTTGCCAACAAGTTTTTTTTTTCTTTATAAATGAGAAGCTAGCAATTTAGGAAGGTGATTTGTATGTAGAATTGTAGTCAAAAGGCTTCAAAAATAATCACAAAATGAGAAGTTAAGGAGAAAAATAATTTGAATGATGCATAGAATTAAGTATGAATTTTGCGCTTTCCAATAGACTGTAAACTTATTGGTTTCACCCACAAAGAGCATTCAGATGAAGATTGTATGCAGGTCTATGCTGGGCTGCATACAATCAATCAATGTCACCAATCATCCTGTGGTAATTTGTAGGTCCAGTTATTACTGCGAACAATTTCTAACCCAGCCCCATAGTATGGTATTACATAGTGACTTCCATCCGCTGGTCCTACACGTTGGGTAGCAATCAAAATAATGTCTAACAACTGACCCATAAACATAAAACCCAAAGTACAAAGTTTTAAAAGCCCTATTGCAGGATAACCTAAATAAAACCTATCAGCACCAAACATTCCTAAAAATACAGAGAGAAGCATGGCTGTTTCAAAGGAGTAGCCATTGCTGAAAGAAAAACAGAGTTGTGTTGGTTAATTGATGACATTTCAAGGAATAGATTGTTACTGTTGAATCCAAAGTGTTCCTTGGGTTCAAGATTTTCTGAGTCTACTTACGTCCATTTGCAAGGAATCTCTCTCTCGAAGGTTGAATTACCAGACTCAATACAAATGATTTCATCACTAGCACGACAACGAACTGGAAAAAGAAAATAGGAAACTGAACAAGATTAATTTATTCTCATTAAACAAATAAAAACAACAAGTTTTTCAAGTCACTGTTGATGTTCAGATTGCACCTTGAGGTTAATTAATAGCATGGCACTGAGGTAACAGATATGTCAAAGACATGAATCTGTGAAGGCACAGAAGTCAAATTTTCAGGTAAAACAAGACTATTCAAACTATGGTTGTACCTTTTGCAACATTTTTTTCTGTACACCCGTAAGGTTGCTGTGTTTTGGGATCTATTAAATCATAGGATGGGTCAGGGCAAATGAATTGCCCCATCAGAAGAGCGGAACAATTCGTCGTGTAGTTCTTGGGCTCTTCCGCAACAACAATGGAGCATAAATATAGAGAGATCCCTAAAATACAAGCTCTAACATTCATTGCAAACTAGAAAATCATCACACGATAACCTCGACTGGATATCAACTTCATCTCCATCGTTCACCAACAAAAACACTAGAAACAGATGACTGTTGAGCGTGCCTCTGTATTTCTCATCTCCTGCTGTCAGTCGGTAGGTGGGTAGGGGGTAAGGGGGTAGGTGGGTGGTTGGTTGTGGTGGTGGTAGGCGACTTCGGTCAACCTTCGGTTGTGCCCGTGCTCTCCCTCTTCCTCAGCTCCAACATTTTTCGCGCGTTGCAGTTGCTGCAGTGCGTTGCAGGAGCCTTGAGGCGAGCCCTCTGCAGCGATGGGCAACCACCACAGTCATTCGGACAACCACAGCAGTTCAAGCTCACGAAAGAGCATTTCTAGGACCAGTTCTGGGGCCGACATAAAGGAGCAAAATCATGCCACAGCGCTGGTACCCGTCGACAAACTCGCCAAGGTGAGGAGAGGGAGACGGAGCAAGGCTACTTCCCCGACCCTTTCCTACGTCGCTCGTGTCGTCGCTGGGAGGCGACGTTAAGTCCAACTGTGTGTCATATGAGACGCCAAGTCGGACGCGGTCGTGACGCGTCCCTCCAATGCTGCAGCAGGCTGATTCCGAAGATCGCTCCTGTACCTTCGTCCTCGTCGCACTCATGGCAGTGCCCAATGTTGGGGGTGGCAAGGACCCATGAGTGCGACAAGGACGGAGGCGCGGGAGCGAACTTCGGAATCACCCTGCTGGCAGATCGTCTGCCTGAGAATGAGGTTAGCCGCCCAGTAGGCGGCCGCTTGGCTCAGGCTTAAGCATAAGCAGCTCCGTATATTGCCTGGCCTACGGTGGACACCTTAGCATCTGCTCCCTCCCCGTTCCCTCACCTCCCCCTCGCCTTTCCCCGTCTACTCTCTCGTCTCTCTTAAGCAACCTGCCTTGCTGTAAGGATGAGGAGAAAGGCAGGGGAAACGGGAAACCAAGGAAGGGGGTGGGGTGGGGCGGAAACAGACGTAAACACTATTGTTCTTTGTTTAACTCACTCTGTTGCACAGGCTGCACTCGAGAAACTGGTAAATTGTCTGTCATACAATCCACTTATTATAGAAACATATGGGGCACCACTATCTTCCAATATCAGCTGATTTTTTGCAGCAAGAACATTTTCAGGATCACTCTAAAATGAATGGACTCGAAAATAAATTGTCTATGTATTTGATGATTATGTAGTTTTGTAATTTTGATAAATAATCAAGGAATCACCTCATTTCTTTCTACCTGAGCGGTGATCACTCTTATGTTCTCAAGAAACCAATCTCACTGAGATGGTTCAAAACATTGTCACTTTGAGTGCTCCCAGTCACTCACATGATCATACTTCTTGAATTTCAGATACTTGTACATAAAACGGCTGATGAAGGCATTGGTCAAAACGTCATTTCAGCAAGTGTATTTGCTGTGAGTATAATATTTCTTATCCATTTCCACACATTCAGCTTGTGTAACTAAATTTTTTGTATTTTATTTAGAAATATCTTTTCCCTCAATACCCTGAACTTGGGCTTAAAGTATTCAACTATATGGCTAGATGTGGGGGAGGGTGCAAGTCAACCAAACAAATGTCAGCTTCAAGTTTTCGACAGCAAGCTGACAAACTGCTGCAAATCATACCAGACGAGAAAATTGCTGAGCTCTATGTGAAGGTATCTACCAACAGTTCATTATGGAATCTGTCACTTATCTCTGAAAATTAGCTCAATTTTTCTATCTGTAGCAGAAGTACCTTGCAAAAGTTAAATGTCTTTACTGTTGAGGCCTCTTCTTCTTTTTCTTGTTTTTTCTTACAATAATTTGTAATTGCAGGTGTTTTCTGAAGGATCTGAAGAAGTGGCACAACAACAAGTATTGGATTTACTGATGCTGACTTACCGCCTTGCCATGGATAACTACCCTGGGGGGCCACAGACCTGCCTACATATCCACCACACACTCCAGGCAGTGGTGGATTCAGCCGTAAGCATCAAGTCTTTACTTAGCCACGTCTAGCCACACCAGCCCAAGGTACTAGCTCCTCATCTTTTTCTGTTCAAAAATTGATAGTCTGGAAAGGTACATATGATTTCAAACTATGAAATCAGCTTGGTTTAGAATATGCAAACCTGGTGTTTGTTGCATACTGTACAATTTCCCACATTTTTTCCCCATTATAACTACAGATTTTGTTTAAAAGTAAGAATCTATGTTAGTATAGGAATTCCATTTCCTTGTTATCCGAAGAATATTAGTTATCTAATGGAACCCTGTGCTTCTCCCTGTATTTTCAGTAAGTAAATTGGTTGGTTTTTTATCATAAAAAATAAAAATTTGTGGGCTGGTTTGTGACTTTGTCCTAGTCACTTAAATTTAAATTTGAAAAAAAATAAAAAAAAATATATATATATGTATAGGGTATTGGTATCACTAATTTGTTTTAGTTACAATTCTGATTGATTTGATGGATTGATAAGAAAGTTAGGAGAAAAAAAGTATCTCATGAGGAAAAAAGATTCAGGTCTCTTTAAACCACCTTTTTGTTAGAATTTGTCTGCTCTGGTATATTTTTTTTTCAGGTGTGTCGTGTGTGAAGACCTCTGCTTTGCTAAGTGAGCTGTTAAACCTTGAAAAGGCATTATTTATTTGCAACATGGTTATTAAAACATTTTGGTAGTCATCTTAAACAATAAATGGGGTGGCCTATTTTAAAATCAGTTGAATATTTCTCCCGCATTAATGTTCTAAAGCTTTCAGTGTTAAATTGTGATCAAGTAATTTATAATCCTGTGTAGCATTATCAAATTTAAACAAATCTAACACAATCCAAATTTCTGTTTTCTATTTTCTAGTTCCACAAAAAATTGGCAGTATCCCCCGGCTACATGAGTAACTGGCTTCTTCAGCACCTTCCCAGGCTTCTGCCACTACTACATCGATATGTGGTTCATGTACTGACCACAGCATACCGTTCCCTTCAGGAGAAACAGCCAGTCACAACCTCAGCGCCTGTAAGTAACATTATCATTAAATTGATTTAAGTTAACCGCATAGACCATTGTATGTGAACGTGTAGGTTTGTTTGGCCTCAATATAGAAATGAAACTATAGCCAGGTAAACATTTAGATAATTTTATTTTTGTAATCGTTTCTCTTACACGCTAGCAAGGGAATGACACATGTGAAGCACAGGAGGTAGGAGAACAACTGTCCTTGTGCCATATCAAAGAGAGCAGATAGAAACTCATTACGTGGCTTTGGGATTGTTCATACACTGTGCTTTGAAGGAAAGAGGGGCGCAAATATTTTGAGCTCTCATTAGGTTCAGGACTTAGGTCGGACCTTACAGTATACGAAAATATTTGCACCGCTGGGTACAAATGTGATGGAGTATTAACACACCTACCCCCTCTCCTCCAAGGCATGCCATTTATGAACGACCCCAAACACCATAAGTGTTTAAATAAAGAGCTAATAATTTCTGGAACTTTACCCTGACCTTGCAAATGTTTCAGGGAATGGAACTTTCAACTCCTGTTCTGGAGAAAAATTTTGACATTGATACCAAAGGACCATATCTCTTGCCAGTTTCTCAAGTCTGGCTCTTAGCAACAAGTCTTCCTGCAATATATACCATGCCATCTCAGCATCCTAATGGATCATCATCACCTACGCAGCACAATGGATCATGTGCCCAATCACTTATTGCCAAAATGGTACTCCTCAAATATTTTCTCAAGCAGTGCTCATTGATTATTTTGAGCCAATCATTACATCTGTTAATTTCTTTCTAGCTGGGCTCAACATACCCTTCTCATTGGGCACCTTTGTACAGCAGTGACCAACATGGTTTGGGCTCAAATAGGTACATTGGAAATCTGGGGTATTAAATTGACTTTAGCTTGAGGCTTTGCCCTTGTTATAAGTTAGTTGTTTAATTGTATTTCTCCTAGATTTCTTCATCATGTCCTCAGCTACCGAGGCCCCACTCTCACATTTCTAAGAGGACAAGAAGGTGTTGAATTCTGCCTTGCAGCTGATTCTGAATGGCATGAATCTAATCATTATTGGGGCTGCGAAAATTCTTGCGTTTTGCAGATACTGCCTCTTTTTCATGTTATTGAACGTAAGTGCTTTTATTTTAGTTCAATGTTTTTCAAATAATTAGCCCTTTTTTTTAACCTTTCCTCTTTATAAAAAAAAAAAAAGTACCATGATTAGTACTTTGTCAATTTTCAAATATGTATGTTTATTTCTATGTATTATTATGTATACAGGTGGTGCAAAACTTCTATACTTAAATTTTAGTATAAGAGGTTATCCAAAAGGAATTCATGCTGGAAAAAATCCCAGCAAACCAAGCCTTAAACTTGATGACGCCTTCAGCATGATTACATACAGTGGGATACCCTATCCACTTGTCAGTGTAGAGGTGTGGGGTTGTGGTACATCTAAATCAAGGTAAATAATCGTAATTGAGATCTACAATTCTTCGTTAATTTTCTCTAAATTTCTGTTTATTAACTTTTAGGGAGCAACAGCTTGAAACTAAGAAGTGGGAGGTCAAGCAAGCAGAAAAGCAGCGTGTGGTGAAGCTTAGTGCCGCTGAGTGGGCTGACCATCCAGATCGGTACTTGTTGGAGTTGGGTGGGCGACAAACTTACAATACTCCGTCCAACTAGCCCTCTCTAGTCAGGTAGAATAGTTTTTGTTCTGCCTTTTATTTCCCAGGGTTTTGATAAAGGATTGGTTTTTTCCATATGTTGTGCTGGAACATACCTTTGTTATCCATCTCAAATTTTATCTACCCCTCAGTCATATAAGAATGGGTAGTCGTAGAATCATGCTTTGCAGGTGGAATAGTACCAATTGTGTCCTGTCTACCATATTTTAAAAGGAATATAAACAGTATCATTTGTCTTACCTCAGAGTTCGCTGTTGATTCTTGTATATAATTCAATACGTACGCAGGAAAAGGCAAGCTTACTGTTCGATATTCTTGATGGTCAGGTGTCTTTGACATGTGCTGTGCTGCTTGTGCCTTAAGATATGATGAGAATTGCTCCAGCAGTCAGTAGAAATAGTAAATTATTTGTGATGTCTAGGCTCTTGTAAAAAATATATTTATATTAATTCGATGTACTCTTAATGTGAAGGATACATTCCGTTCTGCAAACGTTATGTTCAAGTTGATGGCATATGTAAAGACTGTCTATTCATGGCATTTCTTCATCTGATCTTGGAATCTTTTGTTCAAGCTTTGTGTCATGTCTTGAGCACCATAAAAAAATGTCCTAAATTGCGTGAACAACTCAAAATTTTTACTCCGAGATTAGTGTAAAATGAGATTTCTGAGACATTTTGAAATTTTTTCTGCAGATTTACTTTAAAGTTTTTAGAAGGGCTCATGTTTTTACTTAATTTTAATTTGGTCAAATAATTGACAATAAGAATGAGTAATGCCCAGTATTAAATTTTAAGTTTGGTTTTAAACTTTGCCTATATAAATATTGAAGACCAATACAATAGTATGTGGTCATATTTGCTCAAATGTGTCAAGTGCATTGGTATGCTTAAAATTATAATACTTTCTTGTTTGCTCATGTCTCACTCATGTAAATATTTTAATGCTCTTTCTTTGTGTCAATTTGTTATCAACTTCTTAACTCTGTCTCTTGAAGGAAATATGTAAACTCAATTTTCCAATGCAACATTTTAAGAAAATGAACAGGAGGCTGGGAACCTTCTGGCGAATCTTGCCTAATTAAGTTATTCAATTGCCAAATATATTTTTGCTGTAATAGACTGCACATGCTAAGTGCTTGCTTTAGTTGCAACTCTAGTAAAAGCCTAAAAGATTTATGCTTATGCATTTGTAGTTAAAAAAAGAAGGTCATGTGATAAATCACATTCATAATGTGTTGGACTGTGATCCATTGTTAAGTGTAGTATTTACCTTTACTGTGTTTGCCGCTAGTTCTTTCCCAGTTCCTTTTGAAAGTTTTTCTAGTACCATGGTATTAAGTTTCAATATCCCCTGTGCTTCGTAGTTGTCTCTTCACTTACATTATTGTAATTCATTGAAAATACATCTTAACTGACTAAAAGAAAATCCCCAATTCTGTATGTGAAATGAATTTTTTAAGTGAAATTTTCAAGGGGGCTCAGTTACATTTATTTCAGATACTGTAGATTATCAACGACCCTTTTAAAGTTATATTTTCATTGATTGAATTTTTTTATGTGCTGTTGTATGCGTGATACTGCACTATTTTCAATGTGTTTATAGTTGCGCATTTAAGCAGTATATTGTAATTTAACTAAAGGGATGATCTAATCTGTTATGGATGTCTGGTTAAGTATACAATTATTGTGTAGTGTTAAATAATTAGAATTTTCTACCGTTTTGAAGACAACGACAGTTAGTTCTGCGATTGATCTTGAGGGTTCATGTGATCTGTAATATTTTTTGTTGTCTTTATGGTTTCTGAAAGAGAATTTTCCTTGGAATGTGTGTGTGTGTGTGTGTGTATGTGTGTGTGTGTGGAGTGTGAATGTGTGAACGTACGCGTGTGTGGGAGAGTTAGTTCACCCTAAGATTTTATGCATAATTGTCATGGATGCAATAACACTGTGATAAGATGTTAAACTTTGTTCCCCTTTACAAATCAAGTGTGTTTATTGCAATCATATTCTAATTTCAAATCTTGCTCATTTGGTAGCTAAGACTTGGTGTATTGATCAAGTATTAATACTGTTATCCTGGAGTCTCTTTTGTCGATTTGGTATGTCTACAGTATTGTAGCAGTATATTTCTTTTTAACATTAAGCACAAAGACTGAAGTAGAGAGTATTGGATGATGTATGTTGTCTTTGTCAAGAGATGACCAGGAGGGGAATTTTCACTCTTTTATGGATCACACCTCTGTGTGGGTTTTACTGGCACATTTGGACCAACTTTATTCTTCTGGCAAAATACGATGAATCAGCTGTAGTTACCACGTCAAGCAAATGCATCACATATTTTTTTAAAACAAGGTGCATTGTTGAGGAAGTGCATTTTATCATGACTTTTTCTAATGCATTATTAGACTCAAAAGAAAACAAGCTTTGACAAGAAATATTTACTTTTCTAGTAAAACAGTTTGCAATTCTTTGTTACACTGTATCATAATTTGCCGTTCAAACTAAAGAAGGAGTTTGCTCGTATTGTTTTCCATGATTGTGTATTTTATTTTTGTGCCATATTATTGAAAAGAACATATTTCTAAGGAGGTGCAACCTCACTTTGCTGTTTACTTTTTTCAAAACATCCCAAATGAATCTTCCTGATTTAGTAATGTGACCAAACATTTAGACATATTTTACGTTCTTCAAGCTTTGTGAGGCAGAAACTAAAAGTGTGTATCACAATGTAAAATTTGTCATCAACTTGCAATAAAAATCCTTCTGAGAATCTCACAGTTATCGGCTAAAATACAGGTTGCCCTGTAAAATACGATGTAAACTCCTCGAAATCGACTCCTGGTCCCAGAAGCATTTCAGGAGCAATGTGGTGCTTGCAGCCCTGCCAGGAGCACAAGCCAGTGGTCCAGTGTATAGAGCACTGAACACTGGACTTCTGCCCGAAAGGGCTCGGGTTCCACCCTGAACCTCGCAAATGTTTTTTTCTTTTTCTACAATTTAGATACAGTGTTGGCGGAGGAGGAGAATATCTTGTTTTCCTCGAGATGAATAATCCTTTAAATAGCTTATTCCTTTAATGCATCTTTTGGGCGGTAAAAGAGTGACACGGCGGAAAGAAAAAATCAAATAAAAAGTTCCAGCGACATTTGAACCTGCAAACGTCTCGCCAGCCGAAAAAAATTGGGACAGGGGAACAGTGCGTTAAACATCTCGGCTGGCGAGACGCACAAATTGTTGCTATGCGAATCGCTACCCGCATCTACCTGCCTTTTTTTCGGGAAGGCGGCAAGAACGAAGTCGGATCGAAAGTCGTCTCAACTGCCCTTTTTTGTCCTCGAGTTGTATGATGCTTTAAACAGCTTACCCCCTCGATTACATTCGGTTAGCATACCCGTCACTAGAGTCCACCTGGACACGATACCGTTCTTGGTTTGGGAAAAATTCGCTTTTAACGTGGGGAATAGTGAATTGTTCAATCAGCGCCTTCTGGATAGGCAACCCATTCGACGCCAGCCCGCGCCTGCATGTTTGAGAGAAAATCGTGCGAAACGAGCCGTATTCAACCCGGAGTTCAGAAGAGGCGAGGAGGTAACCTCCTCGAAATCGGCTCCTGGTACCAGAAGATTTGCGGAAGCTATGTGGTGCTTGCAGTGCTGCTGAAAGCAGAAGTCTGTGGCCTAGTGGTAGAGCAGCGGGCACCTGTTCAGAAGCCCTCGGGTTCGAACCCAAGCGCCGTAAACATTTCCTTTTTTTTTTGTTATGTTTGGCAACGGTCTTGGGAGAGAAGAAGAATACCTTTTTTTCCTTCGAGTTGTTTAATGCTCCTAAAAGCTTACCCCCTCGATTACATCTTTTGGGCCCTAAAAAATTGACACGGAAAAGAAAATTCTTCTGCGCCGCGCGGAGCTCGTCCAGGCCGGTAGATAGGGATTCTAATTCGCATCGCCAAAAGGTGTGCGAACCGACAGCGTAGTGGTTAGCATACCCGTCCCCCGTCCCAAACCAACTACGCTGTCGGGACGCTTTTATCGTGTTCGAATCTCGGTCGACCTAATAATTTTTTTTCGCCGGTTTTCGGATGATTTTACCCTCCGGGGTTGGTCTCTGGGTGCACTGGAGCCCCTCTGCACAAACCCCGTCAATTTGGAGGAAAAATGTTTTTGGACCAAAATCCCTAAAAATGCAAAGGCTATAGCCTTCGGAAATTTGACCAAAAATCGAAAGTCTCAGATCACGCTGAAATTCACAGGGAATCCTCTGAAGGCACTGCGAAACATATACCAGTAGCCAGAAGCACAATACCGTTCTTGCTTAGGGAGAGATTCGGAATCCTATTCGGAAAGGAAAACTCTGCTTCTGCGCGCGCCGGGCCCGTCCAGGCCGGTAGATACGGAATCCTTTTCGCATCGGCAAAAAGTGTGCGAACCGACAGCGTAGTGGTTAGCATACCCGTCCCCCGTCCCAAACCAACTACGCTGTCGGGACGCTTTTGTCGTGTTCGAATCTCGGTCGATCATCGTTTTTTTTTCGATGATTTTCGGATGATTTCACCCTCGGGGGTTGGTCTGGGGGTGCACAAGAGTCGGCCTGGACACGATACCGTTCTTGGTCTGGGAGAAATGCGCATTTTACGCAAGGAATTGTGAATTGTTCAATCGGCGCCTTATGGGTAGGCAACCCATTCGACGCCAGCCCGCGCCTGCATGTTTGAGAGAAAATCGTGCGAAACGAGCCGTATTCAACCCGGAGTTCAGAAGAGGCGAGGAGGTAACCTCCTCGAAATCGGCTCCTGGTAACAAGAGATTTGCGGAAGCTATGTGGTGCCTGCAGTGCTGCTGGCAGCGGAAGTCTGTGGTGTAGTGGTCAGAGCAGCGGGCATCTGCTCAGATACTCTCGGGTTCGAGCCCGAATGCCGCAGACATTTTGCTTTTTTATTTTTAGCAAGGTTCTTGGGGGAGAAGAAGAATACCTGTTTTCCTTCGAGTTGTATGATGCGAAAAATAGCTTTCCCCCTCGATTGCATCTTTTGGGCCGTAAAAAATTGACACGGAAAAGAAAATTCTTCTGCGCCGCGCGGGGCTCGTCCAGGCCGGTAGATAGGGATTCTAATTCGCATCGCCAAAAGGTGTGCGAACCGACAGCGTAGTGGTTAGCATACCCGTCCCCCGTCCCAAACCAACTACGCTGTCGGGACGCTCTTGTCGTGTTCGAATCTCGGTCGACCTAATAATTTTTTTTCGCCGGTTTTCGGATGATTTTACCCTCCGGGGTTGGTCTCTGGGTGCACTGGAGCCCCTCTGCACAAACCCCGTCAATTTGGAGGAAAAATGTTTTTGGACCAAAATCCCTAAAAATGCAAAGGCTATAGCCTTTGGAAATTTGACCAAAAATCGAAAGTCTCAGATCACGCTGAAATTCACAGGGAATCCTCTGAAGGCACTGCGAAACATATACCAGTAGCCAGAAGCACAATACCGTTCTTGCTTAGGGAGAGATTCGGAATCCTATTCGGAAAGGAAAACTCTGCTTCTGCGCGCGCCGGGCCCGTCCAGGCCGGTAGATACGGAATCCTTTTCGCATCGGCAAAAAGTGTGCGAACCGACAGCGTAGTGGTTAGCATACCCGTCCCCCGTCCCAAACCAACTACGCTGTCGGGACGCTTTTGTCGTGTTCGAATCTCGGTCGATCATGGTCGATGATTTTCGGATGATTTCACCCTCGGGGGTTGGTCTGGGGGTGCACAAGAGTCGGCCTGGACACGATACCGTTCTTGGTCTGGGAGAAATGCGCATTTTACGCAAGGAATTGTGAATTGTTCAATCGGCGCCTTATGGGTAGGCAACCCATTCGACGCCAGCCCGCGCCTGCATCTTTGAGAGAAAATCGTGCGAAACGAGCCGTATTCAACCCGGAGTTCAGAAGAGGCGAGGAGGTAACCTCCTCGAAATCGGCTCCTGGTAACAAGAGATTTTCGGAAGCTATGTGGTGCCTGCAGTGCTGCTGGCAGCGGAAGTCTGTGGTGTAGTGGTCAGAGCAGCTGGCATCGGCTCAGAAGCTCTCGGGTTCGAGCCCGAATGCTGCAGACATTTTGCTTTTATTGGTATTTTTAGCAAGGTTCTTGGGGGAGAAGAAGAATACCTGTTTTCCTTCGAGTTGTATGATGCGAAAAATAGCTTTCCCCCTCGATTGCATCTTTTGGGCCCTAAAAAATTGACACGGAAAAGAAAATTCTTCTGCGCCGCGCGGAGCTCGTCCAGGCCGGTAGATAGGGATTCTAATTCGCATCGCCAAAAGGTGTGCGAACCGACAGCGTAGTGGTTAGCATACCCGTCCCCCGTCCCAAACCAACTACGCTGTCGGGACGCTTTTGTCGTGTTCGAATCTCGGTCGATCATCGTTTTTTTTTCGATGATTTTCGGATGATTTCACCCTCGGGGGTTGGTCTGGGGGTGCACAAGAGTCGGCCTGGACACGATACCGTTCTTGGTCTGGGAGAAATGCGCATTTTACGCAAGGAATTGTGAATTGTTCAATCGGCGCCTTATGGGTAGGCAACCCATTCGACGCCAGCCCGCGCCTGCATCTTTGAGAGAAAATCGTGCGAAACGAGCCGTATTCAACCCGGAGTTCAGATGAGACGAGGAGGTAACCTCCTCGAAATCGGCTCCTGGTAACAAGAGATTTTCGGAAGCTATGTGGTGCCTGCAGTGCTGCTGGCAGCGGAAGTCTGTGGTGTAGTGGTCAGAGCAGCGGGCATCTGCTCAGAAGCTCTCGGGTTCGAGCCCGAATGCCGCTGACATTTTGCTTTTATTTTTTATTTTTTTTTTGGTATTTTTAGCAAGGTTCTTGGGGGAGAAGAAGAATACCTGTTTTCCTTCGAGTTGTATGATGCGAAAAATAGCTTTCCCCCTCGATTGCATCTTTTGGGCCCTAAAAAATTGACACGGAAAAGAAAATTCTTCTGCGCCGCGCGGAGCTCGTCCAGGCCGGTAGATAGGGATTCTAATTCGCATCGCCAAAAGGTGTGCGAACCGACAGCGTAGTGGTTAGCATACCCGTCCCCCGTCCCAAACCAACTACGCTGTCGGGACGCTTTTGTCGTGTTCGAATCTCGGTCGACCTAATAAATTTTTTTCGCCGGTTTTCGGATGATTTTACCCTCCGGGGTTGGTCTCTGGGTGCACTGGAGCCCCTCTGCACAAACCCCGTCAATTTGGAGGAAAAATGTTTTTGGACCAAAATCCCTAAAAATGCAAAGGCTATAGCCTTTGGAAATTTGACCAAAAATCGAAAGTCTCAGATCACGCTGAAATTCACAGGGAATCCTCTAAAGGCACTGCGAAACATATACCAGTAGCCAGAAGCACAATACCGTTCTTGCTTAGGGAGAGATTCGGAATCCTATTCGGAAAGGAAAACTCTGCTTCTGCGCGCGCCGGGCCCGTCCAGGCCGGTAGATACGGAATCCTTTTCGCATCGGCAAAAAGTGTGCGAACCGACAGCGTAGTGGTTAGCATACCCGTCCCCCGTCCCAAACCAACTACGCTGTCGGGACGCTTTTGTCGTGTTCGAATCTCGGTCGATCATGGTCGATGATTTTCGGATGATTTCACCCTCGGGGGTTGGTCTGGGGGTGCACAAGAGTCGGCCTGGACACGATACCGTTCTTGGTCTGGGAGAAATGCGCATTTTACGCAAGGAATTGTGAATTGTTCAATCGGCGCCTTATGGGTAGGCAACCCATTCGACGCCAGCCCGCGCATGTTTGCGGGTACACTACAGTTCTCGCACAACCCTTGTCGCATAAGCTAAAAATTTGCTCGACAAATAGTATTTTAAGTCCCCGATTTACTGGGAATCTTTATTGTGATCTAGGAAACGAATACACAGTCCTGTTGTGATAAATTCGCTTTCTTGGTGATGAAAAATGGATTGTAATGTCCGCGCCTGATGCATAGACAACCCATTCTACGCATTTAGCTTGGGCTGGCGTCGAATAGGTTGCCTAAGCATCTGGCGCGGACATCGATCTCGAATCTCGAATAAAAGTCGTGTCGGTCGAGTCAGAGTCAAGTCGAGAGTGTTGTGGTGGCGGCTTTTTGTAAGAGCATGACGTGACGAGGACGAGCATCAACAAACGCACACAGTCAGAACACAGTAGTCGGATACTGGTTTGACCTCTCTCATTTTTTCTTCGACTTAATATGTCTTACTCGGCTGATTATATCAAAGAAAAATTGAGCAAGGAACTTCAACCCACCCATATTGTAAGTAGGCTAGGTTAGGACCGGACCGGCCTTTTTTTAAAGTGTTGGGGTCATTTGTGCGAGATAGCCTGAGCCAAGACCAGAGAAATGTCCTCGTCCTCGCCAGTGGACTCCTTTCGTGGCGCGGCCGTGCTGACGCTGCTGGGGCTGCTCGTACTGCGCTGGGCTGTGGCCCTGCACTCCTACTCTGGAGAGAAGAGGCCCCCAATGTATGGGGATTATGAGGCCCAGCGCCACTGGATGGAAGTGACACACAATCTACCTGTCGGGGAATGGTACTTTAATACCACTGAGAACGACCTCATGTACTGGGGTCTTGACTACCCGCCGCTGACTGCTTATCACAGCAAAGTTTGTGGTTTTGCTGCTTCCCTCATAGACAAGAGCTTTGTCGCTCTCAAAGCGTCTAGGGGTTTTGAAAGCTACCACCACAAGCTGTTCATGCGATGGACTGTGATCTTGAGTGACCTCGTTGTTCTGATACCATCTGTGTGGCTATACTTTGCAAAGAGGTTGTGGTCTGCTGATGATGCATCTTTGGTCTGGATTTTCCTTGTACTTTCCCACCCTGGCCTCCTTTTAATAGATCATGGCCATTTTCAGTACAATGGAGTTTCAATAGGATTAACGATAGCAGCAGTAGCTGCGCTGTTGCGCAAAAGAAATTTGCTGTGCTCTGCACTGTTTGTACTTGCGCTCAATTTTAAGCAAATGAGTCTGTACTATGCTCTTCCATTTTTCTTTTATCTTCTGGGAACCAGTCTGCAGGGTGGTATTGCAAGAGGAATACCTAAAGTAGGAGCCATAGGGATGGTGGTTTTGGCTACTTTCACGATTATCTGGCTGCCATTTGTTACTCAGCTCTCCCAACTCAAGCAAGTCCTACACAGACTGTTTCCAATTGCAAGGGGAATTTTTGAAGATAAGGTATCAAACATATGGTGCGCTTTAAATGTTGTCTACAAAATCAAAAATAGTTTTTCAAATGAGGATATGGCTGTGGTCTGTCTGGTTTCAACTCTAGTAGTTGTTATCCCTAGCAGCTTGAATTTATTATTCCGTCCACATCCCCAAAAGTTTGTATACTCATTGATAAATTCATCTCTAGCCTTTTTTCTTTTCTCCTTTCAAGTCCATGAGAAAAGCATACTACTTGCTGCAATTCCAGTTTCTCTTATTTTGCCTACAGACCCATTTATTAGTATGTGGTTCACAGCCATCTCATCATTCAGCATGCTCCCTTTATTGTTGAAAGATGGACTACTTATTCCAACTATAGCACTTATTCTTTTCCACATTGTTGCTACTACCTTAATGGTGAATGTACTACCTTCAACCAGAGAAAAGTCACTCATCGTTAGTGACCAAAGTTCATCTATCCTTTGGTGGTGGGCTGCTTTTTTCGTATCAATGATAGGCTGTGTGATATTAACACTTTCAAGTATTTTTGTCAAGCCACCAAACAATTTACCTGACTTATTTCCATTGTTAATTTCAGTGTATTCATGTTTGCATTTTATAATTTTTTTGCTGTATTTTAATTACAAACAAATGTCTTTACCTGGTGTCTGTTTGAAATCCTTATCTGAAAGTAAAAAACAGAAGTAAAATCCCAACACGTTTCAATTTTTTCCCCTCTGTACTTTAAGTTGTTTTTTTTTTAATTTTCTTTTTCTGTGTTTTGAATTTAAGTAAGTGATTTCAACAGATCTCAATGTTGTTTTTTTGTGCTTGTTGTACTATTTGTTTCCCAAGCATGCTGTAAGCAAAGTCTGACTATCAATGATACATCCAGTAAAATTTCAATAAAGATTGAAATTTGAAAAAGTATTCTCAGTTTCCTTATTATCCACTTTTTTCTTAGAAAATCTAAGTCAGGCACAGGGTGCAGATATTTTAAACAAACATGCTGCATGTGATGTTCATGTCACTAATTCTTCGATCTTTTTTCCTGTGTGTTTAATTTCAATTTAGGAGGTGGTGGATGAATCAAATGGATGCGGTGGTCAATTCAGTGTAACACTGGTTTCTGATAAATTTGAAGGAAAATCCCGTCTACAACGCCACCAGTTAGTATTATCTTCCATCTGCAGTAAAATAGGGACATTATACTTGAGCCATAAATAGCTTCCTTGCAATTCTAATGAGGCTTGAAGCGAGCTGAGGTCCATAGGTCACTGATGGCCTTACCGATACTCTCCTTTCTTCCTTGTTCACTTCCACTTCTCTCTCTACAACTGCACCTCAGCAACTGTTCCTATAGACTAAAAGTAGGACTTGTAAGAAAGGAGAACTTCTGATTTGATTATTCGCATATCTTGTTGGTTTACCAGGCTTGTCCATTCAATATTAGCGGAGGAACTTAAAGTTATTCATGCATTCTCCCAAAAGACACTGACACCTGAACAGTGGGAGACACAAAAAACACAATAGCATACAGTTGAGAAAACCAGTGCCTCCGGATCATCATGGAGAGTCTCCCATCCAAATTCAGTATCACTGCACCTGGAAAGGTTATTCTCCATGGAGATCATTCTGTAAGTATTAATTAAAAAGCAAAGTATTCACTTTTGTATTTAGTTTTAATTTATTGCAAAAATTTTTATAGGTTGTGTATGGTCATCTCGCCATGGCTGCTAGTTTAGATTTGAAGACTAAAATAGAGTACTCATTGCAAGGAGCAGCTGGTTCCAATCAACGGTTTATCCACTTTGTAATGCCTAAGATCGCTTTGGATTTAAGTCTGTCCTTAAGGTAATGTGGTAGGGCCTTCTTCACCATAACTCTCCTCCTCCCCTTTATTTAAACCAGTAAAAATAATAAAAAAATACTTTCCTCTAGTGAATTTAACCATCTACTCTCTCTGACTGATGGGGACACCTGGGCCTTCAACAATCCACAATCCATTGGTTCAGCAAAGTTTAATAAGATTTTGGAAAACATTGATTCTTTTATGGCTATGAAACCAGGCCTCAAGTCCCTGAGTGTGCAGCAACAAGTAAGTGATTAATGATTTTGCTTCATCAGTTTTAGAGAGTTTATTAATCTAATTTTTTTTCTCTTCTTTATGTAGCAAGCCATGAAATGCTGCCTGTTTTTGATGACAGCCATATTGAATCATCCAAAACAAGATACATTACCAAGAATGCAACCATTTCAGTTGACTGTAACTTCAGAGTTGCCTGTTGGAGGTGGGGCAGGGTCTTCCGCTTCATTTTGTGTTTCCCTTGCTGCTCTCTTTGTGGTGATTGCCAGTTTGAGAGCAGAGCCAGCTAATAAGTTTAACTTAAGTGATGATAAGAAGGAAATAATTTCAAACTGGGCTTTCTTAGGAGAGAAAATAACTCATGGTAATCCCTCAGGTAAGCTTATTTTAAAAGTAAATGATAAAAAGTATATTATCTGATGAAAAGTTTCACAAAACTCCACACTTTAACTTTGTTTTAGGCCTTGACAACACAGTATGTACTTTTGGGTCATTGATAGCTTTCCAGCGCCCAAATACCATGGAGAAAATTCCATTAAATCAGGGGCTACGTGTCTTACTTGTGGATACTAAAGTAAGTCGAAATACCAAGTCTCTTGTGGAGCGGGTTGCAAGACTGAGACAGAGGCATGAACCTGTTGTCGACACGATTATGAAGGTAATGTAAATGTATTTGTAATGCGAAAGTTTTGGATCAACATGTAGCTTACCATTCAATTATGTATCTCTCGCAGGCAATGAATGGTTTGAGCTTGGAGGCTAAAGAGTTATTAAAACAGCTAGATGAAGCCAAACTAAATAAGTCAGAAAATGAAGTTGCAGATTTGTTTTCAAAACTTGAGGTACTTAGTCTTTGTATTAAAAGCACTTAAAAATTACCATTCACCATTCGTAAAAAGAAAAATATTACTATTTTTTTTCCTCCATTTGCAGGAGTTATGGTCAATCAATCACTGTCTTCTTCAATCACTGGGTGTCAGCCACCCATCACTAGAACGTATTTTACAGATTGCAAGGGAACATAATCTCAGTGGAAAACTGACAGGAGCTGGTGGAGGTGGTTTTGCAATTATTCTACTTCCAGGACATTCTACTGGATGTAATCTTGAATCAATGATGGAAAATCTCCTAAGCAATGGATTTGATGTAAGAGATGTTGAACTTGGAGGACCTGGAGTTCAGCTTCACTTGAACTAATTTGTGAATCTTCTGTATTTCTAAGGTGTGGATACTAACACTAAATTTATAATAAGCATCTGTTTAAA
The DNA here is from genome assembly GCA_029379305.1 of Frankliniella fusca. Lineage (NCBI taxonomy): Eukaryota > Metazoa > Arthropoda > Insecta > Thysanoptera > Thripidae > Frankliniella > Frankliniella fusca. The sequence goes on along the minus strand of JAHWGI010001285.1, from coordinate 1,547,273 downwards.
ATTGAATGGCCCTAGCTATTTACAACACATTCCTTCCAAATTCCTCCACTTCATATGGCTTCTCATTAACAATATTGTCATTATTTAGTATTACTACAACCTTGAGTCAGCTGTTTAATCATAGTGCAACAAACATAAGTCAGATTTAAATCACCCTCATAACATTTTACACTACAACTTCTGTTTACAATTTGCAATTCAACCTTCCTAAATAACAAAACTCTTTTCAGCTTTTGATCAAGACTTATTGCAATATCTTCCAGTAAATCTCAATTCATTGATGTAAAATTTCATCCTAATTGTATCTAAAATAGTGTTGGCAGGGACTCACTTGCAGGCACTTGGTTTTCAGTCTGGCTGTTATCCTCCAAAACAATTTTAGTTCTGAGTAAATCGTCTAATTCAACAGCTAATATGTTCCGTTTGAAGTTGCCCTTGTCATCCTGTAAATGAAAAACAATTGTAGAAAAACTGTTCAGGTCAGGCTTCAACTACTTTATGATAGAAACTAAAAGTTACTGACCGCTTTCATTTCCACATAAACTGTTCCCTTTTTACGAGATCCTTGAATGTAGAACTTCAGAAACATGTGTCGGCGTCCATTCACCATGTACTCACTATGGCTGTAAAATGAAGGCAATATGTTGTCAAAATATCTCAATCACTCAGAATTACATCTTAACAAAGAAATCCATCAAAATTACCTCACATGTCTCCTCCGACCTCGAGAATTTTCTTCTCCATAAGCTTTAATGGGCTCCCCTAGATGGTCTCTAATTCTCTGATCTCTTATGCATTTGTCTAATGCATCAGAATATATATTATTAGGACTATTTCCTGAGAAAAGCTCCTGACAGACAGCCCATAAAATTGACCCTGTGATTCCTAATCCAAAAAGAATCACTCCTAAATTACCCGCTGTCTTAGTTGTTTCTTTCACTAAAAAAACATCATACAATATAACAACAAAGAAAGATTATGTATTAACATCTCACACATATGCAAGTAGATTTCAGAAAAGAGATGGAGAGTAATTTTTTTGCAATTAATACCTGTTTCAAATGCAGTTGCAGTTGAAATTTCAGAGCCTCCTGCTTTTGATTCAGCCAGGGCATTTGATTCTTTGGGCTGTGATCGTTCTGAGTAACACCGAGTAGAGTGGTTGGCAAAAAAGGGAAGATGAAGGGCTGAAACTCTCGCATTAAACATCATCCAGCTTGATACATTGGCCGGTGAGGCAAATTTCCCTACTGTATTTACCACCGAAAACATCCTGAAAGAAATGCGATACAAAATTTTAAACAGTTCACACCGACAGGAAATTTTAATTTTTTTGCATAGTTCTTGTATATATCTACAAGTAGCGGATAGGCTGCGTTGAACTTAAGACTATTACTCGGAGGGTGTAAAAATACAAAACAAAGTGGGAATGGTTTACTCATGTTGACATATAAACACCCAACACAGGTTATGATGCCCTATGTAAAACTACACCTAGATTTGAGAGGAAATGGGAGAACGTAAGCATAACATAGGAAATAAGTACTACACCTGGCAAATAAAAAGTACGTCCTTTTGATGTAAATGACACCCTGTCAAGAGTGTGAACACAGAAAAATTCTAAAGGGTGAATGAGGAGAGGGAGCAGAGTGCACCCCTCTTTCTTTCTGCTTGAGGCACCGGCTGAAAGAGAGCAGCACCAGACGTATTCCTCCCCTCATTTGTTCGAGAGAGAAGCAGAGGGAAGTTCCGAAGGTTCCGAGTTCCGAACGTCGAAAAAAGGACTACGTGCGGAACAGCAACAGCAAAACACGTTTCTACAATGCTGGCGACTGTCCCTTAAAAAAGACTATCGACGATAGAAACAAACAGCATCAGAAGCTATAAAATGTGAAGTGTAAAAATAATAACCAAAAAAAAAAAAAAACTGATCCCGGGATCGGATTTGTTCTTTAAACTTGCACTTTGAATGAGGAGGAGTGTTCGTCAATGTCAAGGTCAATGTCCGTCGAAAGACAGCAAAACATTAGCATTTCCTGTTTATTCCATGTGTCGTTTTTAACTAAGTACAAGCTTCCGCGATGACACGTCTCCGCCAGCTGCCGGCGGGAGTAGTAATACGGGCCCCAAGTAGCGGGGCCCCAAGTAGCGGGTACACCCCCCCCCCCTAATTATTTTTATTACCCTAGGGTGTCACCCTACGGGTCCCCCTCCAGACTCCCCCCTCCCCCTCCACACTCCCCCCACCCCTCCGGGCCACCCTCTGAGGTCCCACCCTCCCCTCCAGCCTCCCCCTCCCCTACGGTCCCCCTCCCCTCCGGGCTCCCCTCCCCCCGCTCTGCATCGGCTTGTCCGTGTGGGGCTTGCGACCCACAAGCTGCATTAGGGGGAGAAGCAAGGAAAAGGGTAGAAAAAAGGTAAGGGAGAAAGTAGGAAGGGAAAGGGAAGAGTAGAAGTAGTGAAAGGTGGACTACATCAAACCGTGACGAGCTCGATTCTGTCTTATCCAGAAGCTAAGAAGACTTCTGGGTCGTTGCCAAGGAGCTGATCGATTTTCAAACGGTAAAAATCTACAGATTTACCTGGATCTGCACACCGTAGAAGGGTTGAAATTATCAGCTCCCTGTTCTCGCAGAGTGTCTTCCAGGATGTCTTACCGAGATAGATTTTTTGCAATTCGGGGTAGAGATTCCCCATTTCCGTGAATACATCGTCACGCTCAATGAGAACAAAAGGTTTATTTCTCAGCGTTTTAAAGTAGAGCATAAAATTGCCAGGGTTTGCAATGCGTTGGGTGGGCGGTATGAAGCGCCCCTTAAAGTGCTTTCTTGCCATAGCTAGGTGTGGTTTGTGTAGCGTAAGAATCTGATTGACCTCCCAGTAGGTCAATGTGATGAGGGTGCGTCCCCTTTTGTAAAACGCCAGGGTAGGGTCGCCATTCTCGCGGTGCGTCACGACCAGCTGCTTGCCGGTGGCGTGGTTCAGGGTGATGCGGAGGATCTCCATGGCCGGCGTATCAACGAAGAATGGCGTGTAAATGAGCACGAGTGATCTCTCGCGGTGTTGACAGTGGCGCCGTCTGGGCGGAGAAACAGGGCTGACGCGCGCATGTCGATGGCGCACACGCGTGTGCGTCTCGGCAATGCCGCGGAACCCCCTGTGTGTATGTGTGTCTGTCTGCCAGTCTACGGCTCTCTGTGGGCGAGGGGTGTACATGGGCGACGTGCGCATGACGAGACGTACACGCGTGTGCGTCTCGGAAATGCCGCGGCCGCCCCTAAGCGTGTGTGTGTGTGTGTGTGTGAGCGGGGACAATGTATGTGTATGGCCAGCGAGCAGAGGAGGGAATAATAAACAATTGTTTGCTAACTTTTTTTACTTTTTATTCAATGCTTTCGAGTACAGGCTGTTTGGTTTGAAACCGAGGGAGAGACATCTTCACAAATTTTAGTACAGTGCGTGTAATGCTTAAACAGTTCCGCTACTGTGAGGTCATTTTCAAATGTGTTGTCCGTGAAATAGTTCTTGAGAAATGTTTTCAGACGCACGCCGTGGGCCTGATGCATGAGGAATGTTATGCAGTACTGACCGCACACATCCGTCCCGATGGACTGGAGACACTTGGTGTTGTATGTCCACCGAGTGCAGTGGCGGTTCAAAAAGTTTTTATGCGTACGCACGAAAGGCGCGCGGCCGTAGGAGTCGAAAAAAACACCATGGCGTTTCTTGTCAACGGCAATGGCCAGCCAGTGCTCACCCTCGTGACTATTTTCTCGATTATTTACGATAAGCAGAGCAGGTAGGAAGGCTATATGGCGCGGCAGGGTGTCAGCCGCAAACGTTCCTATGTACATGCGCTTAACATGCGGGTCACTCCTCATAGCCGCTTCAATAGCGTAGCCGTTCATTATAGGGTGCGAAATCCACAATGACCAATCTCTGATCAATCTGTATTAAACTGTCGAATTCCGACAGGACAATGCAATTTTACGCGCAGCGAGTGGTTTTTCCTTTTGTTTTTATCAAAGTCGCAGTGAAAAAGCCGTAGAGTAGATTGGAGCTTTTTTGGAGCTTTTGGAGCATTATTGGAGCAATTTTGGAGCTTTTGGAGTTGTTTTGGAGTAATTGGAGCAATATTGGAGCGTTATTGGAGCAATTTTGGAGCTTTTTTGGAGCTTTTGGAGCAATTTTGGAGCTTTTTTGGAGTTGTATTTTTTTGACGTTCTTTCGGGTATTTCAGAAATATCCTGCAATGCGTGTTTTAGGCAGCAGGAGGTTCTTATTCGCAAACCAAGGGGTCGACCCTTACGTGTTGAGCTCACCGAGGAGCTCACCCGAGACCATGATACACGTTGGGAGCCGAGAGGAGCGTAGTTGCACAAAAACTCGCTACGAGCGCTAGTGACCCATTCGCGCCGAGCATAGGTGGTCACATATGGGTCATCTCAGTGACTCGCGACTTGTACATAACTTTATTGGGCGGCGGTTTTCTCCGAGTGTGTGTCGGGATGACCTGGGGGTTGACTCTTGACGCGTCCTGTTGCACTTTGACCGGCGGTGCTTGGGTGCGTGCGGTACTCCCTCCCCGTCCCTCCCTCCCTCCCCCCTCACCCTCGGGGGTGCGGCGGGCGCGCGGGGTGCGGAGGGTGCTGCCGGCTCCCTACCCCTGCTCCTCTCCCCCTCAAGCCGCGGGACGCGGCGGGGATGCGTGGGGGCGGCTGTGCGATTGTTATTTGCAAAATGATTGTGATTCGGCTAATAAATTGAGGAGAACCGACAAAAACGGGTCAGTTGGTCTCTCAAGCAACGATTTCTTTTTGATACGCCAGCTCTCACATTCGTCAGCAAGAAATCGTACGGTGGCTTCAAAGTTATTTAAAAGCTCCCATTCGTACTTGGACAACGTGAAGTAATTGTCGAGTAGATTTACACATATTTCATTGAGAAAGCAGATGAGTTCTTTGTCAGCTTCTTCGAGCATCGCCAACCTGATTTTTGGTTCCGACCGGCGTAGGAGACGAATATCATCTTTATGGCTTTTAATACGGTCACCCAATAAAACGTATGCGCCGTCTGTGTCTTCGGAGTCGCTCTCATCGTCCATTTCAGTATTATCTTCGTCTTGATCACTGTCGACTTCTACCCATGCGCGCCACATGACTTCATCTTCGGTTTCTTCACTGGTACTTTGCTCTTCGTCGCCTTCACTGTCATCGTCCTCGTCGCCTTCATCGTCGTCCTCGTCGTCGTAGTCGTCATCCTCACACTGGTCTCCCTCCTCCTCTCCCATTGCATCATTATCCTCGAACACGTCTTCCTCCTCCTCCCCGAGGTCATCATCCTCGTAGCTGGTGGCCTGATCATGACCGTCGTCTACGTATTTAGAATGGGCAGCAATATGGTCGTGAGAAGTCTCCTTGATCACATCGACTACTCCGTTGGCGTATTCTCTCGTAATAGCGGTGGCTGGGCAGTTCCTTTGTGCACATTTCCAGTAAGATTTCTTAGTCGTATTAAGACGAGAGTGAAATTTCTGACCGTCTAACAGAAGAACCCGGCAACCGCGTGAGGAGTGAAGAATTTCGGCAGACATGTCAGTGCTGTCTCAAACAAGATCGGACTAAGACTGAACCCGCCCAGATAAGGTGTGCCTTATATTCTGATACATCACAGGCTCTAAAAAAACTCCATAAAACGCCACTACAACACCAATAACTCTCCAAAACATCCAAAACAACTCAAATAGAAGCTCAACAAGCTCCAATAAGACTTCACATGAAAGGACTTACCTTTTAATAAACATCATGAGTTCGTGAATTCACCACCTCAGCAGCGAACACCGCCCCGCCACCACCGACCACCCGCGGTCCCGTGCCGCCCCGCGCCACCCCGCGCCGCCCCGCCCCGCGCCGCCCCGCCCCGCCCCGCCCCGCCCCGCCCCGCCCCACCCCGTCCCGCGCGCTGCCCCGCCCCGCGCCACCCTGCCCCGCGCCGCCCCGCGCCGCCCCGCCCCATCTCCCTCGTCCCGCCCCGTCCCGCCCCGCGCCACCCTACCCCGCGCCGCCCCGCGCATCCCCGTCCCGCCCCGCGCCACCCTACCCCGCGCCGCCCCGCGCATCCCCGCCCCGTCCCGCCCCGCGCCACCCTGCCCCGCGCCGCCCCGCGCCACCCAGCCCCGCGCCGCTCGAGGGTGAGGGTGAGGGTGAGGGGGGAGGGAGGGAGGGAGGGAGTACCGCACGCACCCAAGCACCGCCGGTCAAAGTGCAACAGGACGCGTCAAGAGTCAACCCCCAGTTCATCCCGACACACACTCGGAGAAAACCGCCGCCCAATAAAGTTATGTACAAGTCGCGAGTCTCTGAGATGACCCATATGTGACCATCGATGGTGGGCGCGAATGGGTCACTAGCGCTCGTGGCGGGTTTTTGTGCAACTACGCTCCTCTCGGCTCCCAACGTGTATCATGGTCTCGGGTGAACTCCTCGGTGAGCTCAACACGTAAGGGTCGACCCCTTGGTTTGCGAATAAGAACCTCCTGCTGCCTAAAACACGCATTGCAGGATATTTCTGAAATACCCAAAAGAACGTCAAAAAAATACAACTCCAAAAAAGCTCCAAAATTGCTCCAAAAGCTCCAAAAAAGCTCCAAAATTGCTCCAATAACGCTCCAATATTGCTCCAATTACTCCAAAACTGCTCCAAAACAACTCCAAAAGCTCCAAAATTGCTCCGATATTGCTCCAAAAGCTCCAAAAAAGCTCCAATCTCCTCTACGGCTTTTTCACTGCGACTTTGATAAAAACAAAAGAAAAAGCCACTCGCTGCGCGTATAAATTGCATTGTCCTGTCGGAATTCGACAGTTTAATACAGATTGATCAGAGATTGGTCATTGTGGATTTCGCACCCTATAATGAACGGCTACGCTATTGAAGCGGCTATGAGGAGTGACCCGCATGTTAAGCGCATGTACATAGGAACGTTTGCGGCTGACACCCTGCCGCGCCATATAGCCTTCCTACCTGCTCTGCTTATCGTAAATAATCGAGAAAATAGTCACGAGGGTGAGCACTGGCTGGCCATTGCCGTTGACAAGAAACGCCATGGTGTTTTTTTCGACTCCTACGGCCGCGCGCCTTTCGTGCGTACGCATAAAAACTTTTTGAACCGCCACTGCACTCGGTGGACATACAACACCAAGTGTCTCCAGTCCATCGGGACGGATGTGTGCGGTCAGTACTGCATAACATTCCTCATGCATCAGGCCCACGGCGTGCGTCTGAAAACATTTCTCAAGAACTATTTCACGGACAACACATTTGAAAATGACCTCACAGTAGCGGAACTGTTTAAGCATTACACGCACTGTACTAAAATTTGTGAAGATGTCTCTCCCTCGGTTTCAAACCAAACAGCCTGTACTCGAAAGCATTGAATAAAAAGTAAAAAAAGTTAGCAAACAATTGTTTATTATTCCCTCCTCTGCTCGCTGGCCATACACATACATTGTCCCCGCCCCTCACACACACACACACACACACGCTTAGGGGCGGCCGCGGCATTTCCGAGACGCACACGCGTGTACGTCTCGTCATGCGCACGTCGCCCATGTACACCCCTCGCCCACAGAGAGCCGTAGACTGGCAGACAGACACACATACACACAGGGGGTTCCGCGGCATTGCCGAGACGCACACGCGTGTGCGCCATCGACATGCGCGCGTCAGCCCTGTTTCTCCGCCCAGACGGCGCCACTGTCAACACCGCGAGAGATCACTCGTGCTCATTTACACGCCATTCTTCGTTGATACGCCGGCCATGGAGATCCTCCGCATCACCCTGAACCACGCCACCGGCAAGCAGCTGGTCGTGACGCACCGCGAGAATGGCGACCCTACCCTGGCGTTTTACAAAAGGGGACGCACCCTCATCACATTGACCTACTGGGAGGTCAATCAGATTCTTACGCTACACAAACCACACCTAGCTATGGCAAGAAAGCACTTTAAGGGGCGCTTCATACCGCCCACCCAACGCATTGCAAACCCTGGCAATTTTATGCTCTACTTTAAAACGCTGAGAAATAAACCTTTTGTTCTCATTGAGCGTGACGATGTATTCACGGAAATGGGGAATCTCTACCCCGAATTGCAAAAAATCTATCTCGGTAAGACATCCTGGAAGACACTCTGCGAGAACAGGGAGCTGATAATTTCAACCCTTCTACGGTGTGCAGATCCAGGTAAATCTGTAGATTTTTACCGTTTGAAAATCGATCAGCTCCTTGGCAACGACCCAGAAGTCTTCTTAGCTTCTGGATAAGACAGAATCGAGCTCGTCACGGTTTGATGTAGTCCACCTTTCACTACTTCTACTCTTCCCTTTCCCTTCCTACTTTCTCCCTTACCTTTTTTCTACCCTTTTCCTTGCTTCTCCCCCTAATGCAGCTTGTGGGTCGCAAGCCCCACACGGACAAGCCGATGCAGAGCGGGGGGAGGGGAGCCCGGAGGGGAGGGGGACCGTAGGGGAGGGGGGAGGCTGGAGGGGAGGGTGGGACCTCAGAGGGTGGCCCGGAGGGGTGGGGGGAGTGTGGAGGGGGAGGGGGGAGTCTGGAGGGGGACCCGTAGGGTGACACCCTAGGGTAATAAAAATAATTAGGGGGGGGGGTGTACCCGCTACTTGGGGCCCCGCTACTTGGGGCCCGTATTACTACTGGCGGGCGCCCAGCTTTTCCTTTCATTCTACCTTATCCTATAAAATGCCGACCTCAACCGAGACGTTATTAGCTGCAGAATCCATTTCGGGTGGCGAGACGGGCGAGACGCCCGCCCTGCTAGCCGAGGTGGAGCGGGTCTATCAGTTCGACCGGCCAGCGACAGCGACCAGCCGTCTGATTAGGAAGATCGCTCTCGCGCCTCCCTCCTTGTCGCACTTATGGGGCTCTGCCATTCCCAACATAGGGGACCGCCACAGGTGCAACAAGGACGGAGGTACGAAAGCGATCTTCGGAATCAGACGGCAGCTGGCAGCTCCTCTGGCTGAGGTGAGTGGCATCGCGCGGGGCGGGGCCGGGCGAGGGGGCGACCACCCCCCTTTAATGTGTAACACATGATTCCCGGAATGATTGATTCCCAGTTAATGATTCCCATCCATATCTTTTCATTTCTGTTTCTAGCGACATAAAACGCTTATTTCGGCGAATTATAACTGATTCCAGTTGTTTCCTGCTTTGTTGTAGTGGTTTTCATTGATTTCCCTTAATTTTGACGATTATTATTTCCAGGCCTGTGTACACATGATTCCCAAAATCGTCGCCCTCTCGGGTGGGGGTTAAGGGGGAGCTCCGCGAATCACCATGATTGGCAGATATTCGTTGACCGGGGATCGGGAGTCCCGGCCCGGCCCGGCCAGCCCGAGCGCGAGCGTTGACATTAAATGACCGGTGCGGCCATGCGGCGCAGCATCACAGCCCGAGGCGCGCGCTCGGCTCGGGTAATAGCAGCCCCCTTCCCCTCCCTTCCCTCTCCACACCTCTCCTCCGTGACCGCCACGACCGCCCCGCCCTCCCTTCCCCTGGATCTAGGGGCATATGTGGACCTGGTCCGCGTGAGGCCGGCCAGGCAGTCAGGCAAGACAAGACACTCGTCCGCACCGCGCACCGCCTCACAGTGTGCACCGGGCCCGCCGAGAGGACGCACGCTCGCCCCGCCCCGCCCCGCCCCGCCCCGCCCCGCCCCGCACGCGTCCTTAGCACGCCCGCGATCATGTCGTCCCGCTCCCGCTGCACGGCGCCCGGCGCGGCGCTCCTCGAGCTGGCCGTCGTGGCCGTCCTGATCGCCGTCTGCGCGGCGCCGTCCGAGGCGTCATCCAAGCTGCGTAAGTTCACAGACTGATTTTCACCCCCCCAGCCGTATGATTCCGAAGATCGCTCTCGCACTTCCGCCCTTGTTGCATCTGCGGCGGTGTTCCACTGCTGGGGATGGCAGGGCCCCTTAAGTGCGACAAGGACGGAGACGAGGTAGCGATCTTCGGAATCAGACGGCTGAGGTGGTTCTCGGGCCCTATGCGTCCTGCGTCACCTGCGGGTACCGTGCGTGCTGCCCGCAGGGCAGAAGGGCCGGGCTTATTCACACTTTTTATTTCTCAAATATTACGTCATTCTGCCTTCTGATGGAGAAGATCCCTCCCATTCCTCCCACTTAGTCGCGTCTATAGGGCGTGCCGCATATGTCGGAGATGGCGGAGGCTCATGAGTGCGACAAGGATCGAGGCTGGTGGCGCTGCTGAGTGGACCACTGCACCTGCAGTGACACCTGCTGCCGTTGGCGCGAACATGAAGGAGAGCAGGAGCAGGTCGCATACGCGCCCGAGTCATAAGGCGGGACGTGTTCGAACAGGGCGGGGCGGGGTGGTTGGGCGCGCCCAGCCCCAGGCCTGCCCGCCACTGCCCGCGACTATTCGGTGGCGACCCGAGTGCGCAATGGTCGAGTTGAGCCCGTGCCCGTTCAGCCCGCACCGGTTGGCGGCCGGGCCAGGCTGCTGGAGTGGCTGGAGCCGGGGCAACTCGCAGCCAAGCCGGCTGCAGGCTGATTCCGAAGATCGCTCTCGTACTTCCGTCCTTGTCGCACCTATGGCGATACCCCATGTTGGGGATGGCGGCGCCCCATGAGTGCGACAAGGACGAAGGCGCGAGAGCGATCTTCGGAATCAGCCTGCTGGAGAACGTACTTTTCCGAGCGATGGATCGTTATCGCGAGACCATCTGCCTCGTCCCCTTTCCCCCCACTTTACCTCATCCTCTCCCGCTCTTGCAGCGTCCAACTTCAAGCGCTGCCGCGCGGACGACCCCAAGCTCAACGAGTGCCTGAGGGTGGCCGTCGAGGACGCCTTCCACAAGATGAAGGACGGCATTTCCAGCCTCGGGGTGCTGCCCGTGGACCCGCTCAAGGTCGACCGCATCAAGATCAACCAGGGCCAGGGCTCCGTCAGCCTCAACATGGACCTCTCCAACATCATCATCTCCGGCCTGGCCCACACCTCGATGACCAACTACAGGTAATGTAGTTGTAGCCCGGGAACGGGAGGGGGGGGGGGGTCATTTAAATCTTAATTAAGAAGAAAAGTACTGAAAAATTCGCAAAATCGAGTCCAAAAGAACAAAATAAACGAAAATTTTTGCAACAAGTCAGAAATAAAAGGGAAAAGTTCAAAATTTGTGAGAGAGTGACAGGAATTTTCCTTGAAAAATCAACACAACAAATCAACAAAAAATATTTAACAAATCTTAAATAAAAAAAAAACATTATTGTACACATTTTGTATGAGTGATCCCCCTTCGTAGGCAGCCCATCCCAGACTCGGGGAGACACTTTAGCATGCCCCGCCGAATGCGACAGCTCTAGCATCGTGATCGTGTTCTGCCCGCAGCGCCGACCTCCCCAACGGCATCCTGCGCACCGAGACCTTCACGAAGACCCTCCGCATGGACTTCAACCACGTGGTGGGCGGACGCATCCTGCTGCTGCCCATCAGGGGCGCCGGCCCGGGCACCATCACCCTCAGTCAGTATCACGACAGATTCACTTTCAGTTTCGTGTTTCGCCGTGGTCCTTTAAAACTGACCCGCCACACTTTTACTTTCCAGGCGACCTGACCGTGCACCACTACCTCAAGTCCGTCCCCAAGACCAAGAAGGACGGTAAGACCTACTGGAATCTGCAGGAGTACAAGGTCAAGTTCATCCCGAAGCACATCAGCATGGACTTCAAGGGGTTGTTTGGAGGTGACGGCAGATTAGGTAAGATTTTTTTTTCCGTCACCGCGATTAGATAAGGAAAGAGTAAAGTTAGGGCGTTAGGCCGGAACTGGCTCTGACAGCGGCAGTCACCCACAACCCGAAAAAAAAAGAAAAGAAAAAAGAAAAAAATACAACTATAGCCGACAGGCGATGAATCTTTTGGCGCGCGCGAAACCGCCGTCTCATAGGTGTGTGCCCGACACTGTTGCAGGCGACCAGCTCAACACGTTCCTCAACCAGAACGCCCTCATCATCTACGAGGAGATCGGCGGCGCCTTCGAGGACGCTTTCAGCGCCGTGTTCAAGGAGGTGACGACGCGCGTCTTCAGCAAAGTGCCGTACAACGACATCTTCATCAAGTAGAATCGTCAGCGTCTCCCCACGATCATCCGCATCATTCAGAGGAAGCGTCAGAGAGCGCCCCGTCATCCCCAAAGAATCACCTCCTCGCCGACGGAGGGAACTCATCCAGCCGCCCGGCGCGCGGGCGTCTAGTTTTAAGGCTATTTCTACTGTGATAAACCGTACTCATCGATAATGGAAAAATAAACGGAGTGTGTCGACCGAAGAAAACTGGATTCTGCCTCGTAGTCTGCATTCCCCTTCCCCCTTCCCTCATCCGGGGGCACTCTGCCCAGCAGCGCCCCGCGAGCGACATGACATGTGACGAGAAGGCGCCTCGTGCCTCGCGGCGGCTCAAGGTGGTCCACGGCACAAATGCAGATGCAGGAGACCGAACCAGACCAGACCTGCAGACTAATTCATCCAGAAGAGCGCTCTCCTCGTCCTGTCTCTCTCGCACTCATGGAGTGAGCCGCATAAGTGCGAGGGAGACAGAGCGAGGAGAGAAAGAGAACTCTTTTGAATCAGTCCTGCTGCTGCACTCCCCGGCTATGTTCTGGGAACGGCGGGAGAGAGAGAGAGAGAGAGAGAGAGAGAGAGAGAGAGAGAGAGAGAGAGAGAGAGAGAGAGAGAGAGAGAGAGAGAGAGAGAGAGAGGCGCAGCAATCGGCGGGGCTATCTCAGAGCATGGCTTCAAACACGGCCTGCACGGAGGCAGCCCGCAGACGACCCGGCCGCGCGGTTGCATCACGTCGAAGCAGCGCAGAGCAGCGGGCGCTGAGACTCCAGTGGACTCCAGTCGTAACTTAACTGCAGGAGGGGCGTTGGACTTCAGAGTGCCCGACCCGACGGCTCTGGGGAGTCCATTTTAACACCCAAGGCGTCGCGCTGTGACCGCAGCAGTATTAATTATGTTGATGGAAGTCTCTAAATTATACACATCCCGCGAGAGTGGAGAAAACCGCGCTGTTTTTTTTCCTTCCAGCACGGCAAAGTAAATATTCCGGGAAAACCCGAGGGGATAGAATTATTAAGTTCACGACCGAGAGCAGCAAGAGTGCCCTTGATCCAGGAGCGTGCACAGTAAGTTCCTCCAGCCCTTGCTCCAGGTACGTGCGCAGTGAGTTCCTTCAGCCCTTGCTCCAGGTACGTGCGCAGTAAGTTCCTCCAGCCCTTCCCCGAGGAGCGTACACAATAAGTCCCTCCAGCCCTTCCCCGAGAAGCGTGAACAGTAAGTTCTTCCAGCCCTTCTCCGAGGAGCGTGCGGACAAGGGTCCTCTTCCCGCGCCTTTCTTACTGTACAGCTCCCCGCCGCCGCACCCCCAGCGCAGCGCGTTTCTCCAGGTCGAGAGGTCATCAGAGCGCCGCGGAGGTCCTCCGGAGGGGGAGGGGGAAGGGAGGTCTGGAGAGTTGTGGGGTGTAGTTTTATGCGCAACTCGGAGGGGAAGAGGAGGGAAGGGGGCAGCTGGAGAAGGAGGGGGAGGGAGGGGGCGAAAGACGCCCGGAGGCTGTGCAGAGCTGACAGCAGCTGCCGGCGCGCCTCCCGCACCGCGAGAGACCGTGTCGCGCAAAAAGACAGCGAAAAGAGGAAACGAAGCAAACAATTGACGCTGCGCGTCATTGGGGTCCGCGCAAACAGTACAACGTAACCGCAAACGAGTGTCGAGCGACGCGACGCAAAGTGTTCGCCTCAACTGAGCACAGTACTCGAGTTTCCTTTCTGGAATAATAAATAGTAAACGCGTTCAGCCGTGTGGCTGGTGCACAACTGTTATTCTCTTTTCAAGTTCAAAGTCAGGGTCACGGAGCCGCGATGGAATGCGATGGAAGCGCTCTGGTCGGACACGTCTGCGCCACCAGCCCTCTCCTCCTCCCCCGCCCTTGATTATTACGTGACGCTCTCTGCAGCGGGCCACTTTATTAAAAACGGCTTGGCTCGAGTGTAATTAGCTGGCGAGCGCCTTCCCCCGCCACCCCCCTATGGGTCGTTAGGCGTGGGGTCAGACGGTAACGAGCACCGCGACGCCGGGCCGGCGGTGGCGTGGCGTCCTGGCAGATCAAAGGCGGGTCCGGCGCATGGGGTCGGATGGGGTCGGGGCTGCCGCAGCTGCCCCAGTTGGGGTTGACGGCGACCCCTCCCCCCCCCTCGGGCGGGGCCCCCGCCACCCTCGGCTCCGTGCGAGGGTGGCTGACTAGGGGAGGCTGAGGTGGTGGGGCTGGGCCGGGTCGGGCGCCAGAGCCGAGCTCGGCCGAAGGCAGCGACTTGCGCCGCTCGGCTGGGTCGGTGGTCGGGGGGCGGGCCGTGGCTGGGGGGCGGCGCGGAGGGGGCGGCCCCGCGAGTCCACCGCCACGACCCGCCCCGCCAGTGTGAGCGAGCGCACGCTGCCGGCAAGGCCGACGTCAACCCCGCAGCCCCTGACCACACTCGAGTGAGTAACTATCGCCGCGGTCCTGCCCTGCCGTCACATTCCGAAAATCGCTCTCGTGCCTCCCTCCCTATCGCACCCACGGCGGAGCCCTAGGTTGGGGGAGGGCATGGACCCATGCGTGCGACAAGGTGCGAGAGCGATCTTCGGAATCAAACGGCTGCCCGGTCCGGCCGCAGCCGCCCGTCAACGACAACGTCCGGCGCGGACAGCGGCCAGGACCAACTCCAGACCTGGGCGCGCACTGCGAGGCGAGGACACCGTCAACAGCAGGACACCGCCACTCTGCGAGTGTGCGATTGTTTACACCCCGGAGCCACGCGGAACCCCCGCGGAGCGGAGGGCGGAGGGTCGCCAAGTATCCCCGTGTCCTTCCCCGTGCCGCGGTCCTGCGCAGCTCGGCAATAGACGACACCAGTTTTTCCCTCGCTGCCCGGAGCCCGGAGCTCGGGCCGGGCCTGTTGCTGCTGCCCTCCCGCCGCGCACCGATACATTCCACGCACGCACTCCGCGCCCGCCTGCAGCAGCCCTTACTCACCCGCCGTATCGGCTCCGGGAGCTCCGGAGCTGCGAGACGCGCAGACGACTAATCCTGCCAGAATTCTATTTTTTCCCATCTGTCTCTCTGTCTGTCTGTCTCTCTCGCTCTCTGCTCCGACTCAATATAAGATAGCTGCTGAATCCAGAGACTAGAGACGCTTTGATGCTCACTCGCGGGAAGTGCAGACGGTTGTTGTTGGAATCCCACCCCAGACACGGATTGCACCGCCGGACAGGTCCCAGGTCCAAGTCCTGGTAGGACCGGTACCAATCAAAACATACACGAAAAATAATATATATATATAAATATTTAAAAAAAAGAATTAAAAAAAAAAATAAAAAAAAAGAGAGAGACAGAGGACCTCCGCGTTACGTGTGAATCTACTGCGGGAGATACGATGCGCGGACCGGTATCATTACGCGGGTGTCAAGAGCTTTACAGCCCTATCAAGCCCGCATTAATTTCACATCACTCTTAAAAGTGATTCCCCGTGCAGAGGCGAGACCAGTCCCGAGTGTTTACTGTGCGCTCGGCTCTGTGCAGGCTGGTGCGCCCGTGGGGCAGTGAGCGGCCCGCTCCGGCGGGCCCGCAGCAGCAGCAAGCGAACAACGCGCCGCAGAACAACAACATCAACATCGTCAGCGCCGTGCAGAACTTCTTCTCCTCGTCACCCTTCGTGTCGCAGATCCGGGGCCTCGTGGTGAGTGAATAGAGTTAGATAAAAATATGGAGAGAACCTTACTGTCGCTCTAAGATTCAGCTTCATACATGACTCGAGCCTCCTTTACCTAATTTTAATGAGAGGATACCACGGCGCAAAGTCTTCTCAGGGGCCGTGCCTCAGGGGCCTGCAACGGTCGGATCGCTCGATCCGAGAGTGAGTGAGAGAGCGCGACATCACCTGTCTCTCTCCCACCATCTCAGCGCTAGATTCGTCTGTCCGCTCGTCGGGTCACTCTCGGACCGGCACAGAAGCTCGCCCCACCCACTCCCCTCCTCACCTCTCACCCAGCGTCTTGACTGCCGGGTCCACAGGCGATCCGACAATCCGACAAAATTTTGTCGAACGAACGAACGAACCGCATGGGCTTGGCGGTCGAACGAACTCGGATGAGCAGTGCTCAGCGTTGTCGGATCGATTTTGGGAGACTGGTTCGACCGTTGCAGGCCCCTGCCGTGCCTGATGAGGTCCAAAACCTACGCTGGAGCGAGCCTGAGCGCAGGTGACGATTTGGACGCAACGCGGCGTGCTGCTGCCGATGATGGTGATGACCTACCAGTCACCTTACCCACCCGCGGCCCGCCCCGCCCCGCCCCGCCCCACCGCGTCCCTGACCTGTCCGGTTGTCCGTCTGGCGGCTGCAGGCAGGTGTGCAGACGTCCTGTGTTCACGGAAAGTTTTGACAGCCCCGGCCCGACCCGGCCCGGCACGCCCCGCCCCGCTCCGCGACGTTCTCCTTTGCTCTCTCTCCCCCTTATATGCGATTGGACGCCAGCGGCCGATATCTACGGCGACTATCAGGCAGGCGTCGCGGCGCTCTATGGGTTTGCCTCGCGCCGCCAGTAAATCGCGGACGCGCCGGGGAGGCCGCGGTGGCAAGCGTACGCACGCACGTGCTGCGTGCTCTGTACTCCGTGTACTGCCGAGCAGAGCGGAGCGGACCAGTGAACCGAGCGGCGCAGGGACCTGCGGCACGCATGGAGGTCAGTGCCAGCCTGCTGCAGCGCGCAAGGACAGCGACGATTATGTTATTCGAAAACGCCCGGGTGACAGCGCAGCGCGACGCAGCGGCACCGATACC
Organism: Frankliniella fusca; assembly: GCA_029379305.1. NCBI lineage: Eukaryota > Metazoa > Arthropoda > Insecta > Thysanoptera > Thripidae > Frankliniella > Frankliniella fusca. Next base: position 1,530,368 of record JAHWGI010001285.1, on the reverse strand, counting down.
CATGGCAGTGGCGATCCGATAACGACGCGCGCGCGGGGCCGGGGCACGGTGGGCCGCGAGCTAGTCTCGTGCCGGTGGTTGACGCTTGACGCCTGTTTCATCGACTGACAGGGGATATGAATGTCGGCGCGCGAGCAGTAGAACACGGTCCACGACATGGTGGCCCTGCCCTGCCCCGCCCCGCCCTGCCCCGCCCAACTATTTGTCCTTGTCGGTCCTATACAATGGGCGGGCACTGTGCGCGGGGCCGGGGATCATGAGCCGAACATCATAAAGCACCTCTTTCCCTTCCTCGGGCTCGGAGGCGCCGCGGGAGCGGGAAAGACTAAATTAAATGTCCAAATTAATTATCTCCTAATTCAGACGGCAGCATTTTCCCTGCAGAACTACTTCAACAAGAAGCCGTTCAGAAATCGCTGGATTATTATGTCGACGTGCAAAAATTGATCCGTACTTGTCGATTGATTTCGGCCCCGGCGCCGGTCGCGGCGCGGCAGCCGCCTATTAAGAAACCTTTTGGCAGATGCAGCGCCGATAAGGACGCCCGGTCGGTGCGGCCAGAACCACGCAAATAACGGAGGGGAAATGGAACCGGCGCTCACGATCGATAGAAAAGAAAAAAATTCTGGACATTCCGTTCTAAATAGCATTTTACGAGAGGGAGAAACAACTCTGAATTCGGAAAAAAAATTAAGAAAATTTACAAAAATTTAGATAAAATTCAAGCAAAATTTCAGAAAAATTCAATAAAAATTTACAAAATTTGCACACCAAAATTCAGAGTTGTTTTTGCGAGGCAGCTACAGAGAGTATGATAGGTGGTCAATAATCCTCGGTCGGCAGCGTATTCAAATGAGGTATATGGGGTCGGAGCATGATGGGAGAGGATGCCCCCCTACGCCGTGCTCGCGCCGTGCGGATGTGGAACAATCCTCCATGCGGTCGGAGGCCTGCGCGGTGGGGCGGGACGCGGCGGGGCGCGGCGCGCTCCCAGCTCTAAAGCCAACTTAGAGGGGGTTACGGGCTGCTGAAGTCGCCGGGATTAGCAGGGGGCTTTATAGGGTCTCTGTCTCGCGACGAGCCGTGAGGTGAGAGGGCGGGAGAGAAGTAAGAGCCCTTCACCACTGCCCGGCGCTATACCCTTCATGCAGCAGGCAAAGGTGCCTTAAAGAGAGGGTTCCATAGCACCGGGCAACCTACTAATACTGACAGAAAATTTTGATAATATAGCTGCGGATTTCAACAAATGTTCAGTTGCTTGCAAAATAAATCAATAACTGAAAGTAATTAATAAGATTTATAAGGGGGAAAATTCGAATTATTTAGAAATATATGAGGAATGCCAGCCCCTTGTTTCGAAACCACTTCTCGATCGCACTACAGGGCCTGTAGCAGGTGGCCGTTGGTGGTGCGGGGTGGGAGGCCGGCCGCCAGGAGGAGTGCAGGGCAAGGCAGTAAATCAAGGAAGGGTGGCGTGGCGTGGCGGCCAGCGCGGGCGGGGCGGAGCCGTCGGAGCGGCGGATGGAATGGAGCGAGTTGGGGCGGGGCGGGGCGGGGCGGGGCGGGGCGGGGCAGGGCGGGGCGGGGCGGGGCGGGGCGGAGGGCAGCAATGCGCTGCGGCGGGGCCGCCGCGACGGCAGCAGTAAGGCGAGATTCGCAAACGCCAATCTCCTGCCGCGCCACCGTCCGCCACGCCACGCCACGCCCCCGTCTTGCCCCCCCCCCCTGCTCCCCGTCGGGAAACCCCCTACCCCCACCCCGCCACGTGCGCACCCCTTTAATCTGTGCTGTGCTCCTGTATTCCGTTGCTTCCTTCGCAGGCCGGAGCGCTTTTACCCCGCCGCCCCCTCCACCGCAGCCCCCTCCCCCTCCCCCCCCCTGCTATCGATTTTCCTCGCGCCAGCATCCCCCCCCCCCCGCCTCGCCAAGCGCGCGCGGGTCCAGGCGCGGCTGCTACACGTCGGGGCGCGGGGGCTGACGACTTCGTACCCCCGCACCCCCCGCGTCATCACGTGTCGACGCGGACAGGACAGGCAGCCGTCACAAGGAGTGGCGCGGCCCCGCCGCCCGCCCGTCACTCTCGGCGCGGTCAAGGGCCATCCTTTGCCAACACGCGCACGTCCGCGCTTCATGCACTTGACTTCCCCCGCGGCCCTGCGCGGCGGAAGAGAGGCGATTGTACCATTCGCTTTTTCGCGCGGCGAAGAATAATATTCGGGATGAATAATAAATTCGCCAACTCTCGAACTGCATCGGGAATGAGGTGGAGCAGCCAAGCGCCATCCCCTCAGATGGGACTCCCCTCCCTGAAGCAGACCATGATTGCTACTAACTTTTCAAATCCATTTCCCCCTGATTTCCAAGCGACTCTTTCTCCTATTTTTAAGCACCGTTTCCGAGCGAAGCGCGCGTGCTGCAACACAAATACTGGGGCGGAATTTCGTGTTTTGTGTCTATTTGAGGGCCACAGAGAGTAGGAGGCACCAAAAGTCACTTCGTCCATTCACTTTCACTGCTGTCCCGTTCTTCGCTCCCCACACGGCAAAAACGAGTCCTCGGTTTCCCGGGGGGAATTTGCACATTCCCAGGAGGTATCATCTTTCCCAGGGAATGTCCTGGGTTTTCCAGGAAAAACTCCTGGGAAAAGCTGCTTTTTTCCAGGACATCCACTGGGATTCCAACTCTCCTGGGAATCCCGCAGGACTCGTTTTTACCGTGCAGCGTTTTCCAGCTTCCCCAGAGCCACGACGGCAATAACCGTGCAGCAAAGCTCCCCATGACGCTCACACCTGTCGCAGTGCGCCATTATTCCGCTTCTGCTCCTCCGAGCCCCACAACCCGCGCGTCTCATCCCCCCCCCCCCCCCCATGCTTATCAGCCCGAGAGAAAGCTACACCCCGCTCCGCCCTGCCCCGCTTGCAGGCTGCGCCCCGCTCCCAGCCCTTGCAGCACTATCACCCCACCCCACCACGCTGCTCCCCACCCCACTGCCCCACCGCCTACCACAACGTCCGGACCCTTATCGCAGTCGTCACATTTCATCTCGGCGTGACGTGCTGTTGTCGTGTGACGTTTGTGACCGCGTGACGGCCTGAATCAATCCGCGCTCACCCCCACAGCAGTGGAGGCAGTCGCAGCAGGACTGCGTGGTCGGGGCGGAGCGGGGTGGGGTGGGGTGGGGCGGGGCGGGGCGGATGGGCCACGCCCCCGCTGCTGCCAGAGCCCCTGCGGCGTAGGCAGTCCCGCCCGGCGCGCTCACATCCCATCTTATCCGCCATACACCGAAACTTAACACTTGCAGCCATCATTTCTAATTTAATGAAGCATTCGCGCCCGGGGTAAAATTTCACAGGCAACAGCCACGCGCCCGAGTGCGGGCCGCGTGTTCCGAGTATCGCCGCCGGCCACCCCCTCATTACAGTGCTCCGTGAGCGGCGGTATCGGTCATACCGATCTAAACCTCTGAAATCGCCTGGAGTTGACACCTCATGGGGGAGCACTCTTTTAAAAAAATGCAAGAAAATAAATAACAAAAAGACCACAGACTCACGCAGCCTGCCCAGCAGCATTTGTATGATTTGAACTCTCCTGTCCGAACTAAGTCTCCTGAGCCCTCAGCACTCTCTTCAGCCCTGCGCGGGGCGGTTGCGCACACGGAAGAACTCGCCGGCGAGGTCGATGCAGAGGTGCGTGTCCCCGTGCTCGTCGAGCGTCTTCCCGCGGAACCGCCACACGTAGCCCTCGAGCCGCAGCGTGGCGCTCACGGTGTTGAGGAGCTCCATGGAGATCGTGCCGTTGGACAGATGGTAGTTTCCCTGGTGGATATATGGGCCGACTCGTGGTTAGCACGCCAAGTCTCAGAAAAATATCTTGAAGCCCGTTTCACGAGGGGGAAACAGCTCTGAAATTTTTGTGCACGTTGTAATTCAGAAAAGTGCAGAAAATTTCAGAAAAATACACGTAAATTCGAAAAAGAATTCAGAAAAATTAGGAAAATTCAAGGAAATAAAGAAAAACAAATCAGAAAAAAATAGGAAAACTTAAACGAAAAGTTCGCATAAATTCTCAAAATCTGGACATCAAAATTCAGAGTTGTTTATCCCTAGCCATTTAATTTTGGTGTCGACGCCTTACCGGTGACATGGGGCAGGTGACCCTTGGCTGCACGTCGGTGACCACCTTCGACCAGGGCATGGCGGGGTTCATCATCAGGCCGCACACCTCGGCGGATTCGAACGTCCTGAATGGCGTGCAGGTGGAGGCCGAAACCCTCTCATCGCACTGCTCGATGAGGACGCGGCCCTTGGTGTACCGCTCCGCCGAGCGGGTCACCGTCAGGTTGGCCATCATGACGACGGAAGTGCGGCCGCGGAACTCGTAGGTGACGTCCACGTCGGAGATGGCGTTGGTGTGGTCGCCCTGGCACGGGCGGATGAACCGCGGCCGCACCTCGAGGTGGGTGCCGCCGGCCGTCCTGGCCGCCGCCGCCCCCGGGGCCGCGCCGAGCTGCCGGCGGGAGCAGATAGGTCGGAGTGGGAGCAGGGCGGGACAAATCAAACACAAAACAAAAAAATTTAAAAAAAATAATAATAAAATCAAGGAGAGAAAAGTACAGAAAAGTCCGAAAGATCAAGGAAAAATGAATAAAAAGCCGAGATAAAATTGTTTAAAAAAATCAAATATGCGGGTAAAAGAACAAACTTTATCAAAAAAAGACAGAAATTTTCCTTGAAAAATCAAAAGAATTAAAGTAAAACGATTGGAAAAAAAGGTTGCAAAAATCATTGTACACATTTTGTATGAGTAATTCCCCCTCGGGCACCACCCCCGCACTGGAAAGGCAAACGCACGAATGTCACTCACCATCAAGTGAGTGCATTCCCAATGGGGAAACAGCTTTGATTTTGTTTTGGTACACCTCAAAAATCAGAAAAAAATCAGCAAAAATTGAAAAACAAAAATCATTAAATTAACAGCAAATTCACAAAAAAAAAAAAAAAAAAAAAAAAAAAAACATTTGTACACCGGAATCCAAATTTGTTTCACCCTTGGTGCATTCGTACGCTTGGATTTCCATTGCGTGCACTCGACGGAAGTTTACTAACCGCGGAGCTAAGGCTGATGAGCGTGAGCAGCCCGGAGAACCTCGCCGGAGCCGGAGCCGGAGCTGAAGGTGACATACTGCATGGTGCGGGCGCGGGCACGGCGAGTCCAGCCTGGTCGCGGGTGTCAGCGGCGCTCTCCAGGCGGGCGCGGGCGGCGTGTCCGCCAGGGCATGCCGGGCGTGCCAACCATAGGCGTGCCCTGCCCTGCCCTTGTGCCCTGCCCTCACCGCGCCTCACATTGCTCACAATCTCACGATTATAATCGACTTTGCGTGCGCGCGGACCAAAGCTCACACCTCCCCCTCCCCCCCTCTACACCGCTACTATAGTGGGTACACGTCGGTCTAAACCTGCTAGCTCAGGGATAATATTTTTCTTTTTCGGTAGGCCCCGGCGGTGACACGCTATAATTTCTCACGACTGGTTTGCAGTCGTACAAGTGCGGACGCGAAGTGAGTGAGAGAGTGCGTGAGTGAGTGCGTGAGTGAGTGAGTGAGTGAGTGAGTGAGTGAGTGAGTGAGTGAGTGAGTGAGTGAGTGAGTGAGTGAGTGAGTGAGTGAGTGAGTGCATGAGTGAGTGCATGAGTGAGTGCATGAGTGAGTGAGTGAGTGAGTGAGTGAGTGAGTGAGTGAGTGAGTGAGTGAGTGAGTGAGTGAGTGAGTGAGTGAGTGAGTTTTTTTCATGAACATTTCCCGATTTCAAGGTTTAACAAAAATTAGGAAACGGCGCAAAACAACTTTCATCACCGAGTACTGAAAATCTACTCAACTTGCATTTTCCTCTTCGCCTGTTTTCTGCTTCCTCATAAAAAAAGAGCTGGAAAGTGTACCCAGTTCGTTTCATACAATTTCACAATTCAGCAGCAGTAAAAAAAAACACAAAACCAATATCGCCATTATATGGACACTTCCTTGCCTTTGGTCTCTCCCCTCAGCCCGAAGAGCCCTGCTTGGGTCGGTTGCGCACACGAAAGATTTCACCGGCGGCGTCGGTACATATGTGCAGGTCCCCGCCCGAGTCGTAGTTGTGGAAGCGGGCGCGCCACAGGATGCCCTCCAGGCGCCAGGTGGCGCCCACGGTGTTGAGCAGGTCCATGGACAGCGTGCCGTTGATCAGCCTGTACTTCCCCTTCACACGCGGAGCCGAGCTTTAACAATTTTCTTTAAAAGTCTCATGTGGATCGAGGGCAGCCCGCCCCAGCTAAACTCGCCAAGCTAACAAGTCGCCGCATGCCACGCATGTCCATTTCGCCCCGAGTCCAGCCGCTCCAATTAAAACTTTTTTTGTGTGTGTTTGTGTGTGTGTGTGGGGGGGGGGGGAAATCGGACCATTTTTCTTCTTCTTTTTTCTTTTTTGGGGAGATTAGATATCGCCACTGGAGGCCTTAAGGCCAGACAGGTGACGTCTTGAAGTCTCGATAAGTCTGATAAAATCACAACCTTTTTGTACAGTAAGGTGCACAGGGAATCTGAGTGAAAAATACGTACGGTAGATGTCCCTTACTCGTCGCCGGCCGCAGGGAAGCGGAGCCAAGAGCGGAGCGCTGTCGCGCTGGAGGCTCATAAGAGAGCTCCCAGCTTTTTGACTTCCGGTTCTGATTGGTTTCCAAATATCAGCGTTTTGTTTACAAAATGTCAACAAAAATCTTAAAACTTTCAAGACAGTGTCCGAGATCAGGACCGGAAAGCCAAAGCTGGGAGCTCTCTGATTACCCTCCTGGACTGGGATGGGGGAGGGGGGAGGCGCGGGGCAGGAGGGGGCATCGACCCGGCTGCGCAGCCGCCCAGTGGCCCGAGAGGTGGCGGGGAGTAGTCGGGGCGCACGCCGCCGCCGCCGCCGCGCGACTTTTTACCTTTTTACCCCCTGTATGATATTATGACACTCTAGCTGTTCGCTCTGCCGGTTGCTCTCTGTAGGCTGCTCGCTGTATGACAGTACAAGCAGGCTGATACATTCGTATCATCTGCTAAAAACAAATGTCACTCACAAAGTGATCGAATAGCAAATTTTCCTGAGCAGCAGACGCTTTGCCTTCTTCGCGCGGGGACGGCAAATCCTGCCCCTGCCCCTTGGAGCCGGCAACACTGGGGGCGGCCGCCGGCCGCGGTAAGCATGGTAGTGCCATTATAAATGGTTGGGAAAAAAAATCGGTTTGAAGAAAGTTAAAGGTAGATTGGGGTAAGTTGGCAAAATATTGCGTGTCCGGAACTCACACCCAAAAGCGAGGGGGAATTCACTTCCGTAATACACTGTACACCTGATCCATGTATTACGTGGTAATACCCGTAATGTAATACCGAAAAACACAAAAATATGCTCTTTATTGATCAAATGTTCTGCGTAATACAGCTGTAATACCGTGTAATACCGAGTAGTCTGTACAAGATTTTCCAATGTGCATTCCCCCTCGCCCAAAAGTCAGGGCGATTTAGCGTAGAGGTGACTTGCACCATCAGGCGAGTTAACTGGGGTGAGATGTCCGTCATCCCTTACCACAATCACGCGAGTTATTATACTTCACCTTGGCGATGGGGCAGGCGAGCTTGGGCCGGACGTCGGAGACCATCTTGGCCCAGGGCATGGTGGGGTTCATCATGAGGGGGCACGGGTCGTTAAAATCGACCAGCTTGAACGGCTTGCAGGTGGAGGCGGACACGGCCTGGTCGCACTGCTCGATGGTCATGCGCACCTAGGGTTTTTAATTAGTAAGTAATTTATTTTCTTAATGTAAGACTGGTAAAATAATGGTAAAATATGGTAAAATTGGTAATTTTGTTTTTAAATAAGTGTCAATGCTTAAAAATGCCAAAATGATGATTTCAATTTGTTTACCTATCGTCCCGTACTTTACAAGGTTGTAGATTTGATCTGTGATGGTTGTAATAACACCAGCAATGAGGAAATTACTTTTGATTAATAACATGTCCCAAACCAATATTCTATAAATCTATTCATGGGGGCACTGAAGAAGATGAAACGGGAGACAATCTTGCAGAACAATTGATGGAACTCTTTGTTAGTAGAATTCTATATTAGTAGAAATAGGTATTGACTGTTACTTATTATACAAGTAAGATGCGTTTTACTTCGGATATAATTAAACCAATAAATTCGATTTCACCGATGTAAGAAAAAAATTATAAATTACTAATATTTTAAGCAGAGTTACACGTAACTTCACATCGGAAATAAACCCTGTGCGCACCTTAGACCAGCGGTCCACGCTGCGGGTGATGCTGGCGTTGACCATCACGACGACCGAGGTGCGACCGCGCATCTCAAAGTCCACCGCCATACTTTCGAAGGCGTTGTTGGGCTCGCCCGGGCACGGGCGCACGTACTTGGGACGCACCTCCAGGTGCGTGCCGTCGGACGACGACCTCCTGGCGGCGGCCGCGCCAGGGACCCCGGGGGCCAGGAGGAGTGTCTCCAGGGCCCCAGCCAGGGTCACTAGGGCGAGCGCCAGTGGCGGCGGCGGCATGCTGAGGGGGAAACAACTTGAAACATTTTGTTCACCTCGCAGTACGGAAAAGTTCATAGAAGTAAAAAAATTTTAAAAAAATAAAAAAAAGACTCACCAAAATTTATAAAAACTAAAATATTAAAAAAAAAAACTCTGAAAAAGTGGAAGAAGTTCAAGAACATCAGAGAAATTCAGAGCAAAGTTCAAAGCATTCAGTGCGAGAACTTCAATGGAATGTTACAAAGAAAGTTCAGAAAAGCCAAGAAACATTCACAATTTTTTTAGGAAACTTCACAAGAAATCACAAAAAAAAAATTGAAATAAAATAAAAACGACTATTTACAAAACTTTTTAAAAAATCACGAAAAATTGCAATATTTGAGGAAAATTCACGAGATATTTACACCAAAATTCAGAGTTGCGCCCCCCGCGGGCATGGCGCAGACGAGCGCCGCGCTGTTGGACGCCTGACTGGGCTCGCGCTCATCGAGTGCTCTCTGCTTCAGAGCGCATCCCCGCTCGGGCGCCGTGTCCAAACACATCTTTTTTTAAAATTTCGCTATGCCTGACACGCTATTTGTCAATTGTCTATTCCTAATGTTGTAATGCGGGGTCGGACGCCGCCGGGCCGGGCCGGGCCGGACAGGACAGTCAGCAGGCATGCACCCAAACACCCACGCTGTGGTGTGGTGCGGACAGGCGCGAATGGCAACCGAACGCGCAGGGACAGGACGCTTGGTCATAGTCGATGCATGAGAGAATGAAGCGGAGAGTGGACTCGCGCCTCACACTTGCTCCTGTTCGGGACGGGCGCCGAGTGAAATGTTCGGGCAAACGAAAAAGCTGCTTCGCAGCACACATTATCCCACTAATCGCACAAGTATAACTTACTCGCGCGCACACCGGCGGCGCGACAGGCAGCAGGGAGGGCGATTCCGAACTGAGTTTAGTGTCGTTTACTCTCTTGCTCTTCATGGGTGTGCCCCATGAGAGCAACAAGGACAGAGAGACGAAACCTCTGTGCGGAATCACCCTGCAGGGCGGCTGACGCGAGCAGAGGCGGGGGGAATGCTTCTGCAGACTGCAGAGTGCTTCCCTTGCGCTACGGTCGCATCGCACTGGCCCGGTGCGGTGGCGCGAGGCCCTTCGTCTCCGATAAGTCGAAAGGGCCTGAAGTCGCTCAGAGTGGGGGAAGTGGTCTCCTGCCAGTATGCAGTTGCATACAGCCGTGGGTAACCGCGTTTACCCATGCGACGCAGAGGCGTGACGGACAACCCAATAGTATTAGACTTTCTACGGCTCCTCCCCTATCTGGTAGTACAGAAAATGAGCAGAAGAATGAGATTAGTGTAATATAGAGACAACTTTATTTATCACACTCTCCCATCATGTGATGCAACTTTAGTATAATATTTAGCAGTTACTAGTCAGAGATTTTCCATATATCAAGTATGGCATCAACTGCCACCTGTTGGTTGACTTTCTGAAACTCATTCCACTCCTTGGACTTCAGTACCTGAAAGAGCAAAATCTAGATAGAGATCAGAGAAATTTGTCACAATAGACAATTCCAGAGAGGGCGTAGAGAAGAAGAACAGAAATAGCCAAAAAATGCGAGAAACAAATACAAAAAATCAACTCTCAGCAGGTCAAACTCTGCTTACTTTCTTTGAAATGAAATTTGTTATTATTATTTTTGGCTTTGTCACATAAGTAATGAAATTGTGATCTACAAGCAGTCTTTTTATCTGTTTCTGGCATGTTTTGATTATTTCTGCTCTTCTTCTACATTTGATGGAAAGGTCATTTTCAGATAAAAGCGGAACAAACAAGTGAAATGTGGTAAGGGTGTTGGAATAGCTTTTACCGTTTTTACCTCTTCAAGATGGTTACTAATATACTTCAGCACAACAGAGCGAAGAGATTTAGTGTTGTGAGTGACACTTGTTTTCAACATGTCACAGACTGATGAAATGGGCTTGCCAAGTTTCAACCCTTCCTCTAGCTGCCCTATAATTTCATCACATAAATCTGTGACTAGATACATGTCAGCTGCTACAAGCAAATCGATCACATCAACACCTTCTCCAAAACTCCCGGTATGAATGTATCTACAAACCAAAAGGTAATCAATATACATGTGGAGTGGTATCAGAGTTTGGCTTTAATTTAGATGACACACATCAGCCAGGGTTACAAGTGGTGCCACTTTACTTTGTACTTCAATGAAGGAGACATGTAGTCTTACCTGAGCATTTCCGTAAGGACAGAGTGGGGCACATCCAGCATAACAGTTTCTCCATTCCACTCAGGCTTGAATTTTGCCTTGAAGAATTTACTGCGTGCAGCTAGGATAGCCTTGTGAGCAGGAATCTCCTGTCCATCAGTGCAGAGTTTCACATCTGATAACAGTCCTGATTGCAAGAGTGAGCCAAAGCTCTGAGTTAGGGCAGCACTAGATGCACCTGGCAAGCGCTTGCACTCAACCATTGGAGCTTCCTGTTTTTCTTCAAATTCCAGAATGAATATCAAATCCAATTCATTACTATGGAAATCGGGAAATGCCTCATTAATCCATCCATAACGTAGATTAAAAACACGTTCTTTAAAGTCAAGGGCACCTTCTATAACATCTTCAGAGTTGTCTCGGCAATAAAAATGGGCTCCCCAGGCAGCAGACTTTGCTTTGCCATATAATTCATGCATGACACAATACCCCTTAAACCTTTTGTAGTTGTCAGGTTCTAAACTGACGTCAAATTGAAATACCATTTTCAAAATCTGGTTTTTCAACCTAATCTCAATGTCAGGGATCACATCAGAATGAATACCTCTACCAAAAGTTACAGGAATACTGTACCGTACTTGGAATTTGTGCGTCATCATAGAGTCACTATATCTGAAAGGGGAAAAGAAAGAAAAAAACAAACCTCAAAATCATTACGTCTTGTGAACTAGAATTCATCACATTCCCCAGAGCAGGATGGGCTCAGGGTACAACCTGGAGCATCGCAATGTCATAACCTATCTTTCTCCAGGGATGCACCGTACTGTCGGTGTAGTTTTAACTTACGATCATGTACATTTACTCACTTTAGAAGACGACTTCTGGAGTTCGCTCCCGCTTGTTCTGCTTACTTTTGCAACTTGAGGGCGCAGCAGGAGAGATGACTGCAGTGTAGGATCTCTCGACAACAATGAGTGGAGTGGAATCGGTAACTTGCGGAAACTGACTGACAACTGCTATCTAACAACTAAAATAACTGGAACCACAGAGATGAAGGACCTCCAACCTCCACTCGGTCTTACTCGGTTACCGGGTTATCACCGCGGGTTTCAGGTTTCAGTCGTTTCAGTGTTGCCGTGGTGTTGCCCAAGCGTTGCCGAGCGAGCGGAGCCGGAGCCGGGAAGACTGAGGGCCCTGCACTTCGAGATCGGAGGTGTCGGCTTTTTGCGCTCTCTGTCTCTTTTTGCCCATTAGAAGGCAGGTGGTGCGAGAGAGACAAAAGCATTACCCCCACCACACCCCCGATCCCCGAAACCGAGACCGGAGGGAAAAATCGGAGAGATAGATTTAAGGCATTTAAGGGAAACAAAACCAGAGGACGCGCCCCCTTCGCAGGCATCGCTAGCGCGCACGTCTCTGTTCTTCCCGTTTGTAAAATTTTAGACGTATTGGAACGAGATGTTTTGCTCCTTATAGTAATTTTCGATGTCTTCTGCTTTGTTTTGGGTCGCGCCGCTACGCTCCGCCACCCGCCACCATCTTCGACGGGAATCCTTCATTTAAACGAGATAGTTGGTTTTCTTTTCGCGGGCCAGTGGGGTGGAGTGGAGAGGGGAGGGTACCGTCTGTATGGGGTGCGCCCGCCGTACAGGGCTAGCCAGCCAGGCTAGCCTCGCCCCCGCCCCCGCCCCCCGCCCGGGGAACTCTCTCTCTCTCTCTCTCTCTCTCTCTCTCTCTCTCTCTGTGCTCCGCGGCGCGCTGCGGGACGCTAGGATGTACTGCAAACGGTGTGGCGCGACGGGGCGGGGCGGGGCTCAAGTAGTTAAGAGAGGACCTTATTTCCTTTTTTGTTGTTGAGTGAATAGATGGTTTCGGCTCTCGGCATTTAGAGAAGAGGTAAGGAAACCTGAGCCGGAACCAGTCACGAAATCTCAGTATTTTCGCAGTCAAATCTAATATGAAAGTAGTAATGCGATTCCCGATTACAACTGAGCATAGAAATATGGTTTATAGTTCGAGAAAAGCGTGGAGTACCCCGGTTCCGGTCTTGATTTCCTTACTTCTTCTCTAAATGTCAAAAGCCGGAACCATCTATTATTGATGATGGGAGTCGCAAATGAGGTGGTACAGTGCTCTACGATGTTCTGGTCGTGGAGCCGGATGTGGACTGAACGGAAGGGGACTAGGTATAGAAAGTGGTATTGAGAGAATATAAGGACTCGGCGAATGTAATACCTTTGGAGTTTCTTTCTTGTTACTGTGCTGCTACGAGGAAATTTTCACCGGCAAAAATAACGAGAGCGAGTACCAGTTCCCCATTGACCACACCAGACCCCAGAGGCAGAGGCCCTTGGACTATTGAAATAATCCGACTTGTTAGGCACACGCGCACCGCGCCGCCCCTGTTCATTTGCATCCTAATGATCCTTTCCGCCCCGGCGCGGCCCATGCGGCGGCCTGTTCCAGTCGAGGCAGACGGGCGGCTCCGGCTCGAGCAGCGGCAGCCCCCAGCACCACCAGCCCGAGGCGAGGGCGGCCGGTCCCGCCTCGCCCCCGCCCTGGCAGCCGGCCGACGGCTGGTACCGCGAGGGTGAGCAGACCACAGCACAGCGACCCGATCTCATCTTTTTTTAAGAATTTTAAAAAAAAAATAAAAAAAAATTGAGTGTATGTGTCGAAAAGAAATGTCAAAATGTCAATCCGTTTTCTTTTAGCAGGTAACACCCCTCCAGTGGTCGGGGTGGGCGCTACCCGGACCGTGGCCGGGGTGACCAAGGACGGCCCGCTGATATCCAAGGCCCAGATGAAGGGTAAGCCCCGCCTCGCATCGAGCGGAGTGATCGCTTTCAAAACGGCCCGCAGTTGTTAATAAGAAGTAAGTCTGATACTTTAATTTTTTTAAATTTTTTTTTTCCGCGCGCGCGCAGAGTTCCGGGAGGCGTTCAGCTTGTTCGACAAGGATGGCGACGGCAGCATCACGCAGGAGGAGCTGGGCCGCGTCATGCGCTCCCTGGGGCAGTTCGCTCGCGAGGAGGAGCTCCAGGACATGCTCCGCGAGGTGGACATCGACGGTGAGTGCCAGGCCCGGGCCCCCGGGGCGGCAGCAGCGCCCGGGCGCGCCGGGGTACGCAACCCAACCGGCGGCCCCGCCGCGCGGGCGGCCTACCCGCAGCCCACGGGCGTGGTCTGATCCCGCGGGCGCTCCGCCCCGCCCAGCCGGCTGACTCGGCCATTGCTCATTTAATGCAGCCGGGCGATTCCGAAGATAGCTTTCATTCCTCTGTCCTGTCGTACTCATGGAGCACTACCATGGCCAGCATAGGGCACCGCTGTAGGTGCAACAAGGACGGAGAGATGAGAGCGATCCTCTCCGGCCTACCAGCCCAGCCCCGCTAGAGAGGACCGCGCTGCCGTCTGACTCAGAGGATCGCTCTCATACCTCCGTCCTCGTCGCACCTATGGTGGTGGCAGAGGGCGAAAAGGATGTAGGCGCGAGAGTGATCTTCGTAACCAGACGGCTGGATGACACAGACAGCACGCGACAGCGGGGCGCACTTCATTTGGGCTGTTAATCAATCATAAAGAAACTCGCGCGCGTTGCAACACGGACCGGTCTCATCTCTGTGTCTGTCTGTCTGTCTGTCAGTAAGTCTGTCTTTCCGTCAGTCTGTCAGTCTGCTGTCAGCCTGTCTGTGTCCTGTGTCTAAGCCTGAGGGCAAGCAGGTGCAATTCACCGGACTGCTCAAACGTCCGACTGGACCTATGCGCCCACTCACCTCCCTGAGGGAGGTGCGGTAGCGTTGACCTCAACCTCAGGCTGACCGTAGGCAGTGCGGCGAAGGGAGGAGGGGACATCCCGCCGATAGGGTGACACCATGGTGACACACCAAATCGTATCCTCCCCGCCCCTGCCCCCCTCTCCCGCCGACTTGTTTCTATTTCCAAATCTAAGCATTTTGTGACTGCAGGTGACGGGTCGTTCAGCTTCGAGGAGTTTGTGGAGATCGTGTCCAACATGGGAGCCAACAGCAGCGACAACGCGCCCACGGCCGACCAGGAGGAGAAGGAGCTGCGCGACGCGTTCCGGGTCAGTCTCAGCTCAGTCTCAGTAAAATGTGAAACGTGCTGTAAAACGGCTGAGCAAAGCCTCGCCTCACCACGGCGCGAAGCGGGTGGCCTCGTGTCCCACCGTGTCGCGGTGCGGGCGAAACGTGTTACCTTCTCCTCCTCCATGATCGCGCTCGCACACTGTGTGTGCCGCAGCGGCGGGGCCGGGCCGGGCCGGGTTCAGCATGAACCATCGCCGAGAGTAGCGAGTAAAACAGCCGATTCTGACATTTTTGCTGGGCCTCCTCCTTTCCCAGGTGTTCGACAAACACAACCGCGGCTACATCGTGGCCTCGGACCTTCGCGCCGTGCTGCAGTGTCTCGGAGAGGACCTGTCCGAGGAGGAGAGTGAGTGTCGTGCGCGTGCGGTTACTCTGCGCGCGCGCGCACGAGTGTGTGTGTGTGTGTGTGTGTGTGTGTGTGTGTGTGTGTGTGTGTGTGTGTGTGTGCGCGCGCGCGCGCGCGCGCCACCGCAGCCTAACGCGGCGCAGCCGACTTATTCCGAAGAGCGCTTTCCTCGCCCCGTCTCCCTCGCACTCTTGGGACTCGCCGTATAGGTGCGAGAGAGACAGAGCGAGGAGTGCGCTCTTCGGAGTTAGTCGGCAGGGCCCGCAGGATACAGCGCACCCGACTGACTGTCGCTTTGTTTTGCAGTCGAGGACATGATCAAGGAGGTGGACGTGGACGGCGACGGCCGCATCGACTTTTACGGTAAGAGCCGCTGCTCCCTCCGAGTGGGCGCTTCAACAATTAAGGACGAAGTCTAATGTTGTCTCTCTTTCTCACGCTATCGCGCAGAGTTCGTCCACGCACTGGGCGAGCCCGGGGATGGCGACAGCGACGGGGAGGGAGACGGTGACGAGGACTGCGACGAGGATCAAGTCGGCAGTGCGGAGCAGCTCGTGGACTGTGCCTAGATGAACATCGTTAGCTTAACACCACAACATCTGCTTTGCACCTTTTTTATGATTATTTAGGATAGCAATCTAACTGGTTCGAGAACTGTTTTTCGTCAATCTCTCTTAAATTTGTTCTGTGTAATTTTTTGTCCCCTCGCTGGTGCATTTTATTAACTTTCTATCTCTGTCTTGTAATTTGCGACACTTTGTCGCGTTTTTAAAATGTGATTTGCCCTTCGTGTAGTTGTATTGTTGTTCACATCAAGCTCGTGCCAAATTCACTAAAATTTTAAGTTTAAAGCGCGATTTGCGCTATAATCTCGTTATTTGGGAGCAATATTTAAGCTACAAAGGAAAGGTGTCGGGGCTGACTCAAGAAAACGCCGGCACGAGGTATGACAGAGCATATTTAGTGCGTTATTCCCTTTGCACTCATATGATCTCCCTCTCCTATGCTTAACGCATCAAATTCCTTTGATACTACACTGTAGGATTAGTTCATAAACTTGTTTCGGTTACTCTTATTGTTTGTTAAAAATGTCTATGATATTCAAGCCTTGTATAATAAAATGTTACCCTCATAGAAAAGTAAGACTTTATTTTCTTAAAAAACTATTTTCTTATAAAAATAACAACAAAGTAGACAGTCTGCAGACACTCATGTACTAGTTCAATTACACACGCTGCACTAAAAATAATCTTAGCATTTTAAACTAAAATTGATTAAGCTAATGTGTTCTGGTAAAGTCTAAGTCATATACCAATACCTAATTTCTTATAAAATTTTGTACCATGGTGGCATTAAATTATTTTGTCTCTAGAAACTCAAAATATTCTGCCACAGAAACGACATTCCTTGCTTTAAAATTTGATTGTTGCTAACGAATGAATTCTTATCACGCACGGGCCATAAAATATAACAATCACCCGAAACTATCACTAATTTAACGAAATGGCACCACTTTATTCAGCATGACCACACTGTTGCACACGTGATCTCTCCGTTACATATTCCGCATTTTTCTGCTACAGAATAACCGTGTCTTTTTTATTTAGTGTTTTGTTTTGTGTTTCTTGTCTTTAACTCTAATACTGACGACAATAATTAATGTATACTTGAGGTAACAAAACTTGCAGACTATTCAGCGCACGTTACTAAAGGACTAATTTTCCTCCGACCGACTCCACCCGTTTTCAATATTACACCTATGATTCGGAAGTGATCTAGATCACACTAGCGCAAATTTGAGCTACAGTATGGAAGAGCGGGATATCCTATGCATAAGGACATTACTTCAGACTGTTGTGATGATTCTTTTTTTTTTCCGCCTTTAAGGACGCCGCTCCTCAAAAACAGAACGCCTTCAAAATCAGTACCTATTTCCGGAGGTTGTGTTCGGAGACTGATAGCGTCTCCCAACACAACCTCGTGTGGGTCAGAGAGAACCCCTCACGCGGCCCCGCGGTTGGCCTCGTGGGTCGGCACCCTGCGTCTCCTGGCGACAAGCCGCTTGCGCTTGTAGGTGGGCGCGGCGGGGGCGGCGGCCTGGGCGGGGGCCTGCACCGCCTCCTTGGCGGGGGCGGCGCTGTGGACGGGCGCGCGCGCCCCGAGCCGCTCGCCGAACTGCACCGGCGAGATGGGCGAATGTCCGCTGCTCGCCGTCTCCAGGGTCTCGCTGTTGCTCTGGCGGCCGCTGCGGGCGAAGGACGCCCTCAGCGAGGACGTGGCGGCGGGGCTGAGGCGCCGCGACTTGCCCGACGACGAGGACCCGGACGAGCTGAAGCCGGCGCGGAGGTCGATGCCGCCCGTCGCGATGTCCGGCGAGAAGCCAGCCGACGGCCCAGGGTAGGAGAGCGCCGGGGCGTCCGCGGCCCGCGAGGAGCTGCCACCGAGCAGGGAGCTGCCACTGAGCGCCGAGGCCAGAGACTGGTCGCCGGAGCCGGTGGCGGCCGGGGCGGCGGAGGCTGAGCTCGAGACCGCGCCGAACAGGGACAAGCCGGAGAGCGAGGAGGCCAGGGTGGGCTCGCTATCCTGCTGCAAGGCGTTGCCCGAAGACGAGAAGGAAGCCTCGCCGGCCTCGGAGCCTGGGCCGGTCTTGTCGAGGTCTATGCTCAGGGCAGTCGACGGAATGCTGCCCGCGCTGAAGGAGCCCCCAGACGAGAAGGACGACTTGATGCCGGAACTGCTGCCGCTTCCGGAGCTGAACGAGCTCCCGGAGCTGCTTCCACTTCCAGAGTTGTACGATCCTCCGGACGAGAAGGACGACTTGATGCCGGAGCTGCTGTCACTTCCGGAGCCGAACGAGCTACCGGAGCTGCTTCCACTTCCAGAGTTGTACGATCCTCCGGACGAAAAGGACGACTTGATGCCGGAGCTGCTGTCACTTCCGGAGCCGAACGAGCTACCGGAGCTGCTTCCACTTCCAGAGTTGTACGATCCTCCGGACGAGAAGGACGACTTGATGCCGGAGCTGCTGCCACTTCCGGAGCCGAACGAGCTCCCGGAGCTGCTTCCACTTCCAGAGTTGTACGATCCTCCGGATGAGAAGGCCGACTTGCTGCCGGAACCGAAGCTGGCCCCAGCGTTAGCGCTGCCTCCGGAGCTAGCGCCGCTCCCCGAGTTGTAGGAGCCCGAGTACGACTTGGAAGCGTTGTCGTCCGACGCGATCGAGTTAGGCGTCTTCCCGATCTCCAGGTTGAGGTTGAAGGAGCGCTCAGAGTTGGGGCAGTCCACGTTGGGCCACCAGTCGCACACAAAGCGCTCCTGGTTGAAGATAGATCCGTTGTTGCAGAGGAAGGAGTTCTTGACGGGGATGGCCTGCGCCGAACAGACGTGGTACACCTGGCAGCCGGTCTCCACGTCAGCGTAGTATCCTGAAAGCACAGATCGGTTAGTCCAGAGAAAAAAGATAGCGAAATAGCTTAAGTGAATAAATAAGCTGAAGATAGCTCAAACCTCCTGCTCCTCCACTTTCTTCAGATTACAACTGTACTTGTGTTCCTAACTAATAATTATTCTTGCCCGCTTTAAGATGCTTGTCTTATGTAAATGTGTTTCTTAAACGGATTATCACAAGGCAAGCTGCAGTGACTATTACTTCAGTGTGATCAATATCTCAGGCGAGTTCGAATGTGCGCCCTCTAGCTTACAAAATTAACGTAGCTACTAAAAACGTTTATCACAGAAGTTTTCAATTAACGGAAAGAGTTTAATGTCCTATAGGCTGGCCGGCTAGTTTATGGGTTTATCTATAACTTCTCTTTGCGATTTCAAGTGAGCAAGCAGAAATGTCCGGGCGTGGCAGGCCGGCATCGCTTACCGTCGGGGCGGCCGTCGCAGGAGAAGCTGGTCTCGGGGATGTCTTGCAGCGTCGGGTAGTCCTTGCCGGGCTCCCCGGGGATGGACTTGCGGATGTCCCAGTGGGTGTGGTCTGCGTCGGGGTGGTACTGACCGTCCTCGTTCTGTTCCTGTAAGAAAAACCACGTAGAAAACAGTCGCGTGATTTATGAAAATAACTGATGAAGACACAATTTTTCCAAAGGGAACACGGTGCGGCCAGGCGGGCCAGGCCAGGACGCTCACCTGGAGAGCCTGCAGGGCCTCCGCGTCCAGCTCCAGCCCCTCCTTGTTGGGCTCCTCGGTGGTCGTGGTGGGCCTCTTGGCCGGCTGCTGCAGCTGCACTTGCCCCTGTCCGGCCGCAAGGCTTAGCTGGAACTCGTTCTCGGGCTCGGGGTAGGCGTAGCCGGGCTTCTACAAGGATTCCAGAAAGATGAATTAATGGATGAGACAATTTGAATGAATGGATAGGATTACGGGGGCTCGAGGGGGAAACAACTCTGTTAGTTTTGTACACCTCGTAATGCCGAAAAATTAAGAAAAATTCAGGAAAATTCAGATAAATTTAGAAAAATTTAGGAAAATTCAGAAAACTAAAACAAAAATTTGGTTAAGTTCAACCAAAAATTCAATGAAGAGTTACAATTACTTATGGAAATTCGCAAAAATTAACAAACTTCGTACTCCAAAATTCTGAGTTGTTTCACCCCCCGCGGGTGCTGGTCATGCGCCGGGGTTACCTGAGGTGGAGGCGGCGGGCGCGTTGGCGGTGGCTGCGTGCTGGGGGGTGGCTTGGGGCGCGTGGCGGCGGCGGCGGCCAGGTTCTGGTCACTCTCGAGCGGTGGGTTGTACACGTAACCCTGGGTGGGGCGGGCAGCTGGGGGCGGGGGTGGGGGAGGCGGCCTGGTGGTTGGGGGAGGAGGGGGAGGCCTGGTTGTCGGGGGCGGGGGTGGCGGCGGCGGGCGGGGTGTGCTCGGGGGCGGCCGGTACTGGGCGCTGGCGAGGAGCCCGGAGGCCGACTCATCTACGGGGGGCAGGTACGTGGGTGCGTTGGTGGACGGCCGGTACGTCGGAGCAGGGGTGTACGGCCTCTGGGTGGTTGACGGCGGCTGGTAGGCAGGCCGCTGGGTCTGGTAGGTCGGAGCAGGGGTGTACGGCCTCTGAGTGGTTGACGGCGGCTGGTAGGCAGGTCGCTGCGTCTGGTAGGCTGGCGCGGGGGTGTAAGGTCGCTGGGTGGTTGATGGCGGCTCGTAAGCAGGACGCTGGGTCTGGTAGGTCGGCGCGGGAGTGTACGGCCTCTGGGTGGTTTGGGGTGGTTGGTACGCGGGGGGCTGAGGCTTGTACTGCCCGGAGGCTAAGAGGGAGGATCCAGAGTTCTCGAGAGGTGGCAAGTAGGTGGGGGCGTTGGTGGAGGGCCGGTAGGTCGGCGCGGGGGTGTACGGCCGCTGGGTGGTTGACGGCGGCTGATAGGCGGGACGCTGGGTCTGGTAGGTCGGCGCCGGGGTGTAAGGTCGCTGAGTGGTTGACGGCGGCTGGTAAGCAGGGCGCTGGGTCTGGTAGGTCGGCGCCGGCGTGTAAGGTCGCTGGGTGGTTGACGGCGGCTGGTAAGCAGGGCGCTGGGTCTGGTAGGTCGGCGCCGGCGTGTAAGGTCGCTGGGTGGTTGACGGCGGCTGGTAGGCAGGGCGCTGGGTCTGGTAGGTCGGCGCAGGGGTGTAAGGTCGCTGGGTGGTTGACGGCGGCTGGTAGGCAGGGCGCTGGGTCTGGTAAGTCGGCTGCGGGCGGTAGGGGGCGGGAGTAGACTCCACCGGGGGCAGGTAGGGGGCCGCAGGTGTCGATGGGCGGCGGGTGGTTGTAGGTGGTGGTGGTGGTGGTGGTCTTGTCGTTGCCGGGGGTTTGTATGCCTGAGCCAAGTTCAAATTGAGGTTCTGGGAGGGAGGGGGAGGCGGACGGTACGGGGCGGGGGTTGATGGAGGTGCAGGCGGGAGATAAGGCTTCGCGGGAGTCGGAGGGGGAGGTGGCGGTGGCGGCGGCCTCGTTGTTGATGGAGGTCGGTATGCCTGGGCGAGGTTCAGGTTCTGGGTGACTGGCTGCGGGGGAGGACGGTAAGGAGCAGGGGTTGATGGGGGCGCAGGAGGGAGGTAGGGCTTAGCGGGAGTCGGAGGGGGAGGCGGCGGTGGCGGTGGCCTCGTGGTTGACGGAGGTCGGTATGCCTGAGCGAGGTTCAGGTTCTGGGTGACAGGCTGCGGAGGAGGACGATACGGAGCTGGGGTTGAAGGAGGCGCGGGCGGCAGGTAGGGCGCGGCCGGGGTTGACGGCGGTGGTGGAGGCGGCGGAGGCCGCGGCGTGGTCTGCGGTGGGCGGTAGGACGCGCCGAGGTTCTGGTTGAACGTCTGCTGAGGAGGGTTGTACGTGTATCCGGGGGTGGGTTTAGGGGTGGGCGGAGGCGGCGGTGGTGGTGGCGGCCTCGTGCTGGGGGGCGGTGGTGGCGGCGGCGGCGGCCGACTGTAAGAGGCGCCTAGGTTCTGGCTGACGGCCTGCTCGGGCGGACTGTAGGTGTATCCGGGTGTTGGCTTCGGCGGCGGCGGGGGAGGAGGAGGCCTTGTGCTCGGGGGCGGGGGAGGTGGGGGAGGCGCGGTGGAGGGACGGTAGGACGCGCCCAGGTTCTGGTTGAACGACTGCTGGGGCGGGCTGTAGGTGTACCCCTGAGTGGGCCTCGGCGCCGGTGGTGGCGGCGGCGGTGGAGGCCGGGTCGCCGGGGCCTGCGCTGGGAGTTCGATAGGCTTCTCAGGCGGAGGGTAGACGTACCCCTCGTTCTTCTGGAACGGCGCAGGCTGGCTCACGATCTGCTGGGGCGCGGGGCTGGTGAAGATCTGCGCGGGCGTGGGCCTCGGCGAGCTGGGCTGGGCGCTGAACGGCCGGGCGGGCTGAGGCACGAAGGTGGGCTGAGGCTGCTGAGGCCGGTAGCCCTGAGAGAGCTGCGCCTGGCCCTGGTATGTTGGGAGAGACGGGGCAGGCTTGTTGTATTGGTAGCCCTGCTGAGGCTGAGGCTGGGGCTGGGGTGCAGGCTTGTACGTGGGCTGAGGAGCTGGCTGAGGTGCCGGCTGCGGCCTGTAGGTCGGCTGAGGAGCCGGCTGAGGTGCGGGCTGCGGGGCCGGCTTGTTGTACTGGTACCCCTGCTGCGGCTGTGGCTGAGGCGCTGGCTGCGGCCTGTAGGTCGGCTGAGGAGCCGGCTGAGGTGCGGGCTGCGGGGCCGGCTTGTTGTACTGGTACCCCTGCTGTGGCTGAGGCTGTGGCGCCGGCTGCGGCCTGTAGGTCGGCTGCGGGGCCGGCTGAGGCCTGTAGGTCGGCTGCGGGGCCGACTGAGGCGCTGGCTGCGGCCTGTAGGTCGGCTGAGGAGCCGGCTGAGGGGCCGGCTTGTTGTACTGGTAGCCCTGCTGTGGCTGAGGCTGAGGCGCCGGCTGCGGCCGGTAGGTTGGCTGAGGTGCGGGCTGCGGAGCCGGCTTGTTGTATTGGTATCCCTGCTCAGGCTGAGGTGCCGGCTGCGGCCTGTAGGTTGGCTGCGGGGCCGGCTGAGGCGCTGGCTGTGGCCTGTAGGTCGGCTGAGGTGCCGGCTGAGGTGCGGGCTGCGGAGCCGGCTTGTTGTATTGGTATCCCTGTTCAGGCTGAGGTGCCGGCTGCGGCCTGTAAGTCGGCTGAGGGGCCGGCTGAGGCGCGGGCTGGGGCGCCGGCTGATTGTACTGGTACCCCTGCTGCGGCTGTGGCTGAGGGGGTGGCTGCGGCCTGTAGGTCGGCTGCGGGGCCGGCTGAGGCGCGGGCTGCGCGGCCGGCTTGTTGTACTGGTACCCCTGCTGCGGCTGCGGCTGAGGGGGTGGCTGAGGCCTGTAGGTCGGCTGCGGGGCCGGCTGAGGCGCGGGCTGCGGGGCCGGCTTGTTGTACTGGTACCCCTGCTGCGGCTGCGGCTGAGGGGGTGGCTGAGGCCTGTAGGTCGGCTGCGGGGGCGGGGGTGGTGGGGGCTGCGGCCTGTACGTGGGTGGGGGTGGGGGGAGGGGGTTGAGGCTTATACTGAGTCTGTGACAGCTGCCCGCCGCCCTCTAGGAACGGCACGTTCGGCTTAGGGTAGAGATAGCCATCTTCTGCGCTAGCGAGTGCGAGCGCCGCCAGGAGCCCTGCGCAGACAGAAACACACACACACGGGTTAATTATTTCAATAAACAGTTGATCTTGGGACGCGTTATAATCCCTCTCGTGGGCTGAGGGCACCAGGGCGGCGCGCGAGGGGTAAACAACTCTGAATTCGGTGTACAAATTTCGTGAATTTGAATTGAATTTGTCTGAATTGAATTGAATTCGTTTTGAATTAGCTTTGAATTTTTTGAATTTATTGCGAAGCTTTTTGAAATTATTGTGAATTTGTTGTGAATTTACTTGAATTCGTTTTAAATTTGCTTGAGTTTGTTTTGAATTTGCGTGAATTAGTTTTGAATTCGCGTGAATTAGTTTTGAATTCGCGTGAATTAGTTTGAATTAGTGTGAATTTTGAATTAGTGGTGTACATCAAAATTCGGAGTTATTTACCCCTCGGCGGCGCGCCGTCCGTGTCGCAACACCCACAACTGACAGGACGCGACCGGACCGGGAAGGGAGCAGCGGAGCGCCCCGCCCAGCCCACTGCCACTGCAGCAGGAGCCAGCCGAGCCAGTCCACCTAACATTTCACAGAGCGGCCCCAGGAGGGGCGTTACACAAGGCGAGCGCGTGGGTGAATAATTTGTAGCGCCACCTGATGCGAATAGCGCGCGCAGCAGCGCCACCACCGCGCCACTATTGTGATTGCAGATCATTATTCACCCTCAATTCGCCCCCCCCCCTTTTCCTCTCCGAATGTCAGTGCCTCGGCACACGCGGCAGATAGGTCCACCCAGCCTCCCACCCCCACCCCCTCCCAGAGCAGCAGACACGCGGCGCGGCGTCGGGTGGAGGGGATAACAACTCAAAAATTTTTGAACCACTGTGAGAAATTGTTGTACGGTTACGGGAAAATTTTCCATGGGAGGTCCTGTACAGTAACAATTCATATTGTAAATTTTCATAACCATACCGGTACGTATCAAACTCAGAATCAATTGGTGAGCAAAAAAGTCGAAAAACGTAAA
Source organism: Frankliniella fusca (assembly GCA_029379305.1). Classification (NCBI taxonomy): domain Eukaryota; kingdom Metazoa; phylum Arthropoda; class Insecta; order Thysanoptera; family Thripidae; genus Frankliniella; species Frankliniella fusca. The sequence continues at coordinate 1,506,078 of JAHWGI010001285.1, read as the reverse complement.
GTCGTACATATATAGTTTATTACAAAATATATTGTACATCTACGGAAATATTTTCCACAGTGATACCTCGTAATTCAGGAAAAGTGAAGAAAAATTCAGAAAATTTCGGCAAAATTCCAAAAGCTCAAACAAATTTTCAGAAATTCACAAAAAAAATATGTAAAATTCAAGCAAAAATTTATGAAATTTCATGGTAAAAATTTTAACAAATTCACAAAAATTCACCAAATTTGTACACAAAATTTCCCCCTCGCGCGGCGTTGGCGGCACGTCGCGTCTGTCCTGCGGTGCGGACGTGCGCGCATCCGACAGGGATTGGCCCCCCAGACCTGTCCATTGTGGTTTGTTTTTACCTCCCTTAAACTGATTATTTTAAAGGACCGTGTTGCGCGAGGACGTCGGCGCGGCGCGGCGCGCTTTGTTCATCTCGACTTTGACGGGGGGCGTTTTCACCATAATGTTACGTATCGTGTGGGCCGGCTCGGCCCCGGCCGGGTCCCGGCGGTAATAAGTAAGCGGAATACGACGGCGACTGGAGGCAGCTGGGGCGTGGCGGGGCGTGGCGGGGCGGGAGGGAAAGGTGAGCTGCACACACCTGTAACCATCGCTCGCGCCACCGCGGTCCCATCCCAACATGACCACGACCACCCCGACCGTAAAGATTTTGTACGAAACAATTCCTCAACGCGCTATATAAAAGCTCGCCCCGCCGTGTCGAGCGATGAGTGTGTTCTTTGGGGCGCGGCGCGGCCGGGCCGCGTAGCAGAGGCGAGAGTACAAATCGCACGAAGGGCGACAGGTAGTGATGGCGGTAGCGCGGCCGTGTTGGCAAACCTGCCCGGCCCGGCCCGGCCCGACCCTGCCCAGCGCGGCGCGTCCAAATGTCAGTTGGTAACGCTGCTGGCTGCGTCGATAATGGTCGATGCGCCCGACGAGCAAAAACGCGCTTAAATGAGCGGTTTTACCGCGCGGGCAGCGGAGCGGGGCCGGCCGCCGGCCGATCAGGGCGCAACCTGCATGGGAAAGAGCTACACAGGACCCCGGAACACTTGAGCTCGCGTCGCGATGCCCATCTACCCACTACCCTGCTTACCAAGGTAAGAGAGGGGTGACCGCATCGGGCAACCGGCCTCCCCGCCACACCACGCCCCGCCGCGCCACGCCGCGCCCGCCCGGCCCGGCCCGGTCCGGCGCGGCGCATCGTACTTGTTTACAGGATAAATTATTGCCCATCCCATCAGGGCTGAGAAATAATTGAGAATATTTCCCGCCGCAGCTGCGCCGAGCCACGGCCGCCTGGATCCTTACCGGAGCGGAGGGACGCTCATTAATACTGTTTGCTCGCGGGTCGAGTATTCTTGCTTGAAGTGTAGGGCGGAGGAGCAGCAGCAGCAGCAGCAGCAGCAGCAGCAGTGGCTACCGCGGCGGCAGATAGGCTCGGCGATGAAGATGGAGGAGGGCAACTCGATTCCCGACTGCACTCATATGTCCGCCCCGCCCCGCCCACCGCATCCCCGTGCCTCCTCCGGAAACCGAAACCTCATCCGAAACCCGTTCGAGGATGGTCCTGTAATTCATCACCTCGCTGGCGCCCTTGAACATCGTGGCAGCGTCTTTTGATCTCATTTGCGCAACGCCCTATACCACGCGGACAGTGACCCCGCCCTTTGGCCCTTCGGGACGAGCAGCTCACAGCGGGGCGGGGCGGGGCCCAGCAGGCCCAGCAGGCGCAGCAGGACAACCTGTTGTTACCCCGCGACGTTAATCAAACTCGCGAGAACGGATGAGTCTAGGAATGGCTATTTCTCCGTAGGCCGGTCAGCAATAGGATTTTTTCTACATGGCTCCGAGATAACATAATTTATGGCAGCAGTGCTCTCTCTCTCTCTCTCTCTCTCTCTCTCTCTCTCTCTCTCTCTCTCTCTCTCTCTCTCTCTCTCTCTCTCCACGTCCACGATAATAAACTAATGATCGTGCGTTACCCGTAGTGCGCGCGCCGTGCGTAACGTTACTTTACCTAAATGCGAATGCGCGCGCTGAGTCACTCGTGTGCAACTCACACACACACTTAAACATTCGCACCGGGTCGCTCCGCTCATACTCGTTTGCCAAGAGAGGGGTAGTACGTGAATCCACGCAAGTCCCGCCCGGGCGCCTGCCAGTTACTTCCCTATCCCGGCGCGCGCTGCCGGGCAGCGCATCGGGCACCACCTCATTCGTACCGGCCTGCTAATTGCGGTGCGACTCGAGCAGCGCGGGGCGCGAGGAGGACCAAGGTGGACCGGAGCTGACGAAGAATAGTGGGTGCTGCAGAAGGACGAGGACGGGCAAGAGGAAGGGGAGGAGGGAGAGAAGGACGGTCGCAAGGAGGAGGAGGGAGAGAGAGAGAGACAGAGAGAGACAGAGAGAGAGAGAGAGAGAGAGAGAGAGAGAGCGAGGACGGGCACAAGGAGAAGGAGCACGACGACAAGGATGAGGACGATGAGGATGAGGACGACGAGGAGAAGGCGAGGGGAAAGGGAACGAGTAGGAGTAAGGCGAGAGGAGGGCGACGAGGAGAAGGATCACGAGGAGGAGGACGACGAGGATGACGACGAAGAGGATTATAAGGAAGAGGACAAGAAGGTGCACGTACTGCCGGGCCGAGGGGGCCCCATAATGAGGTCCCATACGGCCGCGTTGTCGTCATATCAGCGGGGGGCACCGCGGCACCGCCACAGGGCACCGCCTCAGGGCACGGTGTGGACGCGACGGTCCACGAGGTTAGCAGGCCGGGCCCGGCCCGGGCCCGCCGCACACTCCAGAGAATAAAAGAGAAGAGCAGCGAGATAAAAGAGGACGACGCATAATAATGCACCAGCCTGCCCTGCCCTGCCCTGCCCTGCACACCGGCCCGGCCCCACCCGGCCCCCGGCCAAGGTGTACAAACCGCAACCCACGACCGTCCCTTCTCCTCTTCATCTTCTTTCCTCCTTAATTCCATCGAGTATCTTTCCACACGACTGGTGGGTGCATGTTGTCGATATTAAACTCGTATTATTAAGTCCTATGCTTTTTTTGTGAGCCCGACTATCCTCTCCGAGGAACGATGCTCTGTCAAAACAAACCGCTTCGCCGACGCCGTAATACGTCCGTCCCGAGGGGGAAACGACTCTTAATTTTGGTGTACACATTTTGTGAATTCTCGTGACATTATATAGAATCTTTGTGAATTTTCACTTAATTGTTACCAACATTTTTCTGAATTTTCCCCGAAATTTCGTGAATTTCAACAGAATTTTTGTGAAATTTTGTTACTTTTTCTAAATGCTTCTGAATTTTTCTGAATTACGAGGTGGAAAAAAAATTTCAGAGTTGTTTTCCCCCTCGGTCCGTCATCACCTTGGCCCGTCGCACCGCACCGCGCCTGGCCCAGGGCGGACGGCATATCTATTCAAATCCGTTCGGGGCCTGCCCGTCCTGCCCTGCCCTGCCCACACTGTTAATTTAGAAGTCATAATTCTCGCCCCCTCACGAGTGAGAATTTGAGGGCAATTTTATTACTCTCTGGAGAGTAAGAATTTTTTTCCTCGCCCTTTATGAGAAAGAATTTTGAGACCTCGCCCAAATTAAGTGAGAATTCATGCTCAAATTAAGTGAGGTTAAAAAATCCTTACTCAAATAGAGCGAGGCTAAAAAATATCTCGCTCAAAAAGAGTGAGGTTAAAAATTCTCACTCCAATTTAGCATGGAAAAGTGTCCTCTCCTATTTTGGGTGAGAAATTGGATTCCAGGGTTTGCAGTGCAGGACGCCCGAAAATCCTTGACATAACCCCGCCAACACATGCTTCCGATGGGCTCGGTCGGGGCGGGGCGGGTCAGCGTGGGTCACGAGTCAGCTGTTCCCGTCCTATTAATACCCGATAAGCCCAGCCCAGCCCAGCCCAGCTCCTTCCGCCTGAGTTTGTGTTTCTAATTACCTCGCCGCGGGGGCCGCGCTTCAGCTTGTCCGCGAATTGGGCAACGACGGCACCACCACTGCTTGTGGAAGTGAGTGGCGGGGCGGGGCGGGGTGGGGCGGGGTGGGGCGGGTTGGGGTATCGGGCCGTGATGGACTGCGAGGTGTGGTGGGTGCGACCCCGACCCGGCGCGACCCCGCCCGGCCCGGCCCGACCCCGCCGGACAAGGAAACCGCATCAATACGATTCAACCGCCTGAGCCTGTCTTAGCTGCAGGGTTATTCCGAACAGCACTCAGTGTATAGTGTCCTCTCTCTCGCTCCTTATGGCCGTGCACCATGAGTGCGACGAGGACAGAGAGACGAAACCACTAAGTGCGGATTCACCCTACTGGGTTGGGCCTTGGGGGAGCGCAACGGAACCTGCCACCGTCTGCGCCCGGCGACGCTCCCGGGTATCGGAGCTAAAAGCACGTAAGTGGCGCGGGTCCAGCCTGCAGTTACGACGGCGCTCTGCCGCGCGATTGACGAGCACGTGCGGGCGCTGCCGCTGCTGCTTACGACACGGGCGGGGCGGGGCGGGGCGGGGCGGGGCGGGGCGGGGCGGGGCGGGGCGGGGCGGGGCGGGGCGGGGAGGGCGAACGTGAATGCGAATGTGTATCAGCACACGCCGGCTGCTTGGCCATGCGGTGCGGGGGCGACGCGACGCCGCGCCAGGTCAGGTCGTCCCGGAATGCCGTTTTGCGAAACGGTTTTGCACCCCGCGCCCCGCGCACTGCAGTACGTCCTCCTCCTCCTCCTCCTCCTCCTCGTGACCGCCGCGAACGTGAGCCGGATCGCGCTGTCACCGCGCGCCGGGCCGGGCCGGGCAGAGCCGGGCGGGTCACATTTTGCAAGCAGTCCCTTATTGCGTCGCGGCCAAGGCCGCGTCATCATGCACGAGTATAGGGCAGCCTCCTAGGCACGCCCAAAGGTATCATACCCGAGGGGGGACCAATTCTGATATTTTTTGTACACCTCGTAATTAAAAAAAAAATCATTTTTTTTTCGAAAATTTAGCAAAATTTACAATAAAAAAAATTGGAAAAATTCGAGCAAAAGTTGCACAAATTTCAACAAAAATCGGCAAAAATTTATTGAAAAAGTCTCAAAATCTTTACACCAGAATTCATAAGTGTTTCCCCTTCGATCATACGGGAGCACTCGTCAGTAAGCGTAACAATAAAGTCCACGCAGCCTCCAGTTTTTCCAGGGAGAGCCTCCAGCGGCAAGAGCAGGAGGCACTCCTTGGCGGATAACTAACGACACTGCGTCGCTCCTGGAGGCGAGCGTCAAATGCAAATGGCGAGCGGGCGGCAATAATGCTACGCGCCCGCCGACCCGCCGCCGCCCTGGCTGGAGGCTCCAGCTCCAGCGGTGCTCTATGACCACGTGGCGGCTGTCCTTGACCCGGCGCGGCTCCGGCCCGGCCCGAGCCCTGCAGGGCCCCGGGGGTACGCCGCGGCGCCGCGTGTGTCTCCAACAGGGTAATTCCCAACAATATTCATGTTCAGTTGTGTCCCCTCTCTTGCATGCTCTCCATGGTTTCGCCCCATGAAGTGCGCTACGGACATAGAGACGAAACCGCCTTAGCCGAATCAATCATCCTTCTTGAATCAAGCTGCCTCGACACATGGACGGACGGACATGCTCCTACAAGGTAATTCCGAACACCGTCGTTCTGCCGTGTCCTCTCGCTTGCTCCTTATGGCCGTGCCCCAGGAGTACGACAAGGAGAGGGCGATGAAACCAGTGTGCGGAATCGCCCTACTGAGGTTACCCCTATATGACTCGCCCGCGGTCCGCGGGTGCGGCTGGCTGGAGCGGCCAGGCCAGCCCCATGACTCAGTTGCAGTTGGCGCGCGCGTCCCCCACCTGCAGCAGGGCGAGGACGAGCAGGAGCAGGGTGGGGCGTCCCGCCAGCTGCAGTCCGGGGTGAGCCAACAACGGCGAACCGGACCGGGACCGCGGCGTGCGTGGCGACGAGATTAATGCTGATAGATGTCGCAGGGCCTGGCCGAGCCGAGCCGAGCAGAGCCGAGCCGAGCCGTGCAGAGCCGAGCCGAGCGGTCCATCTGCTCCATTAGAATGCTACCCGAGCCCGGTCCACCCGGACCGCCCCGCGCCATCGACACAATCGTCACGTCACGCACGACAGGAATGCCGCCCTGCTGCCGCGTCCTTCACCTCCTTGAGTCACTCATCTCTCGATGAGAAAGGGGGATAAAAGGGGTCGCGTTCCCCCTGCGCTGCCGCCCCGCGCCGCCCCGCGCCGCCCCGCGCCCGCGAGCACAAATGATGAATAATTGAATGTGCGATAGAACGACAAGGAGGTTTCACAATCCTATGAGATTTTTTTTAACAACGCGCGCAGTTTAGAGAAAATAAAACAACGCGCAAGGAAAATTCATGAGATTTTAAGAGGAAAATTCAAGTCAAACATACCAGATAATTCACTATTTTTTTTAGAAAATTCCAAGGAGAATCCTGCTGGGAAATTACTCTCAAGTATCAAGAAAAATTCTAAGAAAAATCATAGAATAAGGAGAATAAAAGAAAGAGAATTAAAACAAGAATTTTTGAAAGTTTAATTTTTGGTTTTAGTTTCATTCAGGTTTGAGTCTCTGGATCCAGTTGACGGGGCGCGGGGTGAGATGGGACCCGGGTCGGGCGCGCATCGAGTCGAGGCTGAGTCACACGGTACGTGGCGGGCGGTGTCGGGGCGGGGGCGGCGGCGCGCCCTATGCCGTGAGTGTGTTTGGGGGGAATTCCCAGAACAGTAGCAGCCGCTCAGCGCCGCGCCGCGCCACGCCACGCACGCCACGCCACGCCCGGAGCGGGGGACGATATGGTGGCGGAATGTGGATGAGGCGGACCCAGCCCAGACCCGGACCCCGCGGCGCGGCCAGGCAGTCTGAGCCGGCGCCGCTGCGCTGTTGAGGTAGGTCGTTGGGAAATCACTCGGCAGAGTGCGCGGGGCGGGGCGGGCCAGCGGCCTGCGTGACCCCGCGCCAGCCGACCCGACCACACTACTTCTTCGCGACGAGCAAAGCAGCTCATCGGGCGAGCTAGTGGATCACGTCAGGGGCCCGGGCCACCGTCGCACATATGGCCACACAGCGATGTAATTAAAATCACAGAAGCCAGCCCACCGCAGAGCCTGTATCCCCTCCCCAAGCCCCTCCCTTATCTGAACCTTAAACACCGCCTCACTAACACGGTGAAACTTCATTCTCACTTCATGTGGGACGCAAGCTTCAACTCCAAGGGGGAAACCACTCTGAAATTTTTGTACACCTCATAATTCAGAAGGAAAAAAAAAAACGCGAAAATTCAGAGAAATGCAGACAAATTTAGCAAAATTTTCAAATAGACCCGAAAAATTAGGGAAACTTCTCAATGTTTGTTGAAAAAATGGTGAAAATTCAAGCAAAACATTTACAAAAAATCACAAAGAAAAAAAAAACAAAAATTCATGAAATTTTACCAAATTCATACACCAAAACTCAGAGTTGTTTCCCCCTTGTTCAACTCTGAACCCCCCCCCCTTCCCCCCCCCCCACACACACACACACTACTCCCGCGGTCTTCTCCTTCTGCTACAGCATCTGATACACTCGCAGCAGGAGCTTGAGCTTGTGGACAAACCGGTCCGGTCCCCCCCCCCGCGCCTGCTGCCTGCGACCTGGTCTCCCCCCCTCTCCTCCGCGAGCAGACGCTCCTGAGATCACGTCTTTCCTTTAGAATACGGATTTTAATCCCCGGGCCACGCCTCGCCCCGCCCCGCCCAGGATGTGGGTGTGGGGGGACGCGCGGCTGCAATGCAATATGCAATAGCACTGTGTGGGGTGCGGGGTGGAAGCTGACTGACTCAGAGGAGTACTCATCTCGCTCTGTCTCTCTCGCACCTCTACGGCGCACCCCATGAGAGAGAGGGACGAAGCGAGGAGGGCGCTCTTCAGAATCAGCCTGCAGGGGCGAAGTAGGCCACCGTGGCGCAGAGTTGCAGGCGCGTGGCCTACCTGCACGGCGCTCCGGCCCGGCCTCTACCAGAGTAGTGTTTGCAAGCGGTCCGAGACCGGCTTCCCCGACTGACTCTCTCACTCTCATGGGCGTCGAGTGAGACGGAGAGAAACGGAAGACAGTCGGGTACAGCAAGTATTCGACCCACATTGCAAACGCTATAACAGAGGCAGAAAATGTGGCGGCGCAAATGATGAAAAAGTGGAAGGTAAAGAGAAATGGACTGCCGACGGTCTGGAGGGGTTGGTTGACATATCGCCACTTCAGGAGACAAGGAAGAGCGAGAGAGAAAGCAGCAGACAGCAGGTGGCAAAGAAAAGAGAGAGGGAGAGCGAAAGAGGATGGATGGTGCGAGTGATGGGGCGTTACTGGGCAGATCAGGAGCGGCCGGAGCGGCCCCGCGGCGGGAGGATAGCGAGCGTGCCGTACCGCCCGGCCTGGGAGACGAATGCGCGAGACATACATACGAGCGATTGGGATTTATGGCGCCGCCTCATCCGCGTTAAACAAAGGTGTTTTATCATACTGATGCAAGGCTGAGGTAACAGGCGTGGCGGGGCGGGGTGGGGCGAGCCGGTCTGGCTGCTGGGCCGGCTCCTGAGCTACACGCTGCGACCCGCGCGCTCCTGACCTTTATTTTTAACGGGTTTTGCGACGACCCAGTCCTCTGCGGGCCCACACCACACGAGCCCAGCCCGGCCTGGCCGAAGCAGTCCAGGAGAAATTGCAGCAGAGATCGCATCCTAAACTGCCGCAGCAGCCCCGCTGGCCCCGCCTGGCCTGGCCCCGCCCCGACCTGCTAAAAACAAAGAGACCCGACCCGCTAATGGCGTCAATAAGCCCTGCGGTGCGACTTCCAGGGATCCTTCACTCAAAAAAATCAGTGAACACCCTACAACAACATTAGTAAAAAAAATCAGAAGAAAAAATAGCAAAAATCTGAAAAGTCAAGAAAAAATCAAGAAAAAATCAGCATTAAAAAAAAATCAAGAAAAAAAAATCAGCAAAAATCAGAAAAATCGAGGAAATCACGAAAAACTAGAAAAATTAGAAAAATCTGTGTACGCTTAAATTAATAGTGAAGGGCCCCTCCTCTTGCTTCCACCTTCCCACCACCTCATTCGCGGCCCGCGCGGCGCAACACAAGGCAATTAATAACCGGACGACACACACTGACCACCGCAAGGCTAATTGCGATTAGTGAAAACTACGTCAGACAAACTACTTCGTAATAATTTTTTTCCCTCTCTTCCTTTCTTTGTCCGGAAGAAGGGTGTCTGGTCCTGGTCCCGGAGCCCGCGGCGGGCGGCCGCACAGCTGCCCGCCTTACGTTCCACATTGTTTGCGATTCACTCTGCCGTTGTTGGGCGCGCGGGGCAGGCGAGGCGAGGCGGGCGTCCTCCGGGAAGGGTCCATTCATCCATCATTAGCGCACGTCGCGGGTCTGCATTGTGTCGCGGGGGGAGGGGGCTCCAGGCGGCTCCAGGCGGCTCCAGGCGGCTCCAGGGGACTCCAGGGGGCTTCGACGGGCCCGCCGCCGCGCTTACGAGTCCGCGCGCGCCCCGCGACCGCGCCGCCCCCCTGCGGGGGGCCACCACCTGGGCCCTGGGCCCGCCACCACCTGAGCACACCCGCCACCTGGCTCAAGCCCCGCGGAGCAGGCCGGTCGGTCAGGGCCAGACGGCCGGCCCGTCGCGGCGAGCACGGCTGCACCGCCCGAAGGGTCCTCCACTAGAAGTTGAAGCGTACACCGATTTTTCTGTTTTTTCGTGAATTTACCTTGTTTTTTACTGATCTTTCATGATTTTTGTTCTAATTTTTTCTTAATAGTATCTGAATTTTTTCTTTTCTTTTGAGATTTTTTTCCTAATTTTGTTCTAGGTTATACCCTGTTTTTTTTATTTTATTTTTGTTTTTTCTTTTTTGACTGAAGGACCGGTTGGCACCGCCGACCGCCCCACCTTCGCTAAGTGAAAAGTGACCCGCGGACGGGCGCCGGGCCGGGCCGCAGGCTGGACCCCGCAGTGCAGCACGCCGGTGAGACGGCCTTGTGGTGGACGCCCTCCCAGGCCCCCAGGCCCTTTGCGCCGCCACGGCGTGGTCTTGACCGCTCATACGACGTCCCGCCACCGCCGCCGCCACCGCCGTGGCGACTCTGACCTGACCGCAGGCGCAGGCTCGGCGGGCGGGCGGCGGCGGCGCGGTGGGTGCGTTCCACTACCAGAGCCACGCGCCGCGAGGTCACCAGTGGTCAAAGTGCCCCGGCGGGGGGCATCACTTCTAATAAAAATCCCTGTACGGCCCCAAAAAAAGTCATTTAAAAAATCAAAATAAATTTTAAAACATTAAATTAAAATCAAGGAGTGAGATTCAGAAAAATACGAAAAATCGAGAAAAATGGACAAAAGACCGAAATAAAATTTGAAAAAACTTCATCAGAAATGTGGGTACAAGATTAAAATTTATCAAATAAAGAAAGACATTTTTCTTGCTCAATCAAAAGAAGGAAAATAAAGCAAAAGTCAAAAAAATAATTATATATATTTTGTATGAGTGATTCCCTCTCGGCTGCACCGGCCCCCGCGGGGCTGACATTTTCGACGCCTCTGCAGGAGGCTCGCGCGCATCTTCAAACTCGACGCGAAACGCTGCGACGAAATGACGGCGGTGATTTTCTCATAAACGAATAGTGTAAATTTATTCCTAGGCGAAGCGTCCTCTGAAAAACACGTAAATCAGTCAAAATCGATTTCGTCCACAGAGTGGCTCGCGACGTCGTTGGCGTTTGCGTCATCTTCAGTATAACACGTGTTTGTGTGTGTGCGCGTCGGGCATCGGGGCTCGCGTGGGCCTGGTGGACGAAACCGAGAGTGCACCGCGTCACGTCAGATGCGGAGGGGGAGGGGGGGGGGGGAGGGACCACGATCGTAAAACCCGAGAGGGGCGGTCAAATGCTCGGGCGGACAGTAGTGATCGCCTGCCTCCATCGGGAAGCAAGCGCCTCTAACGCGGTCGTGGCGCCCGCCTTGCGCCCCGCCTCCTCGCCCCGCCCTGCCCCGCCCTGCCCCGCCCTGCCCCGCCCTGCCCCGCCCTGCCCCGCCTGGACTAGCCGGTCCCTGCCGGACTGGTCACGCATAGTAGTCGTCCTACGGCTCTTTAGGGCGGCCTTAAGTCGAGGGCCTTGAGGAGGATGACTCGATCCCGATAAAACAAACATTGTTTGCTACCGCTCGCCAACCGACCACATAGTTCTAAAAATATACAAGAAAAAGAAAATGAGCCGACTTTTATCTGGGGTTGACTGCATATTTACGTTAGCCTTCAGAAAGTTCTAAGAGCGTAATGAAACGAAGATCGAGAGCGAAAGTGAAGACTGTAAAGAAAAAGAGGAGGGGGTGGAGGAGGACAATGCGGCCACCCGCTGCGGCCCGCTGCCCGGACAGGACGGACTGCCGAGACCAAATTCGGACGGTTGCGCAGCTTACACGAGCCGTTAAACTTTTAAGCCAGGCCGCGCGCGAGCGCCAGTGTGTAGGAGAGAGTGAGAGCAGAGGCAGTGCGTTAGCGAGCGAGAGAGAAATGAACGAGACAGAAGGGAGGGAGAAGGTAGAGAAGATAAAGGATGGACAGCTGAGCTGAGAGCGAATGCCAATTGCTTGTAATCAAATGACTTCAATCGGCGCCTGCTGTCGGCTGAACCTACATCGCGTGTCCATATCTCTAGAAGGCGCCGTGCCGCTCGTTTAAGTGCGAGTGTGTGTGTGTGTGTGTGTGTGTGTGTGTGTGTGTGTGTGTGTGTGTGTAATTGTGCAAGTGCCCGTGGCGCCCGCTCGCTCGCCGCCTGCCCGAGCAGATTTGGCGAGGGTCGCGTCTATGATTTCCCCATTGTCACCCGGGGGATAATAGGACGACGACGACGACTAGCTGGCTGCTCTTTGGCACAGCGGCGCGGCGACGGCGGCTGCGCAGCCGACAGCCCGCGTGTGCCTGTGGTGCCTGCCAGAGTATAAAGCGAAAGCAGACGACAGCAGGGGCCGTACTAAAGGTGGATACCGGCGTATTTGCGACCAACCTAAGTCGCGGGGCGGAGCGGGGCGGAGCGGGGCGGGGCGGGGCGGGGCGGGGTGGGGCGGGCGCGTCCCTTTGAATGGAAATCAGGCAGGGCGGGGAGAGGAGGGCGCGGCTGCCGTCTGATTCCGAAGATCGCTCTCGCGCCTCCGTCCTTGTCGCACTCATGGGGCACTGCCCTCTCCGACATGGGGCACCGCCACAGGTGCGACAAGGACGGGGGCGCGAGAGCAATCTTCTGAATCAGTCGGCCGGGCGAGTTATGGACAGGACAGGACCTTCCTCGCCGCCCCGCCCCGCCCTGCTGCTGCAAGCCCTCCGGTGCCGGTGGGATCGGGTCGGGTCGGGGCAGCATTCCGCCGCGAGGACACAGGACACCGCGTCGTTGTCGGCAGGACCATCCTCTTTTCGCCAGCCGGCCGGGCGGGGCGGGCAGGCAAGAAGGGTCGCACGGGTCGCACCCCGTCTGGACGGGTGACATAAGAGCCTGCGGAGCAGCGTGGTTACCGGGTCCAAAAGGGGGCCGGGGGGTGCGAGGGGCATCTCCGAGAACACACACACACACACACACACACACACACACACACACACACACGCCGCCCGTGCAGGTATTCGGCACGGCCCGCCTCCGAACCTCCAGGAGGTCGTCGTGGGAGGGGGGCCACCACGGGCAGGGGGTGACTAATCCGAGAGATGTTGCCCGCCGCCTCGCTCCGTCTCGCCACGCCCCGCCACGACGTACGGGGAAAACAGCATCAGTGTTCCGGCGGATGGAATTGTTTATAATACGAGACCTCGCACCGGCTGAATCGTTTACCTACATATTAACGGTTACGGCCGACGGCCGCACGTTGCAACAAAAGGAGCAAATGTGGACCCGAGGATTTTGGGGGGGGGGGGAGTACTCATGCAAAATGTGTACAGTGTTTTGTTTTTTTGAACTTTTGATGCTTTCGATTGATTTTTTTTTTAAATTTTTTGTTTTGATTTTTCTTTAAATTTGTCAAGAAACATTTCCCTCCTTAAAAATATTTTTGATCTTTCCCCCCTATTCCTGACATTTCAACATTTTCACTTCAGTTTGTTTTTGTTCATTTGTTCTTGATTTTTCCCATTTTTCTGTATTTTTCTTCCTGATTTTATTCTAATTTTTTTAAACTTTTAAAATGTTTTTTTGGGGGCCAGACAATGATTTTTCAAAGTAAGCCTCCCCACCTGGGCGGACCACGCGTCTTCTGCACGGCTGGGCTGCGAGGTGTGGCACGCGTTCGCTGCGGACCGCTGCGGGCTCAGGTCCAGGTCGGCTCAGGTCGTGTAATTAACCGGCCGGGCGCGGCTGGACTCATCCCGTCCCGCTATTGGTAAAACAAAACGTGCTCCTATTCACGCCACTAGGACCGGTCAAACGTTTTTGCGTCACCCAGCAGAACAGCATAGCACCGCACCACCGCCAAAACATCTTCTGCGGGTGAGAGTGAGTGAACGAGTGAGTGAGTGAGTGAGTGAGTGAGTGAGTGAGTGAGTGAGTGAGTGAGTGAGTGAGTGAGTGAGTGAGTGAGTGAGTGAGTGAGTGAGTGAGTGAGAGAGAGAGAGAGAGAGAGAGAGAGAGAGAGTGAGGCGCGTGCGTGCGTGCGGCCCGTGTGATGAACCTCTACCATTTTGGGACCGGCAGCGGCGCGCCCTGCGGTGCTGGTGCTGCTGGTGCCTGGAGAAGGAGAAGCTGCACCCAAACAACGCTATGATGGTGAGCCCATCCCATCCCGGGCCGACCCTGATGGGACGGGGCGGGCGCGGCGGGCCCGCGGGTGGCCCGTTGGGCAAATGAGATGACCGCCTGACGTGTCAAGGTCCGTCAGTGTCCCAGCCTGCTGGGCTGGGCCGCACCCCGCCCCGCCCCACCCCGCCCCGCCCCGCCCCGCCCCACAGCGACACCATCGCTCCGACAACCTGACTTGAACCGCGGCGCGCGCGCGTTTCGGTCACTGGCGTGGCGTCACTTCTTCACAGACGAATACGCTATTGGCAGCTCGGCTCTGACGGGGCGGGCGGGCGGGAGTATTATGGGCAGCGTGACTCTGCGGCGGTATGCGAAACCTCGTTGCGTGTGCTCGCGCACGTCAAAGTGCGAATAACCCGGTCCTGGTGGGTCCCCGCCCCATGACCCCGCCCCGCCCCGCCCCGCTGCACCCCCGCGAGCTCGGCGAGGTGACCGTTTGGCCTGGCCCCGGCGTGGTGCGGTGCGGTGCTATCGCGATACGCGAGGGGGCAATTCCTCCGCCCGCTGTGCGCTGTGCGTGCGAGCGTGAGTGTAATGTGTGTGTGAGTGTGTGTGTTCCGCGTTTCTCCCGCCAGATGGAGCCGTCGCGGCTGACGCCTATAGCTCGGCGTCGGCGGACATCAGATAAGATGAGTAGCCCATCCGACCCGACCCCGCTCGAGCCGGGCCGGGCCGGGCCGGGTCGCGTGGCGTTTGTTCCTGGATGAGGTTCCCCTACAACGGCCCCATTGCGACCATGTAATGCACACGGGACCACCCGCCCCACTACGCCCCGCCACGCCCTTCCACTACATGTCCTGCCGATCGTGAGCCATCGCTTAGCTCTGCTGGTGCGTCCAGTTCCGCGCTCCTCCGCCCCCGCGCCGCCCCCACCCCGTCGCCTCCACCGGGCCCGGCCCCGCCGGCCTGTCGGCCACGGAGCAACACGGCAGGGAAACCGGAGCCAAAGCGCGCTGCGAAGAGCCGAGCCTTATGCTTATTCGCCCTACACTCCGCGCGCGTGAGCCGTAACCGCGGCGAGAGTGACGAGGGGGAAACAACTCTGAATTTCTTTGTACACCTCGTAAGTCAGAAAAATTTACAAAAATCCAACCAAATCCACAAAAATTCAGAAAAATTCTAAATTTCCTCAAAAAATTTAAAAAATCGGCAAAAACCAGTAAAATTTACCCCCAAAAAAATAAAAAAAAATTAAGAAAAAAAATTCAAAAAATTCAGTGGTGAGGCTCCAGCTCCAGCTCGAACTCCAGCTCCCAGGCCTAGATCCAACTCTAACTCCAGCTCCAGGCCCCGTGCGTTCTGACAAGACGCAGGTCAACGAGGAGCTACTCCACGCGCGGCTAATCACCAGTGAGAGACATTGAGAAAGAGAGGAGACGAACAGGGCTGGAGGGGAAGACACACACACACACACACACACACCAGTCGTTTTGTTTCTGCCCGCGGCGGCTCAAACGAGCCGTTAATGTGAATCCCCCGAGCTACGCCACGCCACGCCGCCGGGCCGGGCTGGGCCGGTATGGTGACGTAACGAGCGGAGCGCAGCAGAAGACGCGCGCGATGCGATATTACAGGTGCATCGGATAATGGGCGGGGGAGGGGGGGGGGCAGCAAAACAAGTGGGTAAAAAGAGGAGACGAACATGAGCTGTCAGGCAGGCCGGCGCGGGAAGAGGGAGGGCGATCCGGGACGAGCGAGCAGTCTGTTATATATATACATATATATATATATATATATATATATATATATATATATATATATATATATATATATATATATATATATATAATATATATATATATATATATATATATATATATATATATATATATATAGACGCAATCACACACACATACAAACGCCGGTGTGACACACCTGTCGGCGCGGCGGAGACTGTCCCGCACACGGCCCGCTCGCGTCTCATTTACTGCTTACGAATGTGAGTGTATGTGTGTGTGAATGTGTGTATGTGTGTCGGGCTTCCTGCTCGACTGACCTTTTCGCACCAGCATTACGATCCACGCCGCCCAAGCACATACACACACACATATATATACACATACCTACAGAAAAGAAGAGGTGCATCCCAACGAGTCAGACACCTCACCTCACGACCCCATAGAGAGCGCCACGCCCAGCCACGCCCCGTCCGACCTACTGTTGTGTTAATCAAACTTTTTTTTTTTTTTGGGGGGGGGGGGGTGAGTGTGTGTGAGTGAGTATGTGTGCGTGTGACCGGTCCACAGCTGGTCCAGGTCAGCGGCAGGCTATCTGAGGTAACCTCCCCCCTCCCCTCCCTGCCGCGCGCCTCCTCCAGGACCCTCCCGTCGTCCCCGTGCCGTCCCCGCGCTCCTTTCCCCCCAATAACATCATTTTCCGGGCTCGCGGCGCGGGCTCGTGGGGCCGGCTGACATGACCTTTGCGCCCATGGCTCGTTCGCCTATGCCATAGAGGACCGCTCGCCGCGCCGGCCGCTCCCATGCCCGGGCCCCCGGCCCCCGGCGGCCTGCCTGGCCCCTATGAGCCCGATCGACTGCACATTAGCCGGCTATACGTATAGCCGGTCTGGCGGTCCGGGCCGGGGAGGAGGGGGTCGGATCGGCGAGGAAAGGCGTGAGAGAACGCCTGTCACGCCCTGCCCCTCCCATCCCATCCCATGCCGACCGATTCCGAAGATCGCTTTCATATACCTCTGTCCTCGTCGCACTCATGGAGCACTACCATGGCAAGCATGGGGCACCGCTGTAGGTGCAACAAGGACGGCGGGAGGAGACGAGCGCTCTTCTGAATCAGTCGCGGCTGCCCGCCGCACTCCCGCGCCGGGCGATGCTCTCCTCAGCCACGCCGAAGACCTTTCCCCGAGCGCCACTCCGTCCTGCTCCGCCTCGTCTCTCCCCCGAGGCGGCGGAAGAACTTAAGTGTCGCCTGTCCCCTCCTCTCCCGCGTCGCCCCGCTGCTCTTGGCGCCTGCGGCTCCGAGAGTAGGCAGCCCCGCCGGGCACTGCAGTTTAACGGGGCGGCCTACCTCCCAGGCGATCGGCCCGCAGTTAGAGTAGTGGCCGGCTTCTCCCGCAAGGTCCGTGTTTTCAGTTCGTCCTGTCGCCGCCTGCCGCTTCGAGAATAGGCAACCCCGTCGGGTATGCAAGCTTAACGGGTCGGCCTACCTACGGGGCGCTTCCACTGTGAAAAATATGTTCGTATAGATTTACGATTTATTTTGTAAATTACGACTTACGAAAAATTTTGTAAATTTACGACAGCCCATTGTAATTGAATTTCAAGTCGATAGGTACTGCTTGTAATTTTACGATAAGTGATCGTAATTTTACAACTCCACTTCGTGGAAAATTTTCGCGTAAACCTACAATTTTTCACAGTGTCCATAACGTGCCCAGTCCAGCCCCCGAGAGTGTGTATCCCGAACTCTCGTCCCGTCCTTTGACAACAGTGACCGAGGGGTCCGTCAGTATAAATTCAAGCGTGCACCGATTTTTCTAGTTTCTCGTAATTTTCCTTGATTTTTTTCTGATTCTTTCTTATTTTTATCCAATTTTATCTTGAGTTTTTTCTCATTTTTTCCTAATTTTTTTTCTGACTTTTTTTTTCTGATTTTGTTTTAGGGTGTACACAACACTGATTTTTTTTTTTGAGAAAAGGACCCCTCGACAGTGACCGCTTCCTGCAAAGTGATTCCGAACAGCGTTTGGTAGTCTCCTACCTCTCCCGCTCCTTATGGCTGAACCCTATACGTGCGACAAGGACAGAGAGACAAAACCACTGTGCGGAATCACCTAATGGCCGCCACTGACCGGACCGGAAGCACCATCCTGAGGGAAGGACTCGCGCTCCGCTCCGAGCAGCGGTGGTTACCGAGATGAGCGCGGAGGAAGGTCCCGCGGGCGCGTGTCCAATAGCCCGAGGCACTGATCCCTGATCCTGATCGAAACAACTCCTCAGTGATGATGTGATGATGGGTCTGCGGGGGGAGAAGGGGAGAGCCAATGGAGCAGATGAGGGCCGAGCCGAGCTGAGCCGAGCAGGGCTGAGCCGAGCCGGGCTGAGCCGAGCCGGGCTGAGCCGAGCCGGGCTGAGCCGAGCCGAGGCCGCTGACTGACAACCCGTAATGCCCTAGTCTACTGCGGCAGCGTGGCGCGGCCGGCTGCAGGGAGCGATCCAGAGAATATCACACTCGCGTCATTGAACTGGTGCGTGAGCACAGAGCGCTGCACTGCACACCGGGTGCAGCAGTCTAGGGCGCGCCGCGCTGCCGCTGATAGCGATGGCCTGCATGGCGCCAAAGGTGAAGGCCGCGGAAACGACAGACCACCACTACCTCCACCAACACTACATTGTAACAGCCCGGGGCAGCACGCGCGCGGCGCGCACAAACCGAGGGGAAACGGAAACTAGTTAGAATTTGTTGGTACACAATGGTCACGAATTTTCCAAAAAAAAATATTAAATTTTTGTAAACTTGGATTTGATTTTCTTTTATGTTAAGGATTACATTTATCTTGAACTTCTATGAATTTCTCAAACTTCTCTTGAATTCTCAGCATTTTATACCAATTTTTCCTTGACATGCTTCTGAAGCTTATTAAATATCGAGTTGTACAAAAATTTTAATTTGAAATCTGAATTTTGGTGTACACATTTTGTGAATTTTTGTGATTTTTTAAAATAGATTTGATGTGAATTTTTACTTGAATTTTTCCAACGTTTTTGAAAATTTGCCTGATTTTTTTCCTGAATTTTCCTAATTTTTTTGAAGTTTTTTCTTTTCTGACTTTTTCTGATTTTTTTCTGAATTGCGAGGTGTAGAAAAATTTCAGAGATGTCCGCACTGAGATGTGATTATGGGTGTATACGCTGCAGCGCATGTGCACACAGAAACAGTCGAGGGAAGAACAACAACGACTATATGATGAAGAAGCCCAGAGCCCGCATATAGAGATCCACGGAGCGCCCCGCCCGCCCCGCGGCCGAAAAAAAACAACATAATACAAACTAGCAGGTGAGCAATATGAATAAGAAGGGTGCACTCGCGCGGAGAGCGTGCGGGCCCCTGCTGAAATAGTCATGACCCGGGGCACCTGATGGACCCCCAGCTCGCTGCTGCAGCAGCAGTTTCGCTGTCGTCATGCCGGTCCGCGCTCCCCGCGCCACGCCGCGCCACGCCGCGCCACGCGGCGCGTGGAAAAGAGCACGTGAATGATTGGCACGGCCTGCCGGACGGCCTGCGTGCGGGGTGCGGGCGGGCGCGTTTCCATTTCGACACACCTGGTAACATTATTTGTTTTCGAGCGCCCGGCTGGGCCGCCGCACCTCCATGTAGTGCAAGTGCTCACACCTCACATGGCGCCGGGACATACAAGCCGGGCTGGCTATGCACCGGAGGGACGGGGAGGGGGGGGGGGGCAGCGACGAGCTCAGGGCGAGCATGAGAGTTTTACATCCCGGAGGCGGAGCTGGAAATGTCACACACTGCAAACCGAGAGAGACCGATGGCAGGGGGCAGGGCGGGGCAGGGCCATAGACACTATACGGCCCCGACCGGGCTGACGTAAGCGGGGGAGAGAGACACACTAGGGGTTATTACGTACATAAACACACACACACACAGCGATACGTCGATGATCGGAACTCCAACGTAGGTGGTCCCTCCGAAGCGGGGTGTATATCCGACTGCTCATCATCATCCTGCAGTTGCGACGACCCGCCAGGCCCGCCCCGCGCCCCGTTCCGTTCCGTTAGCCCGCGGGCAAAGTGTGCGTCCAGTGGAACCCCACTACCACCCTCACACGCGAGCCGCTGTACCTCCTCTGCTCCACAATCGATAGTCTCGCGCAGCACCCAGCGCGCGCGTTCGTGACGCATTGCCCTGCTAAACCTCACGACCGACCCTTTAAAAAAATTGTAATAATATAAACAAGAGACGACAAAAGACTGAAAAAAAATACATTTCTGGGAAAACTTTTTTTTGAGGGGGGGGGGTGAATTATATATTTTATATTATAACTCCAGAAAATTTGATTCCTGAATTGCTTTAAATATAAACTCACAAAACGTCAGGAAAATTTAGGAAAATTCATAACATTGCACTCTAAAATTCAGAGTTTGTTTCCCCATCGCGAGACTGATTCATCCCCACACCTCCGCCAGCATTAATCATCCTCTGTACCTGTTTAAAAGTGTCCATGAAAAAAATTATTCCTACTTTCTACTTGGTATACATAATAGAGAGAGAGAGAGCACACGACGCCCCGCCTCGGACTTAATCAATCTAACACAACAAAATGACAGCGAAACGCCGCGCGCCGCGGCGCAACAGCGATCATTCATTTGTCTCGCACGCGACGCTCCGCGCCGAAATAACTGATAGCATCATGATGAGGAATAAACCTTCGGCCCGGGCGTGGCGTGGCGGGGCGTGGCGCGGCGGGGCGGGCCACGGCCACGAGCGGCACACAACCCCTGTGGCGGGTGGCGGGCCCGCGCGCTGTTCATCTCATTCAATTACGCTGGAGGAGCGGCTCAACGGCCCGGCCATGTCGTAAAAATATGGCGAATCTCGCCTCGCCTCTCCTCAGGTCGTAAAGCTTCCCCGTCAGCAGTGACGCGCCGGGGGCGCCGCGCGACGCCGCGATATACGCGGCATAGCAGCCCCAGTGCCACCACCTTGGCCACTTTACGTAAGGGGCGCGAGGTACGCCGCGCTGCTGAAGCCTCTGGCCGCCCCACCCCGCCCCACCCCACCCCGTCCCGTCCCGCCCCGCGCCAGGGATCGCGACAATGCCTTTATGACACGATACATCTTTGTTTATTGGCCGGCGCACCTCCGCGGGCAGGCCCTGCCTCACCTCACCCGACCCCACCCCACCCCACCCCGCCCCGCTACTGGCGGCTCAAAAGAGGGTGACGAATAAAGAGAAGAAGGTACCTATTCGCCACCACCGCGACGCGCACCGGAACGTTTCATAAGATGAGCGTATGCGACCTGGTTGAGAGAGTAAACTTGTGATCGCGCGGGATATGAGAAATTTAGGGAAAGGTGCATCCGACAGGCTCGAATAAGCAGCGGGACATAACATGTACAAGAAGTGGGCGACAGTGCCGCTGTCACTTATAGAAAGTACGGGTATGGAATGGATATGGAAGGGGGAAAAAATGAAGATTACATTGAAGAGGAAAGGTCGGGAAGGGGCGGGATGTTCTGGGTTTGGGTTGGGTTCCGTTCGGGTCGGGTCAGTCGCATTTGAATGCGTATGGGCGCGGGTATAGGGCGGTAACGTTCATTGGCGAGCACAATCAGACACGAGTAGAGGTGCGTCAGGCGCTGCTTGTCGGCAACCTGGAGCGTTACACAAGTCCGAGTAATGATGGGACAGGGCGGGGCGGGGCGGGGCGGGGCGGGGCGGGGCGCATTTATGAGGAGGTGGGCAGCAACATCACGGAACTATCATAGCATTCGAACAGTCCAGCAGCAGGCCCCAATAGGATAACACGGTAAAAACAATGTCTGATTTTTTGAGGAAAAAGGGAAAACTTTGAGGACCTTGTACCCGAGCGGAAATATGTATATATTGTATACTTTGTGGAAAACTCCTAAGATTTTGAAAAAGTTTCCTTAAAATTTGTGGAGATTTCCTTTATTTTTTGAGGAGCTTTCCTCACAATCTGATGGGTTTCCCTCAAATTACGGAAGTTCCTCAAAGTTTCCCCTTTTTTCTCAAAAAAATGAGACATTGCTTTTACCGTGGCCGGCGCGGCGAGTCTCGATGCGGGCCGCTTAGTGTAGGTGCCTCCCGAGGAGGTGCATCTCTCACGGAGATGCACTTCGAGAACAACTCGACTACTTTCCCGTCGGCTGAGCTCGGACCCGGGCCGCCGCGCCTCTGAGCAGTCACCACACCATCCGTCATCATGCCGTGCCCAGCTGACTTACTCCGAAGAGCGCTCTTCTCCTCGCTCTGTCTCTCTCAGACTCATGGAGTATGCCGTACAGGTGCGAGTGAGACATAGCGAGGAGAGCGCTCTCTTCGGAATAAGTCGGCAGCAGCAGCGCCAACGGATTAAAACTGGACGGACTGTTTTTTGTTTCCTCTCGTGTTCGGGACGTAACCACGCGTGTCTGGCCGCCGCCGTATGATGCCCGACGAGCTGGATGCGCGCAGCTGCAGCACTCGTCCGCAGCAATGAGATCACACTGAGGGAAAGGGAAAGAGGCAAGGTCACAGGGAGAAGAGGAGCACTTTCTAACAAGTGACGATCGGTCAGCTGGTGTGAAGGGGCGTCCTTCCAAATCAGGAGGTGCCGTATAACAATAGTAAAATGAAACAACAACAAAAAATGAAAAGTAAATAAGCGAGGGGGCGACCAATCCTTTGATGTGTACACATGATTGCCGGAATGATTGATTCCTAATAATTCCCATCCATACCTTTTCATTTTTAACTGTTTCCAGCGACATAAAACGCTAGTTTCGGCTATTTATAACTGATTTCAGGTCTTTCCTGCTTTGTTGTAGTGGTTTTCATTGATTTCCCTTCATTTTTATGATGATGATTCCCACACGGTAAAAAAAAATTTCTTGGATTTCAAGACCCGGTCTTGTATCTTATGGAGAACGTCAATGGCATCCAAGCCCGGGTCTTGAAATTCAAGAAACTTTCTTTACCGTGCAAAGTTGTCGTCCCCTCGTAAATAAGCGTAGTATGCGGCTGGAAATGAGAAGAATTGTTTTTTCCTAAAGTTTAAATCTGATTATTATAAGAACGCACAACGCTCTGCTGGAGGCGAGGGCGAGGCAATGCGGGCAATGAATGCACTGCCGGAGGCATTGTTTTGGCCGCGTGTGCATTATTGCGGCCAGCACAGCACATCACTGGCTGAGGGGAGGACCTGAGGTGGGGTGGGGCGGGTGTGGCGTCAGTGGCAGTGCCAGGCGCGCCCGGCCCGCACCCCAGCAGCAATGTGCAGAGACCCTTTTCGTGGAGCCGGTGCAGCCGTGGAGCTGGTGCGGGGCGGGGCGGGGCGGGGTGGGGCGGGGCGGGGCGCGGTGAGGCGGGGCGCGTGGCGCTTTACACGGGGATGACTCAGCTCCCGGCACGGCGGCGTCGGCGTGTGCCTTTGCCGATCATCGTATCGAGAAGTGTACCCGCCCCGCCACCGGCCATGCATTCACACTCCTTGGGCGGGGCGGGGTGGGGTGGGGCGGGGTGCGCCACTTCCTAGACTTGATTTGTTTGTGAGCCCCTAATGACCTGGGCCGGCGCGGCGCGGTAACGAGCTGCGCCCACACTGCAGTGTGGCCCAATCAACACAGAATGTAACAACGATTTGGGGGAAATAATTCCCTTTGACGAGCAGAAGCCTACAGGTTACAGTGCGAACCACATCACTGCGTTCAAGCAACTTATTTATTTCTTTACGAATCATTATAATTTTTTAATTTTCATACCGATACGCCCCTTACCTGCAGTTGGCGGCATGGCAGCAGCGCCCTGCAACCCACCGCGCTCGCATTGCGGGCACTTTAAACTTGACCTACTTTGTACACGCGTTCCTGGGAGGCAGCAACGCGGAAAAGTTTGCACACCTCGCAACTCAGAAAAATTCAATAAAATTCTGAAAAATTCCGAGAAGCTTCGAAAACTTTTTAACAAGAATTTTTTTTAAAATTTTGGTCACGCTTCAGAAAATTCAAGTCCTAAATTGCCAGAACTTTATTTATTTTTTAAGCACAAAAACAAAAAATCAGGTAAATATGGGAAAATTCGCGATATTTATACACACTCAAATTCAATGGGTGGTTTACTCCTCGACGCGACCCTTTGGCGAAGCCGGGGGCTTTTGCCGGTCTGCACCATGCACACCCTTCAGCTCACTCACAATCTCTTACTCCTACCCACTCAGCAGCGGGCTGCATCGGTTCCACCACGACATGACATGGGATTTTTGCAACAAAAATTGGTCTGCGCAGCGGAGCGGCCGGGCAGCGGCCTGCCTGCCTGCCTGCTGGCGCTGATGGGGCCGGGCCGGGCCGGGGCGGGGCGGAGCATAGCGGACCTGCTCTCCGAAAGCAAGTAATGGCGACGCATTGCCTCATAGCAGGACACGGAGTCCCGCACCGCCCGCGCACGACTCATGCAAGAGGGAAGACCACGATACCGCGCCAACTATGTAATTAAATCAAAAAAGTGCTCTTTCAAGTTGCACTGTGGAAGTAGCGGAACCGAAAGGGGAGGAGACAACTCTCAAATTTTTGTACACCTCGTAATTCAGAAAATTACAAGAAAATTCAGAAAAATTCAGGGAAATTAAGGAAAATTTGGTGAAATTCAGGAAAGAAGTTTTTCAAAAATTTAAGTAAAATTCACAAAACTTCAATAAAAATTCACAGAAATTCCCGAAAAGTCACAAAAATTGTCAATATTTGTACACCAAAATTCAGAGATATTTCACCCTCGAGCGGAACACACACACACACAAAGTCACGTAAAACAGCGTTGAGAACTTCGCAAAAACGTCCGAGATTTCACGCGGGCCACAGTTGAGTGACGTTCACGTTCTGCAAGTATACAGTGATCCCGGTCGAGCAGCTTCTTAGTGCGCGTCGCCGTGCGCTCCTTGCGCGCGTACGGCACGGTGCGGTCACCAACACAGACACATGGCACATTCACATACACACACACACACGCACAGGCGTGGCACTCTACTCACCCACACACACTGTAATCCTCATGACACGCAGACACACCGCGCACCGCTAGGTGACGCGCGCACACTCACAGTCAACCAACTGATTGGCGCCATTGCCAAGTGGGGATCTTATATGCCCTCCTGCTGGAGCCTGCTGCATGGGCCTTCCCCTTCCAGCGGAGAGGGAGAGGGAAGAGGAGGAGAGGAGAGGAGAGCAGGGAGGAGGAGAGGACCCTCCCGAGGAGAGTCGGCCGGGCCGGGCCCGGGCCGGCGGCACCCCTCTCTCTCTCTCTCCACTGCTGCCGCCCGCGCCCGCCCCACCGCTCTCCCTCCTCACCCCACTCTTCGTGTCTCTCTCTCTCTCTCTCTCTCTCTCTCTCTCTCTCTCTCTCTCTCTCTCTCTCCATCCCCCTCCCTCCCCCTCTTTTCTCGCCGCCCGGCCCCCTTCTATCCATCCTCCCCCAATCCCCCCTCCTCTCTCTCTACTGCCTTTGATTTATTACATAATTACGCATTTATTGAATAGCGCGCGATGTGATCATGCTCACGCCGAAGGTCCAACACCGCCGGGTGGACAGAGGCCACCGCGGTTCTTACCTTCGCGCTTTTCCGCGAAAATATTGAGTGTTGGGAGCAGGGTAGCCTTCACGGCAACTATCCATGCCTAAACTCGCACCACTGCGTTCCTGATGCCCGTGTCTTGTGCTTTGTCTACAAATCTAATAAAAAGAGACTTAAAGTTCTATGATTATCCCGACGCAGACCATTGGTTTGAGCGATTGTATACTTTTCCAGCTCGCGAGTCGCGGGGTCGCCGTAGCCGCGACCACCGGCTGCACTCGGCCGTGCGGTCACCCCGCCCCGCGGCCGCGGCGGTCACCTGGCCGCCCCGCTCCGCCCCACCCCGCCAAGACGTGTAGGGAGTTCCCTTTCGTTTACGGCCTTTTTATGAGTAGTTTGGAGCCGCGATGACGACGTGGATTCGGAGGGCTAGACGCTTGGGCCGTTGCGGAACGGATTATTAATTTTTAAAGTTGTTTTATCATTATTATTATTATCATAACTTCCATTATAGTTATTACGGCCGTAGGGTGTGGACGCGATGGGATGGGTGTCACCCGACGACGTCCTGTTGTGGGTCGTTACAATTTTATACCATTTCCGCGGGTTGACGGGCGAGGCGGGGCGGGGCGGGGCGGGGCAGCTGGGTCCGGACCGAACTGGACGTGGTCCCTCCTCGTATCAAGCCTCCACCGCTCCGCCCCGCCCCGCCCGCCCCGCCCCGCCCCGCGCGGTGACGGGCGCATGAGCGCACGGGCGCACCACTAGCAAGGCCTCCGACAAGGCAAAGCGCGGACTCACTCATCGCTTTAGGGTTCAAGAGAGGAACGTTTAATCTGTGCGGCCAGGCTGGTGGCCATGCTGGCTATGATGCCCTCGCCTCACCGCGGGCGTGGCGTGGCGTGGCGTGGCGAGGCGTGGCGTGGCGAGGCGTGGCGTGGCAGGGGCGACGTCGCATAGCATCGCGTCGTC
Organism: Frankliniella fusca; assembly: GCA_029379305.1. Taxonomy (NCBI): domain Eukaryota; kingdom Metazoa; phylum Arthropoda; class Insecta; order Thysanoptera; family Thripidae; genus Frankliniella; species Frankliniella fusca. Next base: position 1,480,001 of record JAHWGI010001285.1, on the reverse strand, counting down.
CCGTCCGCACCCGCGGTCAGCCTCCTCCTCCACTACGTCATAGCCCTCCGCGCTCTGCGTCCACCTCTGCTGCTGCCGCTGCAGAGGCCACGGCACCTTCTTCTCGTTTTCAGAGGGCATTTCTCAACCGCAGCTTCACCCGCCCCGCCCCGCCCCGCCCCGCCCCGCCCCGCCCCGCCCCGCCCCGCCCCGCCCCGCCCCGCCCCGCCCCGCCCCGCCCGCTGACCGGTCACCTCGCCTCACCTCCTCTCCGGGTCGGGTCGGGCCGGGCCGCCGGGCCCCGGGCCGGCACCACACCACACCGGTCGGAGAAGAGCAGCCGTCACCACCAAACTGGTGCGCTTGTAAGCCTGCCTGCCGACTTATTCCGAAGAGCGCTCCTCTCGCTCCGTCTTCTACTTGCACCTGTACGGGGAGGCCCGAGAGTGCGAGAGAGACGGGGCGAGGAAAGTACTCTTCGGAATCAGCCTGCTGGCGTAAGCCTGGCGTCGTCGTACACGGCTCAACGAGAAAGCGCGATCGCCTCTTCGTATTACGCAGCGACATGCAGCGCCGCGCCTCATAGCCTCATGCATGAACTGTTGAACTAAGAGGGTCATGGGGAATTCCCACCCCAAAAAATTGGCGGGCGCCGTCAGGCGGGTATCTTGTCATTACAGGACGGTGACAAGGTACCGGGCGGAGCGCGCCCTAGAAGAGAGACGAGGCGGGGCGGGGCGACCCGAGGCTATATAAGTCACTAGGCGACTTGCGATCCCGGCTACAATGCGGGCTGTATGTATTATTCAGGATCGCGACGCGACGCCGGCCCAGGCGAGGCGAGGTGGGGTAAAGAGGAAAGGGAAAAGGTGGGGGGTGGGGGGCGAGACACGAGAATGGACTCTGTTCTTACCTCAGTGCGCTGCGCCTCCCCGCCCCCGCCGCCCCGCAGATGACCCCCTACCCTACACCCCGCGCTGGCCGCCGTAAAACGTTAAACGTTACGTATCGTACGGACGTCTCGGTGGCGCTCTGGGAGAGACCTGCCGTATGTCTGATTCCGAAGATCGCTCTCGCGCCTTCGTCCTTGTCGCTCTCATGGGGCACTGCCATCCCCAGCATAGGGCATCGCCATAGGTGCGAGAAGGACGGACGTACGAGAGCGCGATCTTTGGAATCACCCTACCGCGTGCGTGCGTGCGTGCATACCAGCTGGCGGCGCGCCAGGCCGGCACGCGGCGCGGGGAGGGCGGGTGACATGGGATGGGCTGCGGTGGGCAGGGGCACGGCGTGGGTTCGGTTCGAAAAATTTCGGTCGGCCAGCTTGTCTTCTTGGCGGGTGTGCGATATGGGCATTGCGGAGGAGCCAGCCGGCACGGCTCGGCTCGACGCGGTGCGGCTGGCTGTGCCGGACACAAGATGAGGGAGGGAGTCCTTGTTGTAATATCTCGCCCCCTCACCTCACCCCGCCGCGTCCCCCGCCGGCCGCGAGGCGGAGGCTCCTCCATCACTTTCTCCCTCTCCGTGCGACAGGCCAGAGCAGAGCGCGAGCAGCACCACCAGCACCTCCAGCTCCGCGGCGGAGACGTGCTCGCTGCTCGCTCCGGTACGACGGTACGTCCACCACAGCGGCGTAGTCGAGGGTACACCTCGTAATTTAGAAAATATTCACAAAAATTTAGAGGGATTCGTAAAAATTCGGGGAAAAATTCACAAAGATTTAGGTAAAAGCATAAGATTCAGAAAAATTCAATAAAAATTCACAAAAATTTCTCAAAATTTGTACACCAAAATTCAGAGTTGTTTTCCACTCGGGCGTAGCAGGGCGTTGAGGCGGTGCCAAAGCCAGTCTGCCGTCTAATTCCGAAGATCGTTCTATCGCGCCTATTGGTCTTTATCGGACTCATGGGGCCCGACGACTTCCCCAACACAGGGTACCGCCCGAGGGGTACTTCCCCTTCTCCAATCAGTCTACACCCTGAGCTCCTATCATTTCCCAATCACTATCCAGTCACATAATTTTTTTGACAAAAATCTATTTTAAACACCTTCAAAAATAGGAAAATATCGAAGTGGTGCCAAAAAACTATGTAGCTTTCTTCAAAGTTTGGTGAAATTATCCTTCCAGTCACAACACAACCGTCCAATCAGTGTACACCAACTTTAAGATTGGGTGGGTACCGCCTTCGGTTTCGGTGCGACAAGGACGGAGGTACGAGCAGAGCGATCTTCTTATATAGATCAGAGGGCTACTACGCCACCGGGATGCGACGGGTGGTAGCAGGTTAGAGGCCACCGGGATCGGGACGCCAACGCGGCGGCGGTACACCTGACCGCGGCCCCCGCGCCCTCAGCCGCGGCCCCACACCGGCCGGTGACCCGGCGCGGCCACCGGCCACCGGCCCCTCTCTAGGCCCGGACGTACAGGTCTAGTGCTGCCTCGGAATGCAGGTGGTTCAGCCTCGAGGTCGCGCCCTGCGTCCTTGAGCTCTGCTCCCGGTCCTGCCCCCCCTGGTCCTTCCCCCGCGGTTCTGCCCTGCCCCCCTCCTCCCTGGTCCTTTCCCGGCGGCTCTGCCCCCGGCACCCTCGCCGCGATAAAGGCCCCCCTAATAAATTTACGCCCTGCACTTTCAGGGCGACAAAAGTCTGAGCGCGGCGCATCGCACGGACCACACATCCTGGTGTCCGCGCCACGATAAGGCCGGGTCAGGCCAGACCACAAGACAAGACCACAAGGTCGATTCGATTCCCCCCCCCCCCCCGACTTTTCATAGTTCCCCTCATAGAAACAGCGTGCTAGCCCGCCGCCGTGGAGGTAGGCAACCCACTCGGCGCGCCCGCGTGCGGTGCAGTCTACGTGCAGAAAGCAGAGAAGACGCGCAGCACAAACAAGCGCGCACGTGGTGGCGTAGAGGTGTGTTCACTTTTGCAAAAGTGTCAAAATTTGGTGGGCGCTAGTTATCGTCAATGTGTGCTATGTTCATCAGAAACCTTATTTTTCTTTCGGATTTGTTACAGTTGTTTATAATAATATTTATCTTATTGTCTAGTTGTTCATAAGTTTTCCAACTGTGGAAAAAAAAAACTGGGAAAAAAAATACTTTTAAGATTACTGATGAACATAGCACATATTAACAACTAGCGCCCACCAAATTTTAACACTTTTGCAAAAGTGGACCCCTCTAGTTGTGTCATATACCTCCTGCGGAGTTTACGCAGGCAGGCCAGCAGGCTGATTCCGCAAGGCGGTTTCGTCTCTCCGTCCCTGTCACATTCATGGGGCGATGCCATTAAGGAGCAAGAGAGAGGACACCTCAGCCTCAGAGGACACTAGTAACCACTTTGAGCGGAATCAGTCTGCCGCAGGAATGCGATGGCGGCGGGGCGCGGGGCGCAGTATGCAGGCAGGAGGCAGGTGCCCAGCGATTTGTTCCCCGCCCGGCGCCCGGCCCGCCCAGCCACCCCGGGCCCCGCGGGCATGGCCAGGCCAGCCGAGCTAAGCCAGCAGTTTTTATGACATGTATGTTTAAAGCCGGATGGTCCAGCGCTGGCTTGAGCCCACCACGAGCGCTCCCTTCACGAAACAAGGCGCCATAAAAATAAAACGGAAAGGAAAACTCCTCTGCCCGACACGCACAAACTACTTCTGCTGCTGCAGGCAGGCCACACACACACACACACACACACACACACACACACACACACACACACACAGACACACGGCGCGAGCGGGGTGAGCCCAATAGAGTGACGCAGAGGCGCGGGCAACAGGACAGCCCGCCGTGCTTCCGTCCTTGTCGCACCTTTGGCGGTGCCTTATGTTGGGGACGGCGGGGCCCCACGAGTGCGACAAGGAAAGGAGAGGCGCGAGAACGATATTCGGAATCAGACGGCAGGGGCGGGCCAAGGGCGGGCCAGGGCCAGTCAGGGGCGAGGCATTGCCCAAACAAAGCGGTCAGCCCCGGCACGGCCCAGCCCGGCTCGGCTCGGCCCAGTTCGAGCCGGCTCGGCTTAGCTCGGCTCGGCCAGGCTCCACGTGGGGCGGCTAGTGTCGCGCCCGCCCCACACCATCGCTAGGGGTGTTGACGGTGACGTACGACGCACGCCAACAAACAAACAAGCAAGCAAAAAAAAATACAACTTTCTTGCCCAATGACGCTTTGGCCCGAGCAGAGGACGCACAAGGACGGCAGACGAAGCAGGAGGATCATCCCGATCCGAACCGGAGGATCGTGGTGGGAGAGTTCAGAGTTAAAGGGGGGGGGGGGGGCAGCTCGCGCAGCCGCGACTCAACAAGTCCAGTCCCTCTGTCAGGACCAGCCGAAACGATATAATTTCGGTGATTAGCATTGTGTAACTCCGCTGCGTGCCGCGCGCCGTGCCGTAGCAGGAGAGGATGAGCTCGGCCATCATCAGCTCCGGCAGCACACCAAGAGCCTGCAGGTGCGTGTGTGGGAGAGAGACAGAGAGTGTACGTGTGAGTAAGTGTGCTCGCGCGGGTACACGCTCATTGCATACGTGTGTGAGAGCCGCGGACGTCGGTGCTCCACTAAATTATACACACCGCGGGATGAGCACGACTAGGGGACGGGGCCCTTCTGTTTCCCGTGCAGACAGCTCTGCTCTGCCCTGCCCTGCAGGCGGATTCAGGGTATCGTTCTGTAATGTCCTCTCTCTCGCTCCTTATGGGCCTGCTCCGTGAGTGCGACAAGGACAGAGCGACGAAGTGGCCGTGCGGAATCGCCCTGCTGCCATGGCCGGCCTGCCCCGCTATGGGCGAACTATTCTGTTGTCTTCATCTTATAATTCTGCCACCTTTCCTCCTCCTCCGTTACCCGTCATCACAATATGTTACTCAAACGCATCGGCCGTTTAAAAGTGTCCGTTTCGTCCGCGAGGCGAGGCGCGGCGCGCCAGGCTAGCCCGGCCTGGAGTTCAATGTCGGCTCGTCCTATTAATGAATTTCCAGGGATCCCCGCAGGAGGCAGCGCGCTGCAGCACAGCCTAAGGAGCTGACTGGAGCCCGGGCGAGGAGCCGGGCGCCGCCGCTGCGATCCGGTTCCTCCCGTCCCGCCCCGATGGCCCGACTAGCAGGCTGCCCCGCCCCGCCCCGCCGCGCCCCGCCCCGCCCCGCCCCGCCCCGCCCCGCCCCGCCCCGCCCCGCCCCACCGCGCCCCGGCCGTGATACATCACCCCCTCTGGTCCGCGGCGCAAGCAAGGTGCGCAGGGGCGCGTCTCCCGCCCCGCCGGGCCGGGCCGGGGGCGGACGGCGCCCTCATTGCCTGCTGGCCTGTCCCGTGTAGCCTGAGAAAGCGTAATTTTGACGTTTATTTGTCGAGCGGCCACGACAAACGTACTGCTAAAATACGTCAAAAACACATCACTGCTACCGACCAAAAAACGTCAAAACTACGACGAAGGTGTTTGCCGTAATTTTGACGTTTTTGTCTCGTATCGAGGGGTACCTCATCTCCAATCAGTGTACACCCTGCGTTCCAGTCATTTTCCAATCACTATCCAGTCACGAAATTTTTCGACACAAATCTTCTTTAAGCACCTTAAAATTGCAAAATATCGTATTGGTACAAAAAATTTATAGCTTTCCTCAAAGTTTGGTCAAATTTTCCTTCCAATCACGATACAACCCTCCAATCAGTGTACACCCATTCAAAGAGTGAGGTACCCCTCCACTGGAAAAACAAATGTTACTTGTGTCACATGTTATCCTGCATTCCCTGGAGAAAACGTTTTCTGATGCATTCCTCTCCATGCAAAAGGATAGGGGCATCACAAAGATAATGCAACTCGAAACGTTTTCTCCGGAGAGTGCAGCAAGAAACGTGACACATGTAACGTTAGTTTTTCCAGTGTCGTCTCGTATACATGTCCGTGAAACTGACACTTTTCACGCCAAAGAAACGACAATAAAACGTCAAAATCTTAGGCGAGTGACAAAAAAGGGAAAGGGGGCGAGCCCGTCCCGAACCAGCGACCTATGTTGTCTATGAGTCGGTCGTCGAACGCGCTCTTGTGACTTCCAAATATGTCCCGGAAGAGCCTAAGGAAGGGCACCGATGGACCAGGCGGGCGCGGGCGGGCATCCTGCCTGAGGGTCTGCACGGCCACGGCCAGCAGCGCGGACCTGCGCAGCGCGGCTCGTGGCGCCGGGGGCCCCGGGCCCCGGGCAGGCCGGGTAGAGCCCATTGCGCAACGCGTAACTAGATCTGGGAGGGAGGGTCTTCACTTCCCGGCCAAAGAGACAGCCGGCCGGATTGTCTTCTCATTCGTACAGGACAGGACCAACAGGCGGGTCGTGAGGTGAGGCGGGGCGGGGCGCGGGGCTGCATGATGGACCGGGGCAGGAGGCGGTGAGGAATGCCGCGCCGCTGCATCTCGTGTTCGCGTGGTGTGATCAGCTGCAGCCATACCTGCCGACTTATTCCGAAGAGCGCTTTCCTTGCCCTCACTCTCTCGCACTCATGGGCTTGGCCGTACAGGTGCGAGAGAGACAGCAAGGAGAGAGCTCTTCGGAATAAGTCGGCAGCCCACAGCCGGCGCAGAGGAGAGGCCCGGTTTATTTGTCCGCGTCATGACATGGGAAGCGGTTCGGTCCGGGTCCAGCGGAGGCTGCCGTCTGATTCCGAAGATCGCTCTGGCGCCTCCGTCCTTGTCGCACTCACGGAGCCCTGCCGCCCCCATCATAGGGCACCGCCATAGGTGCGACAAGGACAAGGACGGGGGGACGAGACGAGAGCGATTTTCTGAATCAGTCGGCAGTGCACGTGCTGTGGTGCTGTGACCCGGTAGCAGCACACCAGCCATCCTCGCGCTCAGGACCTCCCCCTTCCTCTCCAACTAGATCCACTTCCCTGACGCGCGGGGGACCTGGGCTTGATTAGTTACAAGAGACAAAGAGGGGGAAAAAAACGGCCAACCTGTCGGCGGCTTGTCTCTTGGGACTTCATCACCTCATTTGACTTCTCTTTCACCATCACCACCCTCTAGCGTGTGGTCCCTCTCCACAGGTAGACTGGGAAACTACCAAGCGTTTTGGGAGTGTAATAACTCTGCAACAGTCAGTGAAAAACTCCTTGTAACACTTATTTATTTGAAGAATTGTCAGTATAAATAAAAATAAATGCCTTTATCTTTTAAACAAATATTTTACACAAGAAAGCAAAATTATACCATAGATATACATTCTTCTTGTTTTTATGCAAATACAGAGAACATGCAATTAATGTATCATGGTACATGCATGCATCAAACATCTACTAAGAGGAAAAGATGAAAGGAATGGGAAAATGGTTAGGACAGGGGAATGAAAGTTTAAGATGTTACACAATTAACAAAATCAGCTAGTCACCTTTTCCACATTATGACTGTGACATGGCCACAATGTGGTCACGCTCCTGAGTTAAATCATATGGCTTCAAACACCAAACACTGAATATATTAATTGGGGGAAAATCAAGTGGAATGTAATAATCGATTTCAAAGGGAGAAAATGAATTCAGGCTTATGAAATACTTTTCCAGAATATCAACCGTAAAACATCACTTTTCAATGCAAGAACTTCTTCATCATCTCATGAACTTCAGTGAAACCCGCTTGAAGCTTTGGCCGCTTAACACGTTTTGCCGCTTAATGCATTGTAAAATGAAATTCCCAAGGCAGTTTAGCCACGAAAAAACGCGGCCCGCAGAACACGTTTCCCGCTTAGGACGTCGCGAAATCGTGCAAGCCGATAGCATCGTTTTAGGCGGGTTTCACTGTATATTCCTTTGTCGCCTTTTTTTTTTTAGCTTACCACACTGTTACTGTTTCAAATTCAAATCGATTGATTTAGGATGAAAAATATTTTATGATACCAGTCTTGAGGTGACGAAATTAGCATGCATATAACTTACACTAATGGTTAAGACAAATCTAAGAGATGACGTAAAATGCTACACACCTCATGTTATGACACATCAATATACCATACCAGCACCACTTCATGTCTTCTAATACAAAATCAACCCCAGAAAAATTACGTAAATCTTTTAAGACACTTACAAATCACTGTTTTGGATGAATCTATTCCCTTCAGAATGTTTTCCTGAATACCTGTATCTGCATTTTCCATAGGCACCTGGAATGGTAATGACACAAAATGTCATCAAGGAGAGGTCTCAAAGCAGTTCAGAACATTTGCAGACCAATAATTTGTATCACAAACCTTGATGGTCTCCTCCATCTCTTCGACTGTCAGGTAAAGGAGAATACACAGTATGCTGCATAAATGAATCATCTTCTGTTCCAGCTGTCTTTGACTAAAACCCAATTAATGATGACAGAATTACTTAACTTATTATATTCAATAGAATTACCAACAAAAGTAACAAAGTGAAAAGGGAAGAAGTACTAACAGGCCTCATAATTCGCATGAACTGTCCTCTTTGCAGTGCCTCCTGTCTTTCGATGTTATTGACTTGTCTTGAGTCTAAAAAATGTAGCTTGGGTAAATGGTGAATAACATAATACCTGAAAGCATTAAAAACAAAAGAAATCAGTCACAAAAAAGTTTCAGGAAAATAGAAGAGCCTTACAGCTTTGAAAAAAGTGCTGAACCTGTAGCGCTGATAATCCTCCTCATCTTTGTCTTGGTCTGAGAGTTGATTCGGACAAGCCTTGTTTCCCAATAAACTTAAATATCGCAGCGATGGTAGCTGGTGGCTAACTTTTGTCAATAGCAGGTCTAAGTTATTAATCTGAAAACAAACTATAGCATTACAACACAATAAATAGATTTAAAAAATTTTAAACTGTATGGTAAAAAACTACTTACACAGTTTTTGTTAAGTGACAATGTGTGGAGATTCGGGAGGGATGGAAATGTTGTATTATCGGGCAATTGGTTGTTGTCTAAAATAAGTTCCTCTAAAATAGGAAACTGCTCAATACCTGCCAATGTAGTGAGGCAGTTATAGCTAAGATCAAGAGATATTACCCTTGGTCCATAGAGCTTGGGGAGCACTGAAGGTAAACGATGACATTCCTGGCCCACAAAGCTCAGCTGTAAAACACAAATTAAAATATCACAGAAATTAAAATTTTTGAATTGCCAGAAAGTGCTAATACTATTTTCATTTGAGAGAGCAAGAAAGAAAAAGCTTGACTAAATCATCCCCAAACAATCAAACTCTAAATATAAACATAAATCTGCTGGATATAGTGGGGGCACAAACATCTGCCTCATCGCCTACAGAAAATTAAATTTTGAGCAAAACTTTACCCAAATACTCTGTAAATACCTGAGCAGCCAAGCAGTGGGAGTCTGTGGCACGAGCTCTGTAATGTACATGAGATTCCACACTTCTATCTCTAACAGGCCGACGAACAGTGTCTCGATTTAGAAATGGACCACGGCCAGTGCTTCGACTGCGTCTTTGCAAAGTATAAGATGGGTTACTCAGTTTTTCTTCTGTTTTGGTTAGCTTGAAGTACTGAATAACTTTACCTTTACCCTTATCTGAGCCATCTTGCTTCAAGTTTGACATACCCAACACTCAATACTAACCAGAAAAAAAATTTATACTTCACATTTTAAACTTGATAGAATGATAAGCTACTAAAATATTACTTATAACAGAGAGAAAATGTAAAACCTACTACCCTCTACAAATTTAGCACTTCCCCTTCTTCTGAAAATCTTAAGCAGCACAAAAGAGTAGGCAAACACAGTGAACACCTTCAGTTTCATAATCATACTGCCCCCAAACTGTGCTGGCCCCTCCACAGCCCAGTGGGCTACGTCAACCAGCAGACCAGGAAGGGGTATAATGAGATTATGGGAGTGGCAGTAAGCCCCCTAGAAGGTCGGCAGTAATACGAACCCCATGCGTCCCTCAAATGAAGCAACAGGTACACTGCCTACAATTTATTTTCTGGTTTTTTCTCACATACATAATTCACCTAGGTTAAGTTCCAATATGGAATGTTGTCCAATTCATCAGTGATTAAAACACATGCTCATAAAAATTTAATTCACACTTACCCTGCCACTATCAAACACAATAGCACTTGAATTCACTTTCACATAGTCCTGGTCATCCAATACAGACTTTGACTTCGAGTCCATAATTTCTCCAGGAAATGCAGATGAAGGGGCGACAGAGATTGTGTAACGATGTCAGAAGCTGCAGAAACCAAACAAACATGAAGGCTATCAGATGAGGTTATTGGCAAGAAGCAAAAAGAAAAACGACAAATACTGACTCAAATGGGTTTGACAGTCGAAAAAATGAATGGAAGAGCATTGAGTACATTTGTAATTACACAAGGAACGAGAATCGATAGCAAGAAATTTCATCCATTAATATTATCGGTTAAAAGATAATTAGATACACAGGTAAACATTTTGATGGCAAGCTGTGGCGTTGTATATTTTATATCTCCCATTTTTTCATAATGAGAAATTTCACGTGCGGTCAAATCAACAATTTCTATTTCCGAATCGTTACATGATTTAATTACAAAATCTGAAACTTGAAACGATGTTGTCAAGAAATTGTTCACATTTTTGTGTATTCTTTGCATATTCTTCATGTAGAGAGATCAAGTTTCAAATCAAAAGAAGTTCTCATACTGATGTTCAAGCTAGGTGTGGAAGAGAAACGTATCGTCAGCCTTCAAACAAAAAGCTGTCTGCTAAACATCGTCTGCCACAGAAACAAGATCCAGTGCCCGAAATTATGATGAAAAAATAATAGTCAGTTGTTGTTGTTGTTTCCACACTTTCTCAGAAAATGTAATCAGGAATCAGCAAAAAGTTAACGGTCTCTGAGAATCGAGGGGCTGTGATTATACTTGATCTCGAAGCTTGAGGGTTATGTTTATGTCTCATCATTTAAAAAAAGATAACTTAGAGCCCTTATATGTGAAACGTGTTTCAAAAGACACGGGCCTCAGATATGAGTACCTTCACCGAGTCTGACAGTTCTAGTCCCGTGGATATATCACCAATGACATCTACTGCAAATATGTCTTGGGAGGAGAGACTATACATTGCAATTAGTCAAGGTGATACAAGAACTGTCCGTTCCCTTGTTGATAGAGGTAAATTTTTAAAACAATTTGTTTAAGAAATGATTGTTTACTTTTTTTGACAAAAGAAAAAGGCAGCTTTGTTATAGGAAAGCTGATCTTATATTATATTTCATCTTACAGGAGTGAATGTAAATTCAACCCACCCCTCAGGAAGGACCCCATTGGGTGCTGCAGCTCACCTTGGCAATATTGAGATTTTAAGGATGCTCTTGGAGCCAGTTTTGAATCCTATTTCTCAGGAAACCTTGCATAAATCCAAAAAAGGATCTCGAAGATATGAGGCAGAAACAGGTTCCTGGTGTGGTGGTACTTCCCCAAAAGCTCGTAAAAGTACCACTGTAGCAGCTGAGAAAAGGGTAAAGGCAGCAAGACACAGTTATGAAATTCAAGGCACAAATTTATCTCCCTGCTCTGCATGTAGACAGGATAGTCTTAGTAGCGATGAGGAAGTGTTTGATTTTCGAAGAGATGGCCTAAAAACCAGACAAAGGCATTCCAAAGGACAAAGAGACATGACAAAAACCAAGAGTGATGTAAATGAACCAATATTTACTAGTGACTTCCAAAGTAAAAATAATTGCTTCTCTGGATCTGAAGAGGCAAGACAGAGAGTGAATGAAAGGGAAAAATCAGAATCTAATCAAGGCTATTATATTGTAGTCCACAATGAATATTCCCCAACCAAAGACAAATCAGATGATAAATGTGGAAACAATGTTTGTGACGTCAGTGTCAAAGAACCTGTAACACCTGATGACATGGACAATTTAGAATGGGATTCTGAGCTGCAGCCTGAAGAATTCAACAGCCCAGTGGATGATTCAACAAATTCTGATTCATGGGTTGACTTGTACCGTTGGTATGCAGATTACCTTGCTCAGTCTTGTGCAGTTGATAGGTCAATGCAGGACCGTACTTCTCTGCACATTGATGTTAATCAGTTAGACATGTACCGTCGAGGAGCCATGCATTATGCTGCTGAGCAAGGCAACCTAGAAGTCTTACATATTCTTCTAAGAGCAGGTAAAGTAATGAAAGTATTACTTTACTTCTCAGAATTAATTTAATTCAACAGAATTTATACCATGTTCATAACACAGCAAAATTTCATTTTTTCAGGCTGTTCTGTTGACATTGGAGATTCTGATGATGTTACTCCACTCCATTTAGCTGCTGCAAGGGACAACCCTGAAGCGGTTGCGTTACTTATCAATTGTGGAGCAAAAGTAAATCGTAAAAGTATAGATGGCACAGGGCCTTTACATATGGCTGCAGCAAGGGGTTTTATTGAGACGGCAAATATTCTACTCAAGCATGGTGCCAGTGTAAATGCACTTGATCGAAGTGATCGCACACCATTGCTCTTGGCTGTATCACGAGGACTTGAGGATATGGTTAAGCTGTTGATTTCTCATGGGGCTAAAGTGAATGTTGAAGATATTCTTGGTACTTATGGATTGTATTAGTACTCTTTTCTTCATACAGTTCATTTTAAAATTAAAAATATCTTTGAAAATGTAATTTGATTTCAGGATATACACCTCTTTGCCAAGCTGTTTGGCAGCAGGAAAAAGAGATTGTCAGTCTACTCTTAGCTGCTGGAGCTAAACTTACCCATTCAGATCGACTACTACATTGTGCAATTTTACATCGTTGTCCAGATATTGCAAGACTTCTCATATCAGCAGGTTCAATAGTAAACTTAAGAGATGATAGTGGAGACACACCATTAATATTAGCAGCTCGTTCGGGTCAAATTGATGTAGTGAACTTACTGTTGTATAATGGTAAGGTCCGCAACATAATGTTCAAAGTAAATGAAAAAATTGTGACAAAAAAAAAAAAGCCTTTTTTGAACTTGTAATCTTTACATGCTGTATTATTTCAGGTGCTATGGCAAGTTATCCAAATGGGTTAACAGGAAGTACTCCCCTCCATGAAGCAGTTGAGTGTCTTCGCCCTGCACAGTATCGCATACTAAAGGAAATATTGTTGTGTTTGCTTCGACATAAGGGTCCTACAGGTCTGTTGGATGTAGAAAGTTCATCAACCTATGATACACCTTTGGTACGTGCACTTATACATGATAAGGATCATGCAATGATATTACTTATACAACATGGGGCAGATGTCAATGTACTGCAAGAGCACACCCCCATAGTTAGCGAAGAGTACCTGAAGAAGAGACCCAATCGTTTAGTAATAGGACAACTTATGGTTTGTGCTGGTTTAAATTTGTGGAAATGGCTCCGCAATCTTGATCCAAAACATGAAAAGTATCCAGATGATTCAGTAGCCGCATGGATTTCTGCTATGAAATTTAATCCAATGTCATTAGCAGGATTAGCCAGATTAAGCTATCGCCATTTCCATGGTGAAGACCTTTACAAAGCAGTTGAAACTTCAGGATTGCCTGTCACATTAAAAAAATTTATTATGCTGGAAGACATAGTAAATTTAGATGAATATGCTCTCTCAATCTACTAGTTTCTTAATTAAATTGACACAATTTGGGAGGAAGAAGAATGTTGAAGATTTGTGAGGTTTGGATAGCGAAGAGATAATAGTTCATCCCCTCTTTTCATGAATCTGTGTTTCCTGTTCTGTGATTTCTAAATATGTCACATGTTGTGTCATATGTGATAAGATATTATCATGATAGAATGCACACTGAAGTCCAAATACACATTCTTATTGTAAAGTATGGTAATGAGGAAAATTTATTTGATTTTTTAAGATCTAGTATCTTGTTTATCAACCTTCAGATGTAAATGTAATTTTCCCTTCAATATTTCCAATGTTTATTGTAGGTGGGCAGGTCCCGCTGTTTGATATTCTCTTGTTTGGTACTCTAATCCAATTGAATATTGCAGTTTTTTGAGCTGCTGATGGCTGCCAATATGTGTAGATGATGGTTGATGATAAGATCACAATAAAACCTGCAAGCTACGCTTTTCTATGATTATTATTTGCATCTTTGTTACATAAATGCCATGGCAGACAATTTAAGACCAGATCTTTCATGAGAGTAGGGGTGAATTAAATTACAAAGAGCAAAAAGCCAGGCAATGTTGATCTCCTCACTTAGTCAACAGTGAGAACTCTCAACACACATACAAACAAACAAAAATTTACACCAATTGATCAAAATAACTGCTGGACTTGATTCCCAACAAGCGGTTGATACTTGTAAACTGGTGTACACACAATGTTAAATTTTGGTCCATGATACACAGCCTGCACTAAAAAGCGAAATGCAAAATAACAAGGCAAATTTGATTGAAAAGGCAGAAATGTACAGTTTGTTTGTATGTGTGTGCAAGTGAATGCATACATGCTTTACAGTCAGGCTATCACAGCCTAACAGTTTGCACAAGAGAGGACCTCACACGATAGATATGTGTACCTTCTTCCATAAACATTAATTTCAAATGAAGGACTTGTAAAGACTGAACACAAAAAGTCTACAGAGCATGCATGAATATAATGACTATCAATATTATCAACCAGTAATCATTAGTATACTTATTTAAATGTTCTGCAAAACATAGCTAATTTTGACTACCTCATTTTAAAAATTCTGTGTAGAATGAACTCATAAGTAAAAATGAATGGAATTTAAGCTTCAATAATAGGTAGAGGGCTCCACAGTTTTGACACACATTTTTAAATGAGGATAAAGCTACTAGTACCATGCAGCAGGCAATACTGAAAATTGACTTGACGGAACAAATTAAAGCTTATTGCTGCATACCAAACACACAAAATAGCTAACACTCTTGTCAAGACAGCATTTAAATAAACACACTTCTCCAGAAAGTCACTGAAAATTAACAATGTTAACAGGACGTCAGTTTTGAAAGCTAGAAGTTGTTTGTACTGTTATAAAATCAATAAGTAATTGAAAAACATTTCAAGTTTCTCTTGGGTGTTTTGAAATGTTAAGAGGTAATTCACACAGGGTACAAGAGTCCAAATTTTCTGTAGCACATGTTTCTAGTAAGTTGAAGGACAACAGGTGATGATTGATGAAAAGAGCATATGACCTAGTTTTAATAAGACCACATCAAATGCACAACAAAGCCAGCACTATTAAAAAATTAGTACAGTACACATTACATCTTTCATTATGCAGGTTCTCCAAGTCCGACATGGTGCAGTGAAACTGCGCAGGCTAGTCTTGCTAGTGCACTTCTCTGAAACTCTTAATTGGAATTAATATTAAGAAAGGCATCTACTAATGAATCACAAGAAAATAAATAGATTTTATCTACAAATTTTAACGCTTACTAACTGTTGACATATCCACATGATTTCAACATTCGCATGAGCGGTTCTTACTAACTACGAGGAAGAGATATAATACTATTCCTAATCTAACCTGAATATATACAGAGCATTTTGGCACTCGTGACTTTGCCAATGTCACATCACCAACAACATAAAGGTGCAGTCAGCAGTGAGTTAAAATGAAAATGTCTTGTTAACAGAGAGAAAAATATAAGAGTATGTATAAGAGTATGTAGTTGCTCCTTTCCACAACACACGCAAAGCGAAAAGGAGAAAGACATATAATACAATTGCACCTCAAAGTCTATTGGACATCGTTTGAAAAATGAACAAACTTTGCAGGCTTTAAGAAACAGGAAAAGAAAGCTATCTACTGATTGGCTAAATGGTAATACATTACCTTGGTCCCAATCCATCACATGTTCATTCCATTCTCCAAAGTTCAGATGACAAAGTCAAGAGTTCCTCATCTGCTTCACAAGCAGATGTCTTATTTGAAAATAGTAGGCATTTATTTTGTCTCTGTAAATAATTCACATAAAATCTGAACTTGAAGAGAATGGAGAAATATATTCTTCAAACCATTTCATCAACTTATTCTTTAACTTCACACATTACAACAACAACAGACAAACTACATTTTTAGAAGCAGGAAATTCTAATTGCAAGAGAGAAAATTTCAAGAAATATGTACAGTTTTATATATTTGCACAGTATATCACAATGTGTCCCGAACAAGACATTTCAAACCTACATTGCTGAGTGCACCTTTTAACAATCTATAAGATTAGAGGCAAGATTTCAGTTTTGGTAAGTAGAAAAAAAATATTCAGAGCAAAAAATTAATTTAAAAAAAATAATAACAGAGGCAAAATTACATTTTGAAATTTGAATTTTAAAAAAATCAAACAAAAACAATAACAAATAGAATTACAAATTTGTGCAGTATGTGAGGTGTGGTTAAGTCTCTTTGAGAAGATAAATATAAGGGTCTAGCCAAACTTTGGTGTAAATTACACTTGGCCTGGTCTAAAAAATGCTTTTTATCTTTTTAACTTTTTTTTTATTTAGTTTTCCTTTGTTATCAGCAGAAAGTGATATGAATAATTGAAGTTTCATAACCTCTAGAAATGGATTAGGGAAAATTCAATAAAAATAAGGTTTAGTCAAAATAATTCAACCCAACGCTTCTTTGAAATGAGAAAAGCAAAGACTTATGAGACAATTTCTACTTTCCAACTTTATGTTTGATTTACATGGCAGGCAAGGTCAATACCACAAATATTGCTCACAAGCACATCAGTCTCAGAAACAATGGAAGACCTGAAGTCACACAATCCAATTAAAATTATCTGAATACACAAGGCTTCTTCCCAGTCTACACATATTTTGATTATGATTTAATATTATGATGAAATTGAAGAAATTGGAGGTAATAAATGCCAGAAACTAAAATATTTTAGTATTCACGCATGATACAACAAGAAAATAAAAGGAACAAATAGATCCAAAATGAAACCAAAACTTAAGGTCGATCCACTTCTTTACAATAGACAAAGACACAGTGAATTAGATTGTGCTTCAGGATGACTTATTTATTTAGTGCTGGAACATGAAAGATGACTATAGTGGAGGTCAGTCTAGTCACAAAGTACTCACACAACAACCAAAATAGCATCCTTTTCTTGTTCTAATGATCAAGATTTCAAGGCAAAGAAAGCAAATCACACTTTCAAGATGAAAGATGTTTCAGAGGCTGTATGTTGTACTATGAGATTGAAGTGTGCAACAGCTAATTGACAGATATCCAAGCAAGCACGACGCATTAAAGTTGCAGCATTTCTCCCATACATACAACAGGTTCATTACGACATAATGAACCGCATTACTAAAGGGCATTGTAAATTACAAAGGGCATGTTTTCAAATTTAAATGCATCCTACGCTTTCACTTCTAGCATAACAGGTTTCTACCTTGAGGAGAGAAAAAGTAATTTTAAAATT
The DNA here is from genome assembly GCA_029379305.1 of Frankliniella fusca. Classification (NCBI taxonomy): domain Eukaryota; kingdom Metazoa; phylum Arthropoda; class Insecta; order Thysanoptera; family Thripidae; genus Frankliniella; species Frankliniella fusca. Next base: position 1,462,638 of record JAHWGI010001285.1, on the reverse strand, counting down.
CAAGAATCAGACTTTTAGAATGCTCATGTGAAGAAAGATTCAAAAAACAACACTCTTGTTGTCATTGCAAGCCTTAACCAGATAAAAATTTGATACTATGTCCAAAGAGCAATACCTAGTAGGATTCAAGAATAATGAAAAGCATTCAAAGTAGAGTTACTGACAACAGAAACAAACAGTTCAAAAAATTAGACCCCTAGACCAAATCTCTATATCCATCCAGAAATTCTTAACCCTTAACTAGTACCAAATGAAAGTACTATCAAAATTTTTTGTGATGCTTTATCCTTTACCTTCACCATAGCTTCACTATCAAGGAAATATAAACTAAAATCTTTAGACAATACAGAAATCAAACAGTCATCTTATTCCCATGCAAATGCAGCGACAACTGCTCTTTGGTCACTTTTATGATTTATGAGTAAGAAACATATATTTAACAGATTAATTAAAAATACACATACAGAAATTGCATAAAAATATGAATTTATAAGAACAGCTTGGAGTTTGATTTAATAAATAACATGCTAGACATTTAAAGACATCAGACCATACTCTATCATATTTCAAATGGTCTTCCTTACTACAAGTTCATTGTACTATCTGGCAATAAGATAGGCTAGCAGTGGCATTCAATCAAAGACAACCAGAGTCACACATGGGAATTACAATAAGAATAACAAAAGGCCCTCCTCCACTGTAATAGTGTAAAATTTAATGGCAAGAGTGATGGAAAATTTTTAAAGAAAAATTAGACTTTAATTCCTTTTCATTGTTACATGAATGATACCACAGCCAACACATTATAAAAAATTCTCATAAAACTAAAAGAAACGTAACAAACAAAATTAAAACTCATAAGTAAATATATATTATAAAACAAGTTCTTGATTCCATAAGAGGACTTTAATTTAAATAATTTTAGCTTCTGAGTTAACACAACCACAGATCAGAAACCCAAGAGGGGCCAAAACACAGGGGGAAAAAGAAAATTAACATGAGTGACTTTGGGGGATTGCACCAAAGAGTATTCCAATCATCTTCATCATTTTTCTCAACATACAGAGAGAAGAAAGAAAACAAAAATTACTACTTGCAAAACCAAAACGTCAAAATGGTAAAGAGAGCATTATTACTATCACTTTCCTATTCAAATTAACCTAACTTGTTCTCATACCTTAGAGTTACAGATCTGAAAAGTCTATTACTTATCAGACCAAAAAGCATGAAAAACAGGTACAACTCTCAATACTTCAAATTCTTTAGATGATTGAGATGGTATATTACTCAGCAGTGAGGAGTTTCTTCTTGCTCATTCTTCATTGGAATACACATGGTGTATAATGTCTTTTAGTCTTGCTATCACACATTTCAGCACAGAACATAATCAACAATCTCGTCTTTCAGATAATCTTCAGTAACCTGAAGAGGAGCTCTGGGCCGCTGCCGCGGTCACCCCATTGAACATTACCACAAATGGAGAAACATATCATGATTAATTGATACTCATTTTCTGAAAATTTGTCTGAATGGAAAAAATGAACAATTTTAAGTTAACAATCAGGACACGGGATAACGACGACCTGAATAGAACAAACACAATTACACAAAATAAACCTTATTTGTTGTAAGTAACAAAACTGAACAAATATTCAAAGGTCATAAATTTTTTAATATAGATTTTAAAAGATTCAGAAAACAAAAAAAAAACATTTTACAGGTGATGAAAAATACAAAACACAAAGGTAGGTCTTCCAGGGTACACTGCAGCTTCAAAACACATGTGGTTCGAAGAACAACATTCTATGAGTCAGTTGATCAATACCAATACCAGAGATTATAATGCAACTTTCATAAGCTATTACTGTCAAAATTACGAAAAGATGCAATGAAATTTTGAATTGGAAGTCAGTGAGAGTTCAATTGTTCAACCCAAGCTAACCTTGTGCACTTCAAAATTGTGGTATGGAACAATCCACTTCTAATTTAAAGAATAAAAAATATATAGACCATACTCTAAGTTAAAGGGATCAACAGCAAAGATTATTAGGAAAAAGCATAGCTAGGTCCAGCCTAGCATTGTTACGGCTATAACAAGAGATATCAGGCCCAGCCTGATACTTGAGTGCACAAGGTTGAACTTGGATGTTAATGTCACAGTACTGCTGTATAATCTACAAAATCAAACAAGAACCTTATTGCTTCTGTAGGGAGAGAAGGTGGGCCACTATAACTCCTAGTAATTCTAAAACTTAGGCAAAAGTGGCCGTGGGGGTCTTGGAGGTCGCGGTGGTCGCCCATACCGAGGTGGACGAGGTGGGCATGGAGGAGTATCAATTCGTGGGGGGCGTGGTGGAGGTTCAAGGGGTGGGGTTGATGACAAGGTGGCATCAACTAGGGCGGCAGCGGACGCCAATTGCTATTCTGATGTGTCTCCATCATCATCATCTAAATCAACAACTTGCTGGAGAGAACTAGCCTTGTGCTGGTGTTTAGGATCAAATGGATCCACAACAATTTGTTCAGTGCCTTTAATTTCAGCTCGACAGAATGGACAGCCCTGACCCTCTGAGTCCTGAAAAATTTTGTGAGGATTAAATTTTGGAACAAAATTGTTGAGTAACACATTACCATTATCAATGTACAGACCTGCCATGATGTTAGACATGGTGTGCAAAGTAAATGACCACATGGTTCAATTCTAATGTCTTTGTCATTTTCTGCACATATCTTACAAAGCTGGAATGTAGAGCCCATTTCACAATATAGTTCATACTGTTCTTGAGTGACAGCAATATGATCTTCAGGGGTGGGTTGCACAGCCCATGAAAGGTCAGGATTCACATTGCGGCCATCGGGGTACAGGTAACTGGAAAGGAAATAAGAGTTAAAGCAGCCACACAGGAAAGACATGAATGGAACTGATGTAATTCAGACACTTACAAGCCCTCCCTGTATCCATCTAAAAGTGCTTGACAAAGGGATTTATTTTGTGGTATTGTTTGTAATATGTCTCCATCAGCAGTGACGTATCCAATGGCCCACTGTCCAAGTCTTGTGCAACTTAGACGGAACATGTAACTGCCAGGTTTGTTGATATATTTTTGTAGTCTTGCTTTCACTTCGTCATATGTTAGGAATGCAACATAACCTGGATGAGTAACTGCAAGTATCTGCCAATTTCTCAAAAGAGTTGTCCATGGCTGAAATAGTCTGAAAGACATGACCAATATATGAGACAAACAAAACTCAAACCGAATAGATCACAAAAAGGTGTGTAAAAGTTTACCTAGTAAATACATCAAATTCAAAGTTTGAAATGTAGTCATTGCATGTAAGATCAATTGTTGACTTTAATGCCATTGCCTCTAATCCAGAGCTAATTGAATGCACTTCATTCAAAGCTTGCCGGAAAATCTTCCATGGAACCAAAGTGCTGAAAAGAAAATGTTTATTTTAAGGAAAAGGGCTCACTGAACAGTAACCTGTTTCAGCATAAAATCCACCACTTCACTGAGTCATCAGGAGAATGACACTTCCCCAGAAACTGATGAAGAGATGCTACCAGAAGGGTGCTAAAGACTGACTATGTCATGCAAAAGACCTTGACAAACGGATACAATAAATAAAATAGAGATGATTGTCCCCTCAATATTTCAGAAGATATGATGACTTCCATGATATTACAAAAAATGTACAAGAAATCCCATTGAAAATTGAGACAACTCACTTAAAAAAATATTTTTAAAACAGTATGAAGTCTTTTAAAATTCTAGACCGACTAAGCAGATTTAATCCGAAACGAGGGTGTATCCATGTCTAAGAGACTTTAACAAACGCCCCAGTCAGATTACAGAGAAAAACGTAGACACAGCAACAAAAATATAAGGTGGGTACAAGCAGGAGAAAGTGCTGAAGGGAACATAACCTTACCTGTTCCCGAAGTTGTTTTTCCAAAAGTCGGCTGCGTCGCTCTTAGTAATTCTAAATTGGTCACCAGCAAACGTACCATTAGGGAAGATAGCTTTCAGCTCACTCAACATATGACTGAATACCAGGCTCAGCTTGGTTAAATTCCTTCTATAATGTGAATTTTCATCAAACATTTTATCCTTTCCTTCTTTGAACAGCTTTATGGCTTGCTTACACTTTCTCATGAGATTAACTATGAACACATTGAAGTGTTCATTACTGTGAAGAACAATCATTTTATCTTCGTATTTGGAATAAATTAATCTAAGCCGTTGATACGTATCTGGTAAAATGTCCAAAATGAAGGGAGGAGAATTCTTCAGATTCATCTTCTGATGTTGACAGAGTTTCACCACTTTGTCCATAAGTTTCCATGTTTTATCCAAAGTTCTTTTGTCCGTCGCCAGCTTAGGAGGGGCCATTGCATCGGCAAAGGCACCGTGCAATTTGGAGAAAATAGAAGTTATATTTTTGTGTTGAGTAGCTCGGTTTCTATTTGCAGCCATTATGAAATCTAGTGTAGCCTGAGCACGGATTAGGCCTATCTTTTAGAAAACTGGCAACGATGAAGACACTCAAACAAAACATCTGGAGCGGCGAAGTAAATAACAACACGCTCTTGTCACAAAGTTTGAACACATTTCACCTCACAGTACGAAGTCGCATTTTCACTCAATGAAAAAACAGACGGATGCATCGCCATTCATCACCGCATCCTGTGCCCTACGAGACGTTTTGATCTAAGCTGTAAAATACACATGATAGAAGGCACTATAAGGAGCTTCGGAAGGTGCTAGCAGTAGCAAGCAGAGAAAACAAAAAAAGACATAAAAGAAGTTTATCACACAGTTTTTATTAGTCATCATAATGTTAAAATATTATTATCTTTTCAATTGAACAAACTTCAGCAAACTATGTCCTTCAGAGGATGGGAATAGGAAGATGAGGTTGAAATTTCATGTTGGCATGAGTGGAAGGAATGTTATTCTCTGCGTTTGGCGGGAAGAAACCCCTCTGTGGTCATTTGTTGCTGTCCAATCTCGTCGTCAATTTTGTTGTGAAAATACTTGATTCTGTCGATTTTATTGTATCGTCAAGTTCCTGGTGTGGTTGGTTAATCTGTCTTTTAGTATCCGAATCATCTCAGTGTTGCCCACTTTATTTTATTTTTCTCACTTTCCTACTAACCTTGGTACAAAGTTTGCTCTCAACATGTCTATAGGGCTTTTGTTTTCAATTTTATTTATTTATTCAGTAATTATATTTTTCCAGTGAAATGGACATATCACGGCGAAGAAAAGTAAACAAAGTTGTTGCTGGCAGCTTAGCAGAGTTGTATCCTCACAACTTGCAGATGTACTACATACCTCCGATAGCTGAAATTTCTTTGTCAGAATTTGAAGATTTAGCCTTAGAGAGACTCAAAGGTTTGCTTAAATTTTATCATTGGTTCACATTCAAAATTTATTAACCATTTCTGTTCATTATTTTTTGTCGATTTACTGCAGTTCACATATTTTTTCAGTGTTACGATGTTTAGAGTTTGTCAACTTAAAAGGTGCAAATAAATTTTCTGATGAATGGAAAGCATCGCTTTGTGAAGAAATGACCAAGCAAGGTCTCAAAAACTTTTACAAAATGGTTCGTATAAGTAGTTGGACTTAAAATTTTAAGGTTTATCTCTCCTCTGAAAAATTTCACATTCTTCTAAATTTTTAGAGCACTGCCCCAACCTGCAAGCAGACTGATGCAGAACTTCAGTACCGCAAAAAAGACCATTTGTCTCATTTCATCCTTAGATTAGCATACTGCAGATCAGATGAGCTCCGACGCTGGTTCATTGCTCGAGAACTTGAGCTTTTTAAATTACGTTTCATGTCATTGAATGCCGATGAAATTCGTGAGTTTCTAAAGATCAACAATCTTAGTTATTCTCCGGTGAGTAATGTTTTCTTTCAATTTTGTATTTTTTTAATGCACAGTTTGATTAATTTTCATTGTTTGAACTTTTTTGAAATTTGTCATTTTAGATATCTGCTGAAGAAAAAGATGCCATCAAGGATGAATTGTATGAGTCTACTATTTGCTTGTCCATGGCACTTCTATCTGACACAGACTTTTTCCGCGTTCCCTTTACCGATGTCTTAGAACTTGTCAGATCTCGTAAGGTCTTCGTACAAGCTGGATTTGCATACATTCCAAGTTCTGAGTTTGTTGCAGTCATGTCATCTGTCTTCAGGGCAACCTTAGGACAGGCCTTAATGGTACTCGTCATTCCATATTATGTTTCTCTCTTAACGTTCCTTTTCTGTACGATTTAGAGCTGTATAATGTTTAGATGACCTATAGAAGACTTCCAAATGTTGATGATGAAAGATTAGTGCCCCTTCTCAAGGGGCTGCATACCAGTTATGTTGGAGAAAACTTCAAAACACCAAAAGGTGGGGAAATATGTATTGAGGATCTAGATCAGGTAAGACTTTACTCTAACTCAATAGTACTATCAAATATTTGTTTTTTAAATGTCTTTATTTTTTGTTATTTTTTTTGGGGGGTCTGTAACATAACTTTTTCTGCAGCATGCAAAGACTTCATACCCATTATGTATGAGATTTCTTCATGAAGCTCTTCGTTCTAATCACCACCTTCGCCATTTCGGCCGTTTACAATACGGACTTTTTCTGAAAGGAATTGGAGTTTCATTACAAGATGCAATGCGGTTTTGGAGGGATGAGTTTACCAAAATTATGGATGTGGACAAAGTGTGTCATCTTCTGAGGTAATTTTATCCACATAGTGACTTTAGAGGTACTTATATCCCTTTTCCTTTTCCAGTTTGAAAAGAGTCATGCCTACAATGTACGGTACAACTATGGTCAGGAGGGTAGACGTACCAATTACACACCATACAGTTGTATGAAAATTATTTGCACCAGTGTTGGACCTGGAGAACACCATGGGTGTCCCTTCAAACACTCTGATGTTCAAATTTTGGCTAACAAATTGAAAGCATATGGAATAGCAAACAATTGTAAGAGTACTGATCTGGAATTTCTTCCTTTATTCTTTTTCCCCCCTGATTTCAGAGAGGGCATTAAAACCATGACAGGAGTGCTCAATTTTTTTTTTCTCCAGATGTTACAGAAATTTCTGAACTTGTGAAAGGAAGTCACTATCAAGTAGCTTGTGGAAAATACTTTGAGGCAACCCATGGGAAGCTATCAAATGGAATTCAGCATCCCAATCAATATTTTGAAGAGAGTCAAGTTGCTCTTGGTAATCGACCAGCTATCAAGCAAGAACGTGAGTATTTCAATGAATTTTTCTCATTTATGTGTAGTGCAATTCTTTTGCTTGTCCTATTGGATTAATTTTATTTTTTGTAGCTACAAGCCAAAATAGTCAACACAGTCAACCAAATAACTACACTTCTAAACCAAAAACAGTGAAGAAAGAAGAGGTTGAAGAGGACGTATGGGGCGGAGATATCGATCTGTCAAGTATTGATATGGATGTAGTATAACAATTTTGGCTAAATTCCATGGTAAAATGTTCTGTGATTGAAAAAAACAAAACAAAAAAAAAAAACAATAACAATAATGTTTAATATATGAATTTGAAACCAATGATATGAAAATTAAATTGCACATTTAAATGACAGGACTCATGTAGTTTCCATTTTTTATATGAAGAGGAGAAAAACTTGCTTTCGCGGCGCCGCGCCGTGCACGGGCTGTGAGGCGTGCTGCCTACCCTCCCCGGCGGAGCTGAGCGGAGGGCTCGCCCGTGGCAGATATACATAGATAAGTCAGGGAGGACGGTTTTATTCCCGGTACTTTATCACGAGGAACCAGCGTGTTACACCAGCCACCGACAGATGGAGAGAGAGAGAGAGAGAGTGAGAGAGGAGAGGGAGGACGAAAACAAAGTACTGCTGCGGGAGATGCGGGGGAGGGAGCCGCGCGAGGGGAACACGCGTTGAGTTAATCCATCAAAACGACCAAGTCAAAGGAGAGAGAAAGCGAGGGACGGAGACAGACAAGAGGCGGGGCGGGGGAGGGAGAGAGAACGCAGCCATTCGGGGAGGGTGAGGCTCGGGGTAGGGGGCATTGTGTTGTCGAGTGTTTTAGTATTCCCCGCGGTGTTTGGTAAAGCGCGCTGGCGGGGGGTAGGTGAAGCCGCACCCCCTCCCCTCCACGCCAGAACTAACGAAGCGCAAAGATGAATTACACGCGTGCATTACACCGTCACAACATCACTGCATTACGTAACAGGCGTGAAAACAAGAACCATGCGTGTCCGGAACGGAGAAAGAAGAAAAAGAATGTCACCTGTGCTTGGTGCGGGGGGGGGTGATGAAAGAAAGGAAAGAAAAGTACGCTACTAGAAAGGGAGAGCACCGGGAGGGAAAGAAATAAGGCAAAGGAATTCCCTCGTAATTCGCCTCCTTTATACACACTGAAAATGGTAATTTCTGACCGCTTTTGCGGCTACGAAAAGAAAAAACTTTTTTCCATTTTTTTCCCTCCTACTCGACACCACTTGCCTCGTTTATTTCTATCTCTGTTTCCCTTGCTAGTCGGCAAATGCAATTTCGCGTTCGCTGTGTGTGTGTGTGTGTGTGTGTGTGTGTGTGTGTGTGTGTGTGTGTGTGTGTGTGTGTGTGGAGTGCTTTCCCTTGCGATATGCTGCTTGTTCAAGACTGGGGCTGCCGGGCTGCGGCGCGGTGGGTGGATTGCGGTGTGTCCTTCAGACGGCCCCGTCCCGCCCCAGCCTCCAGCTCCTTTACGCCCCTCCCCCTCCCCGATCTCTCCCACGTACCAACCTTCCAACCTCCCTGGTTTCACTTACTTGCTGCTCCTCTTGTTTGAAGAGAACAGAACCGTGAGAAGGCGCACCATAAATATTTTAGACACGTTCCAAGGGGTTGATTCAGAATAATGTGCCAGGCAGGAGCGGCGGAGGAGCCGAGACCGAGGCGAGGCCGCGCCGCTGCAGGCGGCAGAGGCAGGGGCCGCCGCCGTGCCCCGAGCCGTGCCCCGTGCCCCCGTCGACCTCAAGCTCCACGCCCCGCCTCGCCCCGCCTCGCCCCGCCCCGCCCCGCCATCCAGGAGAGAAACGCCTGGAATGAGGATGAAGACACTTGGGACCGGCCGTCATCAGGAGGCGGACGTGGCGTGGCGCGGCGCGGCGCCCAGCAGGGCTGATAGATGCCCGGCCTGGACCGGCACCGGCCCTACGGCGGCAACGGGGGATGCAAGGAACAGAGAGAGAGAGTGAGCAGGCGGACCCGAGCGGAGCACCAGGCGTTTGAAAAAGGAAAAGAGACACAAGGATACTCCCTCCCTCACTCTCCCAGCTGAATTTCACCGTAGAGGCGGAAAACGGCCGTGGTCGAGGATAGAGAGACTCTAGTCAGTCGAGGACGCCGGGCGGGGCGCGCTGTGCGCGGTGTGGGGTGGGTAAGCGAAGCAGGGGCCATATGACTTGATTCGAGAATGGAGCGCGGGGCCGCGGTGGAATTATGACAACTGCATGACTCCGTTTCTCTCCAAAAAGCTCTCCTGTTCCTTTCAGAGGCGCGCCCATGTCGAAAGACTAAACGTGGCAGGAGAGTAGTCATTAGCGTCGGCTCGACCCGGCCCGACCCAGCGCCGAGGTGTCTCGTCTTCTCCCCTCCAGACTGATTCCGCAAAGCGGTTAGTAGTGTCCTCTCTCTTGCTCCTTACACACACAAAAAAAAAAACGTATTACCTGGAGAGGCACTTGATGAAATATTAGCTGCCTTAGTTTATTTTTTTTCTGTACTGGCAATGCCCAATCTGGTGTAACAAACGCTAGAAGCCATATCAGGCAAATATCAGCTAAGAGAGGTAATATTTTAAGCTGGCACCATATTAGCAGATACATTAGCTCTTATAGAGAACCTCTCTTTCTCTTCTTTTTTTCGCGTAAAGCCTCGCCCTATGAGTGACGATAGGACAGAGAAACGAGACCGCCTTGCTTAATCAGCCCGCTGATTCACTGGTTGAGCGGGGTGGGGGGGGTGGGGGGGGGGCTTCCCTTCCCACAGTCAAAGCGCGTGCGCATATCTTCCTACAATCAGTTTAGAGTTAAAGTCACTCCGCAGGTGGCGTAACGCATGACCCTGTCCTCGCGTGTATTTCTGTGGTAGAAATAGGTGCCTCACTGTAAAATTACAGTCAAGAGACAAAAATTCAGAGAGGGTATTTGCCTTTGCCGGACGCAATTTTTCGTGAATGTCGAAGATTTTTCCCGTCGTAAATGACGAAAATCTGAGCATTTTCACTTGCGCCGATAAAGAGTGGCGTTCTGTCGCCAAGCCCAGGGGGTGGCGCGGCTACGGCCGGGCGCGGGGCTGGGTGGGTGGCGTGAGCATGGCCGCGGCGGGGCGGGGCGGGGGCGGACACGGGGGCGGCGCATGCGTGCCAGGCCTTCCCACTCCCTCGGCGGCGAACGGCGAATGGGAGCGCGCCTGGCGCCATCCCCGCGGCGCCGCCCCTCCGCCCCCGCGCCCGCCGCCCCCCTGTGCAGCGCCGCCCCCGTGGCGCACCCTGGTGGTGTCCGCGAACCGCAACCGCGGCCGAGGAGAGGAGAGGAGCCGCGCGCAGCGCCGCCGCGGCCCGCCCCGCAGCCCCTGCCCGGCCCGGCCGCAATCCTCCAGTGACGGGGCGCCACATCGGGGCACGGTCACGCTCCCCCGCGCGCCGCCGGGACGTGACGTGACACGTGACGTGTCACGCGCCGGACGGGTAGTCGTCACGGACAGGTACTCGCCGCTCCCTCCCGACCGACCCTGGCGGCGTGACGTGGCGTGCAGCGTGACGGCGCGAGCGACATCGAGAGCGCCTCGGCGGAGCACAACAGGAACCACAGGGACACGGACAACCGGGGCCACGGCCGCCCCCGCCCCGCCCCCTTCCGCCAGGGCACGCCGACTAACCTCACTCCCAACACCGCAGACCCGCGAAAAAAAAAAGAAGCAACAACAACAGCAAACAAGGACATCGAAAAAGGACTAAACTCGCACTTGGTTGGCGAACTCACCCTCCGCTAAGAAAAGCTGCGGTGCTGTTGTCCTCCTTTCGTCTGACGTCGTCAAATTTTGCGAGGTCGTAGTAAGTAGTTGCGGTCAGCGGCCGCGGGAGGAGGAGGAGGAGGAGGAGGAGGAGGAGGAGGAGGAGGAGGAGGAAGGGCACTAGTGCGCGGGGTCTGCCCCCGCCCCCGCCCCCGTCCTGCTAATGACAGCGCACAACAGCAACCACTCCGCCAGGACGTAACGCCGTAACCCCGCCTCACGGACATTCCAGCTTTTATTTGCCGGTGAGCGTAACGTCATAGTGGTGTGGCGTTTTTACGTCTTTCGGTGTTTTTCTCTCCCCTCGTCCCCGTCCTCGTCGTCCTGGTCCTCACGGAGCGCTGTTGCGGTGCAGTTGTGCGGTGTTGCAGGGGCATGGGCAATTATTCGCCGGCCGGGGTCGCGGTGGTCGTGTCTGCACAGCGAAGCACACCGCGCTGCTCAACCGTCGGAGAAAGGTATGCCGTTCACAGTTTCAAGTTTTTAGATATAAATAAGTAAGTTAGTCTCGAGAATTTTTGTAGCGGTTGTAGACCATCCCCCCCCCCCCACCCTCACCGATCCGACGCGCCGCCGCACCTCCGTCTGTCTTCTGACTCCGTCCCTAAATCGCACTCGTGCCTCCGTCCTTGTCGCACTGATGGGACCGTGCCATCCCCAACGTGGGGCTACACCATAGGTGCGACAAGGACGGAGAAACTATAGCGATCTTCCGAATGAGACGGCAGAGTCAGTGGCGTGAAACCGGCAACCGGCGGCCGGCGCGGGCTTTATCCGGAACGAAACGACTTTAGATATCTGTGAAAGAAAACTGAGGTTTCTAAATATTCCGAGTGAAGTGAAACTTTGCCCTTGAGTTCCTTGTAGCGACCTTCTAACTCTAGTTTGAACGTCTGCGACAGCTTTTCTGTTATGATGAGTGGAGAAGTGGTAAGGGTAGGTGGAGAGGTTAAGTGCTGCCTTGATACTAGATTACTGGTGTGAGCTCTGAATAGATTTGGTATGCGATGTAGTATTTCAAAATTTACGAATTTACGAGCCTCTACTTAAGCATCCTGTGAAATCAATTACGTCTCGAAACGTCTGCCGTCAGATTCCGAAGATGGCTCTCGCACCTTCGTCCTTGTCGCACCCATGGCGGTGCCCTATGTTCGGGTGTCAGGGCCCCATAAGTGCGAAAAGGCCGGGGGCGCGAGAGCAATCTTCTGCATCAGACGTCTGAGGTTGAAGTGCCTTAAACTTCATATGAAACTGTTGGCTTCATTCACTGTCCTCGTGTGCCACAGGCTCTAATCCGCGGCTGTCCGAGGTCACGCTGGGTGTCGACCTGGGCTTGGGCGACTCGCGCGGCGGCGGCGGCGGCGACGACCAGGGCGCCGACGTCGAGTGGCGGCGGGGGTGCGCGGCCGCCTCGGGGGCGGACCCGGTGCGGCGCGGCTCAGCGCGGGGGCGCGCCGACGCGCCGGCCGACGTCATGCTCGCCCTGTCGCTGTCCACGCACCAGCACCACGGGGCCGCGCACGCCCACCACAGCCACGGCCACGCCCTGCACGCCCACCACGCCCACGGCCTCGGCGGGGGCGGGCCTGGCGGGGGCGGCGGCCCCCTGGGCGTGCCGGGGCCCCTGCCCCTCGGCCCCGGGGGTGGAGGGCCGCTCGCCACGCCGGCCCCCGCCATGCCCCCGCTGCCCGCCCCCGCGCCCGACGTGCTGCTGGCGCTGCTCTCCTCCAACAAGGCGCTGCAAGGTGAGTCCAAAGGTAGGCGCCCGCGCTGCCCGCGCATCCCGCCCTCGCATCCCCGTCCTTCTCGCACTCACGGGGCCCCGTTACCCTCAACATGAGGCACCGCCATGGGTGCGACAAGCGATCTTCTGAATCAGTCGGCAGGGGCAGGGTGGGTAGTTGGCAGCGCACCCCACTGTGCGCCCTGGCATGGGCCTGAGCGGGGGCAGACTCTTTAGCCCCGGCCCGGCGGCAGCGAGCAGCCGACTTACTCCGAAGAGCGCTTTCCTCACCCTGTCTCTCTCGGGCTCATGGGCTTCGTCGCATAGGTGCGAGAGAGTCAGAGCGAGGAGAGCGCTCTTCGGAATAAGTCGGCTGCTGTTGGGACAACGACCCTCTAACGCCTCGTTGAGTCCCCAACGACCGGGGCTGGACCGTACCACCGTGGCTCGTGTCCTGCGCCGTCCCTCCCCCACGGCCGCGTCACGCACAACTCGCTCCCCGCCCCGGCCCACAACCCTCTCATCCTCCCCCAGCCGCCCCATGACGGCGGCCCGCCCCCGCCCCCGCCCCCGAACCACCCCCGCCGCCGCCCTGACTTGGGAGACGCATTCGTACGTCAAGCGCGCCGCGCAGCCGCCGCCCCTGGCTTTTTGTCCCCATGTCTTACCGCCGGCGCCCTGCAAAGCCGCCGCCACCGCTCCGCGTCTGCCGACAAATATTAATCTCGAGTGACAGGCTGCCGAGGAACAAGGCGGCGAGGCGAGGCGGCTGGCAGCGGAGAAGGAGGATCTTGATCCCGGGCCGCACGGGATCAAAGAGAACAAGACGCGGCGTGGCCCCGGCCCGCCCGCGGCCAGGCCGGGCCGGGGCCGCTCGGGTGTCAAACTGTCATCGGGATTATTCTCGCCTCCGAGCGGCTCCACCTCCACCGCCCCCGAGGTGCTGGAGGGAGCCCGTGCCCGAGCCTCGCTCTGCTTGCCGCCCCCCACGCCGCCCCCGGGCCACCCCCGGGCCCACAGCGGCCGCGGCCGCCGCCGCACCCTCCGTCTTGTAAGCGGTGCAATTTGTGTCTACTTCGCGGAGGCGGGGGCCGGTGGGGGGGGGGGATAGTGAGGTGGGCGAGCAGACTGCTGCCTCCACCGCACTGCCTCTGCCGCCCCCGCCGCCCTTGGAGAGCGATGAGTACTTGTCGGCCCGTCCCCGAGATTAGCGGCCCACCACGACAATTTGTGGCTTTTTCAAGAGCGACGTTTGATGGGGAGAAGGTTGCTCGCGGCCTCTGGGGAAATTCACCGTGCAAACGGGCACGAGGCCCGCGACGGAACAAATGCGCGCAATGGACGGCACGGCACCCAGGTCCTCGCCCCTCCCGCGTGTGGTGCGTGCCGTGATGGCTACATGGTTTTCTCTTCCGCTGACTTTTCCAAGTTGTCCGGCGTGAATTTCCCTGCTTCGTTTTTTTTTCTTTCCCTTCCTTCCTCTTTTCCTCATCCTACTGCCTCCCCCCTGCTGCGGCGCGCAGCGCAACCCCAGGGCACGACGGGACACCCCCACCCCGCGGACCCGGCGGGGCTCGACTCAGTGGGGTAGACAGCGGGGGAACGTCGTGGAGCGAAAGGGAGAGAGAAACGGGGAGAAAGGGAGCAAAGAGAAAGCAGGCAGGGAAAAATAAAAAAAATAAAAAAAGAACAGTGACTCCGCAGCCTTACGTCTTTGGCGAGATCTCACCGGTGCGGTGCTGGAGGCGAGGGCGGGCGTGGGCTGTGGGGGCTTGTTCACCCCTCTCCAACCCCTCCCCTCCACCTTTCCCCCGTCTCTCTCTCTCTCTCTCTCCTTACCTCCCAAATACGGTGACATTAATTTTTCATCTAAGCCGGTGTGGAGCGATAGCGTGCTTCTCGGCAAGACTTGCGTGAAACCAGTGCACCACCAACACCGCCTCGTTCTTGTAACGGAGTTAGGCGGGATGGGGCGGGGCCGGGCCATGAGGAGGGCTCTTGGAGACACGCGCGCGGTCGCTCCTCTCTGCTGCTCCCTGGCCTTCTTGGCCTCGCCCCGCATTTCACGCTCCCCCTCCTCATATTTGCCCCGTCCCCTCCCCCATCCCCGTCGTGAAGCAGAGCAGCCTATTCCCGGTGTCGTTACGCCCCGCAGGCCGCCGCAGGACTTCTGCAGCAGCAGCAGCAGGTCGACTCGACGGTCCTGCGCCCGCAGGGGACAGCAGAGGGAGGAAAACTTATAAAGAATGGAGCAGCCAGTTAGTTAGACTGTACCGCGAGCAGATTGACGGTTTAAATATGAAAATGTTTTACGGAACTGACGAGGCCGCGGTGACGCCGGCGCCGCCGTGCGGACCCGAGAATATAGCGATAATAATAAAGCAAAGGGTAAAAAATAATTTAAAAAATTAAAAAAGAAGCCCATCGGTGTTCTGCACGCTGAAACCAACTCTTAATTGTGCCGTGCATATGGCTCTCCTCCCCCCGCCCCCGCCTCTGCGCGCTCCAAAGTGATTGCAGAGAAGCGGCAACAAAAACGGGTCGCAGATCAGAAGGGGGCGGACCGATCTGTTGGGTTGAACCGAACCCGAAAGCCCCGAAACGAACCGCAATACACAACGCAAAACACGATCAAACTTTCATGGGGGGGGGGCCATCACTCGGCGGCCCAGTCCGACCCAGACCAGAAGAGCGGGGCAAAAACGAGCCACCCCCATACCCCTTACCCCTACCCCTATCCCACCCGCCGACCAGCTGATGACCATAAGTCTCGTGACAGCACACCCGATCCAGGACGAGCCAGGCCGGACGGGACGGGACGACCCAGACCTAACCTCAGCGCGGCGATAACTTTACAGCTCGTGAGAGCCGCGCCGCGGGTCCGCGGTCCGCTTCCGGCTGACCCTCCGGGTTGCGGCTTGCTGCTCGATGCCCTTCATGGCCTCGGCGCGGACCATTCCACGACACTTACGCCCCTCTCGCGGGAGGAGTTTATATCGAGGCGGGTTCGCCGATATGATTTACGCCACACACACACGGAGGCCGTTAAAGCCTTTTCCTTATTTGATTTACTCGCGGCCGCCCCGCGCTCCGCCCCGCCACGCCACGCACGCACCAGTCAGGGCCGAGGCCAGATTTCGGGGAGAAAGAGAAAAACGGCGCGGAAACTGCGTTGCAAGTCGCAGTAAATATAAGTCATCGTGTCAAACAGAGTAGGGCGTTGTCGATTTTCGGCGCTGCCGCCGCGGCCGCATCGTGCTCCGCGTTATTCGATCTAAAGTACGCAGCGAGTGCGTTTCTCTCTGCACGTGAAATAAACTTGGCTTCATATTGAGGCGGGTGTCGAGGTTTGGAAAACGCGGGGGTAAGTATAGGAAGGCGTACAGCAGGACAGGCTGCTCGCGCCGCTTTCTCTGCACAACACACACACACACACACACACACACACACACACACACACACACACACACACACACACACACACACTGGCGCGCGCTATTCTGTTCTCTCTCTCTCTCTCTCTCTCTCTCTCTCTCTCTCTCTCTCTCTCTCTCTCTCTCTCTCTCTCTCTCTCTCTCTTTCTCTTTCTTTCTCTTTCTTTCTCTCTCTCTCTCTCTCTCTCTCTCTCTCTCTCTCTCTCTCTCTCTCTCCCCCCCCCCTGTGTCTCCGCGTCAGAACAGCCCCGCCCGATCGAGGAGGAGGCCGTGCAGGTCCTCCCGCACGCCGGGGGTGTGCGACTCCCCTCGCTGGCGAACGTCGGCCACCCCCTGAGGGTGGCGGTGGCAGCCGGGCCTGGGGTGGGGCCTTGGGTGGGGCCTAGAGGGAGGCGAGCGCAGGGGTGGGGCGGGGTGGCCGCCCTGCGCGACCCTCACCCTCCTCCTTGCGCCCTGCACATCCATATTGCTGATTAAACTGGCGGGTTGGCGGGGCGTGGTGAGGCGGAGCAGGAGGGAGGGAGAGGGAGGGAGGCCACTCACTTAGATTGGAAGAGGCGAGCTGCTCGGCCGGGGCGGGGTGGGGTGGGGCGGGGCGGAGCGGGGCGGGGCGCCGGCGGCAGGGCTCGCGGGGATGCGGGGCGCGGGGCGGGGCGGCGGGCAGGGGCGCGCGAGGGCAAGGGCGGTGTCTTTAAATGTCCTCCGGTTTGTCCGCTCGGTTTCCGCGGTCATCGCGCCGTCGTGCTGCACGACTCGGGCAGGGAGAGGACGTCGGGGGAGGGGGCGACGTGTAGCGTCTCGCGCCCCGCCCGGGTGAGGTCCTGGAACTAGACCGGCTTGCAGGAGGCTCTCGCGCGCCTGTCCTATGAAGTTTGCTCGCACTCGCGGCGGAGCGGCGGGCTGGGGAGAAGGGGCTGCTCCGCCTCTTCCCGCCCGGCGACGAGGAAACAACTCTGAATTTTGGCAAACAAATTTTGTAAATTTTTATTTGTAAATTTTTAATAAATTTTACTGAATTTTTACTTGAATTTCACGTAAAGTTTTGTGAATTTTTGTAAATTATCCGGAATTTCCTTAATTTCTCTGAATTTTCCAGAATTTTGCTGTATTTTTCTGCATTGTTTTTCTGAGAGTTGTTGCCCTTTTGCCGCCCCGCCGCGTTCCGTCGCCGCGCGGCTCTCACCTCTTGGACCTTTGTGAATGTGGCGGGGCGGGGCGGGGCGGGGCGGGGCGGGGCGGGGCGGGGCGGGGCGGGGCGAGGACCGGGCGTGGCCAGTGGCAGTGGCGCAGGCACGCGCAGGCATTGGTCTGCAGCAACAAGTCCCATCACTTGGGCCCGGCGCAGCGCGCAGCGTGTGCTCCTCAGGCGGCGCGCGGCTCGCGGACGCGGAGGACCAAAAGAGACTGATCTCGCAGAAAGTCAAATAATCCTGCTTGTTGCATGAGTGCGACGTAGACAGCGACTCCTGCCCTCTCTGTCCCTCTCCCGCTGCGGAACGAGTCTACAGTAGGCGGGCTTCCCCAGTGTTCTTAGGACGGTCACCTAGTCTCTCTCCGGGTCCGGGTATGGCGCCCCGCCGCGCCCCGCCGCCCTCGGCAGGGACATGACGACACCGCCCCCGCCAGGACTCATTCCGAATTAGAGTTGCAAATCTAGGAAATTTTTCCTAGACAAACCCTGCCTACTAGGCAACATTCGGACACCACTGTGTGGCAGGTTGCCTAGTAGACAGGGTTTGTCTAGGAAAATTTTCCTAGATTTGCAACTCTATTCCGAATACAGAATACGCGGCGAGGGCGGGAGCAGCGGGGCGGCGGGGGCAGGGGCTTGCTCAGACATTCCGTCTCCATCGCTGCGACGGAGACCCGCGGGGCGGCCATATGAGAATATTTGCGATGCAGGAAGCGAACTCACCTCACTCCAACTCCCCCCCCCCCCCTCCCCCCCCAACTCGCGGCCCCGACCAGACCCGCGCCCCACTCTCTACCCCAACGTGTTCCCCGCCAACCAACCTCCCTGAATTTTTATCTCTTTATCATCTTGCCGTTCTCCGTCCTCCTCCGGTGCGGCGCCTCGCCGCGCCCCGCCGCGCCCCGCCGAGTCTTCCCTTCTCTCTCTCTCTCCAACCGGCTCGGTGCGGATCGATGTGACCGTGCCGCCCGGCCCGGCGTGGTGCAGGCGGGGTAGGGCCGTCCCGACCGGTGGACTCTGTCAGAAAGAAAAAAAAAGAGAAAAAAACAGAGAGAGAGAGTGAAAGGGTAAAGAGAGAGACTCTATCGACGCAATTGGGATTTTAATAATAGAATTTCTTGATCAAGCGGTGCTCTTGATGTTGACGCAACCCAATAAGGTACGCAGACACGAGGCTAAAAATTTTAGGAAGGCTCATTCCGTCTATTCTTTATTAATTTTTAGTTTATTTATTTATTTATTTATTTATTTATTTATTTATTTATTTATTTATTTATTTATTTATTTATTTATTTATTTATTTATTTATTTATTTATTTATTTATTTTTGTTTCTTTTTGTTATTATTTTCTGCAAACTAGTATGGTGCGCAAGTCATTATGCGGTAATAGAAACAGACGTCATCTCTCCTGGTAACCGTTTCCTTGAAGACGCAGTTTTCCTCTTGGGCGACCGTTTCCTCGAAGACGCAGTTTTCCTCTTGCGCGACCCGTAAAGGAGCGAACCCCACGATCAAAGTGACCACCGCCAGTGACCGCGGTATCATTGGGGCGTCGGCAGAGTCTGCGCGAGGCGGGGTACGGCGGTAGGGTGCCACGAGGATCAGGGGGTCCGCCGGCCGCACCCAACCAACCACCCCTGCCCGCCCAGCCCGCCAAAGCCGAGCAGCCAAACAGCAGTTTTTAGTTAATTAAGCTAACAAGCGACGGGGTCCTCCGTCCCTCCCTCCGCAGCAGCGGCGGTGGCGTGGCGGCGGCAGGCCCTCGGCCCGAGGCGGTAGCTCGGCTGGGCTCGGCGAGTAGAGGTTCTGCCCTGCCCGCCCCGTGACCCTCTGGTCAGCAGTGACCCCGGCCTGCCCCGCCCCGCCCCGCCCCGAGGCTGGCGAGGTGCCGAGGCCCCGCCCCGCCCGGCCCCGCCCCACCGAGAACAGCTGATGGGGCAGCAGAGCGGGTTGATGAAGGGGAGTTGCTGGAGTCGGTGCGGGGATGGGCACGGGGGCGGGCGGAGGACAGAGCGCGGTGCGTAGCAGCGCGTAGGAGGAAAAGGAAATCAAGGTAGAAAATGGCAGTATAGGCTTGTCCTGCGTATGGTCGCGAGAGGAGTGCGGACCGCCCCGGCTGCTGCTGCTGCTGCTGGAGCCCTGAGCTCTGAGCCCGCCCCGCCCCGCCCCGCCCCGCCCCGCCCCGCCCCGCCCCGCCCCGCCCCGCCCCGCCCCGCCCCGCCCCGCCCTCGCCCGGGCTTATGAAAACACGAGTCCTCTCGGTTTAATCACGGGCACGGGCGGGGCGAGGGCCGGGCCGGCAGAAATGCCCTCTCTCGCTCTCTCACATATACGGGCCTCGCTTGTGTCTCCCTCGCTCCGCGCCTTCCGCCTGCGCTCGACTGCTCTCTGCCCTAGAGAGAGAGAGAGACTCTCTCTCTCCCTCTCTCCCCTCCAGTCTTCTCTGCTCAGCCCCGCCCCGCCCGGCCGCCTCGCTCGCCTTTGTGCGCCCGTCCCGTCCCGAGCTGTCATTTGGATATCCGCCCCGCCGCGCCGCCGCGCCCCGGGGGCTGAGGCGCCACATGGCGCCACATAGCGCCGCTCCGCGGAGCACTCACCACTTCTGCGGCGGCGTGAGGCCGAAACAAGATGTCGGCATCATTTCGTGCGCCTGCCTGGCTAACTCGACTTACATTTTGGAAACTTTTCTTTTCATGTCATCCATATGTCATTTCTCTTCGAGCATCGAGTGAGGTGCATCTCTATATGGGACCTTTTTCGACTATTCCATGTATTACACATCGGACATTGCATTGAAAACATTCCAAATATTCCGTCTATTCGAAAAAATTTCCATCAAACAAAATAACGTACGGCCACGTTCCACCTATTCCAAATACTCGAAATATTCCAAAATATCCCAGCCGACACTCGAGTAATTCCGTGTAATTTAAAATTAAAAAAAGAAAAAAATTGGAATTAAAATTGGGGACTTTACCCATTCCTTGAGACCCCGCACGTGTCTCTCGGGCAGGCCTTACTAGTTCTGCCCGACCATGCCATGCCATGCCCGGAGAAACAGCTTCGCATCAGTTAATATTTGAGCCCATGCCGATCCCACAGAAGTGCTTTTTAGAAATCCCTAACGAAGTGAAAAGCCCACTACGCCACGGAGACACGCGGTGGACGGCGAGTTTGATAGCGGCCTTAAACCGTTAAACCAAAGCGATGAAGCTTCAGGAAAATGTTACAGGCGAGAGTCGAGCTGCGGTGAGCGGACACTCTTAACGACTGTGGCACACAGTCGCTTGAAGGGCGGAGCGTTTATCTTCATCATGTCTGCGCTGTTCTCCGAAACGTCTTCTTCACCTTTCCAAATGCTGTTCACCAGACTTCAAGACGCTCCCTCAAAAAATACATCTAGCCTAGCTTGAAATTTTTTTTCGTGTCGCAACTTTCAAATATTCCGGTGTGAGTCCCAAAGGCAGTGCACCTTGACTGGTCCTCCAAAAACTTTTCGCCAGCTTTCGATTTTTTGTGGCTTCAAAACGCATGAAAAAGGGTATCTTTCATAATAATAAAAAAAAATTCTAACGCTAACGCGTTAAACGGCCCCCTAGGTTTTAAAACTAGTCACAGAATGAGAAAGAACTTAAGTCAGAACTATTTGTGAGAATCACATCAATAATTTTATCCGCTAAACAGAAGTCCCAAAAAATGTTGACCAGCCGTCAACAACACAGCCTGGACGAGCACTAAATGCAGCCACCAATCATACAAAGTGGGTGCAAATCTTACATTTTCCTTTCACTTACCTTAAAATGTGCATTTGACCACAAAATAGCGCCCAACGGGCTAGCTATCAACAACGCCTAGTTTTACAATTGAATAATGAACATTATTACGTTTTCGTACAAACTTTTTAGAAAGGAATTCATATTTTCCTTGTATAGATGAGGAAAATAAATAAAAGCATTCAGTGAAAACATGGGCTTGGAGTACAGAAATATAAGGTGGTGATTGTTACCGCCCCGGCGGCTCGACTCGGCCTGCCGGCTCGGCTTGTCATTGTCATAGAAACACATGATGCAAATTGATTTTATGAAAAAACGTATAGACGAATTGACATGAAACCTATCTCAAAAAATTTCTTATTTTTTGAAGTATTTTTCATTGTAAATTGGTATATATCGCCACGACAGGATCAGCTGCGGCCATAAGGGGCCATCGTCAAGAATAAATAAAAAACTTTCTGGCGAAAGCAATAGGCACCCCTAACGGGGGCCTAAAAATTGGAGTCGAAACTTCAAAAACTTCCATGGGACAAGTTGGTCCCATAACCGCAGTGCACCCCTCGACTGGTCCTCAAAAAATGTTCACTAGATTTGGATATGTTACTTCCTAGGCTTCCAGAGCGGCTCTGGCAGAGCCCCGAAAAGTATAATTTGCATACAAAATTTTTCAAGCCCACTCTTTCAAAAAATTCACCTTTAGGGACGTGATTATTCCATTTTGATGTCCGGCCACTGCAACACAGGTGCAAGTCGGCGGCAGCTGCACAGTCGCTACCGGCTGCAGGTCACCTCACCTTGCGCGTTTCCGGTTCTGATTCGTCACGCTGACATGGCCTCCTGAGGGTGGCGCGCCGACGGGGAAACAAGTCGGAATTCGTTAAAATGAAGAAAACTTCAGGAAAATTTAGAAAAATTCACGAAAAAGCTACAGCAAAAATATATACTTTAAAAAAAACGCAACAATCTGCCACTTTTGTACACCTCGGGTGCGTGCAGTGGTGAGTCTCACGCGCATAATCGTGATCCGCGTGAGCGTGATCCAGAGTGTGAGCGTGAGCAGGCGCGAACCCGCAGCCCGGCCTTGTCCATTAGCGTGATTGTGGCGCCAAGCCACGGCACGGCTGGGGGAGTTGCTGCATGTCCAGTCACCCGCGGTATCGACGCGCTATACGTCACTGCATCGATGTGGAGCATCGCTATCGAGAGACATATTTCGATAAGTGGAAGACAATGTTCGCCCCGCGCGCTTACGACGCGTAATTCATTTATGTTATTACGTAAATTCATTCCCTTTAACATTTTGTGTGTGTGTGTTTTTTTTTGTGGTGTCGTCTGCGGGCAAAGCCTGCCAGCCGGAGCCGGGCAGACGCCAACCCCAACGCCACGGTGGGAGAGAAGGGAGCGGCGATGAATATTGAATGATACGATCGGGGGGTCGTCTCGCCCCGTCCCGTCTCAGCCGGAGAGCGAGAGAGAGAGAGAGAGAGAGAGAGAGAGAGAGAGAGAGAGAGAGAGAGAGAGAGAGAGAGAGAGAGAGAGAGAGAGAGAGAGAGAGAGAGAGAGAGAGAGAGAGAGATGGGGGCGGGGGGAGCCCGGCGCACCGCACAGGAGCCTCGCGCTGGAGAAAGCATTAACCTTTAACTCCTGGAATAAGGGACCTTCCAGATTTTAACAGCATTAAAAAGATTCGCGTGGGAAGAGCGCGCGCGTTGCGGCCAGGGCGGCGGGGCCAGAGGAGTGGCTGTGAATAGTAGATGAACGAGCCGGGGGTAGGAGGGGCGAGGGGCGAGGGGCCCGGCAGAGGTTGGGGCGGGGACAGGCGGGAGATGCGACATGTTGCGGCTAAGTGAATGGCGTTGGCGATAGGCAAGGTATAGGGGGTGAGTGAGTAAGTGAGAGACACTGCGGCCGTAGAGTGGCGCTAGTGAGGCAGCCGACTGGTCTGATTTTCACTTTAGCATAAGCATCGATGTCGCAAAACGTATGGGAAGAGCATAAGCGTAAAAGCGTAGTGGCCTAACTTTACCTTGGCACATATTTTGTTTGCAAGATTGCTAATAGCATTTTCGCGCGTTGGCATTACATTCGAATCATGCTGCGGTCATTATGTGCTCTCCCATTGACTTGACTTGAAAGAACCAGGCCACAAATGACCTAAGGTTGTTTACCCCTTCCACATATATCGATGCTTGAGTGAGTATAGCATGGTTCATCGCTGCTCCCCTGCCTCCGTCCATGTCGCACCTACGGCAGTGCACTCTAAGCTAGGTATGGCCGAGGGGAAACAACTCAGAAATTACTGGTACACCTCGAGATTCAGATAAATTCAGATAAATTTTGAAAAATCCAAAATAAAATCACGAAAATTAAGGAAAATTCAAGAAAAACTTCACTAAAATTCACAAAATTTATACACTAAATTCAGAGTTGTGTCCCCGTCGCCGGGTATGGCAGGATCCCGTGAATATGACTAGGACAAAGGAACGATCGGAAACAGTCGGCCTGCGGGCGGCAGGTAGCAGGAAGGGGTAAGTGACACTATGCGCCCGTGTAGAGAGCCGTGCTGCCGCCAGAGGTATTAACTGCGCTATAATGTTGGCACTCGTGGCGCGCGTGCCGCTGGAGTGGGTTAGAGTGCGCTGCTCGCAATCACACGGTGTTCTAGCTGAGAGGAAGAGGAGGAGAGGGGGGGCGGGAGGGGGGGTCACATCACAATTCAGTGACACGAGTGTATAGCGTGCGCGCGGCTCCAACGCAAATGATTCATCGCGATCACCGCAGCCCGTCCCGCCCCCGCCGCGCCGCCTGCTGGCCCTGCCCGCTCCTCCCGTGGAGCGCCTCGCCGTGGTGGGGCTTCCAGTGACTGACAGGCCGCCGTCAACACAGGGCGAGGCGGGGCGGGGCGGGGCGGGGCGGGGCGGGGCGGGGCACCCCGGTGACGCTCTCGGGTCGGACCAGGTGCTGCGGGGGTGGCTGGGCCGCGGGCCGGGTCGGGGCTGGCCGCCCTTCTCGTCTCGCCCCGCCGACCGAAGCCACATAATAGACTAGACGCCTGTGATTATTCCAGCTGACCTACCCAGCAGCGGGGCGTGGCGGGGCGTGGCGGGGCGTGGCGGGGTGGGGCGGGGCGGGCGCGGCGGGTGCCCGAGAGGCCGCCCGCGGCGGTGTGTGTGGCGGCGCGGCGCGGAGGGGGTGGATGGATGGTGCCTCCGCTACACTGTAGCGCGCCCGCCCCGCCCCGCCCCGCCCCGCCCAACGCGATTGCGATCTAATGATGATGTGTGGGAAAGTTGCGGCGCCGCATGTTTTCCTTACAACTTCCTGGGGGGTCTCGGGTCCCGGGTCCCGGCGGGGCGCGGGGCGCACATGGCAGAGGAGGGCGTGGTCCCGGCGCTTCGCCTCGGGCCGGCCGCCGGGGATGGGAACGGCGCGGGCCAAAGTCACACAACAGTAGCAGGTCCCCGTCCTTCTCCGCATCCCCTCGATCAAAAGTACAAAACGCTGTTCCCAGCTCGGCCGGTGCCGCGCGAGGTTCACGACGACATCCCTGCCTGCCTGCCTGCTGGCTGGGAACCGGGACGATGATGAGGCAGCCGCCCTGCTGGTCCGACCGCAGCCGCCAAGGGACTCGTAAACCACAGAGGAATACAACATATTGCCCCGCGCGGCGCGGCCCGGGCCCGCGCCCGGGTGTCGTGTATTGCGTGGGACACAGCGCTCACAAGCGGGGTGATTCCGAACAGACTTCCATAGTGCCTTCTCTCTCTCTCTCTCTATTGCTCCTTGTGGCTATGCTGCATAAGAGCGACAAAGACAGAGAGGCGAAACTACTGTGCGGACAATCACCCTGCAGACCCGCGCGCGGCTCTGTAGCGGTGCATGGAGATGTACCGCGTCAGCGCGCAGCGCGCAGCGCGGCCAGTGACATGACGGGACGGACGGTTTGTAACCCGAGCGCCAGCCGCCCGCTGCCACCACCCCGCCCCGCCCCGCCCTGCCGTGTCGTGACAGAGCCCAGCCCAGAGGACAGGAGGACAGCCTTGTGTAGGGCAGGGCCTCGTCCTCCTCCCCGGGGAGCTGCGGGCTCGCCCCGCCCCGCCACCCTATGGTCCCCGCTGTCCCTGCTCGGCGATGCCCCCCGACGGCCGTTCTCGACGCGGCCATGGTGGTGAGGGGTGGTATGCTGTGGGAAAGCACCGTCCCCGCGCCGCCACGGGCCCGCGCCCGCCTGCGTGGTAGGTGACCAGGGTTGTTACAGGTCATGGAAAACCTGGAAGTCATGGAAAAGTCATGGAAAAAAATTCGAGTCATGGAAGTCATGAAAAAGTCAGGGAAATCAAGCGCCGAGTCATGGAAGTTTGTTAAATTGAAATATCGCCCATGTCGTCTGCCTGCCGCGCCGTGACAAAGGTTTTGCTCGAGGGGGTGCTGTCTTCTAAAATCATTCAACAAGGCCAAAAAAAATCACACAAAAAAAATAAATCAAAATCACAATCAAAAAAGATAAAAAATAAAAAAAATCACAGGTTTTCTCAGAAATCCTCCTGGCTGGAGGCTGGGGGATAGGGCAAATACGACGCGAACCCGTCGCACAAGGCAGTCATCGAAACGTCGTGGCTCAGTTGGTAGAGCGCGCAACACTAAACCGAGAGGTCCCAAGTTCGACTCCCACTCGGGAAAGTGTTTTTCGCGCTTGGCATTTCATTTGGCAGCTGCTCCAGGGCAGGTCAAGTAGAAATTAAACACGTCTCACCGCCGTTGGCTCGGTGGCTCTGGGCGTTGGGTCGCTTCCTGTTCTGGCTACGTGTCGGCACTCGGGGTTGTGGGTTCGAATCCCGCGTACCCCTCTGAGGTAAGGCCTCTGAAACTGGGTTCAGGAAGTCTAACGCCCTTGACACCGCTCGTACCTCTAGGGGTAGGCCAATGGTGGTACGGGGATCAAATCTGTCGAATTGCGCGATAGGATCGCAGTCAGCAAAGCGCCGGTTCCCATGGAACACCGAAGCAGTTGGCTGCCACAGGGGGTAAAAGCCCTGTGCCTGGCGGGAACCGCAACCTCCTTCGGGAGGTTTACTGCCGCAAAAATTTTCTATGTTTTCACGTCACCCTTTCAATTGCAGAGCAAAATTTGTTTCTGAAAAGTTTTAAAAATTATTTGAAATAATTGTGATTATTTTGCATTATTGCAAGTTAATTTCCAATAATTTGGAATAAATCGAAATAATTCACCGTAATTTACTAAAAATCCTATTTCATCATGTAATTGAGAGAATAATTTGGATCAGATGTGCGTGTATTTTCTGAGGTCATCCCGAACAATCAAGAAAAATATCGAAAGATCGAAAGATCAGAAAAAAGATCAAAAATCAACAGAAAAATTAAAAAGTCATTTTGAAATCAAAAAAATCAATCCAAAATAAAAAAAAACGTTTGATTTTTTTGTAATGTAAATCATTGAACAACTGCTACTTGAGACAGCACCCCCTCGGTTTTGCTCTTTTATTTTATGTCGAATGAGTGCCTCAGAGGGCTTTAAAATGGATAAATAAATTGTGCAAGTGCAAGTATTGCTTTACATCGTTTTCTTTTTAAAAACCTAGTCCTATATATGTCTGGGGGAAGGTCGTGGAAAACCTCGAATTCAGTCATGGAAAAGTCATGGAAAAGTCAGGGAAATAAAAATTCCCGACTCTGTAACAACCCTGGTGACCCTCCCGACAGGCTGTCCAGCACGTTGCCTACCTCCCGCGGGTGGCGCCCGCCCGCGTCGAGGCTCTGCTCTGCTGGTCGTCAGATAAGTCCCGGGCAGAGGTCGACGACTTTCGATATTTTCAGGATGGCTCTCAAAAGTTGATAAGGCTAAAGAGTTTAAAAGTTACGATAAAATTACGGTAAAATTCTCTGTTACAAAGTACGCATAGTGTTTTGTATTTGCCACCCTGAGGAGGCCGCGTGCTGCGTGCTCTGCCGTCCGCCAGCAAATGCGGCGGCAAAAAGGCGCGTCTCTGCGTGCCGGGCCCGTGGGCGTGCTGCTGAGGGCGGGGCGGGGTGGGCGCGTGCGGGCCGCGTGGCGCGCGCCGCGTGCTGAGGGCGGGGCGGGGCGGGGCGGGGTGGGGTGGGGCGGGGCGGGCACATCACCAGGAGAGCACATGGTGCCGGGCAGGGCCGGGGCATGCGCTCTCAGCTGCCGCTCAGCTCAGAGATGCCAGACACTCGTTAGCGGCGGGACACAGCAGTGCAATAGAGCAGCCGCAATAAGTAACGGAAAAAGTAGTTTTTAGAAAACGCATAAATATCCTGTCGACAAAAATTTTTTGAGTACCAGTACCTTTGTCTTTGTGCTCGTATTTTTAGCAGAGATGCAATACCATTTTAAAACCAAAATATATTTGCTTTTTGTCCTTCAATACGAGTAAAAAAATTAAAATATGTTTTAGCAGATTCCTTGAAAGGGTTGATTTCATTGATTTAAAACATTTTCTCGAATTCGTTTTCGCGCCGCTTATGCTTAGGGAGCAGCATGTAAGGTCCCTTCGTGTTTCCTCCGCCGCCGGCCGCCGAGATGTCAAAATGTGCAATCACGCCCCGCGGCGCCGCGCACGCTACGCCGCGCCACGCCACCCCCCGCCACGCCACGGCGTTATTATCATTACAGTGCGCGGGGCGGGGCGGGGCGGGGCTGGTCGGGGCGGTGCTCATGGCGAGCAGCACTCTTGGTAAGTGAAGTAGTGTAAACAGCGGAGCCAGCAGGGCGTGGCGGCGGGTGGAGCGGGCCGGGCGCGGCGGGCAGGGTGGTATTGTTATTGTAGCAACAATGATGTAGTGTATGTGAGAGTTTGCGCGGGCGCCACGCCACGCCACGCGCTCGCGCCGGCTTTCACGAATCAAGAGGCGAGGCGAGAGGCGCTCGCGCACCGTGTGCCACCCCCCGCCCCGCCCCGCCCCGCCCCGCCCCGCCCCGCCCCGCCCCGCCCTGCCCTGGCGCCGTGACAAAAAGTCTCTCTCTCCCTCCTTGCTGCCCCGCCACGCCCCGCCACGCCCTCGCAAAAGGGCATACGGACCGGAGGAGCAGCAGGGGTCGAGGGCGCGCGGCGAGTGCTGATTTTCATCCAGGACAATATGGAGGAGGGAATGAAACTAAAAGTCGTCTGTTCTTGAAGAGAGAGGGAGAGGGAGACAGACAGAGATAGAGAGGAAGAGAGAGATGGAGAGTGTGGCAAAAACGACGTGTCGGTCCCGCACCGCGCGCCGCCCCGATGCACATGCGGAGCGAGCTGCTCTATCTCCATTGGGGTGCGACCATACCACCCGCCTGGTCACCAGCTGCCGGAACTACTGCTAGCGGTGGGGTTGGCCGCGTGGTCTGCCGACCGTGGCGACGCGGCGCGGGGCCGACCCGGGCCGACCCGCGGCGGCCGACTCAATCCCGTCGCGTCGTCCGGCTTGAATGAATGCGCGTTTGAATGTCTGGCGGGGCCGAGGGGGGAAATAACTGTGAAAATTTTGTACCCCTTATAATTTAGAAAATTCAGGAAAATTCAGGAAAATTTACAAAAGTTTTCGAGAATTTAGAAAAAAAATCACAAACATTCAGTAAAAATTCGCCAAATTTCACGAAAATTCGCAAAGTTTGTACTCCTAAATTCAGAGTTGTTTCGCCCTCGTCTAAGACGGCTAAACAAAATTGTCTCCGCCAAATCTGGTGATGTAATGTCTCGCCATAGGCCTATAGGCTGGATACGATCTGCAGGGACTGTTTGCGGTCCTGGCCTGGACCCGCCCCGCCCCGCCCCTCCACTTAGCCGCATCCGGAACACTTCCGGTGCCTCCCCCTCGCGCGCGCACGCGGGCGGTCACGCGCCGACCGGAAGAATCACGACTTGTTGACAGAGAGACCGGCCCCGCCGCGCGACTTCAGAAATTAAAGAGCAACGTTGTTGTGGAACCGTGGAGTATGTGCGTGCGCGCCCGTCCGTGTGTGTGTGTGTGTGTGTGTGTGTGTGTGTGTGTGTGTGTGTGTGTGTGTGTTTTTCCTCGTGTGCGTGCGCGCGCGTTCGTCAGCGACGTCATCATCAGCGTGCTTAGCGTGAATGCGGGCGTGGTGTGGTGAGGTAGGTGTGTCCGTGTCCGGAGAGAGACTCCAATTCAATAACTATTTCAACCCTCCCTCCCCCTCCCTCCATCGTGTCCGCTCGCAACGGCACGTGACCACTCCGCCGGCCGCCACGCCCCGCCACGCCCCGCCGCGGAGTGTGTGCCGATTTGTGTCCACTCCTCCGGGACAAAATGTGTGCGTGCGCGCGCGTGCGGCAGGAGGCTCAGCTGGGCCTGAGTGCAGTGCGTGCCGCAATCAGACGAAATAATAATGGAATGGCTGACTATGTGGCAAGGAATTTAAAAGAAACGGATGGTTACTTTTGTGGATGTTTATAATTTTGTTTTGCCCGCATGAGTTATATATGGTCAGCCGCAAATTTGGCATATTTTTTTTTTTAATCAGCCGTTGAGCCTTTTTAATGTTTGTTTTTTTAATTAAACAAAAAATATGGCGAAGTGGAGATGCTGGGATTTGAACCCAGGACTTTCAGCATGCGAAGCAGACACTCTACCACTGAGTTACATCCCCTACGCTGAGAAAAAGGCGGCGAGCGCCGCTATACTTTCCAAATCCGGACGCAGCGGGCCGGAGTGCAGTGCGTGCCGCAATCAGATGAAATAATAATGGAATGGCTGACTATGTGCGAAGGAATATAAAAGAAACGGATGGTTACTTTTGTGGATGTTTATAATTTTGTGTTGCCCGCATGAGTTATATATGGTCAACCGCAAATTTGGCATATATATATATTTTTTTAAATCAGCCGTTGAGCCTTTTTAATGTTTGTTTTTTTAATTAAACAAAAAATATGGCGAAGTGGAGATGCTGGGATTTGAACCCAGGACTTTCAGCATGCGAAGCAGACACTCTACCACTGAGTTACATCCCCTACGCTGGGAGAAAGGCGGCGAGTGCCGCTTTACTTTTCAAATCCGAACGCAGCGGGCCGGAGTGCAGTGCGTGCCGCAATCAGACGAAATAATAATGGAATGGCTGACTATGTGGCAAGGAATGTAAAAGAAACGGATGGTTACTTTTGGGGATGTTTATAATTTTGTGTTGCCCGCATGAGTTATATATGGTCAACCGCAAATTTGGCATATATATATTTTTTTTTAAATCAGCCGATGAGCCTTTTTAATGTTTGTTTTTTTAATTAAACAAAATATAGGGCGAAGTGGAGATGCTGGGATTTGAACCCAGGACTTTCAGCATGCGAAGCAGACACTCTACCACTGAGTTACATCCCCTACGCTGGGAGAAAGGCGGCGAGTGCCGCTTTACTTTTCAAATCCGAACGCAGCGGGCCGGAGTGCAGTGCGTGCCGCAATCAGACGAAATAATAATGGAATGGCTGACTATGTGGCAAGGAATGTAAAAGAAACGGATGGTTACTTTTGGGGATGTTTATAATTTTGTGTTGCCCGCATGAGTTATATATGGTCAACCGCAAATTTGGCATATATATATTTTTTTTTAAATCAGCCGATGAGCCTTTTTAATGTTTGTTTTTTTAATTAAACAAAATATAGGGCGAAGTGGAGATGCTGGGATTTGAACCCAGGACTTTCAGCATGCGAAGCAGACACTCTACCACTGAGTTACATCCCCTACGCGGAGTGAAAGGCGGCGAGCGCCGCTATACTTTCCAAATCCGGACGCAGCGAGCCGTGGCGGGGCGGGGCGGGGCGGGGCGGGGCGGAGTCCGTCGCACGCCTACCTGGCGCCTTTGCCTTTCGCTTTGAGTCTGTACTGTACTATGTGAGGCGCGCGGCGCGGGGACACTCAGAGAAAACTTTCCTATGCGGCTTAAAAATTATCTATATAAGGACAGCTAACATTTTGAGCTTTACAACTAGGTTACCTGTATCACAAAATATTTAGCTCAAAAGCACAGTGGGCACAGTGTTTCGAAATATTTCTGAATTTTAGCGACTTCCCTAACTCGTACGCAGCTCCAAATGTTAAACAACTATTTTTTCATTTTATTTTTTGCTTAGTGTAATAGTCGCTCTTGTACTGGCCGTGGCAATATACACTCTATCTCACCTTTTCAACGGAATCTCGTCAGTCTTGCCAAATTTTTCTCACTTCTGACTTGAGCTAGTCCCATGCTGCATGCTGCTGAATCCCAAGCAGAGCCTCGCGTCTAACAATATTCCTGCGGTGGAAATCTCATTCACTTCTCGCCACTTTCCAGCGCAATCTCCGGGACTGCCAGGCATGAAACGCGTTTAGACGAGCAGATACATGGTGTGGGAAGCGAAGGCCAAACATACCGCGCCCTGAACCGCCACGCCACGCCCCGACACGCCCCGCCACGTGGACCACCGAGCACGCACGCACGCACGCACGCTCACCGTCATAGAGATGTAATGACAGCGAAATAATCTTTCCGTGGGAGATTATCGACCTCATCCACCCGACCCCCACCGGCGAAGCCACAAAAGGAGGAGGGCCAGGGATGGGCTTCGCTTCCAGCCATATTGCCGCTGTTGACAAAAGAGCGACCCGTTATTATTAAGATTTTAGATTACAGGGTCATCGCTACATGTGTACAGGGGAGCCTGTGCCTTGCCGGGGGCGGCGCCTGCCTCCCCATCCCCAGGGGTGGGGGGGCGGACCCCGGGGGGCGGGGCGGAGGCGGCACGCGGGGGCGGGCTGTTGTTTTTATCCCATCTCCCCTTTCCCGTATCGTTCCCACGACCGCGCGGCCACCGCCGCCGCTGCTGTAACTAGAGACGTATAAATATCAATTTAAAAAGATATAAAGTAAACTGGGGCGTGCGGGGGGAGCGTAGCGGGCGTGTAGCGGCGCGGGAGGCGGTGCTGGGTGTGCTGCCCGCTCACCCCCCGCGGCAGGGGTTGGGGTGGCTGTGCCCCGCGGGGGGCGCGGAGAATAGGGCTCAATGCCGGGGCACTTCTTCACCGCGGCGGCTGTTGGACCCATCGCAGCACAGCACAGCGGCCGGCCGGCCGGCCCCGAAAGTACAGTAATCGTCGCCTTGCTTCGGGTACCCCGCCGGGTCCATCCCGGTCTGCTCGGCTGAGCGTGACGTCACTCGCGGAGCCAGGCGGCACGCCGAGTCCCGGCCAAGCCCCGCTCGGCCCCGGGCCGGGTCGGCTCGGGTCGGCAGATGGGATGGGAGTGGGGGGCCGGACGACTCGACGCGAATCGGACGCGCCTTTCACAAGAGCGGCCTCTTGGTCTAGGGGTATGATTCTCGCTTTGGGTGCGAGAGGTCCCGGGTTCAAATCCCGGAGGGGCCCTGTCTTTTTTTCAGAAATCGCCTTTTTCGGTTGTAATAATTTTTCTCGCTCTGACGTGTTGGGGCTGAATGCTCTCTAAGACTCAGTACGTGGCACACTATGTTTTGTGGCATGTTCTATTCAAGAACTGCTACATTCGCTTGGCGTTCGCTCAAATCTATATTATAAAAAAATTAATAAAATTTTAAAAGCTATGAACATTTTTACTTAATTTGATTAAAAATTTTGAAAATTTTAAAATTAGAGTGGAGATGCTGGGATTTGAACCCAGGACTTTCAGCATGCGAAGCAGACACTCTACCAATGAGTTACATCCCCGTCGAGTACTGCGGGCCGGCGATACGAGTAGTACCGCTAGGCCGGCGGCCTGCGCGCCGCTCGCTCCCGCCGGCTTGGAGCGCTGGGCGTGGCGCGGCGTAGTGAAGAAAGAGGGGGGAGGGGAAGGGACCACTCTCCACCGTTGGGCCCACAGCTCGTACTTTCCTCGCATTCCACCGGCCGGTTTTTATCAGTTTTTATTTTGTTTTTTCTGTTTCGTGCGTGGAAGAAGCTCCGATCCCGCCCGCTTACTTTTCCTGGTCAATAAGCCTAGCGTCCCCGTCCCACCCCACGATCTCGAATAATAATAATATTTGTATTGGCGGAAAGGGAAAATAAATAAAAAAACCGCAGGAGAGGTCAGGTCGGGCTGGGTGTGCCGCCGGGTATGATATGAGGAGCGTATGCAGGGCGTGGCGGGGCGGGGCGATCGGCTGATAGCAAAGGAGGGAGGCGGAGAGGCGTGACCTGCATTTCCCCTGCACTGCCACCGGTGGCTGCCGGTGGCCCTCTATTCTCACAGGGAGGCCTCGCATGGCCGCCGGTGCCCGTCCTGGCCTGGCCCTGGGGGAGCTTGAGGGACCGGGGGGGTGAGACCTCCCACACTGATCCGGTTACATCCGCGGGAACCGCTCGCGGCCGCCCGCGCCCGGGCCCCGCGGCGCCCGGCGCGGGCCAGCACCGGGGACCAACTCTATTTGTTTTTGCCATAGAGACCGAAAAGGAAACAACTCTTAATTTTGGCGAACAAATTTTGTGAATCATCGTGAATTGTTATTGATTAAAAAAAAAAAAATTGGTTTGAATTCTACCGGAACTTTTCTGAATTTCTTTAAATTTTCCCGAATTCCTCTGAATTTTTCTGTTTTCTTTCTGATTTATCCAGAATTTCTCTGAATTTTTCGGAGGCGTCTAAAAGTTTTAGAGTTGTTTCCTCCTCGATAGCGACGCTTTTCCTTTCTGGACTTGTGCACCCTCCGATTTCATTTTGTCCAGAGTGATATGGGAAAATGATCAGAGGGAACGCGATAGGGAATTCAACTATGCTAGCCACTGTACGTGTACCTATACATCGCTGCCTCCTTTGCATCACATATAAAACCACTGAGTACTGTAGGAGATACGCCACTTGCTTTGCTACTTGTGGCACGAGTATCGCCTCGTGCGCTCAGCAGTGCCGTGGCGTAGAGTAGCGCGGAGTTCCCCCAGCCCCCTCTCCCCTCCACTCCCCTCTCATCCCGGCCGGGCCGGGCGGGCCGGGCGGGCTCGCGCCGCGCCCAGTGGTGGGGGGAGGCCGCTGCGTCTGCGGTGCGGGCCGGGCTCCCCCACCACACTGAAAAGCATCTTGTTAGCCGACGAGAAACGTCATCGTGGTCCGTTGGTCTAGGGGTATGATTCTCGCTTAGGGTGCGAGAGGTCCCGGGTTCAAATCCCGGACGGACCCTTCTTTTTACTCAATTTACTTGTTCATCCGATTGAAGGGGTGATAGCGGGGGATAGAGCAGCCGTCTGGTTCAGAAGATCGCTCTCGCCTGTCCGTCCCGTCCTTGTCGCACTCATGAGGCCCTGCCACTCCCCACATCGGGCACCGCCGTAGGTGAAACAAGGATGGAGGTAGAAGAGCGATCTTCTGAATCGGACGGCAGGCAGTGGCAGTGTAGCACAGGTCAGAGTCCTGCGGGCCGTGTAGTATGCCCTCGACAACGGCCCCCGTGCAACTAGACAAGACGGTATGGCCGCTATTTAAAGCAAGATGTGGCCCCATACTTTGCCCTAAGTGGTCTCCACGGCCCGTTGGGGGCGCGCTGCCGGGGCGTGGCGGGGCACTAAAGGGGGCGGCGCTGCGCGGGGCGGGGTGCCTCACCTACCTCTGCTGTGCTCACGGCGTGGCGGGGCGTATGGCGGGGCGATGCTCTTACTCAGGAGTGCCCTTCCCTCCCGGCTCCGCAGCCCCGCCGCCTTTTAACTCGGCCATTCCCCGCCGTTGTTTTCCGAGTGGCTGCCAACCATTTAGACGTCAGCGCCGTTGGCCTCCGACCGCCCGCGCTCCGCCACCGCGCCGCCCCCGCCCAACCTGTACCGGGGCTCCAGTCAAAGTTTAATGCCTTTAGCAGGAGGTTCAGGCGTCCTGATGCGGTGGTTGCGGGACCTAGACTCCAGGTGGCTTTACCCGTGGAACTGTTATAGAGGAGCAGCTTTATTTCGAGGGGACTTCACCGGCTGGTAAGGTCGTAGCAGGTGCCTCTATGCGGGCCCTTCTTGGTTCATTTATTCGGTTCATATTAATTTATGTTTCAACTCTGATGAAAGGTCTGTGGCTGGATTTCTTTCCGATAAGAGGACCCATGTAGGCTAGATTTCGACATCCGCAATTACCTCGGCAATCACCGAAAAAAAAGAATTTAAAACAAACCATGTAATTTTTATGGCTTAAGCTGATAGGCAATTCAGGTTAGGTTAGGTTGGAAGTCTGGAAAACCTGGAAAGTCATGAAAAGAAAGAAAAAGAATTGAAATAAAAAAGAGAGTGAGATATTTGTCTTGGAAAGTCAGGGAAATTGTAGGAACGGTCGCTCTCGCATGAAATGCCTTCGTATAGCTTTATATATTTTCGGAAACTGAGGAAAAGCATATTCAGACGCTTCGCCGAGAAATTTGAAATGTAAATTTGTCAATTATTTTAAAAAATTGCATTTGAGAAAGTCGTGGAAATTTCAAAAATTTGGTCTGGAAAGTCATGAAAAATATGGAAAATGCCAGAAGACAAAAATGTGAGAACCCTGCAATTCACCCATCCCTCGCACACACAAGCTTTTCAGCCAGATGTGTACCATCCTCCGAACCACCTGGCGACCTGCCTCTCCTCGCCGCAACACCTAATCACACAGACACACACCAGCGGGCCGGCTAATCGGGCCAATTTTATTTTCATTAGTGCGAGGCGGAGGGCTCCTCCGCCCGGCTCCGCCCCGGCCCGCCTCTCTTTTGTTCAGCCGCTTAGTTCGCCTTATAGGAGCGCCAGCGCGGCAGTCCTTCTCTAGGCCTCCGATGATGAAGCAGGGAGAGCTTACTGCTAGCGCCCTACGGGTCATCCCCTCCCCAACACACACACACACACGCTCTCTCTCTCTCTCTCTCTCTCTCTCTCTCTCTCTCTCTCTCTCTCTCTCTCTCTCTCTCTCTCTCTCTCTCTCTCTCTCTCTCTCTCGCACACACTCCCCCTAAACACTAAATCACCCAGAACACCCCCGATCCCCGCACCGCAACCCTCCGTGTGGTTCGGCGCGGGGGTGGGGGGTGGGGACGGGCGAGGCGAGGGGGAGGCGGCGCGGCATTTGTTGCACGGCCTTCATGAATAAGAGAGTGGCCGGGATCTGCATACCACCCCGGCACGGCGGGCGCACCAAATAAATGTGTTTATCGACTCTGCAATATAAGCGCTCGCGCTTTCCTTACATGCGCGGGCCGCTACAGCGGGACAGACCGGGCTGGTCGCGGTCAGCCGGGCGAGATTTCTTCATATAGCGCACGCGGACCTCGTTCCATTCTGTGAAATTATACATAGCATGCGAGGCGTGGGCGAGTGAGTGTGAGTAATACCGAGCGATAATGATTTTCTATTTTTTGTTCGTTTTTGTACAAAGTTCAAGCGATGCGGTCTCGAGGAGGCAACAACCCCGAATTTTTTGGACTCCTCTTAATTTAGAAACTTTCAGAAAAATTCATGAAAATTTAGAAAAATTCAAGCAAACGTTCACGAAACTTTATTAAAAAGAAATAATTCACATTTTTTTCACCAGAATTCAGAGTTGTTTCCCTCTCCTCTCGGACGCTCTGTGCATCTGCCCTTATGCGAGGCTTCCAGCCACACGACAGGGTGCAGAGAGGTCGGACGAGCGTGGAGCTCCATCTCTGGAAAAAGTCGGAAATATTTCTATGCTTTACGGCGAGTTCCAAGGGGGTTTGACAAACCGTGAGACCGTGACTGGGTTTATCGAGGCGCCGCGCCGTGCCTGGAGTACGCGCTGGAGTGTGCGGCAGCGTCCCCGGGGAACTCCAGGACCCTCCAGGCGCCCTCCACGGCCGGCCAGGGCAGGACCAGGCCCGGGGCCGCCGCGCGCGCCCACCCCGCCCCTCCGCGCAGCCCAGTCCCCAGAGGATGCTCCGCCCCGCCCCGCCTGCCGCGCCCTTCGCCGTGGTGCGGTGCGGGTGCGGCGGGGCGAGGCGGGGCGGGCGGCGCCCAAAGGTCGCCCGTCCCGCCCCCATCCCTCCCTCCCCCCGCGACACACGGCGGCAGGTCGGGGCGGGGCGGGGCGGGGCGGGGTGCAAGCGTGCGCGACAGGCATGGGAAATGGTTAGGCAAACAAACACTTGGGACTCGAGTGGATGGGAATACAAATCAGTGGCCTCTGCGGGCGGGGGCGGGAAGCGGAGGGTTTGTCCGAGTGAAAGCGCGCCCCGGGCCCCGAGCCCCGGGTGACCCTCCTCTCTTCCTCCCTCCAGCATTCCAGCAGCAGCGCCTTCCCTCCAGCCCTGCCTGCACTCCTGCACGCCCTGAAGCTTGAGAGGCTTGTGGGTTCCTGCTCCTCTCCATCGAGTGCTTGCTCCATGGGACCCCACCCCCCGCTCTGCTGGCGGCTCGCAGCGAGTTGTGGTGAGCGAGCGCTCCGCTCCCGGCCGGCGCCCTGCAGGTAGGCACCACGCCCGCGCGACTGCGAGACGGCTGCCTATGCGGCACGGCGCTCGCCCGCACCCTCGCTCGCGCGCGGCGCCCTGCAGGTAGGCACCACGCCCGCGCGACTGCGAGACGGCTGCCTATGCGGCACGGCGCTCGCCCGCACCCTCGCTCGCGCGCGGCGCCCTGCAGGTAGGCACCACGCCCGCGCGACTGCGAGACGGCTGCCTATGCGGCACGGCGCTCGCCCGCACCCTCGCTCGCGCGCGGCGCCCTGCAGGTAGGCACCACGCCCGCGCGACTGCGAGACGGCTGCCTATGCGGCACGGCGCTCGCCCGCACCCTCGCTCGCGCGCGGCGCCCTGCAGGTAGGCACCACGCCCGCGCGACTGCGAGACGGCTGCCTATGCGGCACGGCGCTCGCCCGCACCCTCGCTCGCGCGCGGCGCCCTGCAGGTAGGCACCACGCCCGCGCGACTGCGAGACGGCTGCCTATGCGGCACGGCGCTCGCCCGCACCCTCGCTCGCGCGCGGCGCCCTGCAGGTAGGCACCACGCCCGCGCCACTGCGAGACGGCTGCCTATGCGGCACGGCGCTCGCCCGCACCCTCGCTCGCGCGCGGCGCCCTGCAGGTAGGCACCACGCCCGCGCCACTGCGAGACGGCTGCCTATGCGGCACGGCGCTCGCCCGCACCCTCGCTCGCGCGCGGCGCGCCGCCTGGTCGGGCAGGGAGAGCTGGTGGAGGAGGAGGAGGAGGAGGGAGAGGAGGATGGAGCTGCTCTGTGGGCGCGCGGGCCGGGCCTGGCCGGGCGGAGAAAATGTTTCACTTATCCGTCCCCCATGGCCGCGGACGTGCCTCGGTGGAAGTGTCACGGCCGGAATAACCCTCCCTCCCTGCTCCGCTGCTGCTCCGCTGCTGCTCCTCTCCGGTCCACGCGCTCCTCCCGCGCTGAACCACTTTGCTCAGCCATAAACGCGCCCCGCCCCGCCCCGCCCCGCCCGCACCGTGCCGAGGCACCACGGTCTCTTTATGCCACTTGTCGGAGGAGCCGGGGCGGTGCGCGCGCGCGAGCTGCACGCGCTAACGACCGCCATGTGCGACTCGGGTCGGGTCTGCCGGACCGAGCCCCGCGGACGCGGCGGGACGCGCGGGGAATAAAATTATTTGAAATGCTATGTTTGGATTTGCTGGCTGCGGAAGCTTGACAGTGAGAGTGAATGAGAGCTAGAAATCTCAAGTTAATAAATTTTGTGAAGAGTTGATGAGGTTTTTGAAATTCTTTGTAACGTTTGAACTCTTTTCGATGAGATGTTTTAATAAAAACACAACAGTAATTTATTCGAATTTTTAATTTTTTTTTTTTTTCGTTGCAGGGTTGCTACAACTCTGGAAAACCTTGTAAACCTTGAAAACTCAGGGAAAATGCGAAAAAGTCAGGGGCCAAAATGACAGATGTGACTTTAGCCTGCAATTTTGCCTAATGTTAGCAAAAATCATGCATTTTGCGTGACAAAAGTCAGAAGTTTATCGAAAATAGGTCACTTTGCAACCTTTTTGAAAGCGTTTCCGCTCACTTCGCTCGCGTTTCATCGAAGCAATCCAGATGCAATACTTAATAGTCTGGGAAATTTCATAAAAAGAAAGAGGCCTGGAAATCAGGGAAAATTAAAATTTAAAAATTGTGGCAACCGTGCATTGCCTGTCGATGCAAGTTATAAGTTCTCTGTCACGTCACCTGACCTGCTGACGACGTGGTCTTGGAGGATTGAGGAGTCAACTCGGACGGGGCTGGGCGGGGCGGTGGAGCCACCAGTCCGCAGGAAGTCACTGACCCATAATAGGGTATAATAGAGCCTACCCCAGCACGGCGCACCAGCGCGGCCTCGCCTGCCAGCCGCGGTCTCTCCCCTCATCGCGCGGGCCTCCCCACCCCGCCCCGCCCCACCCCCGCCCCGCCCCGCCCCACCCTGCGCCCTCACCCGCTCCCCACTCCTCCTGCCATGCCATCCGTGCACTTTTACTGCCTTCCATTCGGCCAAACAGACAACATGTGTGCCAAGTAAAACGCCAGCGCGAGTCAGAGAAAGAAGGAGAGCAAGAGAGAGAGAGAGAGAGAGAGAGAGAGAGAGAGAGAGAGAGAGAGAGAGAGAGAGAGAGAAGGGGAACACGGCGAGCCGCGTCCGTCCGCTCCGCGCATCTGGACGCATTATCGTCCCAATTACTATGCATCCCTCTGCTAGCGATGCCGCTATGATCCTCACCTCACCCCTCCACCCCCGCAAGCAGCACCCGGGCGGGGCGGGGCGGGGCGGGGCGGGGCGCGGCGGGACGGGGCGGGGTGCGGCGGGCCATTAGAGCTGAGGTGAGTCGGTGCGCCTCGCGTGTTTACAAATCAACCCCAGCTCCGCCACGGCCCCGCCCCGCCCCGCCTCGCCCTGCACCGCACCGTTTCCCTCCTTTCCTAGGCGCCAGATGTCGGCCGCAAAAGTTTTTCCATGTAAACGAGCAAGCCCAACTATATCAGCCCGAGCAAGTCTGCGGCGCGCGCCGAGCCTTTTCATCCCGCGCATTTTTGCGGAAATTTCTCGACGTAATATACGTGCTGCTATGGGTTTGTTGGTGCTTCGCTCCCAACATTTCGCCACAGGGGCTTAGCCCTCTCCAGCGGCCCCCGGCCCGGTACTGTCCGGTCTCGCCTGAAGGCCATGAATTCTATTTAGCGCCTGCGCACTTAATAAGGGAGTGTGTCGCGCACCGCCCCCTCCCCCCCCCCCTCCCCCCTCTCTCTCCTCCCAGCTTGTTGACATCTCTCCAGCAGAGGAGATATATCCGGTGCTTATCGCAGCTTAGTGTACCATTGTTTGGGCAGCATCCCGCTCGCCTCCCCCCACCCCCGCACCCCTTACCCCTCGGCTGGTGGTGGTGGTGGTGCCGCCGAGATATTCAATTGTCAAAAGGGTCCGCTGCTGCTGGCCAGAGCGAGGGAGAGGATGGTGTTGTGAGGGGAGGGGGGGGGGGGTCGCCATGTGTGTGCGCGTATGTGCTTTCACATGTGAATGACTCTACGTGCTGCGTTAGTGTGTGTGAGTGAGTTAGAGAGCGTTTGCAGGTGTGACCAAGCTCGCCAAGGTGTTTGGTCTTTATGGGGCGGAGGTTCGGGTGGAGGTGTGTTGGGGTTCGCGTGTGCTGCTAGGACGTGGAGGGTGATATGAGGAGACTCCCCAGAGCGCGCTGCGGGGAACGCGGTGTACGTGAATATCGTATACTCCCGGATTGGGAATCCCTATATACGCGCGCATTCGATTTTCTCATAAGAATTCCCTCACACTTATGAAGTAAGGTGTACGAATGGGAATTCTCAAGCTCACAAGTGTGCGACCTTTACGCCTTTGGTCCAGTGTGACCTGGTTCTCTCAAGTCAAGTCCAAGTCAAGTCTCCCCTAAAATATATAGTCGCTATGTGTTTAGCTCGACTAAGGTGGTCGCTGGAACTTCCCCCTCGGGTCGTCCACATTTAGGTCGCGTACCGTACTTGTTGGGCCCTTCCCTATTCAGCTCGCCAACAAGGGGCTGATCCTTGCGGTGGGGCTGGGTGAGGGGGCGGGGCGGGCCGCCGCAGCAATACCATAACCGACACGGGACGTGAGTCTATTTTATTTTAAGACCCACGCTGCCGCCATCCGGCCCGTGCACGACTAGGATGCCGATACTCTGGGAGAGGAGTGAGGTGCGGGCGGCGGGGAGGGGGTGGGGGAGTCTTTGCGGGGGCGTTCCGGGGCGGGGCGGGGCGGGGCGGGGCGGGGCGGGGTGGGGCATGCGACGTGCACGGGATGAAGACCACGGCGGCGTGAGCCATTTTCGCTTCTTCCTTTGATGGTTCCTCTTTACATTTTCTCTTGGCGCCCGCGCGCCCCACCCCGCCCCGCCTCTCGCGAGAACGCCTCCCTTCTTGGAACGCGCCCCCCCCCCCCCCCCCCCCCCCTCCCCTTTCCCATCCCCTACCTCCTGAGTCATTCCCATTGTCCCTTGAAATATGCGGTGTTTACGATGTTGACGACAAAAAGTGAATTGAAAGCCTTAGCGGAGCAAAGCTCTCCCCTCTTCCCCCTCCCCTCCCGCTCTACTCCCACTGTCTGCTCTGTCTCCCTCTCAGATCACCCTTCCCTCTGCGGCGCCCCGCCCCGCCCCGCCAGAACACCGCACCGGCAGCGGCAGCCTGTGATGTACTTCCTTTCATATCGAGACATGGCGTGGCAGAGCGCGGCGCCACCCCGCCCCGCCCGAAGCGAAACAGTTTGCGTTCTGATCGCCTCTGTGCGGTATGCCCCGCCCCACCCCGCCCCGCCGCACCCTTTGCTTGGATTGGTGTGTCAGCCCGGCGCTCTACTGAAACAAACATACTTTGGGACACTCGCACAACAAAGCTGCTGGATCGCTCTCGCATGAAAT
Organism: Frankliniella fusca; assembly: GCA_029379305.1. Taxonomy (NCBI): domain Eukaryota; kingdom Metazoa; phylum Arthropoda; class Insecta; order Thysanoptera; family Thripidae; genus Frankliniella; species Frankliniella fusca. The sequence goes on along the minus strand of JAHWGI010001285.1, from coordinate 1,420,633 downwards.
GCTTCCATCGCCTTATATATATTTTCGGAAACTGAGGAAAAGCATAACTCATCGCGAAACTCCCCCTCGTACTGCAGGGTTCCCACAAGTCTCGAAAACCCGGAAAGTCATTGAAAATCATGGAGGAAAAAAGTGGTCGTGAAAAGTCAGGGAAAGTCATGGAAATTGCAGGGAGAATTCGGGTCACGGGGATTCTTCGTAGGATATTCTAGACGTTTCACCAAGAATTTTTTAAAATGTAAATTTGTTTATTATTTTAAAAAAATTGCTTTTGAAAGTCATGGATTTTTCAAAAAATTGGTCTGGAAAGTCATGGAAAAATCAAGGAAAATGCCAGGAGACAGAATATGAGAACCCTGCTGCTCAGAAGCCGTGGCAGATTTATTCTCCCCGCACGTTTTTTTTTTTAACAGTAAAAAAAACTTTTCACCTGAAAAACGAAGGTGCCAACTCGCACCTTTAAAAGGTGCTGAACGAGGGGTCAACCACTTGGATAATCCATGTACACATTGAAAAATATTCCAATAATATTCCAAACATTCTAAAAATATTCCAACATATTCCAGATATTCTAAAACATTCCAAATATTAAAAAAATATTCCAAGTTTTCCAAATATTCCGAATATTCCAGACATATTCCAGTAATATTCCACATATTCCTGCTCCACATACTCCGATTTTCCGGATTCTATTTAATCCAACAAAAAGGGTCACAAACAATACTTTACAGATTTAATCGATTTTTTTTCATTTTTCTGTGCAATGGGAAGGGTGGCGTGAAAACATAGAAAATTTTTGCGGCAGTAAACCTCCCGAAGGAGGTTGCGGTTCCCGCCAGGCACAGGGCTTTTACCCCCTGTGGCAGCCAACTGCTTCGGTGTTCCATGGGAACCGGCGCTTTGCTGACTGCGATCCTATCGCGCAATTCGACAGATTTGATCCCCGTACCACCATTGGCCTACCCCTAGAGGTACGAGCGGTGTCAAGGGCGTTAGACTTCCTGATCCCAGTTTCAGAGGCCTTACCTCAGAGGGGTACGCGGGATTCGAACCCACAACCCCGAGTGCCGACACGTAGCCAGAACAGGAAGCGACCCAACGCCCAGAGCCACCGAGCCAACGGCGGTCGGACGTGTTTAATCTCTATTTGACCTGCCATCCAGCAGCGGCCAAAGAGAATGTCAAGCGCGAAAAACACTTTCCCGAGCGGGAGTCGAACTTGCGACCACTCGATTTGATGATTCGCGCTCTACCAACTGAGCCACGGCGCCTCGATGACTATTGTGTGACCGGTTCGAGTCGTATTTGCCGCATCCTGCAGCCTCCAGCCAGAAGAACAGGGCAAACACAACCTGAACCCGTCGCACAGGGCAGTCATCGAGGCGCCGTGGCTCAGTTGGTAGAGCGCAAATCACCAAATCGAATGGTCGCAAGTTCGACTCCCTCTCGGGAAAGTGTTTTTCGCGCTTGACATTCTCTTTGGCCGCTGCTGGATGGCAGGTCAAATAGAGATTAAACACGTCCGACCGCCGTTGGCTCGGTGGCTCTGGGCGTTGGGTCGCTTCCTGTTCTGGCTACGTGTCGGCACTCGGGGTTGTGGGTTCGAATCCCGCGTACCCCTCTGAGGTAAGGCCTCTGAAACTGGGATCAAGAAGTCTAACGCCCTTGACACCGCTCGTACCTCTAGGGGTAGGCCAATGGTGGTACGGGGGTCAAATCTGTCGAATTGCGCGATAGGATCGCAGTCAGCAAAGCGCCGGTTCCCATGGAACACCGAAGCAGTTGGCTGCCACAGGGGGTAAAAGCCCTGTGCCTGGCGGGAACCGCAACCTCCTTCGCGAGGTTTACTGCCGCAAAAATTTTCCATGTTTTCACGCCACCCTTTCCATTGCACAGAAAAATGAAATAATAGATTAAATATTTCCAAAAATATTCCAACATATTCGCGATATTCCCAAAATATTCCACATATTCCAAAAAATATTCAAGATATTCCAAAAATATTCCAGATATTCCAAGTGGAATATATTCCATGTACACAAAAATTTCAAGTGGTCGACCCCTCGGTGCTGAAGGATTGAGTGCCTCTGCAAAAGCATTAAAACTGCAAAAGGCACTAATGTTTAGCATACCTTTAGGCTTCTTTAGTGCCTTTTAAGACGCACTAAACTCAAAATTTCTTTAGCATCCCTGCAAAGGTGCTAGTTAACGCCATTGTTATCCAGTGTATATATACTTGACCTCTTGGTTAGGGTTGATAACAAATCAAGCCAGCCGCTGCCATAGCTGGAGGGCACTACCGGTCAACCTTGTCCGAGGACGCTCCGAACAGAGCCGAGGACAGCGGGGCAGCCGGGGCCGGCCCCGCCCCGCGGGACAGCAGCGCGGACCTGCACCACACCACGGAGCTGCCCGGCCCGGCCCGGCCCGGGAGGGGAGGAGGGGTGCGTAGGGGGTGCAAATGAGGGGGAGGGGAGGTGGAGGGAGGGCTAGGTGATAAATGGCCTTCACAAATGGGGGCATCCCGTCCAGGTCCCGGTGCCACCCCACCCCGCCCCGCCGCGCCCGGTGGCACACTATAGCGCGGCACAGAGGCCGGGCCGGTCTGCCCTCCTGTGCCGCACCGCACACTGCACCAGAGCAGAGCTCTCGCATGTAACATGCCTTTTAGTGCCGCGGCCCACCCCGCCCCGCCACGCCCCGCCACGCCCCGCCACGCCCCGCCACGCCCCGCCACGCCCCGCCACGCCCCGCCACGCCCCGCCACGCCGCGCCACGCCGCACTCATGCCCGCACGCGCGGAATGATAATTTTCAATTACAACGCCAATCGTATTATGCGCGCCCCGGGGCCCGGGCCGGATGCAGCCAGACGCACACGGAGGCGCCAGGCAGGCAAGGCCGGAACTGGAGCCAACCCGGCCATCACACCACTCCCAGTTTTATTTTCCCATTTTTCTTATTTTTAAAAAATGGGAAGTAAATAATAATTAGTATCATTTGAGCTATTGAAAGGAGCGACAAGGAAGGTTAGTGAAAAGGCATACAATTACTATGAAAAATTGTTGTTCACGGAAAAATTGTCCGGGAAGCGTGTTGTACAATTACAATCAAAAATTGTAAAACTTATAATTGAAAATTGTGAATTACAAGTAGCACCTTGCTTCGACTTGGGATTTCGCGTTCAAAAGCTGGAATGGGCTTCTTATACTTCTTATAAACTTATACTTCATGTATTGTGAAGCACAAGTCATGAAATACATTGTAAATCGACGAAAGATATATATTTTTCGCAGTGATGACGAGACCGTACTCTCGTCCCGTCGTGGCCGGCGCGGGTCGCTGCGCAGAGCAGCAGGTGCGGCGCACAAATCATCCGCCTGCTGGAGCCGCTGGAGCCGCTGGGCTCAGCTCAGCTCGGCCAGCGGAGACCATTAGGCTCCATTACACAAGTCGCCGCGCATTGACTACTCAAGTAGTAAAGATGGGGCCGAGCGGGGCGGGGCGGGGCGCCTGCAATATTCCACGTCATTTGTCGCTCCTGCTGGCGTGCAGAGTGTTGCCGCGGCAGCGCGCTCAGGCGGCGGTGATCGGATTAGCGGTGCACCGGAGAGAGACAGAGTAAAAGTACAGAGAGAGAGAGAGAGAGAGAGAGAGAGAGAGAGAGAGAGAGAGAGAGAGAGAGAGAGAGAGAGAGAGACAGACAGACAGAGAGAGAGAGAAGGGGGAGGGGGAAGGGGCTCGGATCAGACAGGGGATAATGTCCCAAAGCCACCACACCACCACGGTCAGCGGATGCCCCCATATGGCCCGGAGGTGGCGGACAAGGAGAGAGGCCTTTGGTCGGTCAAGTGGAATTAATATGAACTCAGGACTTGTGATGGATTTGAATCGCTGAAACATAGATGGAAAGAGAAAATAAAAGAAAAATGTCTCGAGAACCAGTCTGGTACTTTTGACAAAGGGTTTAGCATATTAAAACATTTAATGTCTTCTTTTGGTTTTTTGCAACTGTGTAGCGGCGCCGGCGCCAGTCGGGACCTCGGGTTGCACCGCCCGCCCCGCCGACCCCGCCCCGGGGAAGGTCCGTGCGAACACGTAGTGGTGTGTGGCGCTTAGACCGACCCGCCCCCTCCCCTCCCCTCCCCTCCCCCTGCTCTCCCCACGGTGAAACCGACGATTCAGCACCCCTCCCCCCCCCTCTCTCTCTCCCCCCTCTCTCTCTCTCTCCCTCTCTCTGCTGTCTCTACCCCCTTTTACAGGGAAAAGACGATATTACACACAAGGGACGCAGCACTTGACGCTCCTCTCCCGGGGGAGCGAGGAGAAGAGAGGAGTCAGTGAGCGGGCGAGTAGGGGGAGGGGGGAAGCGGAGGGGAGGGGAAGGTGCTGGCATATGCCGAGCACCGCCTTGTAGCCGTGTACTTTGCTGCTGTGTTTCATTGTTTTCTTTTTTTTATTTTATTATTTTATTTTTTCCCCGGCCGTTTTGTCTGGTCGGACTAGAGTGTTTATACGTTTTAGTTCGTTCCGCTGGAGGGGGTCTGCGGGGACCGTCCCTCCCCACCCCACTGCGTATCCGTGTCCGGCGCCGAAGTCATGCCTGACCTCTGGAGAGACCTCTCCTCTTTCCCCACACCTTCACAAAAATCCTCTAATTTCAAATCAAAGTTCGTCGCTTTAACGGAATTTGTTTTGAATCATGCGTGCAAAATTTGCTTTGAAAGAATGGTTATGGAACGAAACCGTTATTCTTTTTTAACCGAATACTCGTGAAATCTAAGTTATACAAAGGTGTAAATTAATTTTTCCCTGCGGTTATTTTCTTTTTCAAATTCCTTTTTCACGCGGAGACCTAAACGCCCGGACTGGCATGGCGAGGCGTGTTCTCATTTCCTCGCCTATGGTTACTGCGCCATACGTATTCCGTACGGAGCCGCTTTCTGCATTCATACTTTCTCCTGCATCCGACCTACCCCCCACCCCCGTATGCCAAGCGCGCCTACAACCACTCTGGACGAGTGCCAGGCGAAAATATGAAAATGTAATAAATAAGCAGCGGGATATTTTTTTCCCCTTCTCTCTCCCGCTCTCTTCGCCTCGTATGTTGTTGCGAGGCTCGTGCGAATAAAGCAGAGCGTGGAAGAGAAACTCACCGCGCCGACAACATAACAATCATATCGTCTCCTCAATGGAGAGAGAGAGAGAGAGGGAGAGGGAGCACGCCTCATGAAAAATATAAACCGGCCTACGCACTACCGCCGTGACTTTCTCCGGTCTCAGCAGCCGCTACGCCCCGCCACCGCACAGCCCTGCGTATACTGCTCGAGCAGGGAGGGATGGCGAGGGCGAAAGCGGGGCGAAGGAATTCGTCAGAAGAAGATGAGCCCGTCTCATCCGCCCCTGGAAGGCAGACTAACCCGCACAGCACGCCTCGGTGGTCACACCGCTTCTGCTCCACCGCTGCCGAGCCGAGTCGTGTCACTTAAATATATATGGAAGAAGAAAAAAAATGAAACAAAAAACGACATTTTTTTTTTGTAAACTAGTTTGTAATGTACGAAGAGTGCGGCGCACGGAAAAAACGACGTCTTGGTTTTTAAGCAGTTTTGAAAAAACCAAGACGCTCCTATGGAGAAAATAACACGGGATTTGTGAGGCACCTTGAAAATCAAGACGCCGGTTTCTCCGTGCGGTGCGGCTGCATGATCATTTACCAAAAAAGAAATAATTTAGTGTCCAGTGCAGAATTTATTTTTAGCTGTCTTAATTCTTTCGGAAAAAGGAATAAGATTGATAGGCAAGCGCCGCTCGCTATCCAGGTGCGAGGGACCAAACGATGCGGGGTGGGGCGGGGTGGGGCGGGGTGGGGCGGTTTGCTGCCTCCGCTCATCGGCGAGGTGATCCGTCTCGTGCCGCGATGGAGGCAGGAATACAGGGGTGGAACACCACTGAGGAACACCAGGGGAGGGAGGAACACCTCTCCAGCGAGGCGAGAATGGAGCCGTCGTTTTCCTTGGTGTTCGATCCTCCCCGCCCCGGCCCGCCCCGCCGTGCTTGCCGGTCCGTTGGCCACTGCCGTTGCTGCTATACTGTGATTGAAGACCGACGTGGCGCCAGTGGCAAGATGGAACGGTGGCGCTGGCGGTTTGGAAAGGAGAGCGAAAGAGAGAGACAGAAATATAGATGAACGGGGAAGAGCCGGGGGAGAGAGGGAGAGAGGGCGAAGGAAGTTGGGCGTCATTTGGGTCCATGCTGTTCGATTATCAGCGCGGACAATAATAAAAAAAAATTACTTCCGCAAAATTGTATTTGACGGAAAATAAAACCTAAGTGCTCTGTTGTAGGTTACAGCTCATTGCTCTAAAATTTCCTAGTCGTGCCGGTTTTGAAAGTACGGAGGCCGCGCCCTAAAACCAACACGTATGCGACTGTCCAATTTTATTTTTTTATTTTTTTTTACGTTTCAGTTTTGAAGCCACCCGCCATCAGGCCGGCCGCGGCGGGGCCCTCACCGGGCGATCACGGTATTTTACCCTTCTTGGCGGCCACCACCTATCTCTCTCTCTCTCTCTCTCTCTCTCTCTCTCTCTCTCTCTCTCTCTCTCTCTCTCTCTCTCTCTATATATATATATATATATATATATATATATATATATATATATATATATATATATATATATATATATATATATATATATATATATATATATATATATATATATATATATATATATATATATATATATATATACGTATACCTGTTTCCCGTATACCCCGTGTTGTGTTGGTGTATAAAAGTGATAAAATGATAAAAAATAATAATAATAAAGAGTAAATACACGCGAGGCTCGTGCGAGTCATGTTGATGTCGCTGACCAGGGGGAGGCGAGTGGTGTGCGGTGTGGTGTGGCCCTCGGGGCGGGGCGGGGCGGGCCAATAGTGATTTCATTACCTCTGCTCCTTCTGGCCCGGCCTTGCCCCGGCCCCGGCCCCGGCCCCGCCCACCACCTCACGGGGCCTCTGCTGCTCTCTCGCCGTGGCCTCTGGCGTGGCCTCTCTGTGAAATCTGTTCTCGACCAAGAAGAAGGAGAGGGCCACTCGGCCCCCTGGACCGGGCGGGGGCGGGGCGGGGCGGGGCGGGGCGGCAGCAGGTCTGAGCCATAAATTGACTGCACCCCACCCCTTCCTCCGCCCCGCCGCCGCCGCCCAGCGCGCTGTCTTAAGGGAGCCCCAGAATTTAATTTGGAGCCACGATTTCTTCCCCGCCGCCCCCGCCGCCTCCGCCGCCTCCTCCCCGGAGCATCCCTTTTATCCCTTCACTTATTCCCACATTCAGGGCCGGGGCCGTGCCGGGCCGCCGGCAGACAGTCTCCCGTCTCTTTTTCCGCCGCCTTTCATCCCGCTCTGTATTATCTGCCGGGCGGGGATGCAAAGACGGCAGGAGTTTCTCTTCCGAGAGACCCACCTGTTCTCTCCAGCCGCTGCCTCCAGCCGCGGGGTCCCTTCTCTACAAATTCAAGCGTACACCGATTTTTCTATTTTTTCCTTCTGTTTTTTCCCCTTCGTAATTTTCCTTGACTTTTACATATGTTTTTCTGATTTTTTAAAACTAATTTTTATTATTTTTTTTGTTTTTCCCTGTTTTTTCTTGATTTTTTTCTTCTAATCTTTTGCTGACTTTGTTTTAGAGTGTACACTGCCGCTCCCGTCGGCTATATACTCTCAGGAGGATAAGCGGAGGGACTTGTTACAGCGCATGAGAATCCCTATAAACCCATGCGGATGCGAAAATGCGTGGCCGCTACACCGGAGTATGGCAATGGCGGGCTCACACGACGCGACGGCGCCTGTACGGTAGGCAACGCGCAGACAGACGCGAGAGAGGGTTGCCTACCCGGCGGGCGCTGTGGCGGTGCGTGGCGGGTGCTGTGCTGCCTCTTGAGCCGCGCTCGTGCTAGCGGCACTGGCACTGGCGGCACGCTGTGCAGTCGGGGTCGGGGAGGGGATCACTTCAAAAAGTCATTTAAAACTTGAAAAAAATATAAGAAAATAAAAATAAAATAAAGAAGAATGATGCAGACAAATCCAAAAAACCGCAAAAAAAAATATTGTAAAAATTCAGAAAAGGGTGGGGGTAAAAGATCAAAATTTATCAAAAAGTGACATATCTTCCTTGAAAACTCAAAAGAAAAATCAAAACAAAAAAAAAATACAAACAATAAAATATATCAGAAGTCAAAAAAAGTCGTTGTACACACATGTTGTATCCCCCACCCCCCTCGCTGCGCAGAGCCTCTCCGCAGTTTCACGTATGCCCCCCTCCCCCATACCTCCTTGGCTTGGAGTGGGCCGGCTGGGATCAGTAGACGCCTCGTCACTTACCTATCTCTGTCACAATAGGATGAATGTGCGACCCTTAAGGTGTAGACTGGCTGGGCTGGGTTATTGCGCCACGCGCCGTGCGCTTACTTCATCACTGTAGATAGAAACCTCGGTTTTGTAACGGCACTTCACCGTCAATTATTTGACAGTTTTAAAACTGTTGTTCCACCGCACCTGGTACGGCAAGTTTACAGTTTCATACCGTTATTTTTCATACCGTCCCTTATCAAGTAAAGTCGCACCATACGGCAGAATTAACGGTGCCGTACCGTAATATCACACCATTTTACGGCACTTCCACTTACGTTACGGCACCGTCACTTCTGCGGCACAGTCCCGTGCTGTAAAATCCATCGTATCTCATCGTAAGCACTGTTAAAAGCTTACGGTGAAACCTGCACCACTGTAAGTTACGGTGCACAATCACCGTAACTTACAGTGAATATACACCGTAACTTACAGTGGTGCAGGCTATTCGCCGTAGCTTACGGTGAAAATGCACCGCAACTTACAGTGGTGCAGGCTGCTCACCGTAGCTTACGGTGCATATTCACTGTAAGTTACAGCGAATATGCACCGTAACTTACAGTGGTGCAGGTTTCACTGTAACTTACGGTCAAATTCACCGTAAGCTTTTAACAGTGAGGAGGACAGTTCATGTGATATACAATATGGTTCATGAAAGGAAAATAAAAGCGAGATTATTATTAATTTACAGGGTTGCCACAACTCTGGAAAACCCTGAAAACCTGGAAAACTCAGGGGGGGGGGAAATCGTATCAGGGAAATCAGGGAAAAACTCAGGGAAAATGAAAAAAATCAGGGAAAATTCAGAGAAACGTCGGTTATTTGTTAAAACATTCACGGAACACGAATTTTAGCCGAAATACAAGTGTTTTGCTTCACTTTCTTCACCAGAACACTGTGTTTATAATTCAGGGAAATTTAATGTAAAAAGCTCTGGAAATCAGGGGAAACGGATATAAAAAATTTCTGGCAATAACCCTGTTTTATTTTTTGTTTAAGCCAATTTGTTATCCTTGAACCATTTAAGTGGTAGTTTGGGAGGAACATCGCTCTGAGATAGAATCTACAACATGTCTGTAAAGTGAGATCGGGGATATGAATCTCCACTGAAAATGTACAAGGTTTACCAGTCATGATCACTCAAGTGTGTGATGCTTTTGAAACCCTTGCAGGAGCGCGAGAAAATTTACAGCACAATGCTCTCTTTCCCGAGGACAAGAATCGTTGCTCTGGTATTTACTGTGCTCTCTCTCTGATCTCAAATTTTATCCTTGAAAATGTGCGATTGATTTTAGGGAAATGTCAAAAATAAAGGAAAAAAGTTCGGCCGGGCTTCATGAGTATGTGTGTGTTGGACGAGTCGAAAGAGAGCGCTATTTTATTCGCATGCGTTTCGAAGTGCCTCCCGCCTCGCGCTTTCATGAACCGAACACAAGTGTTGAACACACAGAGCCAATCCCAAACACACACACTCTGCTTACCTTTATGCCTGATGAAAACGAACGTATATTCCGGTCTTTATTTCCTCTGCTCTCACTGTGTGAGTCGACAACAGCTCTCTCTATTTTTTTAAAGAGGGGAAAATAAGGAAATGTATGCGGCTTTCACCTCTTTTACTCTTCGTATGAAATTCAAACTCACTTAGGCCGCATGAATGTGTACCGAAGTCATCCACGCGCCGATGCGGGGCAGATAAAGAGAAAAATGTGATTTAGAGGAAGCTGTTCCAAGCACGGCAGGTGTTTTATTAAATTTGTATATTTAAATCAATTTTACTTCGAATAGGGAGCCCTTGACATGATGTAGATTTTTTTATCTATCTATTTATCTATTTTATTTTCATAACCCGAAGAAAGGCTTTATAATTTAAGCACGCGACATTCATATCAGCATAAGGACATATACTAGTAGATACGTACGTATAAATTCTTTTATGGCAGTGGCGAGGGAGGTTCATGACCACCGCAGTCGTCCGCCTCCAGGGCACGACCAACCCCTCGCGGCCCGGCCAAGCGTGCGGGGCGACCCCGTCCTGGCGGTTTTAGCAGACGACGCGCCGCAGACGACGCGGCGTGAGCCCTATCGCCCGCGCATGCGCCGCGGAGTGGGGGCGTGGCCTCGCGTCCCGAGGGCCAATCACGGCCTTAGCTCGCCCTCCCCTCACCACCCCACCGCCCCCCCCTCCCCTCCGCCTCCCGGGGCGCGGCGGGCGCGCCGCAAAATCTGTCATAGCCTGGGCTTTCAGAGGTTACATACCAACGCCCCGCGCCGCGGTACCAATACCGACCGAAACCATCGCGTGTCAATAAAACCCTCCTCCTCCCCCGCCTCGCGGTGAGGTACCAGCCGGGGTACCCATACAGCGCGGACTGCTCTTCCTCGCAGACACTATATCCTCTTTGCACTCATTGTCGCTGAGCTAGGGGTGGTCGGGGCGGGGCGGGGCGGGGCGGGGCGGGGCGGGGCGGGGTGTCTGCCGGTGGTGGGGGAGGTGGCGGCGCGGGTCGCTCCCTCCCACCCGCCGGCGCACACCCCGGTCCCGGTCAGTCAGTCAGCCAGCCGCGTCAGTGACGCGTCGCGCGCGCGCGTCTCTTGTCCGTCTGTCCGGGAGCGCGGGCGAGTGTCCGCGAGCAGCAAGCACGCGTGCGCGTGTGTATGTGTGTGTGTGTGTGTGTGTGTGTGTGTGCGACCAGTGCGCCCGCCCGCGTGTGTGTGTGTGAGTGAGTGCGCGCGCCTTGTTGGACGCCGACGACCTCCGCGAGCAGGATATCCACCACAGCCGCGTTGCGCCCTGCCCCGCCGTTCCACGCCGTCCTCGTCTCTCTGTCCCTGTCACACTCACGGGGCAGGCCCATAAGGAGCGTGAGGGAGAGAGAGAGAAGACACTACTGAACGATACCCTGAATCCGCCGTGCCCGATGGCGCAGCCCCCCCGCCGGCGGCCGCCAGTGCTGGTCCGGCGCGCGCCCGAGGCGGACACGGCGGACAGTCGATAACGCCCCGCGCTGTGCACGGTGCACCACCACCACTACGTGATACCGGAGCAGCGGGCGTGCGGCGCGTGCGCGCGAGCAGGGGGCATGCATGGAGGTGGAGCGAGGCGTGTCGGGCCTGGCCGGGCTGCTCGGCGCCATGATCACCTACCGCACGGAGGTGCCCGTGCCGCTCACCCCGCCGCAGTCCTCCCCGGAGTCGCACGGCAACCTGGACCCCGAGATCCGCCTGCCCAGGAACCTGCCCGCCGCCTTCCTCAGTGAGTGTGTCACCCCCCCCCCTCCCCCCCACCTTTCCCCTCCCCCTGCGTGCCACGGAAAAATACTTCGTCCTGGGTTTTGAAGAAACCCTGTGTGTATTTTCCCCACATAAGGATCTGCTTGTTTTTTGTTTTTTTTCAAAACTGCTGGGAAACCAAGACGTCGTTTTCTCCACGTGCGAAAAATATTCAAGAAGTAAATGCAGTGAGGTACGCATGTGGTCATTTAGAATAAAAAAACAACATTGAGGATGCCTTGTCAGCGCGAATCACGGTGGGCGACTCTGTTTTGAAGGACAGCAGGCCGCAGTCCTGCTGATAACAACGCCCGCTCCCCTCCCCCCTCCCCCCCCCCCACTCCGTACCGCACCGCACCCGAACCGTTTTCCATCCTGAAGAAGTCGTGTCAAAGTCCGGCGAGCCGCGACGCTATCGACAGATACGACCGACAATCCCGCGTCTCAGAGGGCGAGGCTGTGCCGCTGCAAGCGCCGCAGTGACCTAAATGAGGGAAAGCTTCGCGATGAGCAGGTTATAGGGCTCGGCGCCCGGGGCCCCGCCCCTTACGGCGGCCGCCGACCTATCCGCTCGCAGTTCCCGCGCGCCTTGCTGGTCTGAGCTATCGAGTCAGCGCGAGGATGCAAAGAAGCTTTATAAGCTCGATTCTTCAGCTTCGAGTGGTCTGAGCCACGGCGGCTCGGCGGGATATTGATGAGGGGAGGGGTCACTCGCGGGGATTACCACGTGCTTCTGGAGGGATCAGTGCGGCTGTCACGGTGTCCTATGGTCTTCTCCCACGCCTACTTCTCGAGAACTTAACCGCACTACACTGTAGGATCAGGCGTCGTTCACGCGCGCGTTATCGCGGTCAAAGCCCCTCAAAGCAAACTGATTTTGCACTGTAAGTGATCGTTCATCAACAATGTGGTTTATAGGAAGAAGGGGTAGAAATATTAGGGGCCCTGATCAGTTTCATGAGCTGCATCGGAGCTCATAGATTACCACAATTGTTGCACCCTCGGTTTAAAAATAAAGGCTGGGATTTTTATAAACTTGGTTGGTGGTCTGGCGACTATTGAGTGGCTTCAATATATTTGTTACCCCTCCCCCCCCCCTAATCCTCCCCACTCTCCAGGGTGCGTAGTTTATGAACAACCCCGAATGCTTAAAAAAAAAAGCTGAAACAACTGTGAACTATAACGCGCAAATCCCCATCAAAACCTCTTGGCACCATCAGTTAATTTGGTTCCGAAAGACTCGTCGTCTTCTTTAAAAGTGACCACAACGGCTGGAGGTCAGCTTTTCACAAAGCATTTTCAAAAAAAAAGAAAAACATATCAATAAGAGCGATTTTGATAAAATTTCGAAATTGCATGTAGATTATACAATTCTATAACTGTTGTAAATTTTATCAAAATCCCTTGGGCCGGGCCAGATTTTTTTGTCCCATAGGGGAAATTTAAAACAATTGACTATCGTTTCGACTGATATAAGAAGACAACTAACTTCGTTGCCTAAAAATAAAATGCGAAGAAAAATGAGGTGCACTCTGCAGGTGAAGCTGAGGGTTGACCTTCGCTTCTTCCCCCCTCTTTCCCGTTGACCCCCACGACGACCCCTAGGGCCACCCGCCCCGCTCCGAGCCCCCCGAGCCACGCGGCGCAGGGGGGCGTGCGCAGACAACCTGTAGCCGCGAGAGCAGCCACGCTCCCGCTGCTGCCGCGGCTGGTGCGGCCGGCGGGGCGGGGCGGGGCGGGGCGGGGCGGGGCGGATTGATAGCCTCGCCACGCCTCGGCACGCCAGGTACGTACACGGGCGCGGCGGCGGCGATGGGCCGACGGTGGCCGTCACTGAAATCAGTGCACACAGATAAGCAAGCGCCTCCCGTCTTTCTCTCTCGCACCCGCACGGCCGCGCACTGTGCTCCCTCTACACTCCTTGCGGGGAGGAAATAGCCCCTGCACTGGTTCTGATTTGTGGCTGATCACGTGTTCCGCCACTCCAACTTGTGTGATCGGATCGTCCATGCCGACCGACCGATTCCATTTGAGGCGCGTGACTGCAATCGTAACAACCTCGCGACGTTTGCACAGTCATTCTTTTTTTTTCTCCCTCTCTCTCTCTCTTTTTTTTTCTCTTTCGCTAAGCGCCCCAACATTTTGATTTATCCCATCCCCTTCTCTTTCTCACCGACGCCGTCCTGTTCTCCCCAGCGAGCATCCCAAAGTGTGGAGGCTGCGGCGAGATGATCCTGGACCGCTTCATCCACAAGGTGCTGGACCGGACCTGGCACGCCAAGTGCCTCAAGTGCGCCGACTGCGGCGCTCAGCTCACCGACAAGTGCTTTGCGCGTGGCGGACAGGTGTTCTGCAAGGACGACTTCTTCAAGTGAGTGCCTAAGCTGCCCTAGACCTTCCCGCGCTTCTCTAGGACGGAAAAGTTGGCAAGAGGTCGCCTCCCGCATGGAAATTAATAGATATTGCGAAATAATCCCATTTCTGTGTACTTTTGTAAAAAGTATCCCTAAAGTGCCTCATATTTGAAGTCCGAGGGGCCCACAACTCTGGAATTCAGGTGTACAAGGCCACCGAAATCTTTGGAAATCATATTGAAATCTCATTGAAATCAGTGAAATCTTTGAAATCAGTTGAATTCTCTTGAAATCACTTGAAATCTGTTGAAATCACTTTGAATTCACATGAAATCACATTGAATTCACATGAAATCACATTGAATTCACATGAAATCACATTTAAAAAGCGTCTCGGGAAACTCACTCAAACTCAAATCGGTGTGGGGAGAGGAGGGGGGCGATGTGCACTAGCAGCTGTTCGGCAAATTCGAGATATTTTAAGATTTTTAGATACTTTCATAACAGATTGAGATTCCTATTTATTCTTAAAGCTTAGTGCCATTTTAATAAAAGTACTCAATGTATAAACAATTTCTTTTTGTTTAAATTTTTGCCATTGGAGGTATAAATAATAGTCCTACGCAAATCCACTTCCACAAATCTGGTTTATGAGGGAATATTAATTTATTAACTGGAGCAATAAAACATAGTGAAAGTGCTAGACGACTAAGATTCTTTAAAATACCTCCTTGTTACTACACAGTTGAAGTTAAATTCTCAAAATCGTGCAAAAAACACGGGGATTCACCAGAAAATACACGCACAGCTGATCCAAATTATTCTCTCAATGACATGATTAAATAGGATTTTTACTAAATTATTGTGAATTATTTCGATTTATTGCAAATTATTGGAAATTAACTTGCAACTGCGCAAAATAATCATAATTATTTCAATTAATTTTTTAAAACTTTTCAGAAACTAATTTTGCTCTGCAATTGAAAGGGTGGCGTGAAAACATGGAAAATTTTTGCGGCAGTAAACCTCCCGAAGGAGGTTGCGGTTCCCGCCAGGCACAGGGCTTTTACCCCCTGTGGCAGCCAACTGCTTCGGTGTTCCATGGGAACCGGCGCTTTGCTGACTGCGATCCTATCGCGCAATTCGACAGATTTGATCCCCGTACCACCATTGGCCTACCCCTAGAGGTACGAGCGGTGTCAAGAGCGTTAGACTTCCTGATCCCAGTTTCAGAGGCCTTACCTCAGAGGGGTACGCGGGATTCGAACCCACAACCCCGAGTGCCGACACGTAGCCAGAACAGGAAGCGACCCAACGCCCAGAGCCACCGAGCCAACGGCGGTGAGACGTGTTTAATTTCTACTTGGCCTGCCCTGGAGCAGCTGCCAAAGGAAATGCCAAGCGCGAAAAACACTTTCCCGAGTGGGAGTCGAACTTCGGACCACTCAGTTCGGTGTTGCGCGCTCTACCAACTGAGCCACGACGCCACGATGACTGTACAGTGCGACGGGTTCGAGTTGTATTTGCCCTGTCCTCCTGGCTGGAGGCTGCAGGATACGGCAAATACGACTCGAACCCGTCGCACTGTACAGTCATCGTGGCGTCGTGGCTCAGTTGGTAGAGCGCGCAACACCGAACTGAGTGGTCCGAAGTTCGACTCCCACTCGGGAATGTGTTTTTTGCGCTTGACATTCCCTTTGGCCGCAGCTGGATGGCAGGTCAAGTAGAAATTAAACACGTCTCACCGCCGTTGGCTCGGTGGCTCTGGGCGTTGGGTCGCTTCCTGTTCTGGCTACGTGTCGGCACTCGGGGTTGTGGGTTCGAATCCCGCGTACCCCTCTGAGGTAAGGCCTCTGAAACTGGGATCAGGAAGTCTAACGCTCTTGACACCGCTCGTACCTCTAGGGGTAGGCCAATGGTGGTACGGGGATCAAATCTGTCGAATTGCGCGATAGGATCGCAGTCAGCAAAGCGCCGGTTCCCATGGAACACCGAAGCAGTTGGCTGCCACAGGGGGTAAAAGCCCTGTGCCTGGCGGGAACCGCAACCTCCTTCGGGAGGTTTACTGCCGCAAAAATTTTCCATGTTTTCACGCCACCCTTTCAATTGCAGAGCAAAATTAGTTTCTGAAAAGTTTTAAAAAATAATTGAAATAATTGTGACTATTTTGCGCAGTTGCGAGTTAATTTCCAATAATTTGCAATAAATCGAAATAATTTACAATAATTTAGTAAAAATCCTATTTAATCATGTAATTGAGAGAATAATTTGGATCAGCTGTGCGTGTATTTTCTGAGGTGGTCCCAAAAATACTTGAATTCGTTGGAAATCTCACGAAATCAATGGATTTCATCTGAATTCGGTAGACATTTAACTGAAATCAATGGAAATCATGTGAAATCAATGGAAATCACTTGAAATCATGTGAAATCTCGCGAAATCAGTGAATTCACTTGAAATCTTTGAAATCCGTTGAAATCACCTGAAATCATGTGAAATCTTTGAAATCCGGAAATCAGGTGTACAAAATTTTTCGGAGTTGTGGGCCCCTCGCCTGTGGACACTGCCCGCCTCGTTGTTTTTGAGCCGAGGGAGAAACAACTCTGAATTTTTTGTACTCCTCGTAATTCAGAAAAATTCAACAAAATTCAGAAAAATTCTAAATTGACACAGTAAAATTCGTGAAAATTCTGATAACAAATCAGGAGACCACAAAAAAAGAGATACAATTCAAGAAAACAACTCCAAAGCTTCAATAAAAATTCAGAAAAATTTACAAAAATTTACAAAATTTGTACACCAAAATTCAGAGTTGTTTCTCCCTCGATATGAGCCCCCCGCGACCAGTAGTTGAGCGCTTTTGTCCTGCCCCGTCGGGTGTATATAATGTTGTGTGTGTTCGCGCTGCGGGGGGCCCAGGCGGTACGGCACCAAGTGCGCGGGCTGCGGGCTGGGCATCCCGCCCACCGAGGTGGTGCGGCGCGCCCAGGACCTCGTCTTCCACCTGCACTGCTTCGTGTGCGTGCTGTGCAACAAGCGGCTCGACACCGGCGACGAGTTCTACCTCATGGAGGACCGCAAGCTGGTGTGTCGAGCCGACTACGAGGCGGCCAAAACGAAAGGTGAGTCGGGGCGAGTGCCCGTGCCGCGCCGTGTCATCAATACCCAGCATTCGTTCAAATTAAAAAAAAATGGGCCAAATATTTTTTTTTTAAAGGAAGTATCGTTAAATGGCATGGGGAATCAACAACTCTGAAATTTGAGTATAGCTTGTGCATATCAGAAAAATTTTAAACAAAATTATTTGAAATTTAAATAAAATCAGAAAAAAAATTCAAAGAGTTTAAGAGAAGAAAGTAAAAATTAGACACATTCGAGAAAATTCAATAGCAACAATGCAAAGATTTTTGAAATACAAACGTAGAAAAAATCTTTTAAAGTTAGGAAAACACGAAATTGTACATCAAAATTCAGAGCTGTTTCCCCTTCCTTTACAACCCCTCTTCCTGTTACTATACAAATTTGCCAAGAGTCCGGTGTGTCTCCCTCTTCCCACTCTAACCTTGCGCGGGCGTTGCGCGTGTTGATGTGGCAGAGGGCAGCCTGGACGGCGACCAGCCCAACAAGAGGCCGCGGACCACCATCACGGCCAAGCAGCTGGAGACGCTCAAGGTGGCCTACAACAACAGCCCCAAGCCCGCCCGGCACGTGCGCGAGCAGCTGAGTCAGGACACCGGCCTGGACATGAGGGTCGTGCAGGTCTGGTTCCAGAACAGGTCAGTCGCCTTGCGCCTAACTTTTACCTAGAAACCTAAGTAGTGTCTGAAGCATTGTATTCACGACGCCAGTTGCTGCAAAAATGTGTGTGGTTAAGGTGTTGTTTTTTTCACCCTTTACGGTGGTAAATTGTTCCGTTTTTGTCGGAGGAAGTCACGTGATGCGTGGGTCGCGGCCTGCCGTCTGATTCCGAAGATCGCTCTCATGTCGCCGTCCTCGTCGCACCTCCGCCACCCCTACGTTAGGGGTGGCAGAGCACCATGAGTGCGACAAGGACAGAGGCGCGAGGACGACCTTCGGATTCAGACGACGGTCCTGGCGCGCACAGCAGCGCGTAAGGATTCGGCTGCTGCTCGCGTCGCGCGCCTGTAAGGCCTCCACCCTCCCCTCTCTCTCACTCCTCGATGTGGTCTGTCAGGCTGGCCTCAGCGCTGCAACGAGCACGTAAAGTGCTCGCGAACTTTGAACATGACAGCGCCGCGCGCAGGCCAAGCAGGGGCAGAAGGAGATTAGATATACGCGGCTGACTGTTTTCTTGTGACCACGGTTCCTCCAAGCGCACGACGAGCACCTTGCCGTCGCTGCCGCTCCCTCGCGGGTCTGGCGCCGCCCTCCCCCCCCCCCCCCCCTCCCATGCGCACCCGTGAATCACTGGCCAGCACAGCTTTGCGCGCGCGTCGACCAGCAATATAGCGGAAAAAGTAAAGGGGAGAAAAGGTCGAGAAAAGTCCCAAAACGACACTCAGTGACAAGTGGCTGCTGCTGCAGGCCAGGTGGGGCGTGGCGCGGGCGGGCCGGGGAGGAAACGCGACGCAGAGCTATTCTGCACGCAAGGTTTCCGCGCCTCCTCGTCCCTGGGCTCCTCCTCCTCCTGCTCCTCGTCGTCTTCATCCTGTTCCCCATCTTGCTCGTCCTCCTCGTCCTCCCCTCCCCACTGTTAAAAGTTTTCGTCATTTGACAACATATTTTGTGACAATTAATTCATGTTGTGTTTATGAAGAATGATCTGTTTATGTGACAACATACTTGTCGAAAATTTTGTTGTCTAGACTGTATGACAAGTAAATTGTCTGCCTATGACAATTTTTTTGTCTGATATATGACAAAACATCTATCTTTTGACAAGGAAATTATCAAAATCGATTGATTTTAGACAAATCTACCGTCATTGGCAAATGACAAATAATTTTCAAGCTCATTATGACAAATTTATCATGTTCCACTTTTATCCGGACGATAATTGTCAAATGACAGTCAAAAATTTTACAGTGCCGACTGGACTGCTCATGTCTGCGACCGCCCCTCCCGTTTTGCGCTGATGACTAGATTTTGCGCCCCGCCAGCTCATCATCATCTCTACTCGTAGAGCCGCCGCGCTGCTGCTGCAGGAGGCCCGGTCCAGCCGACATCCCTCCCGCCCTGTATACACCTGGGGAAATCCTCTCCGTGTGTGTGAGTGTGTATCTGTGTGTGTGTGTGAGAGAGAGAGAGAGAGAGAGAGAGAGAGAGAGAGAGAGAGAGAGAGAGAGAGAGAGAGAGAGTCAGTGTGAGAGGGAGAAAGAGAGTGAGTTAGCTTGAGCGTGGACGTACCTTTGCCGCGCCGGTGTTCACCCCCCTCGCCACGCACTGATCCCGCCCCTGAGGACTCTGCCGGGGCTTATCTCATTTGGCGGGCGAGCCGGGCTTGCGAAAGCCGTCCGCGGGCGGAGAGAGAGAGAGGCGGGTGGGGGAGACTTGTTTCCCTTTGATTTGACAGGGCTATACACTGCGCGGAGAGGAGCGCACACACATGCTCTGGTCTACTGCTACCTCCCACTTCAACGAAAAAAATCCCCCCTCCCCCCCCCCTCCGGCTAGCTCATGGCGTATCTACCTCTGACCCCTATTGGTCGTTCCCATCCATGTTCCGCAACCTTTGAAATATGGACCTCCAACCCCCCCAGCCCCCACCCGTATCCACCCTCCATCTAAATGTACAACAACAAAC
The DNA here is from genome assembly GCA_029379305.1 of Frankliniella fusca. NCBI lineage: Eukaryota > Metazoa > Arthropoda > Insecta > Thysanoptera > Thripidae > Frankliniella > Frankliniella fusca. The sequence goes on along the minus strand of JAHWGI010001285.1, from coordinate 1,400,834 downwards.
ATGGTTCAGAGACACCACTCTGATTTCCTCTTTTTATGTTGTTGTTGTTTTTTTGTTAGGTCTCTGCCTCTCTTCGTCCCTCTCCATCGTGATGGACAATCACACGTAGGTCTGTAATGGGCGGGGGTGGAGAGGGGTGGGGTGGGGGGTGGGGGTGGGGATTTAGACGGGATTCCGTTTGTACGTTGCGGCGCTTTGTTCGGAAAGGGCTTCGATACAAAATGGTGGTGCGGCGCGACGCGGCGCAAAGCCGCCGCAACCCTGATGATGGACTTTTCTTTTTCTATATATTACATCCTGCTCTCTCTCTCTCTCTCTCTCTCTCTCTCTCTCTCTCTCTCTCTCTCTCTCTCTCTCTCTCTTTCTCTCTCTCTCTTTCTCTCTCTCTCTCTCTCTCTCTCTCTCTCTCTCTCTCTCTCTCTCTCTCTCTTTCTCGTGTCGTGTTTGCTTCCGTCTCTGTTGCGCGCGGCTGGATTACTCATCAAAAGAACAGCGACAAACGCGAAACACTCTCTTCATTTCTATTGAAAGCCGCAGCTCTCGCTTCGCGACGCTCAGGGAAAAAAGTGGGGAATGGAGAGTGGAGTGGTAGTGAGATACGAGCGACAAGTCTCCGACATTATGGCAAAGTAAGAAAGAGACGCGAAACGATAACGAATAACCTATTTCTCTTAAATTATCGTGCGCATTTTCCTTTTTTTCAATTTACACACCTTACCGATTAATTTTGGTCCTGCCTCATCTCATTCGTAAATCTCTGCGAGAGTTAGGGGGGGGAGGGAGGCAGGAGGCAGTGGTGGGGGTGGTGATAATTGTTACAATTTATGAGTTGACCATCGACCGACGCGACACAACTTTGTTCTGCACGTTGCACCCCTCCGCCACAAAGGAAAGGCTCTATGCGTTCTGCGACGGGCGTAGCGGGCGTAGCGGGGCGGGGTGGGGCGTTGAGCACAACTCGGCGGACCCAGCGCAGTCAGTCCATCTCATCGCTTTCCACCCTCAAGTTTCCCTCCTTTCAGGGCGCACCTCCCCACCAGCACCACGCGCCACCCCGCCCCGCCCCGCCCCGCCCCGCCCCGCCCCGCCCCGCTGCTAGGGCAGGGCGCCCCGCAGGGCCCGCCGCGCCACGGGGTGGGGACAGCCGGCCGGGCTGGGGGGAAAATGGAACAAAATAAAACTCTCGGAGCAGAGGAATTTATGGCGGAGGAATAGGGGATGATTATTGGGTGGTGGGGTGCGGGGCAGGGCGGGGCGAGGCCGGGCGGGGCGCAGAAGAGGCCATCTTGTCTTAAATATGACCTCCCAGGCGCAAAGCCGCCCTCCGCCTCCCTCGGCTTGCCTGGAGAAAGAAAGAGAAAGTGGAAACAGAGAGTGAAGCAGAACCAGGAGGAGATCGGATGAGAGGGGATGGAGGAGGACGATTCTCAAAATCCCACTGTTAAACCAGTGGCCTCGTTCTGAAGAATAAAAGTGTGTCCTATTTTAATGCCGTAATCAGGTATTTTTGATGGCGAGGCCGAACTTTGGCAGTAAACATGTGTCCAAGAATTGGCATACCCCAGATAAAGGCCGAATTTTGTAGTGAAAAATGGCAAAATTTCGGCATTTTAGAAGAATACAATAAATTTTGGCAATAAAAACGGCCACAAAGCCTACAGTGCTTCTGTATAAAAATCTGCTTTAAACAAAAAGAACTATTAAAATAAAAACAGGTGAATAAGGCTCAACCGTCAACTGAAGTCGAGCTGTTACTTGCGGCTAAATAGAGGGTTGTGTTGTTTGTTCATCTCTTTTTTTTTTTTTTCACCTTTTATACTTACAAACAGAACGAGAAGTGAGAGGAAGTGGAATAAGAGAGAGAGAGAGAGAGAGAGAGAGAGAGAGAGAGAGAGAGAGAGAGAGAGAGCGAGAGAGAGAGCGAGGGCGAGCAGAGCGGGAGAAATGGAGCGTAGGTCGACGGCGAGAAGACGTTCATATGTCGTCGGCCTGGACTGAGGCCTTGCTGGGGGCGGGGGGTGGCGCTATGGGACGGGCGGGGCGGGGCGGGGCTGGGCGGGGCGTTCTGTTCGCCGTCCTGGCGGCAAGGCGACGTGCTACCCCTTCCACCCCCTGCCCTCGCAGCCCTTCCACAGCCACACCACCACCACCACCACCCCTCTTTTCGCAAGAACAGACAGCAAGAAATGTTGGACCGGCTCGAAGCAAGTTGTCTTTGTCGGCCTGCCGGCATGCTGTGGCGTGGCGGCTCGGAATCTCCTTTCTTTCTCTCCCCGCCCCGCCCCGCCCCGCCCCGCCCCCGCGCCACATCTTGCCCCGAGTATTTCTTCGATGAAAAGCTCACGGCAAGGCCAGCAGGGCCCGGGACGGCGACTTGTTTTGTGCCGTTTTTCAAACTTTCTCAGACGGCCCCGCCCCCTCCCCTCCCGCCTCTGTTCTGCTCGGCCCCTTCGAGTCCTTTTCAAACTCAGTGCTGCTGCTGCCTTGCTCAGTCATGCATGGCCGACATTTGTAGCGCCGGGGCGGGGCGGGGCGGGCCGCCTGGTCTTCCATCTCTTTCTTGTCCTGCGTCTCCGCGATACTCTCTCCTCTCTCCTGTGTTTCCGACCGTTTTTCGCGCTTGGATGCCAAAACGCCAAGTTGGCCGCGTGGTGACGGGGTGGTTTTATTTACGACTTTGTTTACTCTCGTCCGCGACTGCACCATGCTGGTGCAGGAGGATGCTAGAGTCCGTGAATGTGGTGGTGACGGGGGCGATGGCGATGGTGATGATGGTGGTGTTGGTGATGACGGTGGCGATGACGATGGTGATGACGGTGGCGATGGTGATGACGGTGGCGATGACGATGGTGATGACGGTGGCGATGGTGATGACTGTGGTAGTGACAATGGCGGTGACAATTTCAACAGGCGCGCCAAGGAGAAGCGGCTGAAGAAGGACGCCGGCCGGACGCGGTGGAGTCAGTACTTCCGGTCCGTCAAGGGCGTGTCCTCCCCCCGCCACGACAAGATGGCCGACGACGAGCTTAAGGTCGACATGGACTCCAACTTCAGCCACAGCCACGGTGAGTCAACCCTCTTCATCACTTTTTATACAAACCGCAGTTCGATGTCCGCCGCAAGCGTTCTTGCGAGACGGAAACAACTCAGAAATTTGGTGTACATATTTTTTTAATTTTCGTGAAATTTTTAGGGTTTTTAGAAATAATTTTACATAAATTTCTGTGAATATTTGTGAATTTTCCTTAATTTCTCTGAACTTTTCTGAATTTCTCTGAATTACAAGGTGCACAAAAATTTCAGAGTGGTTTCCCCCCAGGGTTCTTGTATTGTCGTGTATGATTTTCGACCGCGAGCTGTTTGTTCCGTGATGGAGCGCTGCTGTGAGGAGTGATCGATCGATTTATTGATTGATCTATCGCATATAGAGCGGCTGCCACTTGGAAAATGAGTTGGTCGCGCGCTGGTCGTTAGCCTCTGCTTGTCCCGCGTAGCTTCGTTTGTCTACCGAATAATTTTGACAGAGTACCACCTCCTCGGATCCGGGTCGGGATGGGCAGCACGGGCTTTGGCAGGGTCTTAGCAGCGGCGGGGCCTGTTGGTCTGAAGGGCCGAGCCCGTCCAGTCAAACAAGAGCCGTGAGGGGTGCCAGGGGGTTGGGGTTGAGGGGGGGGGGGAAATCGATAGGCGCTCGAAAATGATGACTAAGACGCCTTTCGCCGCGCCTCTGCCCTTCCAGTGGTCGCGCCGTGCCGTGCATTGTGTGCTGTACAGGTACACTGCGAAGAATTAATGCGTGATTTTGTAATAGAGAGGTTAAAGCAATAGGTGCAGTGCACCAGTGGAACTAGATTCTGCGATCACTGCTTCCTTGTGGTCAGTACCTTCTTCTGAGAGGGAAAGCAGCTGGCATTACATGTCAAAGGTGTATTTTTATTTTTTTTTCGGATTTCGGGGAAATCACCAGTTTGGACAAAATTAGGTCGCACAATCTAGCTGGACCGGGAATTGGGAATGTCCTCAAAGTTACGGAGGGCCTCAAAGGTTTTCCTCAAAAGGTCAGACTTTTATTGTTTTTACTGCGCAAATGGTAAAAATATGTCCTGTTTTTCCTACCCTTTTATATTATTATTTTTCTTATTATTCCCTTGTTTTCAATTTGCGCGGGCCCGTAGGGGGTAGCAACCTCTTCGCTGACGTTTGGTCGCGGCTTTATCAATCGCTACGCTGGCCACCTGTCAGCGGACGAACAATCAGTCAATCAGCGTGGTGCGGGGCGAGCTGGGATGGAGCGGACCGGGGGCGGCCGGGGAGGGGTGAAGGATCTGGTCGCAACCGAGGTGTCTGACGGGTGTCTGCAGGGCGGTAGGCGGTGCAGCTCCCGGGTCGTCCCGGGTCGTCCCCGACCGTCCTGTCACTCGCACACCACACCAGAGGCGTCCTCCTCCACGGTGAGGCATGACGACTGGGCACGCCACTCGTGTAATGGTGTCCCACCGCACCCCGCCGCGCCCCACCGCCGCGCCCACCGCGGTACGTTATCATAGAGGCGCCTGGCCTGGCCTGCCTCGCGGGACGCTGGCGCCGCCAGGTGCCCACCTCGCCTTGCCCCGCCCCGCCCCGCCCCACCGCGCCACGCCTAGCTAATGGGACCGTGCGGGCCGTCACGAATCAGCCACATTATGGGCCGCGCACATCACTCCCCTCAACCCCCCGTCATAGCTCGCTCTCTATTTCTTCCTCTTTCACGTTAACTCTCCCTCACTCTCTTTCTCTCTCCTTCTCTCTCTCTCTCTCTCTCTCTCTCTCTCTCTCTCTCTCTCTCTCTCTCTCTCTCTCTCTCTCTCTCTCTCTCTCTCTCTCTCTCTCTCTCTCTCCCACACACACACTCTGTCCACCTCGCCTCCCGAGTGACGGCGGTGGCAGGACCTCACACCGGCCCTGCGGCAGGGCAGCTATCGGTGACTCACTATACTCTACATGGCGCGGCAGCAGGAGGGGTAATGTGGCGTAAGGCCGGCGCGGCCTGCTCGGCCTGCTCCTGCAGCGGGAGCAGCAGCAGGAGCAGCAGGAGGGCGTCAGATGGCGTCCTGCTCTACCTGCTGCACCCTCCCTCCTCCCTCCTCCACCCCATCCTTACGCGATCGGGCCGGCGATAAGTCACCCGGGCAGAAAACATGCGCGCATCTCATACCCCCCGCGCGCCGCGGGGGGTGGCAGAGCGAAGGCAGTGCAAAGTCGTCGATCTGCTGGGTGTGTTGACAAAAATAAATCAACGAACTCATTTCGAGAGGTGCAGCCAAAACAATATCGCAACTACAAATAAACTGATGTAAATTAAGTTAGAACGGCAGAAAATTGAGGACTAGCGTATGACAACAAGAACGCTAAATTGGAAGCACCTGGATGGATGGGCAGGGATGCTACAGGTCAGGGAAATCAGGGAAGTCAGGGAAAAGTCAGGGGAAAAAAATCGGACTGGAACTCAGGGAAAAGTCAGGGAATCCGGTCTGAAGTCGGGGAAAAGTCAGGGAATTTCGTGGTTCTGGGAAAAACATAAAATACCTATCCGCAACTAAACTTAATGCCGCCGCGCCATATGTACGTATTAAATTGTGTTAATTAATTTTTTGCCCTTTTATGCTTCATATTTGCCACCCTGTTAACCTCAACACTTATTTTTTCCGCCCATTTTTTGTCGTTGAACCTGGGGATTGCGTCGAAAAAAGTCAGGGGAAATGAAAAATTTGGTCTGGAAATACGGGAAAAGCCAGGGAATTTCATCCATGGACTTCTGTAGCAAACCTGATGGGCAAGTTTCGTTAACTGACTGAAAAAAAAAAGAAAAAGAAAGAAAAGCAGAATAGCCAGCAACAGCAGCTGGGGAATCAATCCACCGCAGGCGCGCCAATCTAGGCTAATTACGGAAGCACGTGGCTTGCGCGCCGGAAAGTAAATATTGGAGGGGTGCATCCGGACGCAACGGGGCGGGGCGGGGCGGGGCGGGGCGGGGCGGGGCGGGGCGGGGCGGGGCGGGGCGGGGCGGGGCGGGGCGCGGCACGCGACGGGGATAACGAGGGCACGCATAGCGCATCACGCCATATGGACGGGCGGGGCGGCCCACTCCAGGCGTGGCGTGGCGCATAGAGATCTTTGATCTGTCGTACGGTCATCTGCCGTGGAGTGCTTCGCCTAGTATGGCTCGTTTTGGCTTATCAGTAGGGACGGCAGCTGAGCGTTCAGCGAACAGCACCCCAGCTCAAGCCTGACGCAACGCAAAGTCGCCTCGAGTACGCGCGCTTACGCCGCTATGCTTTTATGTAACCAGCAAAGAAAAAAACATAGAGGGCCAACAATGTGTTACGTATGATGGTTTTTGTAACGGGAGGGAAAGTAACCCATCAGCACTGTAGCTTTCAAAATCAATACTCTGAACTTTGAATAATGCCCCCCCCCCCCCCCCTCACTCAAAAAAATGCGTATGAGAAAAAAAACATGTGTACTAATTTTTTTAGCTGTATAGGTGCAGCTAATTTTTGAGCAACCGTTAGCGGTGGTGCTATTTTTTTTTTTACATATAATTTCAGGTGAGCGATTTTTTTTCCCGTGCTGTACTGTAAGTTTCGTTGGAGCACTCCGGTTCACCGTAGCTTACAGTGACATTCATTCTAGCTTCCGCACACTGTTAAAACCTTGCGAAGAAATGCTTCGCATTACGAAGAAAATCTTTCTTAAGCTGCGAAGCATTTGGCTGCTTTGTATTGCGAAGCATTTTCTTCGTAGTGTGCGAAGAAATTTCTTCGCAAGGCGGAACTTGCGAAGAAAATACTTCGTGTTGCGAAAGCCTTACGAAGCAGCCAAATTCTTCGCAACGCTTTTTTTTTTTTTTTTTGCGTGCGGGCGCCGGGCGGGAGACTTGTGCTGACCCAGATATGACCCCGCGTCTGACCGCTTCCGGCGGTATCGCGGGTCCCGCGGCGGCCTCCGCGGCCTTCAACATTCATAAGTGCGACCGCGGCTGCGGGGCTGCGGGTGGGCTGAAGGGGTCGGGGAGGCTTTACCACTTCCGTCTCCGGTACACTCCCCGCTCCCCGCCCCGCGCTATCCCAGTAAGTCACGCGTAACTGCGTGGGAAATAAGGATTTGAGGAAAAACCTCATGCTTTAACTCGGGAAAGTGTACGGTAAGCAGACGAAGCTAAAGGGCCTCAACACCAGCAGGGATCAGACTGGCACAGCAAAGCTTGCGGATACCCCCCCCCCTTTTTCTCTCCCCTCCCCCCCCCCACCTCCTGCCTCCTATACGCTGGGCCTCGGGGGAGTGTCCCGCTGCTGGAACAACCTCTCCTGTCTGCTCAAGGACACGGTACCACCGCGCCCCGCCACGCCCCGCCACGCCCCACCCCGCCATCCCCCGCCACTCCACGCCCACGGCAGGCTTGTCCACTCACCACACACAGCTCAAAAACTCGCAAATAATATATGGAAAGTTAAATCCCATCGGGAGAGCGTCTTTTTGCCCTGGAGCAGCGCGCGCAGCGCTGCCCCCGCGGGGCTGCCGGGCGCGGGGAGCGGAGCGGGGAGCGAAGCCAGAGGGGGGCGGTAAATATTGCACATTTACCCCAATACGGCCGCCGTGATCCGAGGGAATTCAACATCGCTTGTTGAAAATTTGATGAGCGCTCGACTACTACCCCAGACGGGGGCCGCGCCTGGCCGCCTCGGCCTCCACGGGACGCTCGCCACCGCCGCCTCCCTCGTCGTGCTCCTCCTCGTACTTCTTGGCCTCTTCTCGGTGGGCTGAGTTGCGCCGAGCTGAGGTGTCGGGTGGCACCCGAGAGGGCAACAACTCTTGACTTTTGGTGAACAAATTGTGTGAATTCTTGTTGAATTGCTTGAATTTCACCTAAATTTTTGTAAATTTTCCCGAAGTTTTCTAAATTTTCCTGAATTTCTCTGAATTTTTCTGAATTTACGAGGTGTAAAAAACTTTCAGAGTTGTTTCCCCGTCGATGCACCCTTACCCTTGTCGCTGACCTCACGCAACACGATCGCGCTCTCTGTCATCCGCTTCACACACTTACCGCACACTTGCTCCCGCCTCGCCTGCTCTCCCCTTCCTTAGTGCCAGCGCTGTGGTTGCCATCAGCCGCAGGGAGGCGCAAAAAGAGGCCGGCTCTACAATAAATAAGAGCCGGACCGGGCCGCCCGCACTCGGATCGCTCGCGCACGGTTTCATTGAAAACTTAAATATGTGTTCATCAATTATGCAGCCCTCCGGTCGGGCGGGGCGGGGCCGGGCCGGGCCGCCCCAGCGGCGGGTTGGGCGGCAGGGTAGGGTGGGCGGCGGCGCCGGGCCGGGCAGCCTTTGGTGTTGGGGTCGCGGCCACGCCACGCAACTGCGGCGCTTGTTCTGGAGGTGGTCATAGGCAGGGGAAAAACACAGAAATTGTGCAAAATTACAGAAATTTTTTCTTTTAAGAAAAATGGGAAATAAGAGCGGTACGAATAGGGGATGCACGTTTAAAACAATTTTTTGAGGAGAAAAAAGAAACTTTAAGGAACCTCCTGATTAATGAGGAAAACTCCTCAGACGCAGAGGATGTTTCCTTGAAAATTGAGGGAAATTCCCTCATCTTTTGACGGTACTTTCTCTTCAAAATCTAGGAGTGTCTCAAAGTTTTTCCCTTTTTCCTTCAAAAATCAGACATATTGCTTTTATCGAGCGGGTCGTATAATCCTCCGCGGTATGACTTGACCAGTGGTAGCAGTCCTCAGCAGCAATAGCCTCCTGGTTCGCCCGTGCGCCCCCCCGCCCCGCCCCGCCGCTCTCTCGGGCGGGTGGTGCTATGAGGTGGCGGCGGCGCTCTGCAGGAAATCGAATCTCAGATATTTGCTCTGGCAGCGGCCGCTCCGCTCCGCTCTGAGCGGGGCGCGGGGCGGGCAGAGATGAAAGGATTTCATACCACAAATTATGGACCCAAAACAAATATTTTGCGTGTGTCCCGCCTGTACTGCTGCGGCGCTGCTGCTGGGGGCTGAGCTGAACCCTCCGCCGTCCGGCTGCCTGGCTGGGACTGAGATCAAGGCTATATATATACGGGCCCCGTATAATATTTGTGTTTTATTTATCATGTATAATTTTTATTTTATAAGTATCAGGCATATTCTCTTTGCCGTTTATTTGGTGTGCCCCCCGAATATCCGTGTCCGATTACCAGGAGACCTTCGTCCTCGTTTCCTTCCGATATTCTCCTCGACTTTGGTCTTCTTATGTAAGTAGAGCGCTCCAAGCAACTTCCATCCTAAAGCAGGCGGAAGGACCAGTTTGGGGGAGGGGGAGGGGAGGGAGAGAGAGAGTTTCCGCTGGGAACCGGATCTTCCATTTGGATGGAGGAGCGCGCACAAACGTGCACGAGAGCCGATTCGGGTTCTGGCGTATGAGTTCGTCGTTACTGCCATCTCACAAGATCCGCGCGAGATAGGGGCTAGTGGGCAAAATATAAGGGCAAGAGGAAGAGGAGAGCGGGGGATCGAAGGTCACTGAAAAGTAGGAAAAAGAGAGCGAAAAAGGGAGAGAGCGTGGGGAGAGCAGCGAGGGCGAGGTTCCATTGCTCTAGCAGCCCCCCCAGGGGCGAGGAGAGCGACGGTGGAGGAAAGCAAAACGAAACTTGGACGAAACTTGACGCGCTGCACTCTCTGCCTGAGCCCGGCCCGGCCAGCACCGCCTTGTGAATGCGTAACGACGACGGCTCCAGTGGCTGAAGTTGAACCGGCGGGGCGGTCCGGGGCGGGATGGGGCAGGGTGGGGCGGGAGCCGTCAATATTTGCACCTCGCCGCGGGGCGGGGAAAGCTGTGCACCCCGTCTCGTCTACCCTGCTGGTGCAGTACCGCGTTATCTAGACAAGGTAGAGGAGCACGTTCAAACCGTCGAAAGCAAAAGCCTATAGGAAAATTAGCAGCCCAGCTAAAATGTCAGCTAGATATGGATAGCTATTTTTGTTAGCTATGCACCTATAACTTAGTTGTACTTCTAAAACTTACAACTAAAAATTTTTGTTTCACAGCAAAACGTTTAGCTATATAGGTAATCTCAGCTAATCTTTAGCTACATATACCTCCGAAAGTTAGCTGTTCATCTACAGTTTATCTTTTTTCTCCGTATCGGCAAGCGCACCTTTGCCTGCTACTGCGCCTTCAATCTCAACACGCGCCGTTTCATTCCGTCAGTCAGGCATTTACTTTTAAATGTAGCGAAGTTAATAAATTATTAGTTTTCTTTTCTTCTCTGCAGAGAACATGGGCGCGTTTTGGTCGCCCCCTCCCCCTCCCCTCCCTGCTCGTGCGTGCGCGCCTGATCAAATAATAAGCGGCGACCTCCCCCTCCGCTCGGCTATACTCCACCCCGTTTTGTTTACCCGCTCAGCCAATTACTTGCTCTAAGCGCCAATAATCAGCCGCGCGTTAACTGAACTGACCCCCGAGCCGGGCCGGGCCGCGGACAGGGCGGGTCAGGACGGTGCGTGTGGTTGCCGCGGGTGAGCACAGGGCAGCTGTCCGATTCAGAAGATCGCTCTCGCACCTCCTCCGTCCTTGTCGCACCTATGGCGGCGCTCTAATGTCGGGGATAGCCGGGCCCCATGAGTGCGACAAGGACGGAGGAGCAAGAGCGATCTTTGGATTCAGGACGGCAGCAGAAGGAGCGCTCCCTTCAGGCCAGGCACCACAGGCGATTCAGGTGCCCCACCCCACACTCGCGCGTAGCGACTCGTAGGAAGCCCTCTCTTTCAGTGCGAGAGAGACAAAGCGCTCTTGCACCCTCGGCATGATCCTTGAGAGCGAGAGAGACAGAGCAATGAGTGCGTGCACGTGCACCGGAATCGCTCCCCAGTACAAAGTTGAAATGAGCTGAGCTGGGCGGGCCGCTGCCGCTGGCTGGCGCTGGCTGGCGCGGCGGAGCGCGCCGGGGAGGTAGGCAACCCACTGGGTGGGGCGCACGCGCGCCCGGCGGGCCTGCCTACCCCCCGGGGGGCCTGCGGTGGGGTGGGCTGGGGCCCCGTGCGGCCCGCAATATGCCACGCGGCTGGCGCGCTGGCGCCGGGCCCAAGCTCGCCTTCGTCGTCCGTCTTCGCCGAAGGGGAAACAACTCTGATTTTAGTGTACAACAATTTGGTCATTAATTTTTAAAAAAGTTCTTTTCGCATTTTGCTTACATTTTTCCTCAATCACTGAGAATTTTTTGTGCATCTTCCGGAATTTTTCTAAATTTATCTGAATCTCTCTGAATTTTTCCTATTTTTTTTTCTGCATTTCTCTGAATTTTTTTTTTTCATTCTGCATTGCGAGGTGTACAAAGATGTGGACGTTTCTTCCCCCCTCGCTCACCAGCCTCGTCTTTCTCTTCCCCTTGTTGCAGACCTGGGCAGCAACGACAGCTACGGCACGACGACCATGGGCCTGGACGGGGAGTCGAGCCCCGGGCTGGTCGGCGGCCCCGGCGGCGGCCCCGGCGGCCCGCGGCCCCTCGGCGGCCTCGGTGCCTTCCTGCACGCGCCGCACACCCCGCCCTACCTGGGCTCCACGCCGCCGCCGGGCCCGCCAGGCGCGCTGCTGCACCCCCACCACCCCCACAACCCCCACTTCCCCTACGAGGGGATGGGCGCCTTCACGGCTCTCGGTAAGTTGGTGGATTCGAAACAAACTCTACACGGTATGGCCCACGCAACCTGGCCCATTTTTTTCGGATAGGCAGACCCTCAACATTAAACTTTCTTTTCATTATGAATTTGATAATATTGGTAGTAAACAAAAAGTAAAACATGCTCCATCTCCATGTTCCTTTAACTTTTAGCAACTCATAGCAACTTGGAACAGGGAAGTGTTGCAGGCGGCAGTTGAACACTTGCAAATCCACAACTGGCTATTTTGACACTTTTAATAATTGAACAGCTGCCGAGTCACACTCTTGCACGTGCAGACTGGAAGCTGCACACTTACCAAGTATTGAACAGTTGCACACTTGGTTTATCAGTGTGGATGTGATAAATTAGCACTACGGCTAAAAACTTCATGCAGCGAAAAAAATGAATACCATGGTTGCTAGAAAATAAGTACGGTAGCTGGAAAAATTAGCTGCGCCTATATAGCTGAAAAATTATCACAGCAGCTGATTGTTTTGCTCAGACGATAATAATTATTATTGTTAATTTTTTTGCGTGCAGTTGAGGCAAAAGTATTTTGGTGACTAAGACCTCTCGTGCTTTTGTCGCAGGCCAGGGCGGGCCGCCGCCGCCGCTGCAGCTGCAGGTGCCGCCGCCGCCCCCGCGCGGCCTCGCCTCCGGCCTCGCCTCCGGCCCCGCGTCCGACCTCAGCACGGAGAGCAGCAACGCCGGCTACCCGGACTTCCCCCCGTCCCCGGACTCGTGGCTCGGCGAGGTGGGGCCCTCGGGGGCGGCGCCGCCCTCCGCCGCGCCCCCGCCGCCCGCCGCCACGCCCCACTACTGACGCCCCGCGGCGCGCGGGCCGGCCCGGGCCCCCGCCGCCCCCGCCGCCCCCGCCGCCCCCGCGGGCCCGCCCCCGCCCCGCGCCAGGAGGAGGAAGAGGCGGCGCAGCGAGCAGGCAGAGGACCTGTCCCTGAGACGCCTCTAGGGAGGCTCCGCCCCGCCCCGCCCCGCCCCGCCCCGCGGCGCCCCACCGTACACTGCAAACAAAAAAGGAGAGAGACGTGCCTGTGATGCATGGCGTATACCCATTCCAAAGAAGAGGGGGAGCCCAGTGTTGATTCATTGTGATTTTTTTGTCAGTTTTTTTTTTCCTGTGTAGTGATTGTTGTATGTTTGTTGTATGTCTGTAAAATGTATGTGTGTATAGATGTATAGTAAGAGGAGCGCGGGTTAGAGTATGAAAGTTTTATGAACAAGTACAAAAAGGGTCAGACCTTATTTTATTTTTGAGAGGTGACGCATAATAAGTGACAGAGGAAAAGGCTCCTTAACAGTGGTTCCGGCTTTTGCAGCTCTGTTGTTCGCACCGCGGAAACAAAGTCAGGAACACCGATGTTTGACCACAGCTGGCCGTGGGCGCTCGCCTATAGCCAGGTCGATGCGGCTGATCGACATTAAATCGTTTTGATTTTGTCAATTAGCTTTAAAGGTGCGTGCACGCGAGACTCGAGACCGCAAACTGCTGTCTGCTGTTCGCATTGGAAAGTGTTGTGTCCGCCCGTTTTGGTTGCCACTTTTCCATAGAGAGAAGCCTATGACGCGTCCGCCACGCGCCCTCCCCTGCTCTGACACTGTGATATTGATAATGTAAACCTCCTTCAGGGATTATTTGCACAACACGGCAGCGAGCGTGGAATTTACCTTGTATTGTACATGTAAGCAAGGCCATATTTGAAAGTTACCTGTGTTTATCGTTTTTAGTTTATTTTTATTTTGGTGGAATGCTGGTTGGATGTTGTACATCCCTTTTTCACCGTTCCTTTTGAGGCATGATGTGATTTACACGACAATTGTTTCTAGTGTTTTCTAGTCGCTTGAAGTGTGTCCCGCACGTGTACGGCAGTCGGTCAGTTCAAGGTTGGGCTTAAACCAATTCTAGTCAATCGTAAGGAAGCTCAAAATGTTTGTCGAAATTAAACCTAGTCAGAATTGTCAAAGGAAAATGTTAATGTGGGAGTGAAAACACATTCATGTTTGTCATTTTAAACCACCATCAGTCTCAACTAAATCGTTGTTAAATCTTTATGAAGCAGAATGATTTAATATTTGTTCTGCTTTACCTCCTTGCCATATTTTAAAATGTTACTTCTGCGTCATGTAATAGGCTCCTTTTTAAGTGCAAGGGAGCGAAGTCCATTAATTATGTACCAATTTATCTCTGTTACCAGGAAAAAAATGATAAAATGCATTGTATAAGTCTTTAATTGGCGAATATGCGTTTATTGCTTTAACATAATGCATAAAACTGTACTCCAAATCGAACGTCAAGGTCGTTTTCCCCCTCCCTCGCTGTCTGATAAGCGAGTGATCTCCATGGATCTTGAGAATAAATTCTTTCCATCGTCCAAATGCTATTGATTTTTGTCTTTCTCTCCGTTATCCAGTCCGTTACCCCGAACGCCGCGCCCGTCTTCCTGACGTGATATGTCGCCCAGCAATAACCCACCCTCGTCCCGCGTCGGTGGCCTCTATCACGAAATGTGCCGGAAATAACGACAAAAAGGGAAAAAAGTCAACAAAAAGCAAAAGGGCGCGCCCGGTACGTGAAACTGCGATCGAAGAATCAGAAAATCAATACAGGAAAAGTAACGCATTAACAGGACAGCTCGTGCGGCTCCAGCTCAAAAAGTTTTTATTTATGTATTTCCTTTTTTTTTAAATGTCTTTCCCCAACTTCATCTAATTTTTATTTTTACTTTTGAAATATTTTTATGCTTGGATTGCCAGAACCCCAGCATGGCCGTCCCGGTGGGGGTTACGCCCCTAGACACTCCACCCCCTCCTTCCTATCCCACCCCTCGGCGTCCCCGCCACGCCCCGCGGTGGGTGTGGCATCGACCGGTGTAGTGAAGCGCGGCGGAGCCCGTACCGGGGTAGCAATGCGAGGAGTGGCAAGTCATGAGCTCCATCTCTGTTGCTCCCACAGCTTTTGCCTGGGCCTGTGCGAGAAAGAGAGAGAAACACTAGAGCAGAGAAAGAGAGGGGCGTGGGAGAGGGGAGTGAGGAAAAGAGGCGAAATGATGGCGAGCGCGGCTTTGCGGCTGGTGAGGGGAAGAAGGCAGGGCAGGGCGTAGGGGCGTGGCGGGGCGTGGCGGGGCGTGGCGGGGCGTGGCGGGGCGACACCGGCTAGTGGATACAAGTGCTCGCCAAGCCCGGCCCAGCCCAGCCACGCGGCCATCATCGCACAAGGAGCACGGCTGTATGTTTACCTTTTCTGATGTACAGAGTGGCAAATAAAGCCAAACAAACAGAAGCGGGCCGTACATTTCTAAGGTCAGCAAGGACAAAAAGAAAAAAAAATCCTAAAAAGTCACAAAGTCACAACGTTGTTTTTTTATTATTATATACTTTTTATTCGTAGTAGAAGTAGTGCCCGATCAGGTAACGGCTGCATAAGTGTGCCCCAGAGCACACAGACCGGTTGCATAACCCGCGACGCTCGACGCCGAGGCGGTGCACGCAGAGAAAAAATTAGCTGCTTAGCTTTATTGTTAGCTATATACGGCAGCTAGAACTTAGCTGCACTACTAAAAATTTTCGTTGCTCAGCAAAACGTTTAGCTACATAGATAATCTTTTGGAACATGTAGCTCTGAGGATTTGCAGTCCATGTACGGCTAATCTTTTTTCTCCGAGTGCGAGGGCTGCGCACCGGGCAGGACGGCAGGACATCGACAAACACAACTCTGCTACTCGCCCTGAGCACCGGGCAGGACGCAGGACATCCCCACACCACACTGCAACTCGCCCTGAGCACCGGGCAGGACATACTCACAACACGACCGCGCGCCAAGCTCAGCAGAGCGCCGCCCTGCCCTGCACCGCTCCCTCGCTCCCCTCCTGGTCATTCCCCATACTCTCCTCTCGAGCCTGAACCGCCGCCGCGCGCCCCTCGCGAATCCGTTGTCACGTGGGCCCGGTGCAGATAATTCCTTATTTCATTAAAAATGCAGTGGCCAGTGCCCCCGCGCCGCGCCCGCGTCATAGGCGAGCCCCCCTGCCCCATACCGCGACCCACCACGCCCCGCGAGCTCTTCGGGCCCGGGCCACGTAAACAGCTGGTCGCTGTTTTTATTTTGCCACCTGGACCCGTACCGGTCGCGTGGAGGTGTGGTGGAGGTGCGGGGCGAGCCGAGCCGAGCCTCCTGGATGCCGCGCGGCGATTGGCCGAACCGTCGGTACCGCGTCGCCCCACTCCCCGCTTCGTGACGGGGCAAGAACGCCTCAAGTCGCCGCTCCTGCCCGTGTAACTCGCCATGGTGACGGGTACGGGTACGTCGTCGGTGAGAAACGAGGCGCGCGCGGCGAGGTACCGCGGGCGGGGCTGGGCGAGGTGGGGCGGGGCGGTGCGGGGCGGGGCGGGCAGGTTCACGCATCCTAGCATCGTGCCTCGCTCCGACAGCGAATAGTCCGTTATATCACCTGTTTGGTTGAACACGTATCAGCCGTCGGTCGCTCATCGTCCAGGTGCTTCATCGCCGTCCTCGGCGCGAGCGGGAGCGCTCTTGTCCTGCTCCTTGGCCTGCTCCACCAGCCCCAGGGCCGGCGCCAGCGCGGCCTCCATCTATCCAGGTAGGCGCCCAGCCCGGCCCGCCAGAGCCTCCATGAAGCCCAGATAACGACTTTTCGTGTGAAACATACATGACCCCCGTCCCCTCGCCTCCCTCACGTAAACGCGTGTGTAAGACGAGCCCCGAGGGGTGGGTGCGGCGCCGGGGCAGGCGCGGGGCGGGGCGGGGCGGGGCGGGGCGGGGCGGGGCGGGGCGGGATGCACCTGGGCTGGGACGTGGCGGCCGCCGGTCCGATATGACTCAGGCGTTCTCTCCCTCGTTTCAGAGAGCAGCTGTTAGAAGCACGGGCCGGCGGGTCGGCCAGCAATGAGGTGGCTCCTGAGGGTGCAGCCGGTCTAAAAATTAACCTCTTTTGCCTCGTCCCGGAGTCGAACCCGGACCGGCGGCGCCCCGGGCCCCGGGAACAGACCTATACAGCCACACGTGAAGCGTGTTGTTGTCGCTGGGCGACTGCTTGGCCTTGTGGGATGTCCTTGAGGTGCGGCGTGGCGCGCGGCGCGGGCCCGGCCGGCCGGGACGGGTTTGGTGAGCGGACTAGAGGTGTTTGTCAGAGGAATACATTCATCTGTCTAGACGAGATATTTTATCCAGTAGACAGGACATCAGAGGCACTCCGCAAAAAAAAAAAAAAAAAAAAAAAAAAAAAAACTAACAAAACAAAATAAAATTGGTACAAGTCATAGTTTTTACTCTGGGTGGCCAGGCGGTTCATTAAAAAAATCCTAACTACCTATTTGGACATACACGCGTACGCACATGCATGCAATATGCGCCTGTGTGCTCGTTCCAAGCAAATTGTCGCACGCGCCTCTATGGCTGCAAGTTTCATATCTCATCTGAATAATAACCGGTATCCCCGCATGTGCGTATACTCACTCCTCTCCTTTCTCCCCGCTTGGCTGCGAATTTGCATCGGCTTGACCACTGTAAATAGCGTGACCAGCTATGCGGTTTACCCCGGCCTCTCCTGCACAAAGTTTTGTAATTCAAACAGGTGTGCGGCGCGCCTTGCCCTGGCACAGTGTCCTTACCCGAAGGTAGCCTCCGCCACTTTTTTCGTCTTTTTTTTTTCCTTTGACAGTGTAATAGGATTCCTATCGTCTCGGGTGACACCCTATCTCCATGTGCGGCACCTATGTATACACTGTCAAACCAAGTGTGCAACTGCCAAACACGTGGAACGTGGAAGTTTGCAACTCCGTGGTTGTCATGTGCAAGTGTTCAGCTCAACAGCTGAAAAATTAGCAACTGTTCAAGGCAATGGCTGTGCATTGGTGGAAAGTGACCAGCACGGGAGTTGTGCACTTGCAAGTGTCCAACAAGGGAAGTGTGGAACAGTTGCAGACGCTTGGTTTAACAGTGTGGCCCGTTTCAGTGGAGAGTTTTTTTTTAATGTTTTGTTTTGTAATAGTTTTGTGCACACAAACAGTGCGGCGGCGCAGTGAATTAGCGGTGCGGCCTCGAGCGTGCAGCAGAGGGCATCGTGCAGCACTCGTCGAGGTGTTTGTCTCGGATCACGACACGACGGGGCCGACTCGACACGTGCGCCGATTCCTCCTCGGTCGGCCTTTGAGACAGCCTAAGGCCCGCGGCTAGGCAGGCTCAGGCTCCCCGCCATGCTGAGCCGGGCGGCGCGCGCGGCCCGCGGGCTGGCGGCGGCAGCGGCGGCGCCCCTCTGCCCGCCCGAGGTGTCGGCCCACCTTGCGCGCCTCGCGCCCGCCGCCTCCAAGCTGGCCGGCGAGCACCACAGCCGGCGGCACCGCAGCACGGTGCCGGCGGCGCGCGGCCAGCAGGGCTCGCCCAAGATCCTCATCACTGGTGGGTGTGCTGTGCAGTCCGACCCGAGGGAGGGGTGAAGCAGCTCTGAACTTTGATGAACACATTTTGTGAATTTTTGTGAGTTTTCGTGAGCGTTTGAGAATTTATATTTTTGTAAATTTTCACTTTCACTTTACCTAAATTTGAGTACTCTAGTAATTCATGAAAAATTTAGAAAAATTCAGCAAATTCAGAGAACTTGGGATTTTTTTTTGTTTTTTAGAAGATTTGGGAAAATTAATAAAAAATTACTTGTAAAATTTGCATGCAAAAATTCACAAAATCCGTACCCTAACATTCATATTTGTTTCTCTTCTAGAGGCATTAGATATGGGAACCCCCTCCCCTCCCCCCCCCCGTCATGCAGGGCATGTAGCTTATGAACGACCTCACCCCTCGGCCCGTACACAGTCCCGCTCATCGTGTCCTGTTCCAGGCAGCCTCGGCCAGCTGGGCCTCGAGATGGCGCGCTTCCTCCGCCGCGTGTACGGCCAGGACAGCGTGCTCATGTCGGACATCATCAAGGCGAACAGGGACGTGGCCGAGGAGGGCCCCTACATCTTCGCCGACATCCTCGACTTCAAGGGGCTGCAGGAGATCGTGGTGACGCACCGCGTCGACTGGATCATCCACTTCAGCGCCTTGCTCAGCGCCGTCGGCGAGCAGAACGTGCCTCTCGCCGTGAGGGTCAACATCGAAGGTGCGAGCACGAGCACGCAGAGTTCATGAACGGGATTACCACACCTACTCCATTACACCTGCTGAGTCCTCTGAATGGAGCGGGAAACTTTACTCCGCTGACCAGTCACTTTTCGCTGTATATTTCAATCGTGTTCCGCAGGCGTGCACAACGTCATCGAGCTGGCCAAGCAGTACAGGCTCCGGCTCTTCGTGCCCTCCACGATCGGCTCGTTCGGGCCGGACTCGCCGCGCAACCCGACGCCCAACGTGACGGTGCAGCGGCCGCGCACCATCTACGGCGTGAGCAAGGTGCACGCCGAGCTGCTGGGCGAGTACTATCACCACCGCTTCGGCCTCGACTTCCGCTGCCTGCGCTTCCCGGGCGTCATCTCGTCCGACCCCCCGGGCGGCGGCACCACGGGTGGGTACGGGCACGGGCACGGGCGCTGGGACTGGAACATACCCACCCCACCCAGAGCGGCTAACAGCCCTGGATTTTGGTGTTCATATGGCATAATATTTTCTGTCCGTCCCGGCGGCAGTTGGACGCATCACGTCGCCTGCCGCCTCGGCGACAAGTCAAAACCGCGCAACACACCCGTGCGTAACGGGACAGTATCTCCTCGCCTGCCTACTAGGCAACGTCTAGGCACAAGTGCGGGGGAGTTGCCTAGTAAGCAGGCGGAGATCCCGCCACCTGCACATAGGTGCATATTGCGCGGTTTTTTGCCCAACTTTTCTGGCAACATTGCGTGTCGACAGCCTCCGCCGCATGGCTTATCGTTCTAATCGAGGGGGGAGTCACTTCGAAAAATCATTGTACGGCCCCCAAAAAATCACTAAACAAGGGCCAAATAGAACACAAAATGAATTTTGTGATAAGTATGGAACTCGTTCTTTACATAATTATGTGCTACAGAGGTAGGAGTGTAAAACGTTATGTGAGTCGATTGAAGACATTTTCATCTCAGATTTCATCACCGTTCGTGTGTGCAGGGGAAGTTTTTCCCGGGACACTCGCCCTTGCTCGTCTCGGGTGCTCGGGCCTTCTTCGGCCCTCCCGCTCGGGTCCGATTGTTGGGGCGCATAAAGGAGCGCGAGCTGGCGCGAGCCGACTCGGTCTACGACTAGACTCGGGGACTTAGAATGAAAACTCGCACAAAATTTGTTAAGAGTTCTCAAAATAATACTATTAAACGTTAAAAAAGGTTCATTGCTGCAATGCAGAGGAAGGCTTCTAGCTGAGATCAGCGCAAGTTTCATGTCTGTGGGTATTGTACTTGTTGAGATTAAAAACTCCACTTATAAGTTGGGTTATGGACTTAGAATGAAAACATCCAAAATTTGTTAAGTGTTCTCAAAATAATACTATTAAACTTGAAAAATAGTTCATTGTTGGAATAAAGACCAGCATTTCCAGTTTCGAATGGTATAACTATTATGCCTGTAGGTATTGTGAGATATGAGATGAAAGTGTGGACAGTTAAGGGTTACACTCGACTGAGAACAATACTCGTTCTTTTCACCACTCAGGAGAGAGGTGGTGGTAAAGAACGAGTAAAAACTATTTAAAAAATCTAAATAAAATCAAGAGAAAAGGATACAGAAAATCCGGCAAATCGAGAAAAAAATAACAATAAACCGAAATGAAGTAGAAAAAAATGAGAAATTGGGATAAAAGATCAAAATTTACCAAAAAACAGACTTATTTTCTTTGAAAAATCAGAAGAAGAAAAAAAGAAGAAAAAATCATTGTACTAATTTTGTATGAGTGATTCCCCCCTCGGTTCTAATACACGTCTGACCCGCCCCGGCGCGCAGACTACGCCGTGTTCATGTTCTTCGAGGCGCTGCGCACGGGGCGCTTCGAGTGCTACCTGCGGCCCGACACCCGCCTCCCCATGATGCACATCAGCGACTGCCTGCGCTCCCTCTGGGAGTTCATGACGGCGCCCACGGAGAAGCTGCGCCGCCGCGTCTACAACGTCACCGCCATGAGCTTCACGCCCGAGGAGCTCGCCCAGGAGCTGAGGAAGTACGTGCCGGAGCTCCAGGTCACCTACCGGCCCGACAGCCGTCAGCTCATCGGTAAGCACATGGGAGCAAGGGGCCATTCACAAGAAAACAAAAGCAAAACAACAAAAAATAATCGTACACCCTTTAAAAATCTTCCGGAAAATAAAAACGATAAAAAAAAGCAGGCTGATACCTTCGTATCATCTGCTAAAAATAGGAAAACAAACACAGAAAGAGTCAGAAAAAAATCAGTAAAATCTAGGAAAATTGCGAAACAACAAAAAATTTCGTGAACGCCTGAATGTCGAGTGTGAGACCCGGCCCCTCGAATTGGTGGGAGAGGGAGGGGAGCGCGGTGCTGCTCGGCGCGGCGCTACCCCGCGGGGATACCCCGTGCTCGAGGACGGGGTGTATCATCGGCTCCTGGGTGCGCGAGCGAGCGAGCAGCGAGCGTGGCGCATTTTTCTAACGCTTTGGTCTTCCCTTTCAGCCGACTCGTGGCCGCAGGTGTTCGATGACAGTGAAGCCAGAGCAGACTGGGGATGGAAGCACCGGTACGATCTCAGCCAGCTTGTGGAGACTATGGTTCAAGAGGTGGGGGAACAAGTGAAGAGAGAAGCGGCAGCAGAAAAATAAATGTATACAAGCTTAATGAGAACTGATATATTCTTTGACTCCTGCCGTGATGTTCTGTGAGATATTTACCATCTAGCAATAGAAAACTACAACATTATAATAAAATTTCTACTTTGAATAGTTTTAAGAATAATTGGAATAACTTTTCATGGGCTATAAAGAAAGTTAGGCAGTAATACACTATTATGTAACATAAGCAATGATAAAAAGTAAAAAAATAAAAATTTGATCAAAGACAAAGGTATGTGTAAAGTACAGTAATAAATTTTGGACTAGATTGCCCTGGCACATGATTGAATTTTCATTCATTAATTTATAACAAGTGAATTCATTGTTTTATGGTGGTAGTCTGGCCATACCTATCGGGTGAGGAGTTCAAGCGGTAAATGTCCTGAATCACCAAGGTATTGCAAGCCAACCAGACCAGAGGGTCGGATACTAATCCAAGTTATGCTGGCATGATTTAAAGACATACGAAGCCATGCTTCTGGAGGAAGTTGCAATGCTCTGTAAAATAAAACAGAAAAAGCTATGAATTTATAATCTAAAAGACACAGATAAAATGTTTGACAAAACTAAAAACAAAAAACACCCTACCTGCACACAAAGTATCTGATAACATTTGCATGACAGACAATTATATCAAAAGAATCCTCCTTTTGACGATAATCAGCCCTATGGAAATAATTACGAAATGCTGCTTCAATACGAGAACCTGATTGGAACACCTACGGTAAAAAAAAAGGAAAAATTAATTTGAGAAGCAAATCTTACAAATGGAATTTTTATGGAAACTGAGATAACATACATTGACTTCGGGTCTCCAGCCATTAGATGGTTCGGTAGGATATGGAGAGCCTTCCTCCAGAAGTTTATCATCTTTGATAGCGACAGAGCCTGGCTTCATGCGAGTTAATATGTAGTCTCCCGTCTGCTGCGCTCTAGTCATAGTTGATCTGATCATGCTTTGGTAAGGAAAGTTAAGGGTAACAAGTCGGTCCCCAGTGACCTTCGCTTGTTGAATGCCTGTAAAAAATTTTAGAAAGACAGATTACACATAAAAAAGCAAAACCTGACAAACCAACATTATATATCAGCCGTAATTACCTATATCTGTCAACACCCGCTCTCTGTCATTC
Source organism: Frankliniella fusca (assembly GCA_029379305.1). NCBI lineage: Eukaryota > Metazoa > Arthropoda > Insecta > Thysanoptera > Thripidae > Frankliniella > Frankliniella fusca. The sequence continues at coordinate 1,378,251 of JAHWGI010001285.1, read as the reverse complement.
TTCCCCTCCATGTTGTATTGACCATGTCTGATAAGAAGGAGGTGTCTAGTTGCAGTCGGCTTCTTACTTTCCAGTTCTTGTTTAAAACGGACGTCATCCTCTCCTCCTTCTGATGGTCGCACTAAGTACTGTGGATCTCTCCTGAAAAAACAAATAACTTAGAAAAAAAGTTCGAAGAAAAAAATTAGAATAAAAAGATTCAATACAGAAAATTACTTGTCCCAGTTCCAATCCCATTTTGTAGTTGGTGCCGGTTGTAGATCCGTCCTCTGGGCAGCATAGAGAACTTTGGTGTCTTCATTGGAGTAGTACAGCACCCCTGCACCAACGGCTCCTAATCCCACAGCAAGAAGCCTCCCAAACCTCGCCATTGGTTTCAGGTGAAGACTGTGAGGAATCGCTTGGACAGTTCTTAAGAGCGTCCACGCCCTAACAAACCACTTGACCAGAAAGCCGGTACTGGTGTCCACCGAAATAACCTATCTCACAACCGTGCTATGTTGATGTTGTTTTCATTCATCGATCAGCTGAGCCCGGCCGCCAGTGCTGCCACCACAAAACGAGATGCCCGCGCGACCTGGTGGTGAAACTGGGAACGTCATCGAATCGGCGCGCAGTTTGAAATGAATGACCGGAGACTGGTCGACTGGTACCCGAAGGGTTCCGCGAATTTAGGAGTCTGCTTACAGCCTAGATTAAGCTAGTTACAGCTAATTTGGCCTCGTTTTGCGAGATCTTCCCTTCCGGTTGCCTAATCATGGCGTATGGAAAGAGTGCAAAGAAGGAGAGCCGAGCTGGGCCACAAACTAATTTCTAACCAGTCATTAATCTGAAAATAAAATTTTAGTACCGCCTGAACTTCATTCGGAAACTTCCCTCATTCATTGTCCATCCAACGCTTACACGCCAGGCGCGAATGGTATATTCGTCCGTTTCCGGGAGTGGCATTCCCGGGCGTCGACCTGACGGTCAGTCTGCTGGTTAGCCCCCCCCCCCCCCCACCCCCCTCCGGCCTCGCCTCTCACTACACACCCAAAGGACTGAGCATGGCAGCGACGCGACAGCGAGAGTGACGGGCTGACGGACAGTGAATGACGGGGTGATCGACAAATGCGCTGACGAGCAATGATGTAAAACAATCCGTCAGACAGTTGTAAGGTAAGTGGTGAGCCCGGAGTGGGGGTCGCGTGGAATGGACCATGGACCTCCTTCTCCTCGGACAGGTGGGGGTTCCAGCTCCAGCTCCAGCTCCAGCCGCGCCCGCGGGCGGCCGTCGCAGGCGGCTCCTCTCTTCGCCATGCCGACGCCGACCCGGAAAGCGGGTAGCCTCCATTCTGTGGACTCAGTGACCGACTTCGGAGGGCTCGGCCCAGGCCGCCGCCGCGCCGGGCCGGGCCGACGCAGGACCCGAGCCAAGCTCGGCGGCGCTGGCTGGAGGGGCCTGAATGGTAAGGTGCGGGGTGGGGCAGGGAGAGGTACTCGAGTACCCGCGCTGGCTGAAGCCCTGCGCCCAGGCCCTGGTGCGGCGGCTGGAGGGACTTGAATGGTAGGGTGTGCGGGGGGTGGGGGGGGAGGTACTCGGTACCCGCTGGCTGCAGCCTGGAAGCTCTCCAAGCAGCGGCGGCGCGGCGCTGTCGTCACTCCGCGCTCCGGGTCACTCTGGCTAATTCGTCGATAAATAAATACTTTCCTCTGCCGCAAACATTTGCCCGCGAGGTGCGGCAGGGCCGGGCCGGGCCGGGCCGGGCGACGACTCCTCCGTCGCGCCGCGCGCCGGACGTGGAGGCGCCCGCCCCGCCGGTGGCGGCGGGGTAGCGGGTACCTGGCGGGTACCGGGTACCGGGTAGGAGGAGCGGCGGGGCTGGGCAGGACCCCCTCGCCTCGCCTCGCCGCGGTCCGGTGACGTGGGGGAAAGTAGCGCGCCCCGCGCCCCGCTGCCCGCCGCGCCCCTCCCGTCCCCGCTCTCTTCGCCTGCCGCTGCCGCCGCTGCCGCCGCCGCCGCCGTCCTGGGCCCCGCCGCGCCGCACCGGCTCGACCTCTTTACGGGCGTCAGCGGCGTCAGCTCGGAGGAAGAGCTGAGCTGCCCGGCGCGCCCCGGCCCGGCCCGGCGGCGTGGAGACGCTCAGTCTGAGAGTGAGTGCGGCCCAGGCCAGGCAGAGCGGCAGTGAGCACAGCGCTCAGAGGATACATCCAGGTGAGACCAGCCTGCCCAGAGCTATCCGGCCCTCCCGGGGCCCCGCTCCGCCCCGCCCCGCCCCGCCCCGCCGCAGCAGTTAGGACCGGTGCGGAGCGGTCGACCTGGTCGGCCCGAACGGATCAGACCGCCTCGAGGTCCCGTCTGAGGACGCCGTTGTTGTTGTAGCCCGTCCTGCCCCGCACCGCAGCCGCGCGGCTCTCAAGCGGAATGCCAGGTTTGTGCTCTGTGCCTCACGACCAAGTGCCTCGCCGCGTTCTGGTCCGCGCGGGGCCGCCGTCATACCACCGCGGCCGCTGCTGCTCAAGACACCCGCCGGCCTGGAGAGGACGGCCGGGGCGTGACCTCGCTCTCGGACCCGAGCGCGCTCCGGGGCCAAGGCCTGGCAAGGCCGGGGACAGGGCCACAGCGCCCGGGGGCGCGGCGTGGCGCGGTGGCGCGGCGCTGGAGTGAAAGTCCTGCTGTGTGCGTTGTGTGCCTTGACCGAGAAGTGGGCAGTGTGCTCCGTGTTCTGTTATCAACGCCCCAGCCGCCCCGCGCAGCGCGCCGGGGCAGAACTGGACCTGCACCGTCGTTGTGTCGTCGTTTTCATCGCCTTCTCCTGCTGCACTATCGCCAACGTTTCGGTCCTCACCATCGCATCACTATCCGTGCTGAGCGCCCGAGGCGAGGGGCGAGGGCGCCGCGCCGCGCCGGGGCGGTGGACTAGACCAGGCTGAGGCGAAGGGTTCCATCACCTTGCGAGTCGAATCAGCTCAGCGCGCTTAGCAGCTCCCATAGCTCGGCTCGACAGGTGGTCGCGGTCAATCAGTCCTCGCCTCGCCTCGCCACGCGTTGGGCCGCGTCATGCATGTCAACCCTTCTCTTCTCTCGCGTCCGCCCCGCACGTTCTGCTTTCCAAAAGCAGATTCGACGCGATCGGATACATTTTTTTTTTTATTGTGGGAGGGAGGGCGCTCTCTTGCACTCTCGCATAGGGTGATGATGAAAGTGAGTCGGCGGCGTCATCTTCTGGTCCGCACCACCTCACCCCGCCCCACCCCGCCCCACCCCGCCCCGCACTGTGTCCGCCCACTCCGCAGACCTCGCGTGCACGGGGAGAAAGGCGTCCCCGCGAGCTGCCCCCCTCTCTCCCCCTACCCCAGCTCCTCTCCTCGAAGGTAGTAGTGGCAGGAGACCTGTTGTCCTGCTCAAGGATGGCTTTCTTCTCCTTCCGTCAACAGAAAGGGTGTAGTGCGACGCGCGATGCATCCCAGGCCGTGCCCATGCGATTCTAAGGTGCAGGCAGGTTCGGTGTGTGGTGTGTCGCAGACCTGAGGCGTGTCGCGGTGGAAGGATCTTCTTCTTGATTGCGGTTGTGTGCTATGCCGTATCTCCCGCTGTCAGCCCCGACCGACCGCGCCAGGACACGCCCCAGCCATCCGCCTATAATGAGACATTCTTTCGGCTGAATTGGCCCGCTTTGCTAATGAGCTGGCCCATGAGCTGGTGCGAAAGTGGATTGCTGGAAGTGTCTTTCTCTCTCTCTCTCTCCCCGTGCGCTCTCTTCCCCGCCAAAGCACATGGCCCGGCCCAGCCCTGTCCGTGCAGAAAGAGAAAGGCGGAAGAGAAGAGGAGGAGGGGCGGACTGTGGGGTCGCAGGTGACCCGAGGGCCAGGGCCCTTCCCCCTCACCCCGCCCTCCCCTACCTGCAGTGCGTGATCCTCGAGGCGGCGGCCGGCGGCGGCTCCAGGAGCAGGAGGCGGCAGCAAGGCGATGGCGGTCAGGTTTCCGGCCGACGGCCGTGACCTGTAGCCGGACGGGCTTGTAGTAACGGCCACCCCGCCCCGCCTTCCCCCAGCCCGGGCCAGTAGCTCTGCAGGACCCCGCCACGCCCCGCCACGCCCCGCCACGCCCTGCCTGACCAGTCCTGGTCCCCGCTGACCCACTGTCGGTCAGGGCAGTGCGGGCGGGGCCCGGGCCCCTCTCTTGCGGGGGGGCGTACCGGTCAGACAGCGGAGCGCGCCGGGCCCGCCCCGGCCGGCCAGGCTATCGTTAGGTGATGTCGGTAGGCGATGATGCCCCGCTTTCTCTGGCGCTGGTGGCACGTCCTAGCAGTCTGGATGGATGCGACACCTCGGGCGGGGCGGGGCGGGCGTGTGCGGAACGCCTCGCAGGACGTAATACGTGCACACACGACGGCAGTAACCGGCTATTGGCATAACGGCTTGTAACCAGCTTCTTCGTCTCTGTCCTACAGTCATTCGTCAGAAAGTCATTCATGTGTGTGTGTGTGTATGCAGCATGCAAGTTTTCAGCAAATCATTATTTAACGAAGTAGTGGTATCTCTGTAGATTCACTGATAATCTCGAGAGAAATAGATCCAGAGAGAGAATTCCGTTGGGTCCTTCACTCAAAAAAAAATCAGTATACACCCGAAAACAAATTCAGTAAAAATTGCAGGAAAAAATGAGAGAAGAATGAGCAAAAAATCAGTAAAAATCAATAAAAGTCACGAAAAAAACAGACATCACAAAAATCGGTGTACGCTTGAATTTATAGTGAAGGACCCGCCGGAACATTCATTTCTTAATACATATTTTTTTTAAAAAATACATATTGTTGTCAGTTTTGTTTCTACTCCCCATGGAATGCCACTCAGCCTCACCGACTGAATCCGTGCTATACCGTTGGGGCCTTTGAGTGCCGAGGGCCGCTCCCGGCCGCTGCCGTGCCGCCCCGCCGCGCCGGGTCGAGCATCAGCCCCACCGGCACCAAGTAGACTGTTGCTATCGCCCTAGTGGTTCCAGTTAGAGGGCACGGACGCGCGCTCCATTTGTGTGTTCCCAACGGTGCGTATCACGCGTATCGCGTACCACATATCAACCAACTGTTGTTGTTTTTTTCTCCTTTCGCTCCTTATTTTTTTTGCGTTGCTCCTCCTCCTGATTATTTCTTTTTCTCGTCGGCCGTCGAACATCCCGTTGGGCAGGGCAGGACGCTTTAGCCCCGGCCGGCCCCGGAGCCGCATGCAGCAGGTGTCTGCAGGCGCGCGGGTAGGCAGCGCGGCGCCAGACGTGTTGGTTGGGTTGCCTAACCTGCCGGCGCGGGCGGCGCGTTCCGGTGCCCCCTCCCCTACCGCCCCGCCCGCAGAGTGTCGCAGTAGTGTCACGTCCGCGAGGCCGCAGGCACTAGGCACGCACAAGAGAAAGTACTCCCTTTCTTTACGACTCGCTGCCATTGAAAACGTATTAAAAAAAGCCAACTATAGTTTGTGGGTCATTAATTAAACTGTAATTACGATCGCCATCGATAATGCAGTGCTTTCTCTCTACGGTTATTGTTCCTATGCGGTTAGCCAAATCGACAGCAGCGCACCTCGGATGGCTGTGAAAAACTTTTCGGCGGCTTTCGGTGTATTATAAGTCTTTGAAACGCCCAAAAATGTGCATCTTGCAGATTAAAAGAAAAGCGAGGCGAAACTTGTATTCCTGTGTGATTGAAGAGGTCCACTCCCCCGCCCCTCCTCGGGTCAACATCATGACAGAAAGATAATCAAAGGCTGTGTCTTTTTGTTGCAGGCAAAATGCGGCTCTCCGCGATCATAGAGCTGCTGCTAATCTTCCTTTTTCTCGCCTTCGCTGCGTCGAGGGTCATAGGTGAGTTACACGCGTCCGATTATCACCACCGCCGCCACCTGCACGGTGAGCGAACACAGTAGTTGCGTGACGCCTTGCTCCTGGGTTCCAGTACCTCTCGACACTTCGGTCAGGCAGATCGAAGATGGCAGAGCGCTGAAGACCAAAGCCTCCCCGGCGCGACAGCAGCCCGCCCCCGCGGCCCCGGCCGCGGCCCAGCCCGCCGCCACAGCGGAGGAGGAGGCGGCGGCGGAGAAACCAGAGAAACCGGCCAGCAAGCCCAAGAACTGCCATTGCTCGTCCGAGGTGTGCAGCTGCTGCCGTGACTTCAGGATCGTCAAAGGGCCAGGTGAGCGTCGACGTCCACCCCGCCGCGTGCTTATGCTTGCGGACGCCGAGCTAGACACGCCTCCTCATCGTTTCCTTTTCCTGCCTCCAGGATGCGCCAAACTCACGTACCTCGAGGGAGACAACATGCTGGTCACCATGAGCTTCGGCGAGCGCGTCCTCCAGAACGTCACCATTTCAGGTAAGGCAGGGGTGACAACCCGGCAAAGTGCCATTTATAGAGACAAGTTCGAGGGGGATACAACTCTGAATTTTAGTCTTAAAATTATGTGAAGATTTTTGATTTTATTCTGTGATTTTTTTGATTTTTTTTCCGTTAAGTCTACCGCAATTTTTATGAATTTTTGTTCATTTTCCTGAATTTTCCAGAATTTAAATGAATTACGAGGAGTACAAAAATTTCAGAGTTGTTTGCCCCTCGGCTAAATTCTAACCGGAAATGACGTCTCTCTGTCTCTCTCCTCGCAGGCAAGAAGCCCAGGCCCGTGTGCATGGCGCTGCCGGGCGGCCGCAGCAAGTTCTGCGGCAAGGTGTACGGCATCGACCGCAAGAACGAGCAGTTCGGCGCGTGCCTGGCGCTCGAGCTGCGCGCCGACGACGAGGTGGAGGCCGCCGTGCGACTGTCGTGCTTCCGCTTCGGGCCGGAGGGCGTGCGTCTGGAGCCCGCCAAGCCCATCCCCTCCGCGTCCGCGCCCGTCAAGAAGCCCGCCCGGCCCGCCAAGAAGCCCGCCCAGGAGGAGGACGACGAGGACGACGATGACGAGGACGACGACGACTACCTTGGTGACGATGACGACGATGACGACGACGATGATGATGACGATGACGACGACGACGACTTCGACATCGACGACGACGACGACGATGATGAGGTGGCGTCCCAGGTGGCCGAGTCCGACTCGCCCGACTACACGGGCTTCTCTGTGCTGGGCGACGAGCTCCTGGGCGGGCTGTTCGGCTCGGAGACCTCCGGCACCAAGAAGAAGAAGACAGCGCGCCCTACCAAGCCCTCCAAGCCCAGCAAGAAGAAGAAGACCGTCCTCAAGCCGCCGCCCATCTTCATGCCCACGGAGGTCGCCAACTCGGACCTGGTGAAGCCCGTCAAGTCACCGGCCGCGTCGCCCTCCGCGTCTAACACACGCCGTAAGCCCACCAAGGTCTCCAAGAACAAGAACAAGAGCAAGCCCACCGCGGCCACCAGCCCGGCCACCCCTGCGACCACCGCGTCCACCACGACCACGGCCGCGGCGCCCAGCAGCGTCGCGCTCACCCAGGACGCCGTCACCCCCGAGACCCTGCTGCACGAGGAGCCCGTCACCTCCACCTCGTTCACCGTGAGCGTGGTCCAGGGTGGGTCGCAGGCGGAGGAGGCCACCACCGAGGACGTGCAGCAGGAGGGGCAGCATGACGCTCAGCAAGAGGTCGAGGAGGAGATGCCGCAGACCGCGCAGGACAGCATGGCCGTGGAGAGCCAGCAGGCCGTTCAGTTCGTCGTGCAGCCCGACGAGAAGGACGTCGCCGTCCCGGAGAAAGAGGACGATGACGACGATGATGAGGAGGACGAGGAGGACGGCGAGGAGCACGCCACAATCAAGACTTCTCCCATCGTAATTAGCACTCAAGTCATCGCCGAGGACAGGACGCCGGCCGGTGCCAAGAAGGAGGACGACGACGATGAGGACGACAGCGTCACCGGACTTCTTCTCGACGGCGCCTCGACCGTCACCGGAGACGACGACGATGATGACGACGACGACGACGATGATGACGACGATGAGGACGACGACGACGATGAGGACGATGACGGTGACAAGAAAAAGCCGGTGGATGACGAGGAGGAAGAGAATGAGGAGAGTAACCTCGTGACACCAACGACGAAGGCGCCCGTCAAGAAAGTGGACAAGGACAAGGACGATGACTTTGACGGCACTGGAGTCATTGGCACCCTGATCCAGACAGCAGCCGCCGCCGGCAGTGACGACGATGACGACGATGATGACGAGGACGACGACAAGAAGAACAGTGAGACTACTACTGTCAAGACGACCGCCAGCAACACTGTCCAGGACGACGATGACGATGATGACGACGAGGAAGAGGAAGGTGGGCCCGGTGGTGTCATCGGCTCGCTCATCGAGACAGCGGCCACCGCTACCGAGGACGACGATGACGACGACGACGACGATGACAAGAACGACGACGACGACGATGATGACGATGACGACGAGGACGACCTGGACGACGAGGAGGACGACAAGCCCAACAAGAAGAAGAAAAAACAGCCCGTTGTCGAGGCGACGACTGACGCGGAGGGACAAGACGTCCAGGACGAGGAGGAGACCGAGGAGAGCAACGAAACTACTGGACCTGCAAAGACTGTCTCCGTTAACAAAAAGAACGTCAAGAAGCCGGACGAGGACGATGATGACGACGACGATGACGACGACGACTTCGGACTGGGACTGACTGACGACGACGAGCGGAGGAGCGCGTCCTATAAACTGCTATCGCAGGTGTCCGGGACTCACCCAGTCGCCCGGGGGAGTCGGTCGCGGACACACCGCCGGATGCGGCTATAGGTTAGGTGTGAAATGATGCTCAATGTCTGATCGCTCGACTATTTATTGTCTATTTATTTTGCTTAATTTATTTGTTAATTTATTGATGACTATTCCAGCCGAAAGAGGAGGCTTTACATGCTGAATGGCGATTGCAATAGGTCGTTTGGAACTCTTCCCTCAAAATTTTAATTTATGCAATGTTTGGTTATTATGTGTCGAAAGTCTTGTGTTCTAGGCCACCATGTTCAGCAGGGCGCCTCACTCCCTCGGCTGGGATTGTGGAGACATTCAAAATAAAATAGGCCATTCCTCTTTATCTCAAACGCAACAGTGTGATCCCTAAATTATGACATTCCCGTAAAGTATTTATTTATCTATTTATTTATTTATCTACTTATTTATTGAGTGTATTATTTTTGTACGTTGTCATGAGAGGGACATGCGGTGCAACTCATGAACTCATTGAAAAAAATAAGACTTGGACCGCATGTTCGTTTCTCGTTTTCAGTGTCATTCCCATCAAGTCCATATGATAATTGTTAATTGTGTACAAAGTCATTGTTATTTATTGAAAATAAATCATGTTCTTTGCGGAGGCTGCGCCCTGAAGAAAGCAGCCATGCCGAAAACGTTATTCGTCCCTGGTTTGCCTTCATTTCTCGTCACCCGCCGCGCCCTCTCCTCTCAAAGGTACAGCTCACTCTGCGCGGAGAGACGCCTGAGTGGTAGGCCCGCCCGCCGCACACGCCGGTCTAGCGGGGCGGCCTACCTCAGCGCCCGCGGGGTCTCTCGCATGCACACATGCACGGCCGCGCGCCGCGCAGCACGGGCTCGAGCTCCAGTCTCTCCCACCAATTCATTTGATAATGACCCCCCTCCCCCCTCCTTTTCTTCTCTCTCTCTCTCTCTCTCTCTCTCTCTCTCTCTCTCTCTCTCACTCACACACACACACACACACGCACGCACGCACGCATACCGACACCTTTCCCATTTCGCCTCGCCCCGTATTCAGCACACGGGACGCGTACTCGCGCGCCCACCCCCCCTCCTCCCCCTCCTCCAAGCCACATCGCATTGCAGCAGCACGCGTGCCTGCACGTTAGCGCCTTCCTCTGCGTGCAACACGGCCCTGCTGCAGTGCCCGGCCCTCATAGCCCGGCCCGGCCCGGCGCGACCCGCCTGCGACACTAACATGCGTCCCGCGTGAGGAGAATATAGCAGTGGTGCGACGAAGTATTGGCAATCAGTAAGCACTAAACTGAGAGTAAGAGAGAGAGAGAGAGGGGGGGGGAGTTGTATTGAAAGCAACAACGCTGTGGTCAGTGCTTGAACCGCAGCAGTCCAGCCGGGAGCCGCGTGTTGGGACCGCATTGCTGTACCACGCCCAACCCCACCATACCCCACCCCACCCCGCCCAACCCCGCCCAACCCCACCCCACCTCACCCCACTCCATCAAACTGCACAGCACGGGCACATGCTCGCAGCGCCACTGCGGCTGCCGACGAAAGTAACAAGACCAAAGCGTACTGCCGGGCTTAGCTGGTGGTGGACGGCGGTGGGGAGCGCGAAGGGGGAAAACTTCGAAAAATCATTGTACGGTCCCCAAAACATCGTTCACAAAATAAAAATATTTAAAAAAAAAAATAAGGAAGAAGACAATGCAAAAAATTCGAAAAATCAGAGTAAAAATGAACAAAAGTTCGAAATAAAATTGGAAAAAATTCAGAAATGGGACGAAAAGATCAAAATTTATCAAAAAGTGACAGAAATTTTCCTTGAATAATCTAAACAAAACTCTTAGACAAATATTTAAAGAAGAAAATCAAAGGTCAAGAAAAACAATTGTATACATTTTGTGTGAGTGATTCTCGGTGCCGTGCGACTTACTTCCATTCGCCCCCCCCCCCCCCCCCAGCGGTCCCAACGCGCTGCACACCACACCGCGCGCGAATAAAGGGAGGGGAGGGGGAGGTGGGGGAGGGTGTGGGGGTCAGGTGCATTGGGGTGGAGTGGGGTGGGGCGGGGCGGGGCGGGGCGGGGCGGGGTGGGGCGCGGCGGCCGGCGGCCCCGGAGGCCCGGCAGGCCGGCCTGGCCCGGCCCGCCGCGCTGCGACGCGGCCCCTCCTGGCTCCGGTGCCAGTGCGGCGGCGGCCGGCAGCCGGAGCAGCGACCCGACCGCGACCCGCGCTCCAGAGCGCCCCGCCGAGCGCCGCTCTGCCCCGCTCTGCTCCGCTCACGAGCGCTCGCGCCGCGCGTCACCGGCCTGTGAGCGCCGGGCCGGCACCGTATCGAGTATGTGTTAAGTGTCAGTGCCGCGAGTGAGCGCGTACGCGTGTGACTGTGTGTGTTTGTGTGTGCGGCGAGCTCGTACAGGATATATATACACCGTCGACCTACGGCCAACACCGGCGAGGTAAGTGGTGGTGTGTCTCACCGGCCCCGCCCCGCGAGGGTCAACGGCCCAGCACCACCGCCTATAGGAGCAGCAGCAGCAGCAGTGTGTCCTGCGTGCTGAGGCGGCTGGACCGCTGCTCCGCACCCGGCGGTACCGTGCCGGCCGCGTCCGATCTTGTCGCCCTCCTGAGATAGTAGCCGGCGATGGACGGTCCTTCGCGGCCGAGTCCCGTAGCAACAACTTTTGTGTAGAGCCGCTGCTCCGAGCTCGGCGCGCTGGGGAGAGAACGGGTCATTGGTCGTGGTGCGGGGCACCTAGTGTGGCAGCTCTGCCGGCCCTGCCATCTGATTCCGAAGATCGCTACCGCGCGCCTCCGCCCCTGTCCCATTCCATTCGCAGTATAAGCCATCGCCATAGGTGCGACAAGGACGGGGCGGAGGTATGAAAGCCAATGAATGAGACGGCAGTCCGTACCACCCTGCCCATGGGCGCGGTGACGCACTGCTTGTCCTGCACCGCGTGGTTCTCACGCGCAAGGCCACGGAGGGGAGGGCGCCCCCTCCCCGAGCAGGGCAGGGGCTCAACTAACCTCTCACCTATCTCGGCGCTGACCCCCCGGCGGGGCGCGGCTTGGCGCGGCGCCGGCGCGGCGGGACCTTGGCGGTGTTTCGCCACCCACTGCCGACCAGTACAGTCCAGGCCAGGACGGCCCTTCCTCCCCTCCGCTCTGCCCCGCCCCGTGCACCCCCCGCCCCGCCGCCCCGGCTCGGCTCGGCTCCACTCGGCTCGGCTGCACTCGGCCCCAACGCTCTGGCTCGGCTCGCACCACGCGAAATGGCACAACGGACGAGTTGTTGCGTCCTTCGTGGGAGAGAGAAAGAAAAAAAAAGGCATTCGGGCTTTGGTGGGGTGGCGATTGCTGGTCGCCGCCGGTTGGCGGTGGGTGCAAGAAGGAGAGAGAGAGAGGAGATGGAGGAACGCCCTTTGGCTGGATGCAGACACTCGAAACCTGCCCCACCCCCGCACGTTGTGGTCACCACACCTCGCCGCGCTCCAGGAATACTCTCTAAAAAACATTCTAAAAAACGTGTATGCTGACAAAGATTATAAGGCAAAACACCGAGCACGTGACATTGTGTGTGAGTGATCTTTCTCGATAAGTGAAAGAGGAGAGGGGAAGGCATGCTAATTAGGCTAGTTTACATCGAGCCATGCGGCTCTTGTTTGTATAGTGTTAGTCCTGAGAGTAGTAACACTGGCCGCGCAAATGAAAGAATAAATTAGAGAATGAATGAACAAGTGAATGAATGAATGACTGAATGAATGAATGGCTGGACAAGTCAATAAATGAATCAATGGATGGTAGGGTGCGTGATAGAATGAATGAATGAAGGGGGCCACAAATGAATGATATTGGCCGTAGCCTTACAGTAAGGTAGCACTGCGTGCGACAGCAGGAGGGCCACCCCGGCCACCCCCCACCCCATTCTACCCCGCCCCGCCCCGCCCCGGCCTGGGGGCCACTGAACCGCCCGCTGGCGGAGCTTTCTTCGCCGCTGTGATGCAATGAAGCTCTGCTCACTCAGGCCGCTGATAAAGGGCATGACGCCGCAGTGACTCCGCGTACGACAGCGGCGTGGGGCGGGGCGGGCGGTAGCCGGCGGGATAGGATAGGGCATACTTCATCGGCAAGGATCATTGCCGCTTCCGGCCGTCGCCTCGCTTCCCGCCCGGTTATTATGATCGTCATCATAGGCAAAAATAACAATGTAATCAAAACGTCAGAGCCCATGGCCCGCCCCGCGACGCTTAGGGCGGGGTGGGGGTGGGGCGGGGTGGGCCCGTGAGACAACCGTGCGTGCTCGTCACGGCCGGCCACCAGCAGCAGCGCAACGCCGGCCCAAACGAGCCTCTCTCTTTCCTCTTTTTTTCTTGTTTTTATTTTTTTATATGTATACCGTCTGTCTCTGTCCTCTCTTTTTCCTTTGTAGGAGTGGCCAAATGTCCATACATTTTTCTTTTTTAACTTTTTGTCGTCTACACGGCCGTAGAAAGGTCCGTTCCGTTGTCGGGAGCGGTGGTGGTGAGTGGCCCGTTGCGGCGGTGACCTCAGTGTTTGTTCACGCGAAAGACCGGCGCGGCGGCGGCAACGAGTCGGCCAACCTGGTCGATCAGGAGGCCGGGGCCGGGGCCGGGAGGGACGAACCAGGAAGCGCTACGAGACCATCGTCATAATCAGTGCGTGTGCCGGACCGGGTCGGACCGGGCGGGGCTCCGGGCTCCGGGCTACGATGCGTCATCCAACCGGAAAAAAAGCACTAAAGTTGAATAATTGTCGGTCCCGGAATACCCGGAACGTCTCTTTTATATTTTTTAAAACAGATATAATGATTATAAAATTACCGTTTGGCTGTAAACTATCATCGTGTAGCGTTGGCGTGGAATCGTTTTCATTCACCCCGCAGCGGCAGTCCGCATGACTCGACTCCCGAAACCTCGCGCGCTGCCGGCTGGAGCGGGGCTGCGGGAACAGGAACTTGGTGGACTGGGACTGGACTGGCTATGGGAGGGAACTGACGGGACGGGGCTTCTCATAACCTCCGCGCCTAAAATAGTCTCGCTGCGAGTCCCACCCGGTCCCGCCCCGCTGCCCAGCTATCAGACCACGCCTTCCCCGGCACGAAGTTCTATACAGGGTAGCAATCTGAGTACGAATGTACCCGTCCCTCGTCCACTTTACAAGTCAGCGTTCGGTGCATATGCATACGGTTTTGCCGAATAACCGAGTGACACGCGACATGTCTGGGCCAGTGCCGGTCGGTACAGCTTTCGCCGCCAGCGTCGGCACCGGCCCGCGTCCCGCCCGCGTCCCACCCGCTTCCCGCCCGCGTCCCGCCCGCGTCCCGCCCGCTACCCGCTCGACTGGCACTCTCGCCGCGCCGGCGCCGCCGGATCACTTTGATATTATGCACGATGGCGACACAACATCTGGTTTACTTTTTCACCCGGCTCCGTTTCTCACTGCCTACAACATATCTTTCTACTTTCCTTCCTCTCGGACGGGTTTCTTTCTGTTTCCGTCTCGTACGAAGTAAGTTGTATGTGTCTACCGCGCACGCGGGTTCGTATCCTCCCGCGGCCTCTGCAAAGGGAAGGACTTTTCGCCAGCCTTTCGATCACGGTGTCCATAGGCCCCATACTTCGCGTACTGGCGTCACTATGGCACTATCGACCTTCCCTCTCTCACTACAGACGAGAAAGAGAGAAAGCTAAAATTTTTGGACATCGCTCAAAGTTTCGAGAAATTTAGAAAAAATGATAAAGTAAGACAAAACAATCAACATATTCAAAGCCAAAACTGCGACGGTAAAAATAAAATAAAAAAAGTAAAAAAAAAAAGAAAAAGAACAAACAAAAATTATTTTAGAAATTTAACATTGTACAGAAACATTTACAAATTCAGAAAGATCAGCAACATCAGGAAAACTTGCGACATTTAATTGTCCGTAAAATTCAGAGTTATTCCCGCCTAGAGAGCTGAGCAGCGGGTGGGCCTAGGGCCTGGCCCTTGTTATTCCCCGTGAGCCGACACTTGCCCTGCCCTGGCCTGCCCTGCTGGCCCGCCCGGAGGCCAGCGCTGACCTGCGGTACGCGGAGGGGGGGGGGGGACTCGAGCCAGGAATAATGGCTCTTGCAATCACCACAGCACAGCGATAACGGCAACAACAACAACGCTCCGCCCGCATCTGCCGTGAAATGGTGGTTATGAAAATGATGGCGTATATTGGCGGGGTGGTCCCGAGTCTCAGCAGATCGCGCGGGTCCCGGGTCTCGGGTCCCGGGTCCCGGTCATGTAGGCACGAGCTGGCGCCCGCTGGCGCAACCGAGCCTTGCCGCTCGTGTGAGAGCGCGGATAGCGAGAGGTCCTTGGGGCCGTGGCGGTCGGTGGCGGCGGTGTGTATGGTGTCACTATACAGGCTGCCCTGCCCTGCCCCTACAGTAGAAAGCGGAGGAGGAGGAGGGAGTATGGTGGGCGGTCGCCTAAGTACCCGCCCGCACTTACTCCCAGCACAGCATGATGTGCTTTTTAATTCAGCGGAGTGCGGCGGAAAGGGAGGGAACACCCGAGGGGTACATCACCTTCCCCAATCAATGTTCACCCTAGCTCGAATCATTTTCAGATCACTATCCAGTCACATAATTTTTCGACAAAAATCTATTTTAAGCACCTTATTGAAATTGCAAAATATCTAATCGGTGCCAAAAAAATTTGCTTTCTTCAAAGTTTTGACAAATTTTCCTTCCAATCACAATACAACCCTCCAATCAGTGTACACCCATTTAAAGAGTGAGGTACCCCATAGGGAAACCTCTACTCGAGGGGGAAACAACTCTGAATTTTTTTTTTACACCTCGTAATTTAAGAAAATTCAGAAAAAAATGGAAAAAAATCACATAAATTTCCAAAAAAATGCTGTGAAAATTCAGGAAAATTCTCAAAAATTTAATTAAAATTCAAGTAAAAATTAACAAAAAAAATTCTAGACAAAGTCACAAAAGTTCACGAAAATTCCCCCAAATTTACGAATATTCTCACGAACTCACAAAATGTGCTCACCCTCACCAAAATTCAGAGCTGTTTCCCCTTCCGCATCGACTGCTTCTCAGTTTTGGCGCTGTGCCTGGCTGCCTCGCTGCTGACTAACCTCTCTCTCTCTCTCTCTCTCTTTCCCTCCGGCGCGACGACGGACGGGTCCTACAGCCCTCGAAGCTGCCAAGTAGCAGCATGAGAGAAAGGCGCCCCGCCGGAGCCGGAGACCAGCAGCAGGCTTGCACTACCCGGCGCGGCGGGGCGTCCGTGACAAGTCCCCCGGCTCGGTGCCCGGCCGCCCGGCCCGCGACGAGAGGTCCTCGAGGAGTGCAAGTAATACTCCATCACTGATAGCGAAGCCCGCCCGGCCCCGCCCCGCCACTTAGAACCAGTCGTCGTCGTGGCCGGACAATCAGGGCGACTGCTGCTGGTTCAGTGGGGCTCGGCCGCGCTGCACGCCGCGCCAGCCGTTACGACAGACAGTACAGACGCTTTGCACATGCAAGTGACACACATCTGAGTTCGGCGCTCTGCGCTCGCCCGTGCCCTGCGGGTCAGACTACTGGCCATCGGGGTGAAGAACTCGGTGAGCTAGGGGCAAAGTTTGCTGCTCCCCAGGCTCCAAAACGGCTAAAAAAAGATGTATAGTGTCCTTTGAGACATTCTCTAAGAGTCGACACTTCCATGAAATTAAACAATATATAAATAGATATATTATGGACTCTACCCATCCCTAGAACCAAGGGAACGCACGGGCTTCGGGCTTTACGGGCTTTACTCAGGTGATCGTGCGGGATCCGGTGCGCTTCGACTGGTTTGAAAAAAAAAAAAATGAAAAAAGTCAATTTTTTTAAATGTTGTCCCCCAGGCTTTGAAACGTCTAAAGAAGCATAGCCTGACTTTTTCTCTCTCTCTCTCTTTTTTTCTTTTAAGTCAACACTTAGAGAAGTAGTCCCAGCGATTAGTCTTACTTGTCTACGTCCGAACGGCACTGAACCTCGACTGGTACTTAAAAAAGTAAAATTCGCCAGCTTTTCATATATAATGTTGTTCCCCTGGCTACAAAGCGCCGTTTTCCCCTTGAGGACGCCGGAAATAAGTTCTGGACGCGGTGGCCGGACCACCACCGACCGGAGCCGGCCGGGGTGGGCAAGGCTGCTGTGGACAAACGTCCAGTCCGCGCCGCCGAGCGTGACAGCGGGAAATGAGGGAGAGAGAGAGAGAAAGGGTGGCGGGGGAAGAGGAGCTAAGGAGCGAGTAAGAGAGTAATCGTCGCCCCCTTCGTCAACTCTGTCAAGAGCGAGTCGGATGGGACGGGCGGGAGGTGCGGGGCGCGGCGGTCACGGAGAGCGCCGGGCTGGAGCAGCACGCCGGAGGAAAGTGGGCCGAATGCCCCCAGTTTGGGAGATGCGAATAAATATTAGCGCGACCACTTTGTGGTCACGGAAGAGCGAGGAGCGCGGGCAGTGTGCCGGTCTGCTTGTCCTGCAGAGAGAACGACAGGAAGGTGCGAGAAAGAGAGGGAACGAGGGAGGGAGGTAGGGAGAGAGAGAGAGAGAGAGAGAGAGAGAGAGAGAGAGAGAGAGAGAGAGAGAGAGAGAGAGAGAGAGAGAGAGAGAGAGGAGCAGGGGAAAGAAAGACGGCGTGGCTATTCGCTCGGCGAATGGGAGCAACGAGCAACAAGAAGTAGTGTAAGTGCTTACTCGAGAGTTTTCAAGGGCGCCCAGCCCCGAGCCCCGCCCCGTGCAACGGGCTGATGGCGGCGATGGCTGGGAAGCGATTGGAGCGGGGAGTGCTGTGGGGCGCCCGTTCCGCCGCACACAAAGAGACGACTGAGTTGGCCGAGACAAGACGAGACGCCCCGATGGGATCACCCAGGCGGCGAAGCGCACCGGGACAGAGGCACCGTGCTTTGCAATGCGCCCGAGGGTGAAACTAAGAGTACAAATTTTGTGAATTTTTACTTATTTTTTTGTGAATTTTTTGGTTGAGTTTGTCCTAGAATTGTGTAATTTTTTGTAAAATTTTTGTGAATTTTCCTGATTTTTTTTTGTAATTTTTTTTCTGAATTTTTCGAAATGACGAGGTGTACAAAAATTTCAGAGTTGTTTCCCCCTCGTTTGCGCCCGAAACACACGCGCCCACCCACCCGGTGCCGTCAAACTCCTTGTTCCTTCTCTTCCCTCACCCAGGAAAGCCATAAGGTTCAGGAGACAAAATTCAAAATTAACCAAATTTTAGCTTTCTGTGAACTAATTTTGAACTGATTTGGGTTTGATGAAATGGTTTGATAGATGTGACTACTTTTTTTTTCTTCGTTTTTCTAACAATTTTTAGTCTTAAACGAGGGTAATAAAAATTTGTCGGTTTCAGGTGATGAAATGTTGTTTCCTCCTACTAACCCAGTTTGGACCAACTACCTGGTTCTGTGTGTGCATTTTTCGGCTCTGATTCAAAAGAGAGTGGTGTTCAATTTATTTCGGGATTTTTCCACCGCGGAGCGTCTTTCACCACGAAGCCGAGCGGATGGCCTTCACTTTCGTCGACCTCTCCCCTCATACATCTCCTCGCGGGTCGTGAAAGCTGCTGAGGATCCCGCATCCCGCGAGGGTCCATACGGTAGGGCCCGGGTCTGTCTGGCCGCTCCTGCGGGCTGATTCCACACACAGTGCTTTCATCTCCCTGTCCTTGTCGCACTCATGGGGCGAGGCCATGAGGAGAAAGAGAGAGAGGACACTGCTACTGAACGCTGTTCTTAATCAGCCCGCCGGTCTTGCTGCAGCCTGGGGGGGTCGCTCGCAGGTCACCGCCGTGGCCGTGGCGTGGCCACCCACCATAGGTCGCGCCCCTCATAGACATACCCTACGAGAGCGACAAGGACAGAGAGACGAAACCCCTGCAAAGTGATTCCGAACACCGTCATGAAGTGTCCTCTCTCTTGCTCCTCATGGCCGCGTGCCCCATGAGTGTGACAAGGAAAGAGCGAAGAAACCAGTGTGCGGAATCACCCTACTGGGCAGCTTATCAGCCCGGGCCGGCCGGGGCGACACGAATCTTGGCAGCGAGCCGCGGGCACGGGACGTCGGGACGTGGTCGTCCCCGATAGAGCAGCGCGGAGCGGCGAGCGCCTCCGTGACCCGCGGCCAGAGAGCGTGTGTCGGAAACACTTTCGCCCGCATGAGCAGTGCGAGGCGAGCCGTGCGTGCTGAGGAGGTCCCGGCGGAGCTGACCCGTCAGCGCAGCGAAACACCTGCCCCGGCCCGCTCGTCCTGCCCTTTGTGCGAACCGAGACCGGGACCGGCGCCGGGCCGGGCCGGGCCGGGTGTAGTGTTTCGGAACGGACCAAGGCGAGTAGGTAGGTAGGTCCTCTCTCACGGAGACCTTAACGCAAGTGCGTTGCGAAGCGCAGGCAAGCAGAAGGCTACGCACACTTCTTTTCTTTCCTTTCCTTTCTTTACAACGCGAACTACTCTGAAACTTTTGTACGCCTCGTAATTCAGGAAAATTCAGAAAAAAAAATCAGATTAAACAAAGTTCCCAAAATTAAAACAATTTCAAAATTCAGAAAAATCAGGGAAATTCTAAAAATAAAAAAAAAATCAGGCAAAATTCCAGCGGAAATTCGCAAACATTTCGGTAAAATTCCCGTGAAAATTTACAAAACTTCTAAAAAAATTCTCGAAAATTCACAAAATGTGTCCACCAAAATTCAGAGTTGTTTTCCCTTCGGAAATTTGCGTCCGTCCTCCCCCGCGGCCCAGCCCCCGGGCCGGCCTCGCCCCCGGCCTCGCCCCCGGGCCCGCGACCTCGGGCGCCCTTAGGTGGCGGCGGCTGCGCCTGCAGCTCGCGCCCGCGCCGTGCCGGGGACATTCGGCGCGGATTTGGCGGCGCGCCAGACGGCTCGGTGTGGCGAGGGCGAGGCGAGGGCGAGACGAGGCCGGCCCCTTTACCCCCCTCTCTCCGGGAGGTCCCCCTTTTGGGAGCCGAGCCGCGCAGACCACACGACACCCAACACCGTTACCGTCACGACGCGGCCCTGGCCCTCCTGCCCTCTCCGGCCCCTGTAGACTGAATCGGGAGACCGCTCTCCTCGCCCTGTCTCTCTCGCACCTCTACGGTGTGTATCCCATGAGTGCGAGAGAGACACGGCGAGGAGAGCGCTTTTCTGAATCAGTCAGCTGATCCGCAGCCCGCGCAGAAGCAGGGAACGCGTTCGGCTTCGCCAACTTCCGTACGCCAGCCCCGGCCCGGGCCCGCCCGCCTCTCTCTGCAGTGAGCATGTCTCTCTGTCTCTCACACACATATTGTGCAGGTCTGCTCCACGCTCACCCCCCTCTCTCTCTCTGCCCCACGCTCTCAGCGGCCACGAACGTTTGGCGTACGGTCTGACCGCCAGGACCGCAGGACCAGGTCATCGTCTGCGTGCCGCCTGCCGCCGCAGCAGCAGTAGCAACAACCCCTTCTCGCAGGGAAAGTACCTGCTCGCTGAGGTCCAGAGCCAGCATACGACCCGGTGTAATCCGTACGTCTAACCGCGCGTTTTAACCTGCGGCCGGGACGGGGCGGGGCGGGCGCAGGACGACCACAGGGCTGTCGCGGGGCGGGGTGGGGCGGGGCGGGCGGGGCGGGTGGCGGGCTGCGCCAGATAGACAGATAGACGGACTACCCGCGCTACATAACTGTGGCGCGACGTGTCTTAGAGCGGGGCGGGGCGGGGCGGGGCGGGGCGGGGCTTTGTGCTGCCCGAGACGGAAAGGCCTCGCCTCCCGCGCTCGCGGTGTTTCGTCCGTATTGAATGGAGTGGATTGGATCGCAGCAGCTCGAGCCTGGCGGGCCAGCTCAGCGGCGCAGGTGGATCGCCAGGTAGAAAGCGTAGCGTAGCGTGGCGGACCACGAGCCGGGGCGGGGCGGGGCGGGGCGGGGCGGGGCGGGGCGGGGCGGGGCGGGCCCAGGCCCGGGCCACCAGGGCGTCGTGGCGCGGGGTGGCTCCCGCGGGCCTGCAAGGCCCTCCGCGTGGACCAAACAGACTTGCTGACATTATTCCGAAGAGTGCTCTCCTCGCTGTGTCTCTCTCGTACCTGTACGGCGAACCCCCCTCGAGAGGGACAAGGCGAGGAAAGCGCTCTTCGGAATAAGTCGCCTGGTGTGCCAGACTGCACCATGACTCGCCTCACCTCAGCCGCTACCACAGCCATCATCATAATGGCTCTTTGACGACGGCCAGTTATTTTCGCAGGATTTCCCTCGCGGTCCTTCCTCGACGACGACGTCGTCCCCGTTGCCGTCGAGTGCCCGCTCCACCCGGCCTGGATGCGACCACCAAACTGCACGTCTCGGCCCCGTGCCCTTCTCCGCGCGCCGTGCTCTCTTCCTTTTTGTTGGTTCTCGTTTCACCTGTCTGCTATGCTGTGTGTGTATATATTTTTTATGCTCGGACGGGAGGAGGGCGGGGAGCTTGCAGGCGGGTGCCCAAGGGCGGCGGGACGGTCTGCAAAAGTTAAACCCGCCAGCCTGCCGTGGTCAACCAGTAACCTGTTGTTCTGGAGGGGGAGGAGCCGAGACCCCTCAAGACCTCGGACTTGATTTTCTTTTTTCCTCTTTCGTTTATAGTGCTGCAGTCTACTGCTGCGCAAGAGCTGTATAAGTATTGTTATGAAGCCACCTATGGTAGGGCTTTTAACCTCGGAGGCAAAAAGGGGTAAAGTGAGAACAGTTAGGGATAAGTCAGCCAAGTATTTATTGTGCAATCTCTACAAGGTAGCGAGAGCGCGGAGCGGTACGAAGACGCGTCTTGACTTCAGCTCGGGCGAGACTTGACTCTTGGGACGGCCTCGGCTCTCGGCTCGGCTCGGGTCGGGCTTCGGCTCCGCCGCTCGGCCGCGCGGCCGCGCGGTGCCCGGCGCTCGGTTGCGCGCCTCGGGTGGCTTCGGCTCAGGGGCCGTGGCGCTCACCTCGGCCGTGCCGGGTGGTAGGGGACAGCGCCTGAGTAGATGCTAGGTGTATAGTCTGCTAGCGTACTCGGGGCAGGGGTAGATAGACAACCCCGCCAAACGCACTACAGGGTTACCGCGGCACCACGGGTGCGCGCGTCTATAGCACGAAGTGCACCTCATAACACTACCCCTTCCTCTCTGCGAAGAAGACTCAGCAGAAGGGTTACAGGAGTAGACATGACGCGCTCAAGTGGCTCCCCTCCTTCGGAGCGTTACGGGTACTGGGAAAACCCTACTAAAACCAGTACCGGAACCAATGCCTAGTAATGAAAAGCAGATTTGTCCAATCTTGACACGTCTGTCAGCCGCTGACAGGTTCAGCCAAATTTTGAACAGCTGCACAATTCAAAACTCATGCACATGTTGCGACCTCAAAAATGTCTTGAAAATCTGGGAAATCTCGATAGCTGGGCTTCAGGATCTTGAAATTCGCCGGCAGCATGAATGGTGGGGAAGGTTGAGTCCAGCCTTGAAGTGCAGCGACAGGGTCGAACAACAATCCTCGGAAAAATCTCGGAATAATCTCGGAAAAACCAGCAGGCTGAAACAAAATTCAATTTCCGCAGAAAATTTTTCTCTCACACCACCGTCCCCTCTCGAATTTTGTAAAGAATCTTTCTCACAAAATTTTTAAGAGAAAACGAAACAACTATTTGTTTGAAGACTATTGAATAAACCGGCATGAAACTCATTTTAGACATCGGAACGTTAAAACGACACAGCTGTACAGCCTACTTAGCCATCTGCGACAGGTGATGTAAATTTCAGCAACTTTGGTCACCGGCAGCTCCAACTTTCCATCTCAGCAACGCGGGCTCGTACTCGCCTGACCAGGGCCTCAAGAAACTCTCTCCGGACTCGCACTCGCCTGACCGGGGCCTAAAGAAACAAAAAAAAACTCCCACGTTGGGCCGGGCACACACACGGGCTCGCCAGCCATGGAAGGGCGGGGCTCCCTCGGTGGGCCGGGCACACACACGGGCTCGCCAGCCATGGAAGGGCAGGGCTCCCTCGTTGGGCCGGGCACACATGGGCTCGCCAGCCATGGAAGGGCAGGGCTCCCTCGTTGGGCCGGGCACACACACGGGCTCGCCAGCCATGGAAGGGCGAGGCTCCCTCGGTGGGCCGGGCACACACACGGGCTCACCAGCCAAGCTGTACCAGGCGCACTTTGTAAAGTGCACCTCAGCTCAACAAACAGCCCTCTTTCCAGTAGCAGCTGGACAGTCTAAGGCTAAGTCGCACAACTGAGACGCTACGAGTACAGTGTCCTGCATTCTCGTTCTCTCGGGTGGCATGATCAGGGCGCGGTACACGGGGTGCTCCGCGCCCAATGAGTGGAACCTCTTCCGACATAAAGTCGGGACTCCAGGTTCGTGCTCAGAGACCTGTAAATTTCCCTCGTTGGGAGGATCACACGGGGACCTCCGCTGCGGCCCCTCACTGCGCGTGCCAACACTCCCGGCGGCACCGTTTGGGAAGGTGTCCCTCTCCCGGGGGTCGCGACACACAGCCCGGGAGCGGCTCCATGGGGAGTGGGGAGACTTGCCCCCCGCCCCCCAGCACCTATGTGGGGAAAATCCTCCCGAACGCACTTGCACGCTTAACTCAGCGGGGCGTAGCGCCGCGGGGTTCGTCCGAAAGGACCGCCCCTCCGCCGACATGGGCGTGCACTCGTTTGGGGAGGGGGAGTGTTCCGTTGCCTCGACCTGCCCTGCCCTTAGGGGCACACAAAGAGTGCTCCCGTTCGAGGGCGCGCGGGTCAAGTTTGGAACGGGAGGGGTAGTGCGGGCGGCTTTCGGCTTACTGTGCAGCGTCACGGAGCTCGAGTAAATCGGCCACGTTGACGAAGCGGTTGCGGTGACGCCCGCTAAGGATTCGGGTCCATACTGCCCCACGGCCCGGGCGTTACGTGCGGAGGTTGGCTAGCCTTTCCACGCGTATCGTCCAGGTCGAGGTGATTTACCACGGCGGCCCGCCACCCAGCAGGTAGCGCTCGACACCGAGGCGAACACCGGGGATGTCTGCGGTGTCCCGGCGGCCGCGTTCCCACAAGGCGCGGGGAACGGGCGGGGGGACGGGGGCGGGGCTCTGCCGGCCTAGCAGATTTGCCCGCCCCCCACCCCAGTAGCAAGGCGCACTTGCCTATGGGGTGGGCAGTCCTCGGCGTCGGCCAGGGCGGCGCACGCCACGTGCAGAGGCACCAGGCGCGCCGCGGCCGCAGTTAGGACCGTCGAGGGAAGGAAAAATGGGAATGCGCAGTGAGTAAAGGGTAAAAACCCTTCCAGGTTCCACTCTCAGCTCATGACCGAATCCAGGCCATGCCAGCTGAAATTTCATGTCCGCCCGTACGCTCAGTGTGTCCACGAGCAACAGCGCGCGCGTCGCCACCTCCTGCGCGTGCAGCACTTGGTGCTGACAGCGGTGCTAGCGCGAATGCACTCAAAGGAGGGGATGGTCGCGGTGTGCGCGGGCGCCGATGTCGGTGCGCCAGCCGCGCCCTGGCACGCAGTGCCTCTGAGCCGCTCGACAAAGGCGACGACGACATGAGTCGACGCCCTGATTAGGAACAGGCAGTTTTTTCCTCAAGCGGAGCACCTGGCCGGCGACGCCGCCGCCGAGAGGGTAGACGCAGCTGGTCTGCATCGCTTCCTCCAGATAGTAGGCGGGGAGCTCGAGGGCACCGGACGGGCCACGGCGCGCGCGTTGCCCGGGGGGGGGGAGGGGAGAGGCTTGCGGGCGCGACTGTCCGTGCGAGTGGCTCGCGGACAGAGCAACGCCACGCAAGGGGCGCAAGGCCTGTCGCATTTACCCCCCAAATCCTAGAAAATTTGTGTTTGGCTTTCGTCCTGATCAAACCGGCACCTCGCCGAGCTTTCTCGCACACCCGGGAACCGGGTTCTATACGGTAGGGTCGGCTTGGCAGACAGAAATGGCAGTTTGGCATTCCCTCATGACGTCATTCCAGCACGGAGCATGGAGCGCGTCAGTGCCGCTAGGGCCGGGCGCGGCCGTTGGGCTCGCGGGCTCGAACAGCCGGCCAGCGACCTGGCCCCGGCCGGGTCCTTGTCGGCCAGCAGCCCTGCAGCGAGGATGCCCTTTGCATGCCTTGCATTGGTTCAAAAACATTGGTTTTGACCTGCTCTGAAACCTGCAACGGCTGAGAGCAGGCAGACCTCAACAACGCGCACCGCGCGGACCGCGCGCCGCGCCGACCGGGGTGCGACGCGCTGGGAGCGCTCTGATTGGCCAGAGCGCGCGCTCAAGGTCAACGGCCGGCTGCCTCAGGCTGCCGATTGTTGTCAAGCCCAGCGCGCGGCAGGACGCCCCAGCGTCACGCTGCCGGCGCGGCGGCAGGCTCTGCCTGGCCATTTCACCAAATGCAATTTCAAACGTTCAAGCCCAACACACAAGCACAAAACCAAATCACTTCACAAATTCAAATTAAAATCACAGCACTGAACCACACAAAGCACTAAACGATTCACTAAATAATTCACAGCACAGAAGGATACCGCCACACAGCTTCAAACACTCGCGAAAAGTAAACGGACACACAACGCGATTTTAAACTAACGCCGTAACGGTCTTTTTCGATGGCGTCGCAGCGACGATGCTTGCTGGCGCGGCCACTGCTAGGCGTCAAGGACTGAACGTCTTGTTCGCGGGCGGGCACGCAGGCCTAAACTGTAAGAGAAAATGGGAAAAGGAACTTCTCCGCAAAACTCTTTATTGTTTGGCCTGAAAATGGCTGGCGTCGGTTGGCGGCCGGCAACCTGGTTGCTTTGCCTTCTCTCAACCTAACCTTCTCCCTCTCCCCTGTCCTTTTTCTTTTACCGCTGCCACCAATGTTATGAAGCCACCTATGGTAGGGCTTTTAACCTCGGAGGCAAAAAGGGGTAAAGTG
This sequence comes from Frankliniella fusca, assembly GCA_029379305.1. Taxonomy (NCBI): domain Eukaryota; kingdom Metazoa; phylum Arthropoda; class Insecta; order Thysanoptera; family Thripidae; genus Frankliniella; species Frankliniella fusca. The sequence continues at coordinate 1,352,644 of JAHWGI010001285.1, read as the reverse complement.
AGAACAGTTAGGGATAAGTCAGCCAAGTATTTATTGTGCAATCTCTACAAGGTAGCGAGAGCGCGGAGCGGTACGAAGACGCGTCTTGACTTCAGCTCGGGCGAGACTTGACTCTTGGGACGGCCTCGGCTCTCGGCTCGGCTCGGGTCGGGCTTCGGCTCCGCCGCTCGGCCGCGCGGCCGCGCGGTGCCCGGCGCTCGGTTGCGCGCCTCGGGTGGCTTCGGCTCAGGGGCCGTGGCGCTCACCTCGGCCGTGCCGGGTGGTAGGGGACAGCGCCTGAGTAGATGCTAGGTGTATAGTCTGCTAGCGTACTCGGGGCAGGGGTAGATAGACAACCCCGCCAAACGCACTACAGGGTTACCGCGGCACCACGGGTGCGCGCGTCTATAGCACGAAGTGCACCTCATAACAGTATAAATTGCTGGGGAATCCGCGCCGGAAAACAGCCCGATGTAAAGCGACTGCATTTTTTTTTCCCCAGGTAATAGAGGGCCTTTCAAAAAGTAGGCGCGCGCTCGGCTTCCCTTCCCACCTCTTACCTCGCCTCCCCGGCGAAAGTCATCACTCTGACAAAGTTCTTGCAAGGACTCTGTTCCCTACTGAAATAATCTCCAGCACGGAGGGTGCTCAAAATAGCTCAACACTCTAAATAAATCCTGCTGTTTTAATTTTGTACCGATTTTTTTTTTTTTTTTTTTTTTTTTTTAAATGGTTAGTCGGTGGCGGTGCCGCTGACCGGGCCGAGGTTTCAAGCCCATTAATGTACACGTCGGGGTCGGCCCGGCCCGATCCCATTTGGACGCCGACGGGCCCATCTGTTCCCCGCCCACGCCGTGCTATGTGGTCCCACCACGCCCCGCCGCGCCCTGCCACGCCACGCCACGCCACGCCACGCCACGCCACGCCACGCCACGCCCCGGTGGTCTGTGGTGCCGTGTCGTGAACTCCCAAGGCCGTTCGCTTCGCCTCTATACGTATCTTTATTCCCTTCCCTTCCCGGGCCGAAGAGGGCCGGGCCGGGGCCGCAAGTTGCCAGGCGAGCGTGACTTTTACACCACGACAATAACACAGACGCGCCACTTATACAAAAAAAAAAGTTCTTTCATATTTTTCCTTTCCGAACTCTTTTAACTTTTTTTGACTCTTGTGTGCCCAGCGGTGCCCAGGCTAGCGCGGGGAGATAACAATCCACCACTTCCTTTTCACCTCACTAGGCCCCGCCAGCGGAGCAGATCCTACTAAACAGATTAAAGAAAGAAAAAAAAGACGCTCTTCCCGTGTCCGATCTCCACGCTCTCCTCCGGCCAGCGTCCTCGGCGACGTGCTCGTGTCCGTCGGACTGACAGCTGGTGAAGGGGCTCCGAGGGCCGCCTCGGCCC